>JAWNNM010003732.1:1200000-2400000 GCA_035044965.1 Lordiphosa andalusiaca | reverse complement strand
CATAAGTCTAGTCAACGTTTCTAGAACTCACATACACTCAAAATTGAGCGAAACACACTAACCCACTCAACACTTGAACCCTGTGGTCACCAGCATTAAACTTTGTCCACATCGCTATAATTCTTTAAACCATGCAAAGTGGAACAACAACACAGCCGGCTGTGTGGCCAGTAAAACCATACAACAGCTGCTGTTCCAAGCTTTTAATTTGTTTTTGGCTTTTTAATGACTGTTTGGACAATGTTCTCTCTCCCTCATCTATTTCCTTCCCCCAGGCAGGGCAGTTTGAACTTTTACTAAAATTGCACTCAATAAACTTGTTGTTGAAAATGAACAAAAGTCAACATGTAATGGGGGTCGATTTGTTACACCAAAAAGCTTTGACAGCTGGCCATAATTTTTGCATGAAATGGACAAGCCTAAAAGTAGGCAACGAAAACTCACACATTCCCTATTCGCATTCACAGATGATTATAAATGCCAGGGCCAAAATGGTATATTAAAAGTTTGCGACTATAAAATGTACAATTGTGTTTTTGATCATTTGAGAAATCATAAGGAAGTTAGTTGTTAAGCTATTAAAGCGGCCTTAAGCATTTCATTTAAAAGCCCAAGTTAATGGCAATGAAAGTTTATGTCTTAGCCGAGCTAGTGAGTTCATGATAAAGATTAATAAAATGGAAAAGCAATAAACCTTAACAAATAGACTCGTGAATACCCCAATTAAATTAAAATATCGGTGCTGGAGATTGACTTATGTGCTATTCACACTGAGCACATCTAACATCCAACATCCAAAATTATGAGTCATAAAAATATATACGGACAAAATTTGAAATACTTGCAACGCATTTCAAAAAGCCACTGATCCGCTGAATAGTTTGACAAAACAAAAATATTAAGATGTTGGCATAACCAATAGTTATAAAGCATTTTAACTCAGCATGTGGAATGTTAGATGTTAGAAGTGCTCAGTGTGTAGAACGGTGAGGTAGCGACTTCAAACCCCACTGGGGGCATATTTCATTCTTTTTGTCAAATTCGATTCTAGTTCCTTATACCTGTTACTCGTTAACATTAACATCATTAACATTAATGAAACATATCATTATTATTATGTTAATAATTGCTTGCCATGAGGCGTTCACTCTCGCATCACCTACAGCCAACTGAAATATATGCTTTCGTCTAGGAACTATCTTCAAAATTACCTTAGAGCCTTGTAAAAATAAATTAGAATTCTATGGGATATTATTTTTTTTTTGGTTTTTAAGGCTAATAAGTAATACTTGACTACATACCGTCCGAAGTGCCCAGCCGAGAGCTTCTCTCAATTTAAGGTTGTGTTCTTTTATTTGTTAACTTCTAAATTTTGCTCAAGAGAAAGGGACATACAAGCTTAACGCTGAATCCGAACGGAGCTTTTTCAAAGCTGGCGCCAATAGCATGTTGAGGTGACCGGGAGGCTAAGTGTCCAGTAGATATACCGAGGCGGGATTGAACCCATGCACAGTAGGTACACACACTACCCACTACAACACACCATGGGAAAATGTGTAAAACTGAATGAGAAAAATAATGAAAGCTTAGAAAAAAGTACACGTTTCCCATAAAATGTGTCAAAGTAGAATCAAAATTACTCAAATTACTAAAAAAAAAAAGTTCCAAATTTTTTTGCCTTGTGTTATAAAATTATTTTGGAAACCTCTTAAAAAAAACCACTTCTACAAATAGGCAAGTGTTTGGGCATTTCAAATTTATCAGGGTTAAGGTAAATCCTCTCCCTATTGTTATTGGTAAAGGGGTTTGGCTAAAAGCTAATTATGTCAATGTCAATCAATTAATGTTTATTTATTTATCGAAATTCGCTAGCATGGGCAAAGATTTACTGCAAAATGATAAATGTCAAATTCAATTCATGTGGGTAAGCAAAAATATTTGTACTCTGAAATATAAATTCACAATATGATTTCATTTATGCCAAAAACAGCATCAATATTTATACCCCCAGCGTTATATCATTGAATACTCTTTGTGAGTTTGCTTTTTATTAAAGCAATGGCAAGCTTTCAGCTTTGCATGCCATTTCTTTTTCCTAGAAAATTCTTGTATTTTCGTAAGCGTAATGGGAATCCTGCCACAGACATGCTACCGGGTTATTTATTATTGATGTGACGTCGAACCATAAAGTACTTATTCACGTTTTACGTTTCCGGCGAGTAGAGAAGCAATGGAGACTTAGAAAGCGATAGTGTGCATCACAGCAGCAATTGAGAAAGTTAAAGCAATGACCACAAAGCATTAAGTTTGCAATTATGTGAACCAAATAAAGAGAAGAAATTTGGAATGGGATAAGTGGTGGTCGAATTATAGCTGGCAAAATCATTTTTTTTTTTTTTTGGTTTTGGGAAACATTGATAAAATTGAGAAATTGTTGCACTTCTAAGAGAGCTTTTTTATTTATTAAGGCTTATTTATTCATACTAATTCCGAATAATTTTGTAAGAATTTTAGGCAAGCAAAATTGTTAGGTAAAAAGTAAGGAAAAAAAAGTAAGGGCGCTGCGGTCGAGTGCCCCGGCTACGAAATACCCTGTTTATTTGTTTTTGAATTTGAATGTAGCCGGTTTTTGTAACTGCTATTAAAGGCGCATCCTGGAAGTAGGCTACATTATTTAGTAATTTCAGCGGCTTTCCACCTAACTAACGTCAAGCTCAATTGTTTCGCTTATAACTCCGGTGTTTTTTGTCCGAACTGATTGTACTTTTCAGAATAGATAGATATTGGGCCTAGCTTGATGTATGTATACTAAACCACTAAACTTAAAAACTAAAACTAACTTAAAAATTGTGAATCTGAGTGTTTTTTAGGTCTTTTTCTAATTCAGTATTCTTAGTATTAATTGTCCGAATTCTTAAAAGGAATCATTTATTACCTACTTACTTCCTAGTGCTGTACGATTCAAGAAACTTATGATTCGGGCAATAGATTTAAAAAATATGTTACAACAAGAAATAATTCTCACGGAAAATCGCTTGGTAAGCCTCTTTTCTATTAAAATTAATTAACAACAATTGAATTGAAGTTTGACGGGAAACTCCTCCATCGGAATAACGTTTATGTGATCAATAATCTACACGGAAAATAAGGTCCATTTGATTTGGATATTTTTATATAATTTTTTTTTTATTTTAATTTTTGATGTAAACATATTTTTTCATATCCTTTAGAAGATTTTTGACTCCTTTCGACGAAGGAAATCTAAGATACATTTAACATCAAATGAAAAGACACTAACTCCAAATTTTTAGTTTTCGTATTATCTGGTTAAAGCCATTCATCATACATTTATCTACCAGCACTAAAGCGATAGTCTTATTTATTAATCGTATTTGTGTGGTCAAATATCTGTGGCATCCTGCTTTATTTGGCCATGGCAACTGGGCTGCAATATACCAAATATTGCCAATTGGTCCGAATTGATTTGTGCCTTTCTGTTGTGTTGCTTCAACAAATTCAAATTGTTTGCTCAAACAAATCGACCTAATGGATATATCCATATATAGTATGCCAATTTAATAGTTTAAGCAAAGAAATGAGAAATGCAATTTACTTCTGGCAGTGTGAACACTAACTCAAATTGCTAGCGGAGGAGAAATATTTGCGCAAATTTTTTAGAAGAAAATAATTGCTAATATTTTGTTATGCGCCAACATTTATAATACAAGGTTTACTTAAACTGCAGAATGTGTACAGATTTTGTTTGCGTACTTATCTAGATAAGTTTTTGGAAAATGGATGTTAAGTCGATTTGGCTAAACTGGATACAGCGTTGTTGATGACCCATTGATTAGTTGTTCTTATGATCATCTCTCGAAACAGCGAGAAAGTCTTAAGCTATCGAGTTGCCAAGTTGTTGGTACACAATTAAGTCAAAGGTCCCTAAAACCCCATCTATCTAAAATTTAAGTATTGAGTATTTTAGGCTGCAAAATCTCTTTTAATCCCTTGACAATGGCGCACACTACGAATAACTTAAAATATAAAGCCATATAGATAACTAAAAAAGTACAGTTAATGATAAAGGTTTGTCATGTCGTATTACTTAACTATTACAGTTTTCTTAATGTATTATGACAATACATTCTTAAGAGTCTTTGAAACAAATCACATATCTATACATAAGTGAAATTTCCCCTCATTTAAAATTTAAAATATAATCGCTAAGGCTCACTAAAACTAACATTATTTAAATTGATATCAAATAACTGGAATTATATTTAGATATAAATTTTGCATAACTTTCAGTTAACCTACTGATTAAACAGCAATTCGTTGTGGCTTACGACGGCTATCATAGCCACAATGTTTCCCATAACAATTACCGAATATTTCAACACTCTGTCGATTACAACATTTATTCAAATCAGATCAATTAGGCCATAAATTAACGCCTTAACCGTAAATTAAATTGATGCAAAACATAAAAGCCACTTTGCCAGAAATATGCAAAATGCAGCAAAAAGGCACAACAGCAACAAACAAAAAAAATATACGCCCACCACAAATAAAAGACAAAAATCAGAGACACCAACTAAAAGCGACCCCAGACCGACAGAATGCCACGCTAGAGGCATTGCTAAATAATTGTGTTATTTCTTGGCGTTTGTTTACCCAACGGTCTGGGCCCTTTTGGGCCAGAATGCTTGGCCAAATTGGTTTGCAGCAGCAACTAGGCGAATATTCTGCAATGCAAATGAAATGTGGAAGGCAGCAACTGGTGCAAATCAACGGCTAAACATTGCAACCACAACAACGCGGCAGAGCGACGCCTCGTCGTTGCACATTCACTTTTGACTTGGGCTGGGCACGCCCAAGACTTGCGGCAGCTAGCTGGGCGGTCGGTCAAGCTACCGTTTGGCTGTCTCACACGCTCAGCGTTCATTCTAAACACTTTTTAAGCAGCCAGCAATTTCAACAATTTCAATTGCCAATTTCGGCTTTTATGTGCCTGTAGTGTATAATTAAATTAACTGGCGGGTCAGTAGCCGAAACGAAAGTGAAACCATAGGCTTCTCCTCCACCTGCCACGAAGGTCGCTCAGAATTGGGTACGCGAATTCCGAGCTGAAAACTGATTTCATTTACCTGTTACCCGCCATAAATTCGAATGCCAATGCATGCTTAATTGAATGGCTACCAGCGATAAATGGACCCATCCAATAAAAGAATTTACGATGGGCCGGCGAACTTCCACCAAGTGGCCAAGCCCCGGGTTGAGTAGTTGCTGCGTCAGTTGTTTATGCGTGGAAAATTGAAAGTCGCTGGCCACTTTTCTTGCTCTAGATTGGGTGGGATAGGTGCCGGTGGTGACCTTTGCGTGTGCGCCGAAGGTTGTTAATTTTTAATTAGTTAGCCTCAGCCAAACTGCCTTGTAATTGAGTTTCGAGGGTGGGAGGTCAAGGTTATTGATGACGGCCGAAAGGTTGCATTTGAATTTATGGCTTTGAGGGAAATTAATTTCTACTGTAAACTCCAAATGTCAAGCAATTTGTTTCGTTGGTAAAATTTGTGCAAACCGAAACTTTATTTCCTAGCACAAAAGCAGAAATGAATGACAAGTCGCAAGCCGCATTGATTGATTGCTTGCTTTAGCCTTCATGCCATCTGCAGCTTTATCATTCCCGAGTGTGAGACACGCCCACACTCTGTTGGCATGGCAGCATGCAAATTTCAATCGCAGTATTGCAAATATTTATGTGCCTTTCAAACGCATCCTCCGGCATCATCACTGCATCTCATCCCGCTGTCAGTATGTGTTTGCCTGTGTGTGGAATGTGCAGCAGTTTATGTTGTGGGGGACAAAGTGAGAAAGTTATTTGCAAGTGTTTAGTTTGAAAATACCAGAATTTCATGTTTGAGGTTTGTTTCAATTATTTTTGGATTAGAAAAGCGAATCAATCAAGAGTGGTAAGTTGGCGCTCATTTGGGATGGGTAAAACTATTCAATGAATTTCAATTTCATATGCTTAATGAAAAGTACAACTAGTTTGATGACTTTGAGGATCATTATAGAGTAGTAGTATTTTGAACGTCATGGGGGTGAGATTATTAATCAATAATACGCAATGTTGCCTGTTTTGATAAGTTGGGAAAATATTCAGTTTGTGCAAAACTATGTAACAGCCAGAACGAAGCGTCGGAGATAATAAATAATTTCACTCAGCTGCAATAAACAGAAAAGCCAAAACAAATAGAAATCACAGATGGTATGATATAAAAATTTGAGGTGTATTCGACACAAACTTGATTGACAGCGTCCGATAAAAGTTACTTCCTACACCAGGAAATTGAGAGCGACCATGTCAGGTCGATATACCCAATTATACCTTTGAATCATCGAACCAAGGCGCGAGCAGTGCGCTACCTTGGAATTATTGTATCATGTCCCTGTGATACTGCATTCCAGAGAAAACTGAAGTTATCATTTAAAAGGGGCCGAGAAATAACGCCACCGATGAGTGAGAAATATTACCCGCGGGCTCTATATCAATTTTCACTCTGCAATAACACCCGCGGGCGTTATTTCATCTTTACGAGTTCAATAAGCTCCGTTTTTTTTTCTTTTCTTATTACGATTTATGACAGAAAATTAGAACATAGCCACGATCTAACTGTCCTAATTTTAGAAAGAATATATTTTCTGTGGGACTAGTTTATTGTTTATGTTTGTACAAAGCGCACGAGAATTTGGTAAAAATATCTTTAGTAAGTATGTCAAACTTAAGTGTGGAATATAAATTTGTTGCTCCGTGAAAATTTAAGATCTTTCTGCTATTAACTAATCAGTAGCAACTGTTTAATATTAAAGACGAGATAGCTTAGCTAATTTTGTGCCGAAGTTCTTATACCCTTGCAAGTGCTCGCTTAAATATTTTCAAAAATAACACAGACAGACAAAATTACCATCTTTGTGAGGTGCAAGTAGCCTTCTGGTTGTTCCTATACAAATTTAAAGTACGAGTCCAGTTGTCCTCCAATAAAAATAAATATGTATTTCGTTTTAAACAGGCTGCAACTTTGATGTTATTTGTTGGGCCAATTTTTGTTCTATGTTTGATTGTTGTTGCTGTGGGTTTGGCAACTTTGCCAATTAAACAGATAAAAGTGCGGCAAAAATCACATTATTAAATCAAATGTTTGGCTATATGCTCAAATGGCTAAAATATTAATTCAAAGCCGGCGATAGCTTATAAGTGATGATTTATTTAAAAAAAAAAAATGCCATAAATCGAGAATAGTGTGACTTAGAGGGCTAATCTAGACACTTTCCGCTACACTTACAAAGCGCTTTTCATTTTTTAATATCGTCTCATAAATCTGTCTCATTTAGCTCATAAATCCAGATACTTATACCTAGTGTGACCTCGGTAATTCCTAAGACTTCGACAAAATCGTTTTTACGCTATATCTTGAAAACAAGAGCTGAACGAATAAAACCAATGTTGCAGTTTCGTTCATTGCAATCTATATTAACATAATCTGATCAAAATAGACTTGCATCAAACACACTGTTGCGTTGTGTAATCATTTTCCCACAACGACCCATTTTCCAACCGATCACTCGACTGAGAGCTATATAATATAGTCATCCGATTTGGAAAAAAAATTGAACAATTAGGTAAAAGCATGTGCAACTAAAAGAATACAAAATTTCAGGATGCCACCATAAAAAACAAACAAGTTTTTCTAACTGAGACTGTTTTTCAGACCTATCATTTGTATGACAGCTATACCTTATAGGTGTCCAATTTTCATCAAACTTTGCAGAATTATAAAAAAAAAGCATAGAAAACCTGTGAATACAAAGTTTGGAGACGTTTCCATTGAAAAGAAAAGTTTTTTTCACTAAAACTATTTTTCCGACCGATTGTTCCCATGGTAGCTATCAGATATAGTAATCAGATCCGGTCGGTTCCGACATATTAGTAGTGTGCAGAAAAATAAAGAATCTGTTTAAAATTTCATCTTGACAGCTTCAAAACTGAGGGACAAGTTTGCGTAGAAACTGACAGACGGACAGACCAAGAAAGCTCAATCGACTAAGCTCGTCACCCTGATCAAGAACATATATATAGTTTATTGGGTCGCACATGAATATTTCTATGCGATGCAAACTTTTGGACAAAATTATAATACCCTTTGCAAGGGTATAATAACGGCAATTAAATATTATACCCTTTGCAAGGGTATAATAAGGGCAATTGAAAATTGCCCTGTTTCCGGTTCGATGTATCGGGAAATGGACTTAAACGAAAAGGAATTCGCGAAATTGTTCATGTCCACATTGTCCAAAAAAGAAGGAAAAGCTTCTTTGGAAGTGATTGCTATAAATTCGAAGCGAATAAATGTCAAACAAGAAAGAAAGTCGGTCAAGCCCGACTATAAAATACTCTGTATTAACGAAATTATATGCTCAGCATATATTTTGATGCTGCAGTAGCAGCTGAAAGCAGCGCTGCTTCTGCGCTGCAGCAGCGAACAGTCTCTTGATCATAACTCGAAAACCGTTCATCCAATATTCATTCCTTTGGCGGATCGATAAGTTATCCTAATAACTAAATATGTCCAGAAGGAACAAGCCATCTATATTCAAAACTGTGAGAGATATGACGTTTTTTCTAAATTGCGGGGGCGGCAGGGGGCGTGGCCAAAATTGAAAATAAACTTGATCTGCCTGCAGACATCAGAAGCATATGTCCCATACATGTCAAACCTCTATCTCTTACCATCTCTGAGATCTGTGCGTTCATACGGACAGACGGACATGGCTATATCGACTCGGCTGTTGATGCTGATCAAGAATATATATACTTTATGGGGTCGGAGATGCTTTCTTCTGGATGTTACATACTTTTGCACAAACTTATTATACTCTATGTACCTTTGGTACAGAGTATAAAAACATAGCCACACCAAGCGAAACTAAATTTCTTTTTGAAGACAAGAAGTTCTTAGAAAAACATGGATTATTTAGGCATAAAAATAAAGCTTTTTATCGGGAAACTATTCTGGAGGATAATTTTTCAGAATCGGTTGTTAAGTCTCCAAGCATTTCAAGCTAAATTTAAATAAAAGGATGGCAACCTGCACTGATTAATTAATGAGACTTTAAATATCGTTTTTGAGAAATTAATTGTCATTCATTATCATTTTATGAACCATTTAAGTACTTTTAATTTTCTTCCAGACTTTTACATTTATTTATGTCCTAGTGACTAGAAGAACAAAAAAGGCCTATGAACACAATATATGGATTAATAAACATTTTTTAATTTGAGGCTGAAAGTTCAAAGACGGACGGAACTCAGTTTGTCCGACTACGACTTTAAATGGCTGCTGTTTTCATTATTGTGCTTGGCACTGAGGATCAACAGCTTTAAAATAAAATCAATTTAAGCAATATTAAGGAATGATGAAAATTGCCTTAAATGGTACCGCACATTGTTAAGTTTGCTGCTAGTTCAACCTCGGTGGTTTTAAGCTTGACCAAAATATATAATGTCACTTACCTATCAAACTGGAACTTCAAAACCATAATTCTTAGTGAACAACATCAATTTTGTGATCAAATACATTTTTGCAGTTTATTTGTCTGTTTGCAGTTTCATATAAAATATAGATTTATATCTGGTTTAGATGACAGATATATAGATATAAAAATTACAACAGTTATTTACAACACACTCGTACAGCGTTTCTCCAAAGAAGTAAGTACAACAAGAAGACGAAGAAGATGAATAAGTCAAAAGAAATATGTATAGAACAGAAAGCTCAGATTGATTTTTGGAAACTAGCTAATCAAGAATAGATCTTGATCCATTGGCAGTGATTTTAAGAAGGAAAAGTATGATAGAGTAAAAAGTTAAGGTTGAGTATCAATGTCGATCGGAAAGTAGCGGGCAAGTAAGAATATTACATCTCCCGAACATTTCCTATCCGAAGTTGTGTGCCTTTGTGTGTGCGAAAGATAGAGATAGTGATAGAGAGTGTAGAATGCTGCTAGAGAGGGACAGATACATATACGCTAGGTGGCTTCGGTAGTCGGTTAGAGGGAAACGGAAATGAGTACAGATTCTTAGTAGTGATCGTAGTGCGAATGATACTGGCCATCGTCCTCGTGGGCCCCATGACCTCCATAATAACCACCATGTGAAGCGCCTCCATGGCTGGCAGCCGCCACGGCGTTCAGGTGAGCAGCGCGAGCATGCTGAACCTCTGCGGGCTCCACTGGAACTCCGTTATGGATGACTGGAATGTGAATGGGACCTTTGTGCGCATAACCGCTGGCATAACCATGAGCGTGACTATCGTGACTGGCATCCCACTGTCCATCGTAGTGACCATCATCTTGACCATTCCAGGAGCTGTGCGAGCTGCCGTGAGCGGCGGCCTGCGAGAAGGCGGCATAGTGAGCGGCCTTAGCGTGCTGCACCTCGGGAGTGTCCACAGGTACACCATTGTGGATCACCGGCACGTGGTAACCACCATGAGCAATGGGTGCAATGGCATGACCGGAACGTGCAGCAGCATGGGCAGCAAAGTGAGCGGCCTTGGCATGTTGGACCTCGGGAGTCTCGATGGGGGCACCATGCGCATGAGCCACATGACCCAGAGCCTTGGCATGGGCAGCATAGTGTTCAGCCTTGGCAGCCTGCACATCGGGAGTATCGACTGGCACTCCTCCGTGAGTCAGTGGCACATGGGCAGCATGACCACCACCATAGCCCCAACCGCCGCCATAAATCGAACGCTTGTACAGATGATGATGAGCTCCAGCCGAATGAGCAGCAGCGGCATGGGCGGCAGCATGAGCGGCCTTGGCATGCTGCACCTCGGGTGTATCGACAGGAACGCCGCCATGGGTCAGCACGGGAATATGGATGCCATGTGAATGATGATGGGCATATGGCACATAAGCGGCATGAGCATGAGCGGCAGCATAAACTGGAGCAGCATGAGCGGCGTGAGGAGCCTGAGGAAGATTGGTGCCCACAGCATTGAAGCCATGATGGGGATCGGCGGTATAGGCCACAGACTGCAGATGGCCATGTCCATCGACATAGGAGTAGGAGCCGCGAGTGGTGCCATCATGAGCGCGTGTCTCGTGTTTTTGTGAATTGGGATCGGCATAACCATACGAATAGGTATGACTATGGGGATCTAAGTGCTGATATTGTGTAGATACAGCTCCATGCCAGGAGGCAGAAACCGTCGACACCAGCAAAGCGGCAGCCAGGAACTGTGTGAAAAAGAAATGGGAAAGATAAAAGGTTATGTAATTTAGAAGTAGCAGGCTAACTATGAGAATTGCATTGACCTGACAGATTAGAACCACAATTTAACAAAAGCACACACTTCTTTCAAGAGTATACAAATATACAAAAAAAAAACATATGCTATTGGCAAAGTCGAGACATCTGCAAGTTTGCCTGAGTGGCCGGCCTAGAACTACATTGAAAACACTGAGGACCATTTTCTTTTCCTTCCAGCTAAGATTTTACTGTATCATTTGTAAGTTAGAGTAAGTTATAAATAATGCTAGAGATTTGGCAGGCCGACTGTAAAGTCTATAAGTTGGGCGCATTCAGCAGATAAATACAATTCTCAAAACAAATCTCCACTGAACTGCAATATAATCGGTAAAAAGTCTCACCAATCATACATTTTGGATGATTTCATCTCAGCAATCAGGATTGCCGAATTTACCAATCGCAATAGGCAATCACTGTACTCGGCAAGTTAGATCGGCAATCATAAATCAGTTAAATAAATTCAGATTTATCTGCTGAATGCGCCCAAAAGTTGTCGAGTACTTATGATCGATCTTTGGCCATGTTTGTTATCTATGAGAATCTAGGAGTCTTTTTGAATTCAGTGGCTTCTTATACAAAAACTGACTATTCACTCTGGTGAAACTTAGAACCTTCTTCTGTAATTAATAAGCGATTCTTTCAAGCAATACATTGTTGTGACTGCAACTCCGTAAGTTGGCTGTGGGCACTCACTTAATAAATTATCGTCAAGATCTAACTGAAAATGTAATCGCAACTAAGCCTGGTTTTCTCTTCCCGATCTCGTTGGCTATCTATCCCCATAATTCACCTGACTATCTGTCACTCACTTGCAGCATTATCCAGCAATTGCTCTGGTAACCTAATTTGATATTATTACGCTTGCGCCAGCGTTGTCCATTCGCTTTCTTTCCATTCGCCAAAGCTGGCAATTAGTCTGCCCCATCCCCGACACGCCTATCTCATGGCTTCATGCCTTCTCACTTTCGAGCGCTTTGAAGCGCAGCCATCTGATATGATTCCCAGATACTTGTTGAGTTAATTCGTGAATGTTACCGCATGCGATGCGATTATGTATTATGGGTGGCAGTAGGTGAATGGTTGAATGGAGGGGATCTGGCCAACGGCTCATCAGAGGAGTTTCACTTGATTTGATGGATTTTTGGGTGTTTTGTTTGCCTTGGCATGCACTAACTGACTCATGCATTAAAGGAGATTTGTATTTTATTTATGATGCATTTGAATTGCAATCTTGAACTGATCCTAGTAAAACTAAGACAAACAACTTGTGGCTGTTGTTGCGCCCTCCAGTTAGATTTGGTTGCCCACTTTAATATGTGGGTTCCTAGTTGATCTTGTTTAATACTTACAAATGGCTTCATTTTATATTCACAATTTAATCACAAAGTGTTGAGTTGATCGAAAACAGGAGCACGGCCCGTTTCAAGGAGTGGAGGGGGGGAAAAGACACAGCTAAAATAACTAAATCACACACACGACACAACAAACACTTGGTCGCTTTGGACGCTGGTTGAACCTCCTAGAATCACGACTAGGACTGTTAACGAACTGTGCTGGCTGTCAGCTGCTGGCTCCAATATATACCGCCCGAGACTCGGACAACAGCAACAACAATGCAGTGCACGAGCAGAACAATGTGGCACAAGAGTAATCGAATTACAACGTTAATCGCGGCTCAAAGCAAGTTTTAAGCCGCAGCCGAACGAGGCGAAGCCAAAAGCCGAAGAATGTGTATCAATTGAATGTTGACAGGCGGCAGCATGTTGCCAACGCTTGCATGCAGCAACATGTTGCGTGACTGCGTTTGTCACTCCAAATGCAAACTGCTCTGCCATGACCTTGCTTTCAATTGCGTTGTCTATCGGAAAACGGCATATTTTTAATTGAGAGTCGGTATTTTCGACTACTAAGCGAGTTGAACTTCCTTGCTTTGAGCAATTAGCACTCATTATTTGGATATTGGGTATTATGTTGTGTGATCTTATCGGCCGCTTGCCTTTCCAAAATGGACAACAAAAAAAACCGCCCAACGTTCAAATTAAAAAATTCTTATGCCCAGTGCTTGCAACATGCCCATAGCAAAACACTAAAAAAGTGAGCAGAAAAATCGAAAAATGGTAAACCAATTTCTGGGCGTTTGCCTCTTTAATCATTGAACTGCATCGCAGACATAAAAAAAAAAAAATCGAAAAATGAAACGAAAAGTTTGCAAATTAAAAAAAAAAAGAGCACAAGCCAAGGAAACTCAAATGGAAGACAAAAGACAGAAAAATGGTTTGTGTGCTGCTGCTGTTGTTGTTGTTGCCACATGTTGCAGCATTTCTTTGCAGTATCTTGATTTGCCACACATTTATTGTTTTGCTTGCCACACACAAGCAAATACATTTTAATACTCGTAATGAGTGCTGATTTCCATACGATAAGATGTATGTGTGTGTGTGTGTGAGTCAGTTTGTTGCATGCCTCATATCGGCAACTTAATTTGTTCCAGCTTTTGCTCGCCGCCAATTTAATTTAAATAAATGTTTCACATTCGTGTGTGTGTGTGTGTGGGAGTGGGCGATGGCGGGGGAGCTCGAGGGCGTGTTTGACATTTTTGCTGTATGCGCAACAATATAAATTATATTCCCGTTGCCACTTTTTGTTTGCATTTTATGAGTGTTTTTTTTCTTATACTTCTCTGCCAATTGTCGACAGCTGTGGGCTGGCTCAAGTGCAATCTACACATTTGTGTGTGCCCACCTTTCCTTGCCATTCGGTAAGCTGTAATTATTCTTTTCCATATGTAAGAATGCAGTGTATAAGTACACACACACTGCATAGCTGCAATAAACTAATTAAATTTTAATTATATTTATTATGCAATCGGAATAAATAACAAAAATTAAGTGATAATTAGTAGTTTATTAGAGATGAATGGTCAAGACTTTTATGGAACATTTTTGCCGACAATGAGCAAAATTTTTGTATTTTTTCATGGCCAATTTCGAATTGAGGCGCGAATTCATTCTCTGATTTTATTTGATATTCAATAAGTACTAGAGTGGAATACATATTGTCAAAATATCTATTTACAGCTCAAAAAGTGGCCTTGTCACTCTTTCCTAAGGCCATCTTCAAGTAATAAAGGAGGCCGAGCCTCCTCTTAATCTCTTGGCAAGCAATCGGCAAAGTAAGAGATGCTTTTTCATAGCTAGTTTCTTTATGGTTGGCATCATAAGCTTGTGAAGTTGGCCTAGAGCGTACGATTTAAAGATCCCGAGACGGGATCCAACTCATGACCTCTTGAACACCAGACGCACACACACTACCCGCTGCACCTCACCCGTTCATACGGCCAATCGGTTTTCGTCCCACTTAAAGTAGCCAGTGTGGGTAAAAAATCAAGGGTTCCAAGCCAGCTTTGACCCTAGCCGAATCAGAACGTATGTCCCCCTGACCTAAATGACTATGATTAAATCTGGGTTCGCAAATAGAGGATATGGAAGGAACGGAAAAGGGTTCAATTTTATACAGAATAGTGCCAAACCTACTATTATTGCCATTCTAAAAGAAACTTACTTTAACTCTTATGTTTTGATTTAAAAATACAAATTGTAATTTAACCATTATTTTTAAATTGAGATTTAAAATAATTTTTATTTTACATTTTTTTTTTTGCAACATTATTAGTAAAAATAAAACATAAAAATTATTTCCTGATTTTTATTTAACAAATTAAAAACAAGAGCGTAAGCTCGATTCGACTCTGCCCGACTTCAAAATACCCGTTACCGAGTGGAATTTGTGGTTAAGCTCAGAACAGTATTCAACATTTTTTATATTCTTTATAAAAATTTCAGATATTTCAATAAAAATTAAACAATAATATGTTATTAAATTCAAATTTAAAAGTGATTTCTGATTTAAATGAATAAAATAAGTAGGTAATCCTTAAGTTATCTTAAATATTGTAGCCTCTACGTTCTCTGGAATGGTAGAGGAACTATTTCTCCAACCTGTTGGGAGGTCATGACGAACACAATGCAGTCTTAAGAGAAGTAGCGATGCCATCAATCCATTATATAGAGATTTATACACCACACTGTAATGAAATATGATGAGCTACCTGGTGAATTGATTAAGGCTGACGGTGAGGTACTGGTAAGGTGAATGCTCCAACTTCTATGCATAATATGGTCCCAAGTCATAATGCCCCTTGCCCGATATATACACTACTAACAAATTTGCCCTGAAAATTTGAAAATCTCCTATGAAATCCGTTCTATTCACCCTAAAATTTAGAAAAATATTTTCTTGTTTATGGCATATTTTTCAGAAACTTCTGAGACAGATTTAATTAGAGAATTTAGAAGTTTCAGGGCAAATTTTGTTATAAGTGTAACAAAATAACACCCCTGGGATCAGTCTCCCTACCATTGCATAAATGGTTATGCCATGCACCTTACCTTGTGACTTCTTTAAAATATCTGCTGATAAAGAAAAAAAAAAGGCCCCGGGGCCCGTGCCCAAGTGTTAACAGTTCCATCTTGTTCAAAGAACTTATTTAATTTAACTTAAATATGCCGATGATGTTAATATTATCGGTTCAAACGAACAAGCGGGTATTTTCAGAGATTGAAAAGCAGTCAAAACTCATGGGCATAGCGGTAAATGAGGCTAAGACTATGTATATATTATCAAAGCTCATTGAATCTACGCGTCTTGGACAATCTGTTGAAATGGGAGACCACAACTGAAAGGTTGTTAAGGGTTTTGTCTAGCTGGAAATGATTCCGACCAGCCACAAAAATATCAGTCTGAATATTCGTATAAGTACACATTTGCCCTAGTCTACTTGGATAAGAATCGATTCGAAGATATACAAAATTCGAGGACTAGTTACACGAATATAGCACTTCAAAAGCCAAGTTGTGGCTTGTGAACAATTGGTTTTTGCCCCAGGTACCCATTAAACACCTGGTCTTAAATATTTGGAGGCTAGCAAAAGTTGTCTTTAAAAGTTTTAAGAAAATTGATTGCTTCATTTTACAATCTAATATGCCCACTTTAAGCAAATAAGCATTAACCGACACCAACAGATTGGGTATCGAGAAAATGTGACTTATGTGTTAAAAGTGAAGGTTTGTCTGTGAGCGCCCTAGGCCGTCCGCACATGGCTCTTTCTTTGAAGGGTATAAACAAATATTGATTTTGGACAGGAGCTAAGTATATGTATCAAATTGAAGGCCGATTGGCTTGAAATTTGAAATACAGAAATAACTTAAACAAATAAGAAAATCACTCTAGCTCGACTTTAATATTCTCAGTACAAACGAAACTGTATACTTTCATGTTTCAGTATGAAAGGAAAGAAAACATTATTTTGCTCATAACTTAACTAACATTCATCCGATCTTTCCCTATCATTTGACAGACTGATAAAAAATCCTGATTAGTCTATAATCTCTTCTCTTTTCTTACGGACAGACAGGTGGATAGACAGTCAGACAGTCAGACTGACATGGCTATCGATATGACTTGGCTGTTGGTACTGATCAATATATTATATATTCTTTATAGGATTATAACTCTGGAACTATTCAATCAATTTTATTTCTGCATGATAGCTTGATCGATACCAAGGCATTAAAATTGCCTTAGAATTCCATATTATCTAGATGTCCGATTTCGATTAAACTTGACATTTCCATCAAAAACAAACAAGTTTTTCTCACTAAGACTACTTTTTTGACTCCACCTTTCTATGACAGCTATACCAAATAGATGTCCGACTTCGACCAAACTTTGTGACATCGTGGGAAATCATAGCAAACTAAGAAATACAAAGATTGGAGGCGCTTTCTTTCAAAACGAAAAAGTTTTTCTTACTAAATCTAGTTTCTCGACCGATCATTCCTTGGTAGCTATAACCTATAGTCATCCGATTTTGACAAAACTTTGCACAATTGTTTGGAAGCCATAAAAAAATATTTGCCAATTTTAAAGAATTTTAAAGAATTGCATTTAAAACAACAAAATATTTCTTACTTGGACTATTTTTCTAGCCTTACTTTTCTATGGCAGCTATACTAATTCGATGTCCAATCTCGACCAAACTTGGTAGAAACATGGAGAATAATAGAAAACAAGTAAAAACAAAATTTGGAAATGCTTTTTTAGCTAGAACTAGTTTTTCAACCGATAGTTCCTATGACAGCTATATGCTATAGTCTTTTGATCCGGCCGGTTCCGTGACTTGTACGAGAAGACTTTGTGCAGAGTTCAGTGAAGATAGCTTTCAAACTGACGAACTGACAGACGGATCGATCAAGATGATATACACTTTATGTGGTCGGAGATGATTGCTTCTATGCTTTACAAACATCCGGACAATTTTACAACCCCTCTGCAAGGGTATAAAAATACAACACATCACAAATCGGCCTCAAATCATTAGCAATTAACTGTTTTCCCTATCTTTTTTTGCAAAGTTTATTTTGTAAACTTTTTTTAATTTGATTGTGTATGTCAGATTTTCCCTAGTTTCTTGTTGAATGCACCGGAGTCACAACAACCCACCTGTGCTACGCTGAGAGGAATATTTCAAAACTTCTTTGCATAAACTTTAAGACTCAGAGCATTGGGCCTTGTCATCAATATCTAGAACTAAGAAAATCCCCGCACATCGCTTCCTTTACCGATTTATAACATTTATTATCTTTCAAAAGGCCACATAATTCACACATAACTCAAATTGAAAGCAGATTTATTTCAATTAACAAACGTAAAATATTCCTTCTTGGTTCTTGGAACTCGTGCTATTTACCTGTAAGACGTGTTTTCAAATTATATGTGTGTGCCCGTACCATTTTGTCAGCACTACTCATATTTTCTAGTGATGATACTTAATTATTCAAAAAAAATTTCACTAACATTTTGTGAAAACCACATTACTTATATCCTCGATGATTAACCTTAATTCGCTCACGAAACATGCACGGGTCACGATTTTTCACGAGCTGACCTTCCGACGTAAAAGTCACGGTATGGTGAAGCGTTCAAGTTCTCTAGTGCACCTCTAGTTTTAACATCTAATTTTTATATTCTGTGCATTTCTACGTAAATGTCTAACATAAGTGCTGAGCCCAAATAATATTTAGGAAATGTTTCCTTATTTCTCCTCACTGATACATTGTACGTATAACACAAAAGAATCGGTACGACATTTTAAGGAACTGCAAAATAAAAAACATAAATTAACAACAATTTGATATAAAACGGAAAAGTTTTAGCCTACCAAACTCATGGTTTCCATTGAGACATCCAAAAATGCGGGTGCTCTGAGAAAGACAGGCTTCTGAGCTCGCATCGACATTAGAACGAGCATACGTCGAAAACGAATATCTGCGGACATCCAATTCATATTGTAAACAGCTTTGGAAACACTGGCGCTCTATATATAAAATAAATTTTTAAATCGAAATGCACTCAACTCAACCAAGATTATCGTACTGCATCAATTAACCATTGACTCAACAAGCAAATGAGAAAAATCTCTGCTGTTGCCGAGACCAAAAATAGGGATAGTTTGAAAACATGTTCAGGACTTGTGATGATGGTCATAAGAAATCCCTGCAAGCAGACGACAACCGATGAGGTGAGAAAATTTAGTAATAGAGGCCAGCCGAAGACAGAGTTCATCACATTGGTGAGACTGGAAAACTTTCTTATAAATATTATAATTGTGAAAGTTTGTATGTTACTCACCCAAGAATTTTGTTGTGAAAGGCAATCAATTGCTTCAGTTTCTCCATATCTTTGGACCCACCGTCGACTACAGTGTCTGCCTCCACCTGCATCTCCGTCAGGCTCTTTGCCAGATAGTCAAAATGCATTATCATTTGTATTGCCACGGCGAATATCATCAAATCAGCGGATATGTGGCCCGCCGAGGAGGCCAATGCAGTCCACATCTGTAATAAGTAAGTCGCATAATATCCCCAATTATCATGCCAGTTCCACGGTGTGGTGGCAAAATAGGGCATGGCCTGCACGGCATCTGGGGAGTGTCGCCACCAACGATCGATGGCATACTTAGTAAAAGGCATCATATTATAAATGCTGATAAGGACGAAATATAGTCCTGCGAATGCTTTGGTAAGCTTGCGACAACGGCGAAGATAGAGATTCACACCATATTGCTTCTGCTCCATACGCTTCGGAAACAACGATTCCAATTGATCAACGAGATCGACCAGCATTGCCTTTTGCCCAAAGACGGCTATCATCTTCAGATCAGCCACAAACACAAATCCGACATATCCCAAGGTCTGGTAAGCTTCCAAGAAGTTCCTTCTTTTGAATGTCAGAATTGCAGAGGTCAGCTCACATCCAAGGACAAAGTTGAAAATAATCATTTCGATTAAAAACCAGAGCCTTAACCAAAAATGGGATATCTTGTTCCCGCTGCTGGGCTCCGAAAGACTTACTCCAATAAAGCGATAGAAGAGCAAAGGTAAGCGCATAAAGTCGTTAAATTTTGCATACTTCTTTTGGACGAGTATAACGGCTGTGCTTTCCTTTGGCATCAGCCGCACATCTTTTAGGAACTTTATCATCTTGACGAGTTTACAGTACAACTTGGCAGAACTATATACGTAGCTTGGCTTTTATACCACCAGCCTGTGAACCTTTTGGAATATTATATAAAACCGCAAATTACCCTACGCACATTATTTAGCTTGAACTTCTCATGGGAAATCCTCGCGGTAAGGCGACCTTGAATATTTAACCCATTAAATTGCAGACTTTAGGCTCAAAATATTTGTAAATACGGCTAAAATATTGATTGGTAAATGCACCCATTCTGAAAGAGAATGGGAACATCTTACTGTCATTTCATTTTATTAGAGTTCTGTTGATTTTATATCAAAAATTTGTACGATTACTTTAGCAAAGGCTAAAACAACATCTGTATGCGTTACCGATACTAATTGCTTGCTTACTGTCTGACATATTCATGTTAATTCAACACTGAATGCAAGCCAAACCACTGTTCGCTCTTTCTTTCATAAATATGTACGAACGATTTATATGTAAATGACGGCAATATTTTATGTAAAGTCAAGCCGACTAATTCTGTTAGGCATTTTGTGGTGGAAGTTTGGGTGAGGTGATCATAGTTTTGTTATACAAACATAACTTCATCAAATACTAATCATTTTTTCATTCTGTAAATTTCTTATTTCAGTTATAACATGCTTGGAACTTTGCTAATCATAAGTTAAATTGGTTAAAGGATCATCTTTTGAATGATTTTTAGCACTGTTGGAGCATTAAAAGGATACAAAAAACATATAAATAGATATTTTTTGATACATAATATTGGATATATTTTTTTTAACAAAAATCCAGAATACTTAACGTTATCACATACTTAACCGAAAAGAATACAGCCTAACTTAAGGGATCTGATAAAAAGGGTAATTAAAATGCATGGTACTTATACTTTTCCAGCCGACATTCTCACTTTTCGAAAGGAATTCCTCTAGGAACTTATAGAAGAATCCTGGAAATCCGATATAATTAACATTGGTCATTCTTCTAAGGATTTTAAAGATATTTAGATATTTTTTAAAAGTGTTTGAAAAGTCACATTACTACAGAAATCATAATATTTCATAGTGTGCCTTTGTGAACCACTGAACCGATCTGAAACCGCGGTTCAGCTAGCTCCAAAAACCATGTAATGAACCGAACTGGCGGTTCAAAAACTGTGTGAACCACTGAACCAATCCAGTACTTATTTTCGAGTGGTTTGCATCCCTGGTTATAACTAGACAGCGGACTAAGCATAATTTTTAGCAGATTTAAACCTAGCAGAATCGGAAAAATAAGAATTTATCAATTTTTTCACATCATTTCGTCCTTTGCTGACCTTCCAACAAATTAAATTATTATTTATGTAATTTAGGAATTTAATGCAGAATTTGTGGAATTTTATTAAGGTAAAAAGTCAGCACAGTGTTTTGTACATTTACTTTGGCTTACTTTGAAGAAAATCTGCTTGAAAATATGAAAAATCCGCGGTCTAGTTATAACAGACACCCAGCTATACAATACTGTAAAGATAACATCGCTGTATATTTTCTAGCGTCAACACACTACTAGGCCCAATGTCCTGATGCATAACTGAGCGTTAGGCTACTGTTAACGACAGGTAGTGCATTATAGGTCAATTACCTGAACATAGTGTGCATAGTGGTATTGCTAGGCCTTACCGACAGGTACGATTCTCACACAGAATTCGTTGGAAATAAACCTTTGGTGGTGTTGGTCTGTTGTCAAGCACTCACTACCAAGAGTTAGGGAATTCGCTATTAAAATATTACAAATATAATGAATGTTCCAAAAAGATTCGCAGCTTACAGAATGCTTTTCGAAAATTAGACCGAAAAGTAATGTCATATATGTCAAGAAATAAATAAACCGAAACTAGTGCTGCCTCCTAAATCATGTAAGCCAATCTAACTAATAATATAAATTTAACAGTATGTATGTTAATTCCCCAGTCACTAAGAAATGGTAAGTAAACTATTAAGCTTCAGGTTAAAATAAAACTTTCTTTAAATGATAACAGATCAGCAAAATTCATAAAATGTTAAATGGAAAAGCTAGAAACAGTTAAAAGCTAGAGAGAAATATCCTTGAATCATTCTTAAATTAATGCTTTGATTGGAATAACTTATTTTCATTAAGTACTTTGTATCTCTCAATGCTTTTAAAAATGTCTCTCTCAATGTTCATGTTAATTGATTTAGATTTAAGGAATATATTAAAACTTTGTAACTATATATTTTTGTGACTAGTGCCCTAATCATAAGTTTCTAATAACTTGTAGCACTAGGAAGTAAGTAAGTAATAAATAAATAATATTTGGTTTTTTTTATAGTATGTGCCAGAAAATCGTAAGTCTACAAAACTGCATAACTCAAAAAGAGCAAGGCAGATCAGTGCAATAAAAGGTCAAGGAACATCTTCATAAGCGAACCTTAAGATAATCCAAAAGGTAAGCCGCCAAGCAGATCGAAGAGTCGCTTAAGTGTCATAGCCGGAGAGTAATCAAAGGCAGTAATTTAAGACTCGGAACCAATCAAAAGCTCTTCGCGATGAGTGTAAGGCCAGGTTGATATCTGCAAAATCGACGTAGCAGGCAAGCAATCGATGCAAGTAGTTTACTGAATGCAGCGAGGTGGAAGCAAAAGATTGGAAACAGGCAAAAAACATTACTAGAAACACTTGAAATGTTTTTCAAATAGGTGCAACTTTCCAACTATTCAAAGGAGCTTAGATTGTTATTTTCCCTATAGAATAGGAGAGCCGAATTGTCTTACATATCACGACAGTTACAAAAATTTAATAACACATTTTATAGAATCCCCTTTTAGACTCAACCAATCCTTTGTAATTACTTTTTTGAATCAAAACAAAAAGCTTTGTAAACTTCTGAAATAACACCAAATTCTTTCCGGTAACCAGCCAAAGGAAGTTGCTCTACACTATGGCACACTCATTGTTTATTTTGCACATAGCCATGACAAATTGACTTTCGGCAGTAATAAATAATAGCTGCGACCCAAAATTCCTGAATCTTTGCTAGCACAGCTGTAGCCTCAAGTGCCCTCCCAGCATGCTGCTCGTACACTCATCACACACAGACATCGTACATGGTCATAATTGCCATGGCATGACTTTCCTGTGGGTGTAGGCCAAAAATTTGTTTGTTAGTTATTTGTACCAGTTTGCAGTACGAACATACATACAAACGTGTATGCAAATTGGGACAGTCCCAGTCAGCGGCTAGAATAGCAAATACAATAAACAAATGAATTATTGCAATAAATTGCAAAGCAAATATCATGTCGATTTCAGCATTTTATTAACTTATTGGCAAAATATTTATGCATATAAGTCTTTCCATTGGTATTAGTGGGGGCAGGTGTGCATATTCATAAGGAAAATCATGTTCAATTAATTGCACTAGCTGTTAAACAACATAATTAAGACAAAAAGCAGCCGCGGGTGTTGACCATTAGGTAAATGAAGCGTGATCTGGTTTTAGGTAAGAATGGGAATAGCTTGAACAATTGCAATCAAATGTAATTATTATTAAAATTCTTCAAGCAAGACCATAAATTCTACACCACATGAAGCAATTTGTAGAAACTTGGCCAATCACACTTTACCGTTGCACTCACAAACTTATTAATAAAATTAGCATGACAACACCTTACTTCCCACGAACCTTCACATACGCATCGATGCACCAGCTGACAATGGTCACAATGTACTGAAAAAGTAAACAAAAACAAAACGGCATTGCTGTTCAACATGAAATTCGATTTTCTTTCTTAAATAAAATGCTGAAAATTATTTTTTAATATAATATGCGATTGTTTCCTCCAACAGACGAGTTTAAATGATCTTAATAGAAGATGTGGAATTGAGATTTAGATAGAAGAAGGGAAGATAATCTTGGTCTGACATTTTCTCGATTCTGATGATTTTTGACAAGTTATAGAACGATTGGACTTGGACTTAAAAAGTGGTTAAAAAATCTAAATTCAAAATGGAATTGAAGGGAAAAATTGCAAGCAAAATTTAAAAGAATGGAAAACAATAAATATAAGCTGGCACTTATCTGAACTCAAGTGCCATTTATAAGACAAGTTTACAAAAAAAAAGGTCACTTTTTAACCAGAGAAAATACCATGCGTTCCTGATGTATTTTCGGGTGCTGAATTCAAACAAATTTCCCGTTTTGCCCCAACACCTCAGGTTTATGCGAAATTTGCTTAAACATATGTTGAAGGAGGTTTGTTCACATTTTTGGGTCCTGTAGCCACATTAATTATCCTATTCAAGCCACATTTGTTTCTTAGTAAACTTAGATGAACAAAGATCACGAAAAACCAAACCCAAAGTTTAGATTTGATTAATAAAATACCATAATATTGATTTAAATATGAAAAATGTGAACTTTCCTAAAAAAATGTCTTCCTTCTTTTCTCCAAAGCTAAAAAATTCGTAAAATTTAGTTGCCAATTGAAAAAACCACAAAATTATTTACTATATAGACCATTGTGCTCTAGCTTAATTTTACTTCATTTACACTTTTTTGATATCATCACCCTTTTGGAAGCTATGATCCAAAAATAATAAATATTTTCGACTTATTTTACTTAATAATTACCACTAAAATTTCTTAAAATTAGAAAATAACAATGATGATACAGTGAAATAAGTGAGTTGATATTGTAATGTAATTTTACTTTAATTTTTTTAAGCCTATTCAAATTTTATAAGGATATTTTATGAAAAAATAAGTCGTTAACTAGATTAGTTTATAGTCCATAACTTCTAAAAGCGCAGTGATACAAAAATGTATGTGTAGTAAAATAAAGAGCACAATGGTCTATTAAAAAGTTATTTATGTGTTTTTTTTCAACTGGCAAGTAAATTTTAAAAATTCTTTGAACCTGTGGAAAAAGTGAAATTACTCAAAAAAAAATTAAATTTTTCATATTTAAATCAATATTATTATTGGTATATTGGTATCTTAGGAATCAAATCTAAACTTTGGGTTTGGTTTTTCGTGATCGTTGTTCATCTAAGTTTACTAAAAAACAAATGTGGTTTGTATAGGTTTAATAATGTGGCTGCAATACCCAAAAATGTGAACAAACCTCGTTCGACACACGTTTATGCAAATTTCGCATAAACCTGACGTGTTGGGGCAAATCGGACAATTTGTTTGAATTCAGAATTATGCTGCAGAAGCAGGGAATTTTGAAGATGATAAATAACTAAAGAGTTAATTCTTAGACAAGCTTTAGCCACCTTTTGAATAAAATTATCACTAGGTAAGCTAAAAGTATCTTGAATTTTCAACTATCAAGGTGAGGCAATCAATTACAAGTTAAATGTACCTAGGTAAACTTGTGCTTTGCGTTCTCGTGCCATATGTTTCCTTCTCTATCCTTGATTTCCTTCCTTTAAGTTAATAACAAATATTGGTTCTTTAATTTCTAGACTCATTTTCCTGACGTCGCTGCCCATAGTACAGTGTTGACATTGAAAAATGTTTACAATCGATTCAGACAGTTGGTTTAGCTTTGATAGTTGGTCATTAAAGCAATGCGCCCTGCTTTGCGCAGTGAAGCGTAGTCTGACTTTCGACCAAACGGATATGCAATCAACGGGCTGCGGACGCGATTCTTTGCCCCAATGGGTAATAAGAAGCCAATTGTTTCATTTTTTATGTTCGTTCGTTCGTTAGTTGGTTCATTCTTACACAAACTGTTGCTTCGAATATTTGAAGTGCATTAAAAAACACTAATTGCAAGTTGGTTTTTTTGCAATGAAACAAATCTTGGTTATGGTGGGAATTCGAAGCATAGCTGGTGTAAAAAAGGGTGTTGTTCTGGTAATTGATAAATCATATTTAGATTTGAAGTAATTGTTTTTATTTGCCTTAAACACGTTGAATTATTTTGTGTGGATACATGATGGTTGAGGCATCAGATAACAAAATGCAAATAAATACACATTGGTTGGCTTTACAGATGAGCTTATCTCTGCTTAGACGTCTTCTTGTCATGTGAATCTATCTTGTTATATTCAAAATTGTACAGTATTCGACTCAGAGTTTCTTCTAGACGAAAGAACCTGTGTTACACCCTGTATAACTCTAGACATTCCAAGAATCATTCCATGTGCCAAGCGCGTGCAAAGCAAAAATAAATCATTAAAATTTATGAATTTAATTGCCTTCAATTATTGCCTCAGATAAAATGTAAAGCAAACGGTAAATACAACTCGAATCGAATCGAAACTGCCACCCATAATCAAGCAGTTATACGAGTAGCTTGACTTGGAATCGTGTGGAGTGGCCCACAATTCAATTCAATTTGGATTCCATCAACAAGAATGGAATTACGAAAATTATGACTGGGTAGGCGAGAGACGGGCAAAAGAGCAAAAACAAAACTGGCCAACATATGATTAGGGTGTAGCTGGCAAATCAACAGGGGCAAAGGAAAAAAAAAGAGGGGCGGAACTCTAGGTGCATGTCTGCTGGTTATCTACAATGGGTGTCTGGCAGTTGTCACATGGCAGGGGCCAACTTAATTGGCCGAATGCTGCCCAGGGTTAAGAGTTGCGGGCGTTGGTTACACAAACTTAAATTGCAAATTTTCTCAGATTATAAAAATTAATGATTGGAAAACCGCGATGGCAATTTGACCAATCGCTGGGTGCAGTTCCCAAGATGCATTTCGAGATGTCCGTGTGGGTGTGTTCTTTACTACAAAACAACTATCTGTCTCACCATCGGGCTGGGTCTAATGGCCCAGTTCAAAACTGGCCGCCCCGCCATGAACCAGTTTGGTGTACAAAATTTTTGCAAACATGCTGAAATTCAAAATTGGATTATTTGCCAGCTGCGATTCGCCACAGGTGCCAAGTGTCACAGCCGCTCCTACGCTTCCATCCAGATACGCAGAAGATGCCTGACACACACTCGTGCCGCGTCCTGGCTGAAAATATAACAAAATCACGAATATTCACAAAAGGCGCCCAGCTTGCTGCGACACGCGGCACGTTTTGGTCAACATTTTAACCTCCGTAAACTGAATTTGACATGGAAATGACAGCCACCAACAATCCTCGGCTATATCCCCATGTCCATAAAGTGCGCACAAGCGAATGGAATGGCATAGAAATAGGCGCACCCGTTTTTTTTTTTTTGTAAAATTACAAGAAAAAAATGTTCATAAAGCTAAGCCACATGCATAAAAAGGCCTTAAAACTCCAACTGACCACCCAAAACAACCAGAACAATCATCGATGGTTGCACCATGGACTCTACGTGCGATGTCAGGTGGGAGCAAATAAAGTTGGCCAACAATGCCAAACCACAGCACAGAGTCAAGCACAAAAGCTGATACAGAGAGACAAAGCATAAAACCCGAGGCCCATAAAATCGAAGGGAATATGGTGGAGATTTGCACGCATCTATGTTTGGGTAAAGTTGTTCGTTGTGGCTGACAAAAAGGAAATGAAATAAAAAACAGCAAATAATATTTTTTTAAATTTATGCCTAAGAATTTCAGTTTTAGTTTTTAAAGTTAATTATTTGAAGTCGCATCGAGCAATTGCAAGAATTTGGGTATCTGGTTCACTCAAGAAGAATTGTTTTGTCTATTTGCTGGTGTAAAGGAATTTCTCTGAGCTCTCCACAACTGACTTTGCTGTTACTAAGAGGCTGCACTAGTCAAATTCAGCTTACTTAAGCATGCTAAGAACTTGGCAAATAAAACTGAAATAGAATGTATAATGAATCAGTAGCTGGACAAGATTATTACGATTTCAGTCTGCTCTATTCTGTATGCTGCAGTTCCAGTTTTAAAATACATTTTGTTCACTCTTTATACAGAGTTATTTGTTAGTAGATATATCTTCAAATTTTGTGGGGAAATTTTTTTTTTAGACAAAAAACTACCTAAAAGTTTCGAATTGTGTTCCTTTTTGTAAGGTCAAAATTGTGTTAAAATACTTCATTCTGAAAAACTTATAAGAATTTATATTTTGATATTTTAACACTAATGACATGGCGTTCTTACGTTGTCCGTCATTGTGGATACCCGCGATGTAGCGTCAAGTTATTCCGAAGATTTAGTCATTTAAACTAAGGAAATAGTCACCTAAATATAAGGTAGCTTTTCCCTAACGTTCGTAATGTCCTAAAGTCAGTTGAAGCTTTTAGATGTCCACAGGCTCCGATGCAAGAAAGTCACCTTAGAATGTGGAGGTTTCGAGTTCGAGTCCCACTGCAGGATTTTGATTTTATTTTTTGTGTTTAACAACACTTAACTTTGGCACATATTTTAGTGCTACTTTGTACAATCGGTGACCCAAGTGCATTCTTAAAAATAAACTTATTCTAAGAAAAAATACCACAAAAAAGAGCAAACTAAAAGCCAAGCAAAAATATATAAATATATATACGCCTGCAGTGGGACTCAAACTTATAGGCTCCACGTTGTAGGGCGACATTCTACCATCTAACACCCGGCCTGTTGACAGCTTTCTTCCAGCTGAAAGCATAAACTGACTCTAACTCAACTGACTTGACAAACATTTGGGAAAACTGACCTTATATTTAGGTGAACGTTTTCTAAAAAAACTGACAGTTTTTTTCTCTCTTAGGTAAAAGTCTGGCCGTTAAGGTACAAAGTTACCTTAAAGTTGAATAAAAGGCACCTTGTCCTTTAAGGGATTGCTTTAGCTACCCTGTAGTTCCACTTTTCAGTACTAAATTTTTCCGGGCTGCTTCAGACCTAAGCAGTAGGAAGAACTTAATTTCATGCCTGAATTTAGGTATGTTCCACTACTTTCCATGAAACTCACCAATGAGTTCAGCCCTGATATCATGCCTAAACTCAGCTAAGGTCATGACGAAGTAGGACGTGTTTGTGTTTAATTCATGGCTGAAACTCATTTAAAGGATGTCATGAATTCAGTACCAGCTCTTTCATTTCAAGGCTGATTCAGAAATGATTCAGGTCTGAGCCGCCCAACCGACCGAGGGGCGCAGCCGCCAACGTGCGATACGAAAACATGAATGAAAATTATAAACTTAAGTTAACTACGGGCTAGATATGTTAAAATAGAGGTGATTAAAGCAGTGAGAAAAATCTCACAGTTGATTAAGCGAAAGAGCTTATTGAAATCAGCACGGAGGCTCTAAACGGATCATGCAAAGCATAGTTGGTAGTACAACGATTCAGAGATAAGGGGACAAAGTAACGGGTCGATCTGATGAGTCGATTTCCCCATTAATAATGTTAGTCTACTAGAGTAAGATGGTAAACGGACCTCCGGATTCCAGTTCAAACCACAAAGAGCAAACAATAAGAACTGCTTTTGCACAGATTCAATTCTAACTTGATGGATCGAATATTGCGGAGACCACACACATGATCCCAACTCAAAAATTGAGTAGCTTTCAAGAAAACATCCCATATATGGTGCAAAGAGTATACACTCTTTTTTCCCTTCATGATTCTTCATGATTCCCTTTCACTCATTTTCAATGGGTACAGGGTGAAAAACAAAATGAAAAATATAAAAATGTTAATACAAAAAAGCATATTTAGAATCCTATTCAGTTGTAGTAAATTAAATATCTTTCAATTGATGCGGTTTCAGCACAAAGCTCTTAAATTCTTCAATGATTCATCCATTTTCCATTCATCTACTGATTCATTCAGCACAAGGCAGTTCCGCTTTAACAATAGTCCATGACATTGACTTTCAACCACTTGCTGCACATACACGTATTCCCGTTTATTGACTTTAACTGCAACAGTTCCAACAACTGGTTTTTCTTTTTTTTTTCCTATTTTTTTTTTGGCCGCACGCTGAAGGCTGCCCCTGAGATTGCGTATACGCAACGATTGCCAACCACGCATGCTCATGCGCCATGTAATTGATGTGGTTAGCAACAAATTTGCCACTCGTGTCACAAATGCAGTTTAACATGCTGCAATTCCAGTTATGTTTATCCAATTTAATTCCAATTGCATTTTCACAATTTTCTGACAGGCTTTCACACGTTGAGCGACCACTTTTATGTTGTGATTGCTAATCGTTTGGCTTACACAAAACCGACGAAGGCAATTAGTTGGCAATCACTCCAGGCAAACTTTTTAATAGGATGCAAACAAAAGGCAAAAAAAAATGGTAGCAATTAAAAAGGCAACGTTAAGGGATGACATTTTTCACACAACCTTTCTGTGTGCAATTAGAAGCGCTAAGCGATGCTGGATAAAACACAAAACCCCGCAGTCCTCGTTTTATATTACATTTTTGGGCGCAAACTTGCATTTTCCTTCACGCGCTCCGCTTAATTAGTTTTTTAATCTGCTGGAATGTTATGAACTTTGTCGCAAGCCCAGAGCAAAGCTAAGCCAATCTGCGTTAGTTCATATAATATATAAATATACACACAAAATGCCACAGCTAATCAGATCTTTCCTATACTCGACTTCCTTGGCCGCTAATTAACCTTAAAAGTGGCAGATGTCAAGTCGCTGCTGTGTGGGTTTTATCCAAGTCGCTAATCAATCAATCAATTGAAAAGTTTTGTTCTCTTGACACAAATGTTACCTTTGTTATGGTGGAAACTCCCTGCATCCCTACCAAAGATTTGAAAGTGCGGCTGTCACGTTGAAGCTTGCGATTTGACAGATGGACAAAAGTCCTACACTTGAGTTATGTATATTTTATTTATATCTTTTCTGGAAATGATACTGAGATAAGGTCAAATGTGAACATTTGACTTGATGTGTGCGTGTGTGTGTGGGCAAACAGAAGGTGTCGCAAGCGTGTGACCTTCACAAATGGTCCATGACTAATGGAGAGTGTCAAAAAAATATGAACAAATTAGTATGCATGGCATAAAGAAAGAGAACGGCTTGGGCAACAATATGTAACCAAAGGGATGCAGATATACATGTAGATGTAAAAACGAAGGTTGGGTTTTAATTGGGTTGTAGAAATTTTAATGTTGCATTTTCTCAAATTAAGAGTCTTATGTATCAAAGTGGTTGTGTAGCCGGCTCAAACGAAAAGTTGCTGCCTACTATTAAAACTGCACTCTAGGTGTTTTTTGTTGATACTTCTAGTCGTTGCAGCTTGTTTAATGTACCTATTCATATATGTATGGAAGCACTTCAACATCACAATATATTCAATTTTCTAAAGCTTTAGTAGTTCAGCACCGTATACAACAGTATAAACAGCGTCTCCGCTTTTAAAAACAGCTTGTTGATTAATTTAGTTTTCGGATTTCAGATTTTATACTCTGTACCAAAGGTACATAGAGTATAATAAGTTTGTGCAAAAGTATGTAACATCCAGAAGAAAGCTTCTCCGACCCCATAAAGTATATATATTCTTGATTAGCATCAACAGCCGAGTCGATATAGCCATGTCCGTCTGTCCGTCTGTCCGTATGAACGCACAGATCTCAGAGATGGTAAGAGATAGAGGTTTGACATGTATGGGACATATGCTTCTTATGTCTGCAGGCAGATCAAGTTTATTTTCAGTTTTGGCCACGCCCCCTGCCGCCCCCGCAATTTAGAAAAAACGTCATATCTCCTACAGTTTTAAAGATAGGTGGGTTGTTCCTTCTAGATTAGTAATAAGGATAACTTATCGATCAGTCAAAGGAATGGTGAAGCTTGGATGAACAGTTTTCGAGTTATGATCAAAAGACTGTTCGCTGCAGCAGCGCAGAAGCAGCGCTGCTTTCAACTACTACTGCAGCATCAAAATTTATGCTGAGCGTATAATTTCGTTGGTACAGAGTATGCTATAGTCGGGCTTGACCGACTTTCTTTCTTGTTATTTATCTAAATTTCAGTTTGAAGAGAAAATGTCAGCTTTCCACTTGTCATTCGGCAGTTTTTAAATTTATTGGTTTTGAAGTATGTCAATTTAGCAGTTGTCGGTTTGTCAGTTTTAAAGTTTGCTAGATGGTCAATTTTTCAGCTTGCCAGTTTCTCAGGTAGTCTGTTATCTAGATTTCAGTTTGTCTGATAGCCCATTTTGTCAGCTTACCAGTTTGTTAGTTTTCCAGTTAGTCAGTTTGTCAATTCGACAGCTTGTTGTCAGTTTATCAGTTGTCAGTTGGTCAGCTTGCCAGTTTCCCAGTTAGTCAGTTATACAGACTTAAGTTTGCCAGATAGCCAATTTGACCAGCTCACCAGCTTGTCAGTTTTAAAGTTTGTCAGCTTGCCAATTCGAAGGTTTTTCAATTTGTTAGCTTTGCAGTTTGCCAGTTTACCAGTTGTCAGATTGCCAGCTTGACAGTTTTTCAGTTTTTAGTTATCCAAACTTCAGTTTGCCAGATAGTTCATTTGTCAGCTTACCAGCTTGTCGGTTTTACAGTTTGTCATTTGGTCAATTTGTCAGCACTCCGTTGCCAGCTTTTAGTTTGACATTTTAACAGTTTGCGAGTTCGTCAATTTGTCAGCTAAAAAGCTTGCTTATATCCATATTGCCTTTTATTATTAAAAGAATCAAGTTGAATGCATATTTTAATTGGTTATTTCATCTTTTTTGTTACATTTGGCTTTGGCGGGCTCGCTGTATAACTCTTCCATAGAAATATCTCTCTCTAGCTGTTCCTTCACGTGATGATAAGTTTAAGTTTCTTTGACCTATGTTGAGCCTAATCAAAAACGTAGGCTTGCAGCAGATTCAGGATTGTATGTTCTTCACGAGTGTAAAATCAATCCCATATAAAACAAGAAAGAAAGTCGTTCAAGCCCGACTATAACAAACTCTGTACCAAAAAAATTTGTCTTTTGATCATAACTCGAAAACCGTTCATCCGATCTTCTTCAGATCGATAAGTTATCCTAATAACTAAATATGTCCAGAGGAACAAGCCCTCTATCTTCAAAGCTGTGGGAGATATGATGTTTTTTCTAAATTGCGGGGGCGGCAGGGGGCGTGGCCAAAATTGAAAATAAACTTGATCTGCCTGCAGACATAAGAAGCATATGTCCCATACATGTAAAACCTCTATCTCTTACCATCTCTGAGATATGTGCGTTCATACGGACAGACAGTCGGACGGACAGACGGACATGGCTATATCAACTCGGCTGTTGATGCTGATTAAGATTATATATACTTTGTGGGGTCGGAAATGCTTCCTTCTGGATGTTACATACTTTTGCACAAACTTATTATACTCTATGTACCTTCGGTACAGAGTATAAAAATGTAATGAATAAAAACACACATCATAAAACAATTGGCTTTACGATTTTTGATTCAACTTTTAAAGCCTTCGCAGCTAATAAATACTTGCAATTCAAAAGCGTTGCAACAGTTTTACCATTCTATTATGAAGTCCCCACTTTGTGGGCACACCTCTTAAACTATTGTAAAAGCACTAAATTCAAGTTGATCAATTCCTATCCAATCCATATCCTCCCATAGCAATTAGCCCATGAATCCATTTCCATATCAGTTTCTTAAGCTGCAGCATGGTTGCACTCTTTAGGCAACTGCCTCAGATTCGGTCGGCATGCAAACAATATTAAGCATATCAAATGCCCAGACAGCAAACACCTTCGCGCATGCGCAACACTGTCGGTGTGTCTAGGTATGTCTGATTTCCACCCGTCCCCCCTCCAAATGGTAATACAGACGCAGGCGGGTGGTCGCCTGTCAAACCGCAATGCAGGCGCCGACGCCAAAGTGCAAAGTCACGGATGAATGAGCCAGAGTTGCTGGTGGAACTTTGCTTCAACGAATCGTTTTAATTGATTTTGTTTTGGTTGTTTGGCAGTTTGCGGCAGGAACGGTAAATTTCCTACGCACCACCGCCTGCTCCGCTAATCCAAAAAAAAAATAATAAAAAAATGCTGCTAAGTTCAGCATATTTTGGTAAAACGAATAGATAAAACCGAAGTTGCAATACACTTGCCCATGCTAGTTCCTATTTGTCTTTCTGTTTAACAATTTATGTAATAGGGAGTCAGATACTGATTCATTTTTTAACCCATTATGAATATGAAAATCTAGTTATTTTCTAATAAAAATGTGTAATTAAACCATGTGTGTGAGAATGGGAATTATTGATTAACAAAAAACATGGTAAAAATATTATTCAATATAATTAAACATTTCAATAATCAAATCAGTCAACAGTTACAATTATACAATTAGTTGTAAAAGTAATTACTTTTTGTTATATTAACTGAATAATCATAATTACAATTAATATAAGTCAGGAATTGGTTTTAATAATGGTAATCTTAATGGTAATTATAAGTTACAATTACGATTACTAAAAAACATAATCAGAAATTGATTTTAATTATCTGAATAATCGCAATCGTACAAACATCACACCAACTTTATACATAACAACCTCCGCCAGGGTATTAAAGTCAGCACTTGGGCAACTAATTTTAGTTGTACCAGAAGTTGCCTGTCTGGGTATGCAAAAGGAGTTGCCAAACATTTTTGTGCAGTCATTTTTTGGCGGCTCCCAACTGCAAATGTTGCGGCCAACAACAGCATTAATTCCACTTGGCTGGTAATTGCCACGGTTTGCCTTATTTTCCAAATGCGATCCATTTGAATTTAGATTTTCATTTTCATTTCCATTCGAGCGCCCGTCGCTGACAATTTGCAATATATTTGTTGGGCCACTCCAAGTGGTTGGCTGTTTATGCAATCAAAATTCTTTCCGTCCCCGGGGTGAACAGCCACCAAGTCGGCTCGAATGGCACTTGTGGGTGCAATTGTAATTATCCTAATTTATGTTGTGTGCATTTTACTTTTTCGTTCCCTCCCTCGCCCATTTTGCGGCGATTCTAAAATGCCGCACAGATTTATTGCAAATTATCTCGCTATTTGACAATGATCGATAGCATAAAATTTATAGCCACAACAAAATTGGATATTTTGTGTTTTTTTTTTTGTTAATTTTCAGATAATAAAATGCTTGGCCAGGATCCATTTTCCACCGCCTACCACCCGCCATGCAATGGAATCAAGTTTTATTTGACGGCTTTTGGTTTCAGTCGGGTTTCCCGCTGCCCGTTGCTAACGGTTGGGTTTTTACAATAATTAGCCTAATAAATGAGTTGCCACGAGTTGGAACGACGTTTTAGCCATGTGCAAGTGGGGAAGTGCATTAGTTAAATGGAAAGCGTTAAATGTTAGTGTGGAAAATAAATTGTAAAAGTATTGCAAAATAAATGCGCGATTTGTGGCTAACAGACAACTGGATTTGTGCAATGTGGCGACCGTGACACAAAGAAAATATATTAAACTTCCCCATTAAATAAAAAGCAGACGTATATGAAAAATAATTATGTTACTTTGTGTACTCATCGTGCACTACAAAAGAACACATTTTAAAGTGACAACTTTGAAGTAGATTATGGCATCAATACAAAAAAAATTGGAACTATTAAATTTTAGTGGAGTGAGTATAAGTAAATGAGCTTAGAGAACAAGCGCATAACAAATATTTCAGCTATATAAAATTTTAAACCATAATATGTATTACATATTTTAATAGACAATATTTATATTTGGGTAATAGTAATATAGTAATATTTGTTTGGGTAATAGGCGTGTTTGGAGCGCGATTGACAGCAAGGTTAAGTACATACTTATATAATCAAACAATTTGTCACTTTGTATAAAAATAGTTAAATCACCACTATTATCGCCAAGTAGTAACAAGCCAAACAAAAAATGTATCAAGCTTTGACGTTCGTATTGGGCGTTTAACTGAAGGTCCCTTTATCTAGTGCGAAAATTAAAAGCACACAGCCCGAGAGTTTAACAGGAGCTTGGCTTGGCCATTTGGGGCTGTAAAGTCAAAAAAATTTTTTTTTATTCTTTTCGAATTCCTGTCCTTTTACCTACAAATATCAAAAAATCCTTTTAGGTCAGCGGTGGTCACCAACAGCTGCTGATTTATTTTACATTCCGTCATCAGGACACACAATGGTTCAACCTATCCTAGCAAAAGCCAGCGGGTGTCAGTTGACTCAAATGGAGATATCTTCCGGGTATGCCAACAGAGAACTATACTAGACACCTCTTACCTTTAACCTCTTGGGCAACGATAAGGTCCATCTTCTTCACATTCTTCTTTTTGATGTATTTCTCATGGTAAGGGACACAAACTGCGAAAAAATCAAGAATAATTTTATTTCTCAGAAGTTCGAAAATTAGTTTTCTTGGATCCAGAAGAAAATGCTGAGATTTTGTGATCCAAACTCTTAGTAAAAAATTAGGATGGCTTTGACATCAACCATGGTCTTGGTCTGCCACCAAGTACTTGTAAGGAGTCAGTGTCCCCATACAAGTGTGACTTCTAAAATGAGGGAAATTTTCGAAAAAATGTGTCTTTAAAAATTTCACTAACTCCTTTCCCAGCACTTATTTATTGGTGAAACGTCTTCTACAAACAATCGAGAATTGTCAGTGAAAACTGCGAATATTAAGACAACTTTAGGGATTTTCGTGTTCGTAATAGAAATTTTCAGACAGTACGAACGATTCACGCATGTATATTTTTCGTGTCACTCACACTAATCATGCACGATTCACGATTCCGTTTTGAATGCACGATAATGATATTGTTAACGATTATAAATCCATATCCGTAGCAATTGGTTTAAAAAAATGCATCTCAAATATGCCATCTTTTTTTTTCTTTTTTTCTGTCACAAAACTCATCACATAAAATTTAAATTAAAGCAGATTTGCTGCAGTTGGGAAACGCAATATTTTCGAGGTTCTTTTTATACCCTTGCCCAGAAGTTTGCAACGCATAGAAATATTAATTCCGACCCCATAAACTATGTATATTCTTGATCATTGTGACGAGCTGAGTCGACCGTCTGTCCGTCTGTCTGTCTGTCCGTTTCTACGTGAACTAGTCTCTCAGTTTAAAAGCTATTGAGCCGAAATTTTGCACAGAGTCTTATATTTGCTGCACACTACAAATATGTCGGAACCAACCGGATCGGATGACTATATCTCATAGCTCCCATAGGAACAATCGGTCGGAAAACTAGTTTTAGTGATAAAAACTTTTTTCAATGGAAACTTCTCCAAACTTTGTACTCGTAAGTTTTCTATTTTTTTTATAATTCTACCAAATTTTATTAAAATCGGACAACTATATGGTATAGCTCCCATACGAACGATCAGTCGGAAAATGGGAAAATGAGTATTTTTTGAAAATATTTTACTCACGATTACGTCGTGACACACAGTGATACGGTGAAATTCACGTCATAGCTGCAGCTCTAGTTCGTAACCATTCTTCGTGTTAAGCTTAAAGGCGACACGCACGAACCTGCGCGAAGTCAGACAATACGTCACACGAACAAATACGTATGACGTATCCCCTATGACGTTTACCTAACAAACACTCCTAATGACTATTTATTACTTTAACCGGAACTCTTAGCACCAGCAAATAATAACAGGAAATAGTTTTATAAAGGTCTATGAGCTATAATTAACACTTTAAATGGCAAAGAAATGGAGCAACACCTCCTTCCTCTCACAATTAAATACATATACATATGGCGCACCAATATGAACGCCTTTTGCTGTCTGTCTCAATTAATTAACAATTTACTCTCGAGCACACAAATACTAAATTATTAAATTAGCTTATAAATATTGTGTAATAACAAACAATAGAAAATGCCGACAAAACAAATCAACACACAACAAACACCTAGTTGGAGTGGGGGACGAAGTTAAAGCGGCGTTAAATCAATATAGTTGACAAATAGCTCGAATATGGGTAAGAATTATATTTGATATTTCCAGAGGTGTGGTCTGACATGTTCAACTGACAACGCATTCAACGTGTGGATAAATCATTTATGTAGGACCCAATCGGTAGATAATTTAATTGATTTATGAAGTTATTATGGTGCTTAAGTCAATTAATAGCTCTTGATTGTCAACTGAATTTCATTAGCAATTCACAGCACGACAATTGCAAACTTCACACGACACTCACACCGTAGTCTTTGCTTGGTAAGTCAACTTAAATTGGAAAATTCTCCCCAGTGATATATGGCAGACAGGTGAGTCTCTCCAGATGCATTCCGAAAGCAGATGTCCGATTAGTGGCAATTAAAACGCGCATTAAACTCGTACTGAAGCGTATCAGCATCAGCTGCTTGTACAAAAACAGCACCCACCTTAACAAAAACATCCCCGAGAACGCTTCCGAGGTGATAACGAACGGATGCAGCAGCAGCAGCATCGCCGCAGCAGCGCTAAGCCATTTTCCAATTCGTCTTTTAAATTTAGTTTCCAAACACCAACGACACTCGCCGGTAATGCAGAAGAGCACAAAGTTTTCACGGCCAAGGAACCAGAAAAGAAATAGTTTGACGGGTGTGTGTGCGTGTGTGTGTGTGACATAAAGTGCGGAGCACAAGTGCAACACAAGTGCATATGCTGGTGTCAATATAAGCTTAAGCAATTCTTCAATGGCTAAAAACTTCAGCTGACAAAACTACGACCTAGCAAATTAAGCTGCTCTTTCGACCGGTTTGCGAAATCTAACACAAACTTTAATGCAACACGATGAGCTGCATTCGCTGTGGAAACTCGTTTTAAATTGCTTTTAGCTAAGTAATGATAATCTTAGAAAAGGCACAAACGCGGAACAAAAAAAACAGTTCAAAGTGCTGTCGGAGCACAAGAAAGAAGATCTTTGAAAACAATGTTTTATCTCTTTTCCTAGTAACCTTTGCACCAGTTTCTAGCACCACGAAATAAGCGGTAGAACGTTTCTCTTCAACTCGTTGTGGTGGTAGTTGCGGTTTGACCTATTCCTCTCCATTTTGCACAGCCTCAGACAGTAGACACCCATATTCTGAAGCTTTTACAACCGCAGACATTACCAAGTGTTCTACAAGTGGCTGCGTCTGGGAATAGGAAAAGTTGGCATCACACAAGACTTTGTTGGCAAATAGTTCACCACCGATCAACTTTCTTCAAATTGAGGAACAGCAAACAATTTGAGTTAGCTATAAAACTTCGATTGATGATTGATTTAAGATATCGGTCCTCAAAATCTTCAAGAAGTTGGCATAATACGCTAGCTAATCAAAGAATATTATTGTAAGAGCTTGTACTTTCAATTTACACATAATTTTACTGCTAATTGCGCTGAAAAAGTAGAGTCAAGCTTTTCCACAAAAATGGGGGAGCTTAAGAAGTTATTCTGTATTATTGGAAATTTCGAGTCAACGGAACAACCTAGAGATGTCCTCTTTCAAGCTGAGTCCTTTAAAGATAGTTGCCTTCTTAAAAGCTTATTATTTTTGAACAAAATATAATTAATTATACATCGAAACTGCCCTTGCATTTCTATCTGCAATTGAAAGCAGCCAGCAGTATTTACCGATGTGCTAATGACTTCATTGATCTGCTGTTGATAACCTCAGCTAATTATTGAAATGTACTGATTGGTCCACACAATGGATACTAATCAATACATGCTATAAACAGCCAGTATTCGTACACAAATTTACATTCAACTCAGCGTAATTACACACATATGAATGCATGAATGTTTGCAATCGTAGGTACTTCAATTGATGGATTTACGATTCGTTCAAAAATAAGTAAACATACAGCCATTCTCCTATTTAGAGCGTAATTTAACGATTTTGACACGTGAACGCTTGAATTCCGAAATTGAAATTTTTAAGCATATGACGTAGTGGAAAAAAAGCGGTTGAAAAAGCTAATTTTATAACAATAATGTTTTTAATATATCATCTTTTAACTGAAACACAGATAGACCAACGTCGCTTACCTTATTCATGGTGCTAAGTTGAGCGTGCTCACTTCCATCGATTTCTGAGTTTTGATTTTAGTAGATTTTTTTGATTTTAGTGAGTAGGACCATTTTAAAGGCTAACTACAAAAATAGTTTAAACTTTACTTAAAGTTTCATCAGTTGTCTTTTACGGAAAATTCTTCCAAAAAGGGAACAATGCTTTGATTTTTATACACTCAGAAAACATTCGCCCCGAAAACTAGAAATTCTCCTATGAAATGCGTCCTAAGGCGATTTACCCTAAAATTAAGAAAAATATTTTCTTATTAATGGAAAATTTTCAAAGTTTAAGAAAATTTTTTTCATAAATGAGAAAAAGTTTTCTTAATTTTAGGGTGAATCGCCTTAGGACGGATTTCATAAGAGAATTTCTTATTTCCAGGGCGAATTTTTTTATGAGTGTACTCTATACCGTAGGTACACAGAGTATTATAAGTTTGTGCAAAAGTATGTAACATCAAGAAGGAAGCATCTCCGACCCTATAAAGTATATATTATATATTCTTGATCAGCATCAACAGCCGAGTCATGTTCGTCATGTCCGCCTGTCGGTCTGTCTGTCCGTATGAACGCACAGATCTCAGAGATGACATGTATGGGACATATGCTTGGATCCTGAATGTTCATTCAACGTAGCTGAAAATTAAGAGTGAAGAAATCCTTAAATGTAAAAAACCTGAAGACTTCATGTGGTGTTCAGATAGCTGTATTTAAAATGTTACAATTCGATAAAAATATGCTCGACATGAGAAAATGTCACCTTGGGAACACGCAGCATTTAACTTTTCTGTATGACTCTTTTACTTTTTTATTTTCTATGTGTAGCATGTAGTCTTTCTACTTGCCACGAGTCACTTTTTGTTTTCTCATGTGAAATGTAGCACAGCGATCTACGTTTCGCTTAGGTTTGCTGTTCCTACATCTTCGATTTAATAAAGTATTTAAATTGGTCATCAACAGCTGAGTTGATATAGCCCATGTCTATTCGTGAGTTCATCGGTATCTGATAGTCTCTGAGAGCAGGTCTATGGGGTTATTTTTAAATAAATTTTTTTTAAAAAGTTTTCGGTTTAATTAATCGCTTTAATTTAAGCTGAAATACATCATTATGCTGATTAAGTAGCGATACATTTCATAGAATTGGTTAGACGATACTGCTTATCAGTCCCCGCCAATGTTTGATTGTTGGTTCATTTAATGGTTTACTCTTGAACCAGAGGTCAACCCAAAATGAATAAATTAAAAATTGCACTCCAAAGCGAATGACAATCAATATTTTTATATATAGCAATTTAAAGAACTACACACTCTACACACTATACACTCGTAGCAAATTGATGAATGGACATGTTTATCAATCTCGGCCAAAGTCGCTAATTAAAAGGTTTAAGGCTAAAATTAGCATATGTAGCAATCGCAATTCAAAGTGATTACAACCAGGCAGCCACCCCCACCCACACACACACACTTGCACAGACACACGCTATCATACAAACACCTGCGTGTTCCCTGTTCATGAAACTCAGACTCATACATGTCGTGAACAAAAGCCATTGCTTCTGGGCCTAGGTCTGGGCCCCAGCCGCATAGGCATATGCGTGAATGGAGCAATGTGAATGGGGGAGCAGGGGTGCCGACAGTGAGGTGCGGACGGGCGATGGAGAATTCTAACATTAGATGGCATCGCATGCTGGCAATTACCCGCATAATCTTGTAACACTAACCTAACCTAATGCCCCCGCAACGTAACGAAGTCGAGAGTCAATTTTTAGTTTGGCCACACGTAGCTGTAATCGCTTTAAAATAGGGTTTTTTGGTGGTGGGGGGGAAAAGTTCATAGAATGTGTGTGAAGGGTATTCGTTCCTAAAGCCTTTGAATATTCAACTAATTTTTAAACAGATTTAAAACAAATTTTGCATACAACAAAATTTTAATAAGCAAGTAAATAATATTTAGTTTGAACTAGATATTCCCAAGAAAATTTGGGGTATAAGGCGTTTCAGAAAAGCTCAGATTCAAATAAATAGTGTCAAATAACTGCCATACTTTTTGTAATACTCTCCCAAACATGTAACGCAACTAAATAGAACTGAAATCTCCTCTTATCAATTAATTATTCTTCTGGTCTAAAGTCAGAGGTCGGCTGTGTGAGCAGTGATGTTGCCACTAACGACAGAAAATTTATTTAATATGCCAATGGACATTTTTTCCCATATTGAGATCTGATATTTCAACAAGTAAAAAAGTCGATCAAGCCCGTCTATAATGTACTCTGTACCAACTAAAGTGTATGCCATTTTTCTGTAGCGAACATTCTTTTGCTTATAATTTAATTATTGTTTATTCGATCTTTACCAATCCTTTGGCGTATCGTTAAACAATGTCCCAAGGGCTCAAAACTTATATTATTTCTATAACTTTGGCACAGAGTATAAAAAGATATACAAGTAATCTACACCATAGAGCTGGCGTTGGCTATCCTAGCAGTGAAGTTGACACTGGCAATTGCAAAAATAGTGGTATGCTTACTTAGTTGAAGGCTAGAGAGTTTTCTTAAGCTTCTTCAGCAGCATTAATCATACAAAAAAATCGAAAACCTTTCCGAAGTGACTCGCGCATTATATAGGTATTGAATGTCTGGAAATCGGCTCAAAATATTGTGGGAGATATTAATTTTGTTCCAAATTTGCGGGGGATCTGTCTGCAAAGGCTGTGTTTAGGCACTTGCAACATAAGTCGCGGTGTTTTAGTTGGAAAAGAAAAATTCTCAACAGCACGTTCTTTTTACTTCTTGATCGATCGACGTTTTATTTAAGAGAGAGTGGCCGTTTCGTGGTCTTTTCAGAATACCAAAAATTCTTCATGCTTATAGTTAATAACAATAAAGGTAGGTTACTTCATGTAACGAGTAATTTCAGAGTTTGACTAAACAGCTTTAATACTAAAATATGACACTAAGAGATTTGACTTAACAGGCACCAATACAGGTGTCTAATTTAATGTCGCCAACTTGTATCTGGAATAAAATCCAGTTTAAAAACAATCGAAATTAAGTGTTTTGTTTTTTAAGAATTTACTTATGCATTAATATCTAAATTGTCTTCTTCAAAATAACACATCCCCTAGGATATAACACATTTAAGAGAACTTTTTTCAAATCCACTTAAAAAAAGCTTAGCTTCGACTTCAAAGCAGTCTTTATAGTCGATGCGTCGCCCTTTCAAGGGTTTCGCGCAGAAGCAACGATTTGTGAGCAGTGTTGTTATCATATTGCAAAGAGTAATTTTTCTTCTGCCGGATTTACGGGCTTTTCCGCTTGCTAGTAATATTTCTTATTGACCGAGTTTCCCTGTGGCAAGAATTCAGAGTGCACTCAATCAAAATGCAATCAAAGTAATTTGTTTTAGCGATACTTTTTAATGAAACGTCGTGCTATGAACGATTTGTGCTTACATAATAAACGACAAGGACAAATTTAAAGAACAATTTGTGCTCGGTACTTACCCAAAAACTTAACCTTCCTCCTTCCTTCTTTGGGAGCTGAGCTCAATACCTGGTACTTAGCACGCAAGTCGGCATCTGAGCGCAGACGACTGTTGACCTCACGCAAAACATGGCAAATACTTCACAGTGAAGAAAGCAGGCCTAGGGCTGGCAACAAAAATAACGCTGTCTTTGAAAACTCGTTTTTTCTTAGTGTACAATCCTCGAAAGCTTCTGACAGCGAAATTGGAAATGTCGAATTGATGACTTATCTTATGGCTTATCATCGAGACTAGTTGAACATGTTGGGTAGCGTTATTGTTAGAGATAAATGTTCTGGTCTAACCTTCTTGGCTTTCTTTTTGTTCAAATCGATCGCCTGTCTTCCAAATTACACAATGTTTGTTTAAACCTTTTCAATCTTCGTCATTTGGACCTTTCCAATTAAAAGAATGTTTCGGTAAGGGAGGCTTTTGGATGCCAAATTCTAAGCGGCGCCAACTGTCAGTTTTTAACCTTGTTTTCAAATGCACTCATATGATATGGTAATATCTGATTTATTTGATTTAAATATTAAACAGACAATAAGTATGCAGATTTCGTTACATTCAAACATATGTAAATGTTTACTAGGCTGGCATTTTCCCCTACCCCCACCCAAGTTCTGCAGTGTAGCTTTTGCCATGTAACCTGTCCCAGTTGTCTGGCTGTTTGTCTGTGCAATTGTTTTGTGAAATTAAATTAAATTGATTGAATTTAGAGGGAACTCAGTTTTGAACCCTCACCGTCGAGGTACGTACAAGTTTACAAATTCATTTAGTAGCACATATACATACGGAGGTAGAGGTCAATGCGGAGCAGCTCTGGTTTAGTTGTGTTGTTATAGTTCGTTTTTTTTTTGTTTGTTGTTGTTGTTGTTGCTAGTGTGCCAGTGATAATGACACTAATTTTTGAACGATTTGTTATTGTTGTGGTCTCTGTTGTGTGAGCATTTCTGTTGATTGGCAGATATTAGAGCGGATTAATGAAAACGGAAATGGTGGACACTAGCTCCAAATAAGTTTAATAGGTCACACATGAGAGTACAAATATGAAATTAATACTTACTTGGAAGGAAGGATGCGTTACTAAAAATAAAACCAGCTACACACAGAAAAATTATCAAGAATTTCGTACTTAAGTTTTATACTCAAAGTGTTAAATTCTTGTACAAGATTCTTTAAAGATTAGTTTGTGAATTTCCGACATTTCTCCGCATAGCGCTTTTGACTAGAAAATATTCAGTATATAAATATAATCTCATGATTATGAATATTACTTTCATTTAAATATTTTGTGTTGTTCAATAAAACTAGATATATTATTTTCCGTGGTTCGTTCTTTCGGTCTTTTTAAAGAACTCTTGATTCGAAACAATCTTCATCTAATACTGATTTAAGCTTGAAACAGGAACTTGCTTACTCAAAATAAATTCAAAATGTTCTTCTCTAAATTCCTCTACCGAAAACAAGCCTTTTCTAAACGGAAAACCAGAGTTTGTTATTCTTCACGAGCGAGCAGCGCGCTCTGCTTCTGCCACAGCTCGGGAGCCGTGAGACGTGAACTGGCTCTCGGCTCGTGAGCCACAGCTATCAGCTCTGAGCTGTAAGCCATAGCTCTCGGCTTGTGAGCCATAGCTCTCGGCTCGTGAGCCATAGCTCTCGGCTTGTGAGCCATAGCTCTCGGCTTGTGAGCCGAGAGCCGGTTAATGGCTCCCGAACTGTGGCTCTAAGCTTAGAGCAGTCTGCTATGGCGCACGAGCCGAGGGCCGGTAGATGGCTCACGACTCGCGAGCAGTGGCCCTCAGCTCGGAGCTGTGTGCTGTGGCTCACGAGCCGAGAGCCGGTTGATGGCTCACGTCTCTCGACAGAGGGCTCTCAGCTCAGAGCCGAGTGCTATGAGCTGAGATCAAGAGCTGACTCTCGAGAGCTGCGAGCAAAGAGAAATTCCGAACCCTGCTGAAAAGCTATTTCATTGGCTTGCCATAAAGCGAAACTCAAACCAAATTAGTTCTTAAACAGAGTTAGACGGGTTTTGCACAGTGAAGCAAGCTTGATAAAGTTTTTCAAAAAGCACTTAATGGTAAAAAAGAGGTGTAGAGGGCCAAACGACACCACTCTACCTCTTTCCCAAGCATAAACTTTTTGATAAACTTTGTAAATTTTGCTTCACCCTTCTAAGTCTAAATTTCACGGAGGAGCAAGCACCACGAAGTTTTCGAAAAGCTTTCGTTTTTGGGAAAGAGGTGTAATGGTACATAAGCTTCACCGTATAAATCCAGTCTAAGTCTAAGAATTCAACGTTTCATACGTTTTTTCAGTCTTGACTACTTACTTTAAGTATATAAAGCTTAAATTTCAATAACGGTCACATCTTATTTTTGAAATCCAATTTTTTTTCTCAGAGTGTAACCCACTGACCCTCTCTTTTAACGGTGGCCCATTATTGAAGCGCCGTCCGCTTCGTTCTCGTTGCTCAATTGATTGTCGCGCGCCGTGATTGCTCCTCCAGCTTGAATGATGCGCGGATCTTTCAGTTGGCAATGCGAGAGCGACTGATGCGCCCGCACAGTCCCGGTTCGCCATTCTCGTTTCGAGCTTTTTATGCCACTTGTTACGGTTCCGTCCAGTTCACCAACTGCGTAGCGCGCAAAAATTGCGTTTAATTAAAGTATAAAGGCCACCGAGCGATCTCAATTTACGGACACTTGGCATAATCGTCGCGGTCGCGTTATGAGTCGGCACAGCCAGCTAAAGATGGCCCTGCCTCAGGTGCACCGGGTTCCGGTCAGTCGCGGGAGTGGTGTAAAGTTGGGACTGGGCGTTAATCAGCAAACTGGTCGTGTACAATGGTGTCCGGGGGTGACCTGCTGTAAACTGCTTCTATTACTTCCAGTGATTATGTTGCCGCTGACTCTGGTACTGATACTGCTCATGCGGCTGGACGGTATGCTGGCAGCCTTACAACAGAGCGAACAGAGAATGCAGGAGCAACGCTTGGCGTCCGTTTCGGTGTCGGACTATGCGGAAAACTACGAATCACTGCTACCGGAGGGAGAGACTTACAGTGAACTGATCAACGATGAGTTTCTGGTGCCACATGCCAGACGCGCCCAGCTGGAGTCTAGAGCGGCGGATAGGGCCAGACGTTGTCTGCCCTATCGCTATGCCAACGGCGAGACTTTGGAGCTGGAGGAGCGCAGTACTTTGATGAAAGACTCGCGCACCTCTTTCCTGCCCTACGGTATGCCGCGCGAGTGTCTGGGAAATAGTCTTGAACGAGATGAACTGGACTTGGATCTGGATGCGAAACACAAGAAATCTTTGGCCAAAAGCTCGCAATACTGGATGGGGCGTGATCGTGAGCGTCGCGACGCAGAGCGACAGGAAGAGGAAAGCCCCGAGGAAGACTTGGAGTCGCAGATTAGCGAGGCCACCGCCACACTGCAATCGTTCTGGAACGAGCAGGGCACCAGGGAGGGCATACGTCTGGCCCAGGCCAAGACCATGCAACGTTACATGGATACCAAAGTGGATCCCTGCGTGGATTTCTATAAATATGCCTGCGGCAACTGGGAGAAACTGCATCCCATACCAAAGGACAAGGCGGGCTTCGACACCTTTGAGATGCTGCGCGAGAGTCTTGATGTGGTGCTACGCAATCTTTTGGAGAAGAATAGCCCGCCACACAGTTTGTCCGAAGGGCGCAAGAATCAGGTGCACAACAATCTATTCAGATTGAATGAGCAAGGCACAGAAATAGATCTGACGGCGGAACTCCAGGCCGAACGACTGCGCCAACATATCGTGAGCAAGAGGCATCTACTTAACCGCGTGCTGGTGCGCTACAAGCGGTTCACCAACGGCACCAAGCGTAAACGTCTCATCGAACCCACGCGCGAGAAGTCGAAAGAGGAGGTTGCTGCCCCCGCTCCGGCCAATGCCAAGGACAAGCCCGAACAGCTGCATCGTACAGCTGCCACTCACGAATACCTCAAGCCCAAGCACGATGCCCAGGTCAAGGCCAAAAATCTGTACAAGTCCTGCGTGAACAGCCAACTATTGGCTAGACGCGGACTGGAACCGCTACACGCTCTCATCCTTGAGCTGGGGGGTTGGCCAGTGCTCGATCCCAAGTGGAAGGATACCAACTTTAACTGGCAGCAACTGGCGGCCACATTGCGACGCTACAACAACGACATTCTTATTGTCCAGTGGGTGGGTGCGGATATTAAGAATTCCGAGGAGAATATCATTCAATTCGATCAGACTGGCTTGGGTTTGCCCACCCGAGAGTATTTCCTGCAACAGAGCAACGCCAAATATCTGCTAGCCTATGAACGCTATATGGCCGAAGTGATGCACAAGATGGGAGCCACCAAACAGGATGCCCAGCAAGCAGCCAACGATCTGATTGCCTTCGAGACGCAACTGGCGGCGATTACGGCGCCGGCAGAGCAGCGACTTAATGTGACTAAGGTAAGATGATACATCAATAATTAATAATTGATTTCAAAGGGGCGAGTTTAAGCCGGCCAATCTAAGTTGAGCAATCATAACTTCTGTACAACGGCTCAAACTTGCTAGGCTATAGACAAATTATAGTTTGTGGAATTTATTTTGCTCTTTGAATTTGAATCAGTTGCGCATCTAATTTATTTAAATTAGAGGTGGGCGTCGGGCAAGATGTTCGATCCCCAACCCGCTTGTTCCTAATTTTATTTGGCCTGTTCTGGTTGCTGATTTCTATTCTTCCAACTTGGAACAAGAAAGAAGGAACGAAAGGAGAAGAACGCGTTTTAATATAAAACATGAAAGGAAATTGGAAAGCGAAAACAACGACAGGCCTACTTCAAAGAGAATGCCCCCCGCGTAACTTGTGGAAATATGTATTGATTGCTTAACAACGATCAGCGAAAGGTCTTCCAAGAGGCACTCTCAGAACCGCTATAAATAAACCAAAAGTGCGCCAAGATAGATACATTCTCGGCTTCAATACACCTAACCCGTGGTAGGTAGGGTACTGTAGCTGAGTGCCCCGACTAAAAAATACCCAGCTCATTTATTTTTATTCATTTCTTGAAGACTGAATACACACACACTCGTGACCGCACGCACGCTCTTACTGACTATGCGATAATCCCCGCTTCTACATTCTACAATTTCCATAACTGAAACAAACTTTATCCGCATATTAGGGTAGTTAAATTTGGGACTCTATCTGTTATAGTCGTCTGTCGATGCTGATCAAGAATACACACAGAGAAAAAATAGAGAATTTCATACTTGGATCAAGAGGTCAGAAGTTCGTTAAGAATTCAAATTCTTGGTCCAAGAGCGAAATTCTTAATCCATGAATGATTTTTTGATTTCGATTTCTTAATCCAAGAGCTTTAACACTTGATCCAAGTGCGAATCATTCTCAAATCGAGCAGAATAGTTCTTCAATCAAGTGCTAAGCATACTCAAATTCAAGATTGATCATTCTGGAATCAAGAGCATACATCATTGTCATAAGCCGAGAATGCTCTTCCTATTATCAAGAGCTGATCATTTTCAAGAGTAAGATCGTTTACTCTTAAATCAAGAGCTTCACAGATTCTAATCTTACAACAATTTGAAATCAGTGGTTTTTTCCATTTTGTTTGAATTTATGTCTTGGAAAACTAATTGTTAAACCATGTTGCAAGTTTTAGTCGGCTCGAGGAATACATAGCACCACAAAGCAGCATCTGTCTTTGCCTATCAAGTGGCAATCGGACAGCCGCCTTATGCCAGCAATGCCATATCTGGTTGGGAATTCCAAAACAACAAGAGTGCAAAAATCGATGGCGCTCGCCGCTTGGTAGTTTCTCCATTCACCCCTCACCCATAAAAAACCAAACTGAGAGAGCGAGTTCAACGCTGTGTTCTCTCATATGTGTTTGTTCTCCTCTCTGTTTCTTTACCTGAGAACGAACTTAGCTCGATGTCAAGAGCAAAATTCTTGCAAATTCCAGAACGAATAAATATTTATTTAAGAGCGTTCGCTCTTAAGTTAATCTTTCTACTTTTTTCTCGGTGTATATGTACTTTAAAGGGTCGGAAATTTTTCCATCTCTCTGCTATATACTTTCGAATAGCGACATTATCCCTTTTTCCCATTTTAAAAGGGAACAGGGTATATTTACATGGATGAACGCAAAAAATTATCTTCACATTAAATCGGGGTGCAACGATAGATATTAATTAATAAAATGTAGATATTAATTTTATGGGGTTACATACAGTTAATAAAACTTTTAAACTTTTCCAAAAAAAATTCTGAAAACACCCTTGATTATGAAAAATCTGAAAATCCAAACTGATTTCGTTAAAGAATAGTTAAATTAGAAAAGAACTTTCCGAGTGTGTCCGATTGCTGGTCAACTAATATTAAATATACTAAAGATGAAGATATAAAGCTTGTCACGAACAAAATCAAATGTTAGTCGGAAATATCTCTGATGCCTGAAATTCCATGATGTCTAAGTTATAATACAACCGCTTAGAAGTATAAATTCAAGCACATTTACTTCAACTAAAAGAAAAGTTCGAACTGAATTTTGAAAACAAATACTTGAAACTAAAAGATGAACTTTGCTGAAGTTCGCCTAGCAGTATTTGTTGAATTTTCATTTAGAGCCTTATAAATGTAATTATGAAAAAGAGTTTGTAGCTGATTGCTGAGAACTAAGCTTCGGCCATTCACCTCATAGGATGGTGCATTTTTTGGGTTTTCCGTTAATTAGGAGCCAACATCTATCATAAAATATCTGTTTTGTTACCAAGTAATGTGTCTTATTTTTAAAATGATGATCTAGTTTTATTGAGCTGCAATAGTGCTGAGAAGTGTTCCTGATAGCATAGCCAGATATCATAACTATTATATCTATTCCATAAATAAATGAAATCATATCCACTCTTCCTCTCGACAGCTCTACAAACGGATGACTCTACAGCAACTGGAGACTGCAGTGCCTCAGATAAGCTGGATTACTTATCTGAAAACACTGCAGAATCGTGAGGTAAGCGACACCGAGGAAGTGGTCATCTATGCCGTGGAATTCATGAAGAAGTTGGTGACTTTACTTGATGGCTCAGAGTCGCGTACCATAGCCAACTATATGATGTGGCGTTTTGTGCGTCATCGCATCAACAATGTGGACGATCGCTTTGATGACATCAAACAAAGCTTCTACCATGCACTCTTTGGTCGTGAGGAAAGTCCACAACGCTGGAAGGTGTGCATTGCTCAGGTGAACACCAACATGGGCATGGCAGTAGGTTCCATGTTCGTTAGTCGTTATTTTGATGATAACAGCAAGCGAGATACCTTAAGAATGACCCACGAGCTGCAGCAGGCCTTTCGTGACATATTGAAGACGACGGATTGGTTGGACCACCACACCAAACAATTGGCCGAGCAGAAGGTTAATGCCATGTCACTGAAAATTGGTTATCCAGACTTTATACTCAATCCGGCGGAGTTGAATGAAAAGTATGCCGGCATTGACATCCACCCCGACAAATACTTTGAGAACACCATCAACGTGCTGCTGCATACGGCCAAAACGGAGCAGGCCAAGCTGCACGAACGCGTGAACAAGACCAACTGGCAGACAGCTCCAGCCATAGTGAATGCCTACTATAGCCGCAATAAGAACCAGATCATGTTTCCGGCTGGTATACTGCAGCCGCCGTTCTACCATCGACACTTTCCCAAGTCTTTGAACTTTGGTGGCATCGGTGTGGTCATTGGGCACGAGCTCACCCACGGGTTTGATGATAAGGGTCGTCTCTTTGACAGCAATGGCAATATACACAAATGGTGGACGGATGCTTCTATACGAGGATTCGATGAGCGTGCAAGGTGTATTATAGCGCAGTATAGCAATTATACCGTGGACGAGGTGGGAATTGTGCTCAATGGGGAGAGTACGCAAGGTGAGTTGAAGTCGAATGCGGTGCGAAGATTGCGACTAACTGCATCCTTTCTTTTAAGGCGAAAATATTGCGGACAATGGTGGTCTGCGACAGGCCTTCCATGCCTACAAACGTTGGCTAAACGAACATCCCCAGGATGTGCACGAAGAGATGCTACCGGGCTTGAACATGACCGGGCCGCAGTTGTTCTTCCTGAACTTTGGCCAAGTCTGGTGCGGTGCCATGCGTCCGGAAGCCATACGAAATAAACTGAATACGGCCATACACAGTCCAGGACGATTCCGTGTCATTGGCACGCTTTCCAACTCATATGACTTTGCCAGGGAGTTCCATTGTGCCGCCGGAACGCCCATGAATCCATACCAAAAGTGCAGCGTCTGGTAGTCGGTCGCAGTTACCTATTTATAGCCTTTAAAGTATTATACACACGATGTATTCCACAAAGGCCCCCAGGCCCAGTGCATGCCAGTTGGTAAGTGTACTTCATTTGCCCCACCCATGGTTCATCTAGTTCAATTTGCAACTGACGTCGTAATTGCTCCACTTTGGGATGCCACTTGATTAGGAGTACGTGTTGGCTGTCAGCTTCCTTGTTACTGACTCTCTCGCCCCCCCTCATCACTGTCTCTCAGGCCAGGCTCTTGTTGTGCCAATAACAACATCGCACTTCAATTGGGCCATAGCACTCACTTAATTAATGATGATTTATGCTGCCGAACATTTCGCTTTTAAGGGGAGGGGGGAGGGCGAGGGGGTAGGGATCGCTAACGCCAACTTCTTCAATTGTCTTTGCACCGAACTGGCAATTGGGTGTGCATTCTAATGAATGTGAATACTGCTGTAATATTGAATTGCTTTTACCCTCTCTTGCAGTTTGGACCCTATTATCCCAACTCCCGGCTTGTCATTTCCAGATAAATCCAACTCGCAGGAATATGTGTTTGTTCCCAGAACTGTGCCAAAAATAATTGAAAACGTTATATATACATTTTCTAGCCATTAACTATTTAATTTAGTTTATGAAACAATTTATATTTGTGATAATTTTAATTAAACGTAAATGATCAATCGAGAAACTATCTTTGCACTTAATTAAATGCAATGGACTTGTCAGTGAAATTATAAAGAGCATTTTAATAACGTTTAGGATGCGAATTAAGACTTCTTTAATTAGATGTCTTATCTATGTATTGTGTACTTTTTGATTAGCTCTTGAAAATCAATATGCAACATTCACGAGATTGGAATTAATTGAAGGCTGAGAGAGACATCGTTGGCGAAATACGACATCATGTACCACAAATTTCGCACATTTGGCATTAATCAGAGGGGCAGCAGCCACAGAGCTGTGCGAATTATATTATGCATCTATAATATGTCAATCTTGTTGTATTGAAACATTCTATGAACCAAATGTAAGTACAAACAGTGAATTGGGACTGTGGCATGGAGTCAGATAATTATTTGAGCTTGAGCGATGTTTCCATTACATCAAGAGAGCTTTAAATCTGAGATGCAAACCAAAAAAAAAATTCGTATCTCCGGTACACTGGTTCGAACCCAAATTAACGAATGGTTAAGGTTCTAAAATGTAAGGTTCGAGGTTTTTGGGAGAAGGTTTTGGTTCGAACCTTGGTTCAGTCCATGCTTTATACAACATTACTAATTTGTGTTTTCTAAATGTTTTAAAAACAGCATTCGACCTAAAAAATCCCCAAATTGTATGTGAACCGAGTGGTTTTTGGGTCGGAATTGGTTAGTAGAAAACATGGAAATATTTAATATATAATTTATAGTTTAGTGAAATTCCCTTCTTGCTTTTGAGGATTATTCAAGAAGATTTAGAGTCGAGGAGCTTTAAAAACATACTGTTATAGGTAGGGATTTAAATCTAATTTTTTTCCCACTCTCATGCCCATTCAGAAGGTGAACTATTTGTGTCAGTTTTGTTGAACCAACCCGATATTTTGGGTTAGGAACTGGTTCGCGTTCAGCTTTAATTTCTAAGGAGGTTCGGTTCAAGGTTCGGTTCATAGTAAAATAAAAGTCGGAATTCCGGGTTCGAGCCGGTTCGGTTCAAACCCGGTTTGCAGCCCTGCTTTAAATATCTCTTAAGTGGAGCTTAAAGCAGGAATTTAGGAAGAGTCACGGCAAAAACGTTCTTTCCAATAAATTAAACTTTTAATATTTAACACATAGTTCTAAACACATATTTAATAGTGAATGTATGTGTGTATTACACACCATGTATATTTGTATCAATGTTTGTTTGTACCTAAATGTTTTCTCCCTATACACCCCAACAAATCATTTTCGTAAAAAGCCAAAAAGTGGCCTAAAAGCTTAGAAAATGTAACCTCAAAAAGGCCATGGGGTCCTAGATTTTAGGACAGAAAACTCCTAAATCCTTATGTCTTAAATATAAGGTTAAAATTATCTAAAATTATTTAAACATTAATACAAAAAAATATTGCTTACTTTTCCTTCTTACAGATTTTGTTTTACTTAACCTTCGCCGTTCTCGGATTCGAACTCAGGACCCTGGGTACTGTGCACGCGTATTCGGCATCTCAACGCAGACGTCTATCTACGTCATGCGCAACAGTATGACAAAACACAGTAAAGATTTGAGCACGGAGTAAAATAGCAGTACATAATTCACCGAAGTACACCACAGTAAAAACTGTTGCTTATTATGAGATGTGTTCTAATTATGGTTGCCGGAAATAATATCGATATATCGAATATCAATATTTTTGTCAAAAAAAAAACGATAAATCGTAATCGAATATTTTTATGAGGCGATATATCGGATATCGAATGTTGTTGGTGATCGGTATATTGCCAAGCAAAAAAAAATGTTTAAAACTTAATTTATAAGAGTTGATGCACAAAAATTTAAGTGCAAACAAATGCATAAAAATGTGTTCACTTTTTAAGTTAAGCATCTTCTCTCAATCCCATCAATATAATATAATAAATAATTTCCGTTAACGCTCATGTGAATAATGAAATAAAATATATATCCTTTGTAAATATATGTACATTTAATCTGTTTTGTGAAAATGTAGTATTTATTATGATTCAATTGACAATTTAGTTACCTTGATAGACCTGCTTATTGGAAAGACATGAAGATACATTTTGTGGAAATATCGATATTATCGACATTTTTACCCTAAAATATATATATCGAAATGATACTGTCTCAATATCGTCAAAAATATCGATATAGATATTTTTGAAATATCCGGCAACCCTAGTTGTCCCCATGGAAGAATTAAATTTTAATTATTTGAAGTTTTAACGAGATCTGCCCTGCCCGACTTCGAAATGCCCGTTACTCAGGGCAATTCGTTTTTAATAAATTCATGCGGATCAGATAAGTTGGCAAAATTTATGTAACTCGGTCATTTATTATCCTATCTTAATTAAAATTTGTGAGATCGTAGATATTGGCCACATACTGCTAAATCTGAGCTCGATATCTTTATCTAAAAATGTAGCAGATATTTTTAATATTGCGGTGGCGTGTCCATAATTTGAAATAAACTTGATCTGCGTGCAGACAATACTTGTCTATATTTAAAATTTGGTAGCTCTTGCTTTTCTAGTCTCTGAGATCTAGCTGTTAATACAGACAGACGGACAGACGGACATGGCTATACCGACTCGACTGTTGATGCTGTCCAAGAATATAAATACTTTATGGCGTCGGAGATGCTTCCTTCTGGCTTTTACATTCCTTTGTACAGAGTATAATTACCTAAATACTTAAATTATAAACCATATATGCAGTTTAGGCTCACCATTTCCTAAAATTAAGGAGTTCATTTTTTCTGCCGACTAGTACACTGGACACTGTCTAAAAGTGGTTTGGTCTGTTGGTTGGTAATACGGAGATGGATATTTTACTGGTTTCGAACCTATACCGCTAAGAGCCATATATCCACTTCAAAATTGGTTCAGGTCTACACCATACGATTGGTTAATTGCTGCGTAGGTGTATTATCTGAGTTCTAGACATTTTAAAAAACTTAGAAAGTACTATCTCTATAAACTGAAAGTTTGGTATGGGTTGAATATATGTAGTTTGATATTTTCCTAATTTGAAACTGAGCTCGAACAAGTTGGGACAAGTTCAAATGTTAACATCGATTTGCAGCCAGTTTTCATAAGAATCATTAAAACTCAGAATCTTTTAATATTTGAGGAAATCTCCAGTCTTTTGGTTTTGAAGTCACAATTTCGTGACACGATGATTTATTGAGATATAAGTAAACGGCTTTGTACTTTACATTTTTGTCTGTTACCATAATTTGGTCTTAAACAAAAATATGTGAATTTTTAACAATTTGAAAAATTGCGAGGGGGGGTGGCGGTTCTATGAGCCAACCGCTTAAATGTTTAAAATAATCAAAAAAAAATGTTACAAATTCTTTTCGATCAACAAGTCAACTGACCAAGGAAATTTGTTTAATTTAGGATTCAAAAAAAAAATGTCAAGTTTTATTGACTAAACTAGAGTGCATGTTGACAGTTCCGTTGTAGGTTGTAGGTAATAAGACTAGAGAAATAGATAATAGCCACAGCTACCTGATTAATTAGTTTAGCCAGCGCTCTTCTAAGAACTCAGACTAGTGAAACAACAACCTTAGAATGAAAAAACACAAATGCATAAAAGACCTTGTAACTACTCCAATACATGAGAGTGTTATTTTTGGCGATTCATCAACACTGGCAATATTTCAAAAACTTAGCCAGCTGCAGCTTTCACGTTCCAAACAAATAATTTGGAAAACTTTTGAGTAGTTGTCATCGTGCTCCCAACGGAAACAGAACGGTCGCGCCAGCTGCTTTGCGTGGGTGATCCCAAAGTTTATATATATACGTACAATAACTTAAGTTTATATATAGATACGGAACTTATAAGGGAAGGGGGAAAATGAAATTCGTCTAGTTGGTAGTGAATTATACAAATGCAATGCAATTCTGGTTAGTTTTTGTGATTTTATTGTGGCCCAATGATGTCGAGGCTCAGTTCTTTGGAGGCAACTCCTATGGCACTGCTGGTGAGCAGGCCATACGAATTGGTAAGCTTTTGAAGCTTTAACTCAATTACTCTTTGACTCAAACAATGCTGCAGGTCTTATCACAGATGATAGCACGGATAGGATACGACAGACTTTTGAACATGCCATATCCCTGGTAAACAATGAGCTTAGCATTCCCCTTTTGGGTGAAACGGAGCAAGTAGACTATGGTAATTCGGTACAGGCCTTTAGTCAACTATGCAGACTGATGCAGGTAAGCATAACTAGGAAATAACGTGCTGTGTTCAAAATTCCTTGTAATTTTACTTAGAGTGGAATTGGTGCTGTTTTTGGACCCGCTGCCAAGCACACAGCTTCTCATCTGCTGAACGCTTGCGATACCAAGGACATACCCTTTATATATCCTCATCTGTCGCTCAACGTACAGACGGATGCTTTCAATTTGCATCCGCATCCGGAGGATATTGCTCATGTGTTGTACGACATCATCAATCAGTTTGAGTGGTCACGCTATATTTTCTGCTACGAGTCCTGTACGTATAACCTCTTTTTTTTTGGATAAGCACCTAGAATTCTGGAACCAATCCACTTTTAGCTGAATATCTAAACATACTGGATCATCTGATGACGCTTTATGGTATAAAAGGACCTGTGATTAAGGTTATGCGATATGATCTTAAGCTTAATGGCAACTACAAGTCGGTATTGCGACGCATACGTAAATCAGAGGACAGTCGCATTGTGGTTGTAGGCTCTACAGAAGCTGTGGCCGAACTATTGCGTCAGGCTCAACAAGTGGGCATCATGAACGAGGACTACACATACATTATAGGCAATCTGGATTTGCATACCTATGAACTGGAGGAGTACAAGTACAGTGAGGCCAATATTACAGGCATACGCATGTTTTCACCAGATCAAGAGGAGGTGCGCAATCTAGTTGAGATGTTGCACCGTGAGCTGGGCGAAAGTGAGCCCACTAATAATGGTAAGGAGATATCTTCATCATTAAATGCTTACAGATTTTGAGCCAGATAACTATGGGCAGGCTCCACATCCATTACCCTGGCCATGGCACTTACCTATGATGCGGTGCGCGTTATTGCCGAGACAACCAAGCATCTGCCCTATCAACCACAAGTGTTAAACTGCTCCGAGCGACACGACAATGTGCAGCCAGATGGCTCCACTTTTAGAAACTACATGCGATCTGTGAGTGGCATTTATTTGCTAATTGGCCAACTAATACAATTCATCTCTCCCAGCTGGAAATCCCGGATAAAACCATTACAGGTCGCATTTACTTTGAGGGTAATAGGCGTAAGGGTTTTAGTTTTGATGTCATTGAACTGCAGACAAGCGGATTGGTCAAAGTGGGGACTTGGGAGGATGGCGAGGACTTTGAGTTCAAACGGCCCCCACAAATACAAAATTACAATGATATCGATGATGGTTCTCTGGTGAATAAAACCTTCAAGGTGCTCATATCTGTGGCAGTAAGTTGACCTTAGTATAAAGATGTACACCTCCACATCTAAAGAGATATTGCAATGCCAGACGAAACCCTACGCCAGCCTGGTGGATAGCATTGACACTCTGGTGGGCAACAACCAGTATCAGGGATATGGTGTGGATCTTATTAAAGAGCTGGCCGATAAATTGGGCTTTAACTTCACCTTCCAGGATGGTGGCAACGATTATGGCTCATTTAATAAGACTACAAACACGACCACTGGAATGCTTAAGGAAATTGTAGAAGGGGTAAGATGTCTTAAAATAAACACTAAATGAATGTAATTCTTAACTAAAAAAATGTATGACAGAGAGCTGATTTGGCCATCACAGATCTGACCATAACATCAGAACGCGAAGAAGTCATTGACTTTTCTATTCCCTTTATGAATCTGGGTAAGGTTAAGTCAAAGAGTTTTTAAAAACAAAGATATGTAACTCCAAGACGGTATCGAACGAACTCTAAGAACCGAATTTGGCACACAGCACACAAATGTATAATTGTGGGTTCACAACAATAAATTTCAGCTTCGGAAAGACATTCACTTGTGTGCTCGTTACGTATCTTGGAGTTTCTAGAGGCTTTGTAGAAAGTTATACATTTTGGAAGTTGAATAAGTTTTCGGCTTTGTTTGCATCTGGGAGTCAACCCCTTTCTTTTATATAAACTTTGTACATCCATGTTCTCCCTTAAGCCAAAACTCCTTCTTCGTGTCGTGCTGAGAACATTTGATACTCCCTTACATCAACGACTTCCATAATTAACTAAAACAACGAGAGCTTATTTAACTTTCCAATATGTGTATATGCAGAAGCTTTAAATCTAATACAACTTACAAATTCTAGGTATAGCCATTCTCTATGTTAAGCCACAAAAAGCGCCGCCTGCCCTATTCTCCTTCATGGACCCTTTCTCAAAGGAAGTGTGGTTTTATCTGGGCATTGCGTATGTGGGTGTCTCTTTGTGTTTATTCATTTTAGGTCGTCTATCGCCCACCGAATGGGATAATCCATTTCCCTGCATTGAGGAGCCAGAAGAGCTGGAGAATCAATTTACAATTAACAATTCCCTGTGGTTCACCACAGGTGCTCTATTGCAACAGGGATCCGAAATTGCTCCCAAGTAAAATACTACAACATATTATACATCAGATAAACAATGGATTACTTTAAAGTTGACTAACACTTATATTCACAGAGCACTCAGCACCCGTACCATTTCTGCCATTTGGTGGTTCTTCACATTGATCATGGTCTCTTCATATACCGCCAACTTGGCTGCTTTTCTCACCATCGAGAATCCCACTAGTCAAATTAACAACGTGGAGGATTTGGCCGATAATGTAGATGATGTACAGTATGGGGCCAAACGCACGGGATCTACAAGAAATTTCTTTTTGGTAAATCAACAAAATAGAAATCTTCCTATGAAACTTGATTGAATCTTTCTGATCCTACAGACTTCCGAGGATCCAATATATATGAAAATGAATGAGTACATGGCCAATAATCCAGAGATGTTGATGGATAACAATCAGGATGGTGTGGATAAGGTGAAGGCTGGTACCAAGTACGCCTTTCTCATGGAATCCACATCCATTGAGTTCAATACGGTGAGGGAGTGCAATTTAACCAAAATTGGCGATCCACTTGATGAAAAAGGCTACGGCATAGCCATGGTAAAAAGTATGCGAAGGGGAATGTACATATTAAGTAATCCAAGCTTTTTTTTAATAAACTTTTAACTTTTCTCAGACTGGCCATATCGTGATAAATTCAACAACGCGCTGCTGGAGCTGCAGGAGCAGGGTGTTTTAGCCAGACTGAAAAACAAATGGTGGAATGAAATCGGTGCCGGTGTCTGCAGCGTAAGTTTATTCGAATTTCACTTCTGAGAGACAATGTAGAAGCAAAGACATATATGAGAAGTAGAGTATCTGATTTCTCATATGAGTTTTATTATCGACTCACTGAAAAATTGGGTTTTTTCAGGAAAATTATTTGAGAACTCAGACACATGTGAAATCATAGCTAAATAGTATTTGAATCAGGATATTTTCTATTCTGGGAATTATCGGTACAAGAGGCGGAATTACACCAACGACATGGCCTCTGCAAGACAAGCAAGACATAAGAATGGATAGGTCGTGGCTTAAAGGCAACTTCCAAGCATAGATTTTAATTCTATTTTATATGTGGCTCTACAATCTTTGTGATCATTTTTTAACATTCCCAATTTTTCTAATTTGAATTCAACTTGATCTGGGTGTGGTTAAGTTGAGGCTCTTACCCTTATACACTCAGAAAACATTCGCCCCGAAAACTAGAAGTTCTCCTATGAAAGGCGATTCACCCTAAAATTAAGAAAAATATTATCTCATTAATTTTGTTTAGTTTAAAATGTTCTCAAAAACGCTACATATCAAGTCACATCAAGATGATGCATGGTATTCGATTTTTGCCCTTAGTCTAGGAAGGAGCCCAATCCAGAGAAAGAAGTAGAGAAGGGAATATAAATATTATGACAAATAACTACAAATTTAGGACTATGCCTCTTTTCCCTTAGTTTAAATACATATTTGAACCCATATTTGTTAATGTTCTAAGTACAAAATACTTTAGATTCTTGGTTTTTGTATTTAAGCTGTTGTTTCACACAGTAATCAAAATAATATTCATATGTAAGTTCTTAAAATAATCTCAAGTGGTTTCTATATTTATTGACATCTTATGGGTAAATATTTTTTTTTTTAATATTTTAACCTAATTATAGGCAAAAAGCGACGACGATGGTCCCTCCGAGTTGGGCGTGGATAATCTTAGTGGTATATATGCAGTTTTGGCCATTGGTTCATTACTTTCCCTTGTTCTGTCCGTCATGTTCTGGTGTATATTTGTGTTCAAGAAAGCTAAATTCTATGAGGTAAGTTGTACAACTGTGTAGGGTGATTTCTCATATAAAAACAAATGATTCCCCTTCCATTGCAGGTGCCCTTCTGTGACGCTTTGGTGGAGGAGTTCAAAATTGTTGTCAGTTTTGCAGAAAATGAGCGTGCTCTGAAAAGTGCCCAGTCGGTGTATTCCCGCAGTCGCAACTCCTCACAGTCCATAGAGTCTCTCGAAATGGATTCGGAAGACAATCTGCCGGCTGAGGATTGAGTTGAAAAATAAACTTAATGAAAAAGCTTTTTAAAAAACTTTCACTCAAAATATGATTTTCAAATTGACATTTTGGAAGTATCCGCCCAGTTGTGGCTTTTTGCTCGGCGAGTGAGGAAGAAGCATCGAATTTGTTTTGTAATGTTTTTTACTTAAACCCATTAAAAAATGCTGAGAAAGTCCATTTTAATTGCATTTGTAATAATCTTAATACAATTAACCACTCTTCATGCACAATATGACAACTATGGTGGATACGATAGCTATCAAAACTCGGGCAGTGTACCAATTGGTAAGTATTTTCGAGAAGAATTCGGAAAAAAAAAGTGTGTCGCGTGAGCAGCTTTTATTTTTTTAGGTATTTCAAAACAAATTGTTTGCAACGCGCGATTTATTTTTAATTTCTCATAAAGAGAAGAACATGCTGTTCGTTCCATCAACACCGAAAGCTCATTTACGAGTGTTTTAGTATTTGTTTGTTTTGGATATTGCAAACCGAACGAGACAGGCCACTAAAATGCCATAAGGTCAAGTTATTGTTTACAAACAAACCGGCAAGAGATGTGAATTTGTTTTTTTCTAGGCCTGCTCACCGATCAGCAAACGGAAGAAATGAATATAGTGTTTGACCATGCCATTGAGGTGGCAAATCAGGAGTTGGGTACATCACTGACATCCCTGAAAGCAGAGGTTAACTACGGTGATGCCTATCAGAGTTATGGCAGGCTATGCAGAATGCTGGAGGTAAGTGCTCGGTCGCCGGGTTGAAATCAAGAATCAGCAAATCCCATTACTAACTGCAGACGGGCATCGCTGGAGTTTTTGGACCCTCTTCACGGCACACGGCTGTACATCTGATGTCCATATGTGATGCCATGGACATACCACACATTTATTCGTACATGAGTGAATATGCTGAAGGATTTAATCTTCACCCACATCCCTCGGACTTGGCCAGAGCGCTGTATAGTATTATAACCGCATTCAACTGGTCGCGTTTTATTTTTCTCTACGAGTCGGGTAAGTTGTAGCCGGATGAGTCCGGCTTTAATTTTACTCCTAAACTCTTTTCAGCGGAGTATCTGAACATCTTGAATGAGCTAACCACCTTGTTCGGCATGAATGGACCCATTGTCACTGTCTTACGATACGATATGCAATTGAATGGCAATTATAAACAGATCTTAAGACGCGTACGCAAGTCCATGGATAACCAGATCGTTGTTGTGGGTTCCAGTGATACCATGCCAGAGTTTTTGAATCAGGTAAGATTTTATTATTTTTTTAAATCAAATCACCTCTTTCATTACCCTTTCTCTCATAGGCTCAACAAGTGGGCATTATCAATGAGGACTATAATTATATAATTGGAAATTTGGACTTTCATTTTTTCGATCTCGAGGAGTACAAATATAGTGAGGCAAATATAACAGCATTTCGTCTATTCTCGCCAGAGAAAATGGCCGTCAAGGAATTACTACTGAAGCTGGGCTATACCCACGATCAGGATGAGTTTCGAAATGGTAAAGTCATGTTTTGAGACTAGATTGTATGATGTGACACGAAATTTTATGACTTAACACAACCAGCGATTTCTGCTAAACTTGGTACAGCTTTCGCACACAAGTTCTGAAATCTTCTGTCAAATTCAGAATTATAAAATCAGAGGAAGAAGAAGTGAAGTGAAGTGGTACAGTTTTCGCACACAAGTTCTTTAATCTTCTGCCAAATACAGAATTATAAAATCAGAGGAAGAAGAAGTGAATAATCGTCAAAGGGAATAAATAAATGAAAGTCTATATCAGACATTCCCAAAAGCAGCATAGGGCAGAGCACTCATCAATACTCACAAAGAAAAGCACAAAAACTAATAAAGGAACAATTTTTTATGTTGTTGGTCAGTTTTGCTTGCGATTGCAAACACCAATCAAAGAAGAGAACGAAACCGACTTTTGTTCTACGCGACGCATACACACAATATCGCTTGCATGTGTGTCGTTTTGTATACCCCGCACCCGTCATGTATACTAGGGTGTCCCAAAAAAATTTTTTTTTGTTTGCAAAAACATTTTCTGCAAGCTTATAGAGTGAAGTATTTTTGAGATTTTTTCAGATTTTTCGAAAGACGTTTAGAGGTCGCGCAAGTCGCGGTTTTCCCCAAAAATCGAGTATTCCGTAGTGTTTTTGAATTTGACCAATTAATTGGTCATAAGCACGATTTCGGAGTTTTCAAATCAACATCTTTAAAGCAATATGTTCAAATTTTACTTTTATGAGCTTAAACCATAAGCTTTTTCTTTGTCTTTGCTCATTTAGGTACCATTTATTACATTTTTTCGTAAGTTTTCCATAAATGTTGTAAAAAAGGCATTATAACTTTGAAAATTTCTATGAAAACTAAAAAAACTAGTGATGCAGTTTAAAAGATGGAAAATTTGAATTTGGTCTTACCGTTCCGGAGTTATGAGCTTTTAAAGGTTTCTTCATAGCATGAATCTAATAATAATTTTTACAAAAATGCCCATAATTCGTGAACCAAGGCTTCGTTATATGCTATAATTTTCGATCTACTTTGTGACCTATATAAGGTGGTTCGTGTGTAAATCTTTAAATGGTGCTTCATCTCGCTGTTTTTTGGCTGAGGAGAACCATCTCCTACGGACATGCAATAGCATGCAGCAAACATTTTATGTAATTTTTCATCACATTCGAGCCTTTTTCTAATCCTCGATCTGATTAAAGTACTCATAAATGCGCTCGTTTTTTGATCGTAAATTATACTTTTGTCGATACTTCTTGATGAGCCGTCTTTAACATGTTTTTCTGATAAATAAATTTGAAAACGCGTATTTTTGGAAATATTTAAGCGAGCGCTTGCAAGGGTATAAAAACTTCGGTACAGACGAAGTTAGCTTAGCTTTCTCGTTTTTTCTTCTTAAAGATTTCCTTCCGTGTCGTGTTAACAATATCACACACTTCATTCCGCACCTACTCCAAAATCTATAAAAATCTCTTTTCTTTTTAAAGGATCCTGTCCCATTACCGTGGAAATGGCTCTAACCTATGATGCAGTCCAACTGTTTGCCGAAACTCTGAAGAATCTTCCGTTCAAGCCAGTGGCCCAGAATTGTTCACAGCGCACGGAAAGTGTGCGTGATGATGGCTCTTCCTTTAAGAACTACATGCGAACGGTTTGAGAAATATTTATGACATTTTAAAAGCACAAATCTAATTAAATTCTTGTCCTTGTTTCCTCCCAGCTGCGCCTAACGGATCGTCTGCTGACGGGTCCCATTTATTTTGAGGGAAACATTCGCAAGGGCTATCATTTGGATGTCATAGAACTACAACCATCGGGCATTGTTAAGGTGGGCACTTGGGATGAGCAACGTGATTTTAGATCACAACGCCTGGCGCCCACTACTTCCCAGTTCGACAACATAGACAATTCGCTGGCCAATAAGACGTTCGTAGTGTTGCTTTCGGTGCCGGTAAATGATAATTGCCTGGATGAATTGTTCAAGTTGGCTCATGCAATTACAGAACAAACCCTATGCTCAACTGGTGGAAACCTTCAAACAACTGGAGGGCAATAGCCAGTATGAGGGATATGGCGTGGATCTTATTAAGGAGCTGGCCGATAAGCTGGGATTCAACTTTACTTTCATCAATGGCGGCAATGATTATGGTTCTTATAACAAGACTTCGAATGAATCGACTGGCATGTTACGGGAGATAATGATGGGACGAGCTGATCTGGCCATTACGGACTTAACTATTACATCTGAGCGTGAGGAGGCCATAGATTTCACCATTCCTTTTATGAATTTGGGCAAGTTTTCAGAGTATACAAGGAAAAAGTACCTACCTTTATGAGATTATTTATATTCCAGGCATTGCCATACTTTATTTGAAACCTCAGAAGGCTACACCTGAACTCTTCACGTTCATGGATCCGTTCTCAGAAGATGTGTGGTGGTTTTTGGGATTCTCATTTCTGGGCGTTTCCCTGAGCTTTTTTATATTGGGTCGGCTATCGCCCAGCGAATGGGACAATCCCCATCCCTGCATTGAAGAACCCGAGGAACTAGAAAATCAGTTTACCATAGGCAATTCCATTTGGTTTACCACAGGAGCTCTTCTACAACAGGGTTCAGAAATCGGTCCCAAGTAGGAACATATTTTAACAATCTCTTGAGCTTAATCAAACAGTTCCTTTGCAGAGCTCTATCCACCCGCACGGTGGCCAGTTTCTGGTGGTTCTTTACACTGATTGTGGTGTCCTCGTATACTGCCAATTTGGCAGCTTTTCTGACCATTGAGAAGCCCCAAAGTTTGATCAACAGTGTGGACGATCTGGCTGATAATAATTATGGTGTTGTCTATGGCGCCAAACGAACTGGTTCTACCAGAAACTTCTTTTTGGTAAGCATCTTAACCAAGCTCGAGTAAATTTAAATTATATAATATATTTAAAATAATTCTATAGACTTCGGAAGATGAGCGTTACAAGAAGATGAATCAGTTTATGACCGAACATCCGGAACATCTTACCGAGGATAATCAGGAAGGCGTAAATCGTGTAAAGACCAATACACATTATGCTTTTCTGATGGAATCCACCTCCATTGAGTACAATACGAAGCGGGAGTGCAATTTGAAAAAGATCGGTGATGCATTGGATGAGAAGGGCTATGGTATAGCCATGCGTAAAAGTAAGCAAAAGTGTAAGCACGTAAGCAGCAGCTAAACAGCATGTGTAGGTATTAAGAGAGAGCTTTTTAAGCTTTATATTTCGCTCATTCTTTCAAAGTTGAAAGACAGAGGATCATGATACTCAGCAAAATACTTAAATCATTAAGTGTTCCGCGTACTCTTGCAGCGAACTCTCAGCTTGTCATAATTGCGAGAAAAAAAATATCCATTAAATTTGAATATTAAAATATCTTACATTTTCATCCAACGGAGCTGAAAATCGTCCAAAGGATTTAAAAAATGGATAATTTATTTTCAAAAAGGATATTAAAAACTAAACATTCCAACTGGATATTTTTGAACTTTCAATCAAGATGAAGCAAAAGACCTAAAGTGGTGCTTAGCTGCTGCTGCCTCGTCTAGATAGTGCATTATACTTTTGCCCACATCTCCCAGATTGGCCCCATCGCGATAAATTCAACAATGCGCTGCTAGAGCTGCAAGAACAGGGCGTGCTGGAGAAGATGAAGAACAAATGGTGGAATGAAGTAGGCACTGGAATATGCGCCACCAAGGAGGATGCACCGGATGCCACGCCTTTGGACATGAACAACCTCGAGGGTGTATTTTTTGTGCTACTAGTGGGCAGTTGCTGTGCCCTGCTGTATGGACTTATTAGCTGGGTCTTGTTTGTAATCAAAAAGGCTCGTCACTATCGCGTAGGTTTTTCCTGCATTATCCTTGATTTAAATTCAATTAATGGTACATCTCTCATTTCAGGTGCCCCTAAGTGAGGCTCTCAAGGAGGAAATCCAGTTTGTTATTGACTTTAATAACTACACACGAGTTCTCAAGAACTCCGCCTCGATCTATTCGCGCAGCCGGCAATCGTCCATGTCAGTGGGTTCCATAGCGCAGGACAGTTAAGTTTGTAAAAGTTTATTATCAGAAATGGAATGGAATTAACAATTTGTGAGTGTGTTAGTGGAGTTAATAAATATGTTAACAATATTTCGTCAAAGAGATCGAAATTAGGTCCAATGCTTGGTGCACCACAGCAGGCAATGTATGTGATTATCCACATCTGCTGGTGGCAAGGATTTGGCAGCACCATGAGTGGGTGTGCTGACTGTCGAACCCGCATGAGAGGACGGGTCAGACATGTCCACATAACGTGAGATCAGCGAGCGATAGCGTCGTCCAATGGTGGCAATTAGCGGCACACTGGCATTGGGTACCGTTATGATGGCCTTAATCTGCAAGAAAAACAACGATGTTTTAACAAATCATCAAATCCCTGTAAAATCCTGATAATTTTCTTACCTCATTCTCATAAGGGCGAAATACACTGATCGGTCGCAGCGTCTGCAACTCTGCCACAATCAAACATCCCCAGGTAGTACCTATATACAGCTCGGTGTTGTGTGCTGCCAATGCTGATATCTGACACTTGATCAGACTGACATGCTCGTCAATGGCAATACTCTGCAGTGACTCGGAGCAGGGCAACAGTTTAGAGCAGTCCAATTTGTTCTCAATACGCTTCGCAGTGACGCTCCATTGATAGACCATGCAGCCAGGATAGAGGCAGCTAAAGACATACCTATCGTTGCTACATAGGCGAGTAACCTTGACATCCTCAATCAGATTGGGTTCCTCACTGTGACACAGAGCCTGATGGCCACAAACCCCAGACTCGTTCAAGGGGAAAACATTGATTTTGCCAGCTATTTCGCCGCACCAGAGTTCGTAGGTCCTAAAAGATGAAGGAATAAAATTTTTTAAATATTTAATGATTTTTCATATATTTTGTGTTATTGACAAATCTTTTGTTAACATCAGGATTTCATATTATGAAAAACTGCAACTAATACCAAAGCCAAAGTTCTCGGAAAAGTGACTTTTAAGACCGCAATGATTCAATCAACTACTATCTGTTATATATAGCACCTAATGCTCACGTCGAACCCAAGGAAACGAATAAAAAACCCGGTTATTGCCTTTTAACGCAATCATTCGACGCACAACAACAACTGTTACTTGTCAAGACAATTTTAATCTGGCTTTCGCTTAAATTTGATTTTACCGATCGAAACTTTTTAAGGGAAACTACTGATAAACTGATTTAATCTTAAGGCTGCATTTTAGTTAGATAACAAATGGTAAACTCAATCTGAGGAGGTGAATGAGAAGTGGGGTTATCCTAGTTTTCTAAAGAGTTTTGTGACAGCCAATACACAGTAAGAGAGTTTTACAAGGATGCAAGTGTTTCCGAAATGCAATCCTAGAACTTATAGACGAAGCCAGAACACATTAGACTTTATAATATATAATTAAGAGTTAAGAATGCACAACTGAACCGAAAGGAAACCCCAGTTTAGTTACCTTTAAAGATCAAGTAATGAACCGAACCGACTGTTCCGAAACTGAGTGAACTGTTTAATCGAAATAGATCTTGTTCGGGGACGGTTTGCATTCCCGATTTAAACCCTATATTGAGACTGTTTTCTGTTCCCATAAAAGAGTGAGCAGAGAAATGATGGATTCATTGAATTCATAATGAATTCATTAAGACACAAATTAGAATAAGATTCAAATTCAGCACAAAATGTTAAGGAAGGCTGTAGAAAGATCGTAGACAAATATCGATAAGAAGCAATGCCAACTAGCAAGATTTATTTGTCATCACAGAGCATTAAAGAGAACCTGAAAGAAACCTGATATGAGGTTGTGAATGAAAGATATCTTAAGAGATAATAGATCCCCAGCAGAGACTCTGCTAACTAGTATAAGAAAAAAACAGTTTATGTTTTAAGCAACTAGAATTTAACTGGTAGAAACAAAGCTAGATTCCGGTGAGATGGCAGGTGCAGCCGCTAAGGTTTAAGTTGATCAGGTGACCGAAATTAGAGGTGAAAATTAAGTGTAGAAAAGCAAGGATTGAGACAATGTTAAAGCAAAGTCAATGTGAATACACAGTGAAAAACCAACGATATCAAAAAATATCGATGCTACATTTGGAGTGGAAATGTCTTAAGTAAGTCTTAAATATGAAAAATTATCATCCTTTGGATGATTAAATAAATCATAAGTCAGCGGTAGAGTACAGATAGGTTGCATATTGGCTACACAAAGGCAAACTGGTATTAAACTGGTTGGAAATGGTTGCTGCAGGGGATAAACTGGTTGCAGATGGACGACTTCAACCAGTGGCGAGTTTTTATAGACTGGTACATTTCTGGTTTTAAGCTAGGCACTTTCTCCGTAGAAATATTTTTGAACTAGTAATAAAACATATGAATTATGATCAAGAACTGATCGTCCCAATGAGATGCGTAACTGTTGAGTGAAATGTAATGCCTTTGATCATCTTTTAATAAATCCAAGAACACACATAGCTCTGTTAAACATGACACACATATATGACTATTAAGGCATATCTTAGGTACAAATATAAGCTACAGAGGTTTGACATCAATCGTATGGTCACTGCACACTTTTAGGTGAACACAATTCAAGTCCAAATCGATTGTATCTAGGTTTGAAGTGAACTAGTTTCGACTTAAGCGGAATGATACCAAGGTTTGCGGCAATGTCTTCTGAATGCTATCAGAAAGTATTCTTCTATTCTAAGGGATTTTCCATATCATAGTCGAAGCTGTCTCTTCCACTAATTAAGCGTGATAAGAAATGTTTTCCGAGCTTTTCTACATGGCTTTAACCATCATTTTCACTTACCCCTCGTTAAATGCAGAGCAAGCCGCATGCAGTACAAATCCAGAACAAATCTCTGTTAGCACAAATGATCCCTCAGCAAAGGCGCAATTGCTAGGCACCCGGGTGGCATCCACCAGAAATACGCGCCCATTGTGTAGACCCACGGCCACACGGGCTATACCCTCCATATAGACTAGACTTATCACAGCTGACTTAATCGCCGGATCGAGCATGTAGGAGAATAAATGTGCATAGGTAGAGATGCTGTATGCGTGTAGATTGCCCGTTACATCACCCATCCAGATAGCCTCGTCTATTAGGCAACAGCAGAGCATATTCACTTTGGGTACCCGCTGGGCAGAGCGTGCTCGCGAGGATGAACCGCCGCTCTCGGGGGTCTTGGCAGGCGTCACTTGCGGCTGAGGAGCACAACTAATGCTGCTGCACTGCAACAGATTACCACTGGCAGTGGCATCTATTATATCAATACGAGAACCAAAGGCGGGAAGCCAGAGCTCTAGACCTGATCGCTCCTCGTCGCCTCCATTTAACGCGTATTGAAAGAGACCACAAACAATCTTCTCGCTATGTGGCAGCGCCACCACATCCAACAAATGTATGCACTCGGGAGCGCTGAGTATGGAAACGATCTGGCTGGCTGTAGGTCGCCGGCGGGGCTGTTCGTGCCAGCAGAGAACCATGAGATCGAGACAACAGGTGGGAAACTGCGTCTCTCGATGGGTAAGAGCTGGACGGCTACCCTCTAGAATGCACTCTTTGATGGACTCATGCCCCTCGAAAGGCTGGCGCAAGCTAATGTTCTCATAGATGAACATGCCAAAGGAAAAGCAATCCACCTGCATGGAATAATAATGTTAGCAGTGCACTTAATCGGTTGGCCTTCTCACCTTCTCGGTGTACTCTTCCTCCCCGTTGTAGCGTATAATCTCGGGTGCCATGAAGCCCTCAGTACCACCGAAACCCTTAGCTCCACTAGGAGCTGTTTGTCTGCTGATGCCATAATCTGCAATCTTGATGTGAACCTGATTGCGTGGACTGTCATCGCTATGTGGCTGAGGCAACTCCCAGACAAGCACATTCTCCGACTTGAGATCCCGGTAAATGATTCTTCTGCGATGCAGATACTCAATGGCTCGGGCTGCTTGCAGTACCAGAGATTGAAAGGTATGGGGACCCATATGAGCACCAGAGCGTCGATACTGACGTAGTAGAACATCCAGGCCACCTAGAGGAGCCAGCTCCAGTACCAGGGCCAGTGGTTTGATACAGATTCCAACCAGTGGAACTATATTGGGATGTTTAAGGGTAAGCAGAACGGCCAACTCTTGACGTGCCGTGCAGTAGGCCTTGCATGAGTGCTGCAGAGGATCACGATCCCATTTTCCCAAAGCCACCTTATAGGCCATGAGGGCGCTCTAAAAAGAGAGAGATTTATTGTAAAGATTATCCTAGCTACCAAGATAAGTATTTACCTCTTTGGCTCTGGCTCCTGGCGGCACAGGCTGCAGCATTTTCATAGCCACTGGCTTAAAAGTTCCTCGCAACTTGCAGCTGGCCTTAAAGACAAACCCAAAAGCTCCACGACCCAGCAGGGATCCCTTGATAAGACACTCAGTGGCAATGGTATGTTTCTCCGGTATGTCTGCAAAGATAACATCCGGAGCCAGCTGGGCCATCGACTGCTCCAAATGCACCGGACAGCTAAGTTTACTTTGGTTATAAACCGACAGGATGCACTCCTCGATCATCCAAGCATAGCAAACATTCGAGTTATCGGGCAGATGATGATAAGGATGCCCATCCACAGAGGTATTGCGTGAGGAGTCCGCTGAATCAGGTCCCACACCCGAGTCCGCATCCGATCCGGCGCCCAGAGAGTCCTCCGAACGACGCTCCCGCCTGGCTGTTGCATTAAGATAGGCGGAGAATACATTTAGAGCACCATCCTCGCCGGGATCACCCACGCCATGCAGAAAATAGGCACCGCCACCGCGTTTACTACTCCGACTCGGCCGATTGCAGCCCATACCAGGCAAATCTCGTTCCACGGGAGGATCACCGTTTTGCTGCAGCTGCAGCTTTCGAAGACAGCGTGGACACAACACCAAACGCGTAATGAGGAAACGTCCCTCGGACGTATGCACGAATCGTGTGCCCAGAGCCGGATACCAATCCTCCAGCAGCAAATCAATATGATCCACAGTCAAGGCCAACAGTTTGGCCACCTGTGACATATGCGGCTGTAGCTCAGCCAGTAATTGCCGCTCATCATTGTCCAGCTCCTGTGAAATGTTAACCTGATGCAGAGGAAAGAAGACCTCTAGAATGCTGGAGGAATTCAAATTCACATCACTCCAGATGCCATCCAGCTTAAGCTTGAAGCGGTTGCTGGAAGTGCGAAAAGGTTGAGTTCGTTCAGTGCTTTGGAACGGCAGTTCCCAAATCTTGAAGATCAAAATGGGTCCATAGTACAAAGCCAGTCCGGTTTGCCAAAGATTCCATTGCGTATCCTGTTCCAGGGAAGATCGCAAATCAAAATCCAAGGTTTTCTATGGAAAGGCCGAGATTATATTCAGATAATTGAGTAAATTTATCAACAAACTCACATCTTGTGCAGCCAAATAGACGCTCCTGATGGCTTCAATAATCTGATCGTCGGCCAAGATACGTGTAATAAGGCGTGACCAAAAGCCGGAGGGGAAATATGTCATCAGGAGAATGCGTCTTAGGCCCTCATTTACCAAAGAGTTACGACCCGAACGCTGCTCATAGATGAGATTGTTCAGATTCAACTCCTGCGAAACGGAACAACCCACATGACGGCCACGCGAACGCTGCGAGAGTCGCACAACAGTGCCGGTATTGGGAGTGGCTGCCTCTTGCAGAGGCAGCAGGGAGGGTATCAACAAAGTGCGCGAGTCCCAGGTCAAAGCCACCTCGAATTTGTTCAACAAATTCACAATATAGCTGCAGGATGAAAGAAATATGGGCTTAAGCAAATTAGGTCTCCATTTAATTGAGTTGCCACCTACCTGCGATTACCATTCCCCTGGGCATGTACACTGCGAAAAAGCAACTGAAGATCATCCAATTTCATCACGCCCGTGGGAGCAAACGGATTAATCTCACGCACTGTGACCACATGAGCCAACATATCGCACAACCATTGCGGATCAAGAAAATAGTAATCCCTGAGCGTAGCATCATCATAGTGCAACAAAACACCATTATCATGACACCAGGTGGTGGCCTGTTGCAGCTCGGCGGCATCCCTAAAGCTTTTGTAATTGTGCAAGCGCATTTGCTCGGTGACCATTCGTCGATATTGCTCACCATCTAGCACCGGATCACGGCCAGAGGATCGCATATTGCAGCCAATAACAGTCACAATATCCTCCAAGGCTATATAACTGGCAGGAATCTTTTGAAGCAACATGGGCTCTTTGCAGCCAGGCGAACGCAATTGCATGGCCGTATCGTAGATGATATTTGCCAGCAAATGGATGTTGTGCAAAGTTCTGGAAGTTGAATGAAAAGAGAGAAGAAGGACATGGTATCAGAAATTATAAAGTCTCTTTAGAAGGATGGCAGCAGTTCTCATCTTCCCAAATCTTTGCTTTTGGTTGTTGTCTGTATTGTATGTTTCCTGCGTCTCACCCCCTCATATTGTGAGGTTAATTTGGGAGAATCCCAGTTCATCAATTAGGCTAATAAAGGACCTTTATCTCATCATATAATCATTTCTAAATGATCAACGTAGAGGAAGGAGCTTTTTGTGATAAGCCATTTAGAACGTAGCATGCATTTGTAGTAGATATATCCTCTATGAGCATGTTCGAAGAGAATTACAGGCGACTAGAAACATCGGAGCTTGGTTCTATGCCAAAAACGATCTTTCCCCAAGAGTAAAAGTCTAAATTGTCTAGGGACTAGCAATGAATCGAGGTATGCTCAGAGAAAGACACAATCGAGGATGCTACAGATGTAAAGAAGCTTTACTTTATCACGCGATTTCATTGCGTTATGTGCTTATTTTCAATTTTGTTACGTTATTTCATTATGCCAATTTCATTAGTCCATTCATTTCATTACCCATTTTGTTACGTTGTTACATTAAGTTTTTCGACACACTATTTTGCTACGATGTTTCATTACGTCACTTTGTTACGTTGTTTTTAAAAGTTAAGTTGGGTAATGTTAATGTACGAAGTTAAGTTTAATTATGTTTTTTTTTTTTTTAAGTAAGTCATTTAACGTTACAAGGTAATGTTATTATGTTATATTATGCGACTCGTGGAGTTATTTTTTAGTAACGTCATTTTGACGTTTGGATACGATATATATTTACTTTATTTTCTTACTTCGGTTTATTACATTGTTAAGATGTTTTCTCAGGTTACGGCAGTTTAGTTATGGAATTTTAAAATGTGTTATATGACGTAACAAGGTAACGTTGTTAGGTCATATTATACGCCTCGTAAAGTAACTATTTTTGTAACGGCATTTTGATTCTATATATCGTTACGATATTCCATTACGTAGTTCCGCTACGAAATTCATTTACTGCACATTTTTACTATACTTCATTACGTTGTTTTCATACCCTTGCAAAGGGTATTATTATTTTGCAACGCATAGAAATATTCACTTCTGACCCCATAAACTATATATATTCTTGATCAGGGTGATAGAGCTTTGTCCGTCCGTCTGTCTGTCTGTTTCTATGCGAACTAGTCTCTCCGTTTAAAAGCTAACGAGCTGAAATTTTGCACAGAGTCTTCTTTTTGCTGCACACTACTAATATATCGGAATCGACCGGATCGGATGACTATGTCTCAAAGCTCATAAGAACAAATAGGAACAATCGGTCGGAAACTAGTTTTAGTGGAAAAAACTTTTTTCTTTTCAATGGAAACGTCTCCAAACTTTGTTCTCATAAGTTTTCTATGCTTTTTTTATATTTTCGTCAACTTTGATGAAAATCGGACAACTATATGTTAAAGCTGCCATACAAAAGATAGGTCTGAAAAACAGTCTTAGTTAGAAAAACTTTTTATTTTTAATGGTAGCATCCTGCAATTTTGTATTTCTATGTTTCACATGCTTTCACATAATTTTAAAAATTTTTTGGCCAAATCGGATGACTATGTCATATTGCTCCCATAAGAACGATCGGTCGGAAAATGCGAAAAAGAGTTTTTTTTTTGAAGATACTTAAGAGAGCACTTGCATTGATTGTTAAGTCAATTAAAGCTAAGGTCGCTAAGTTAAGCTAAGTTGTAAGGTAAGTAAGTTCGGGAAAGTTATATTACGTAAGCATATGTCACTCTACGACACTTTACGTTACTTTTTTTTGTAGCGACTGAACGCAAAGTTATACTATTACGATTTCTTGTTAAGTTATATTGTTACGTCATTTTATTACTTAATTTCCTTACTTTTTTTGGTTGGATTAGGTCCCGTTAAGTTAAATTGAGTTACTTTCATCGTTGCGTTATTTCATCCTTAACTAAGGCTCGCTTTTTGTTCGCAAGTCTCGTTTTTTAATACCTTTTTAAATAAATTTGGTGTTTTTCCGTACACAGAAAAGAAAAGATCATAAAAAGATCCATTTGGGAAGGATGTGTCTTAAATATTCATTTAATAATCCAACAGAGCTGAAAAATCATCCAAAGGATGATCCTTTTTCATTTCCTTTGTATGATTTTCAGCTTCGTTGGATGATTAAAATGATATTAAAGACATATACTTCCCAAATGGATACCGGAAATCATCCAATGAATATTTTTTCCTATCATTTTTCTTCTCTGTGTGGTAACGGGCTATGTACTTACCGACAACTAATCTCTATGGAATCAATTACACGCGGAAGACCAATTTTCTCGGCATCTGGTATGGCTATAAATTTTTCCCGTATCAGCTGCTGCAGTTGTTCCGCCTGCTGAGCCGATATGGACTCACCCACCGCATCGAAGTGGGTGCCAACAATGATAACTGGAGAATTGGGAGCACGCGCTTGTATATTGATCAGCCATTGCAGCAGCTCAGCCAAACCCTTGTGGCCAGCATCGCTTATACGCCACAGAACCAAATAGAGGCTACGCTTGGACAGAAAGTATTGATGGGTGGAATAGTATTCCCGTTGTCCACCAAAATCCCAAGTGCGAAAAACCACGGGGCCATGATAGCCGGGCGATCGCTTTCGCTTCTCACATATCCAGGTGCCTATGTCCACGCCAACAGTAGAGATGTTTGAACTGGATCCCGAGCCGTAGGAAGATGAGGAGTGTCTGTGTGAGCGGGAGGTGCTACGCGCATGACCCATTCTCTTGGCCCAGTGATTCTCACTGGCACGTGATCGATGGTTACTGGAGCTGGAGCCAGATCCGGCACCTTGACGCAACAGGTCTAACAGAGTGCTCTTGCCTATGCCCGCTGCACCCACCACCATCAGTTTCATTCTCGCATAGGGCTGGGCATCCTCATAGATAGACTTGAGATAGCCCACAATATCCATGGTTTTGTGCTTTTTGCTCTCGATCATGGAACGCAATGGCTCCTGCAGCAAGCAGCCACGCGTATTCAGATTCCATAGCCTGGAGAGCAATCCCAGATGTGGCGGCAGCTCGGTTATGTTCACATTTCCGCTAATGTTCAGCACCGACAGACTGCTGAGCTCGTGCAGCGATGCGGGGATTTCCTTGAGACAATTATTGGTTATGTCCAGCATGGAGAGATTGGGAAAGATCACCTTGGATTTATTAACACCCACCACACTCCAGTCGGCGTCCTCGCTCTCATTAAACAGTGTAGAGGCGTCATCCGTGGACAGCTGAATGCGGGTAAGCAGGTTATCGGCCAGTATAAGAGTACGCAAAGACTCAAGGCGCAAGTGACGTCTGTGCCTGCAGACGCTTTTCAAAACCGAGGCCCTGAATGAGGAGGATGTTGAGGAGGCGGTCGAGGAGGATGTCCTATAGCTGGGCTCCTCCATACCCTCCGGCAACTGGACATAACTATAGCACAGCAGGTGGGGATCTGATTCAGTGATGCGTGGCAAACTGGGCCAACATGAGATCTCGTTGTGACTCAAGTCCAACTGCTTCAGTGTGGCGGGATAGCTGGTCACATGACCCATCGAACGCAGGCTATTATAGGAGATATTTAAGCGAGTTAGGTTCACCGCCAGGCAGGGCAAGGCAGCTGGAATGCTGTTGAACAGATTGTTGGCTATATTCAAGTTGCTCAACTGTGAGGTACCGTGTCCCGGAAATGTTGGAGACTGTCCATCCTGGCCCAGCTCCATTTGCTGCCACTTCAAATCATTGTCAGCTATTTCTAGAGTGGCTGACCAAAGATTCCGATGGATTAGTGTACGTGAGGTTAGGGCGCGCGGCTTATTTAGGACGGGTTCATCCGCAGACTGCAACTGCAGACGATCCAAACTTAGAAGCGAGCCGCTGGTCTGCATGGGCGGTACTGGCAGATCCTTAAGCAGATTAAACGCCACATTCAGCTCTCGCAGTTTGGGTGCTCGCCACACATCGAAGGGTAACTGTTGCAGTTTATTATTCGAGATGTCCAAGATGGTGAGGGCGGGCAAATGAAATATGGCAGCCGGTAAACTGGTCAGTTGGTTGTCCTGCAGAAAGAGCTCATCCAGCACAGGACAGTTGTAGGCAACAGACTTGCCCGCTTCCAAGGGCGGAGGTAACTCGGTGATTTTATTCTGAGCCACATTGAGATACCTAGAAGGGGAAGAGGAATATTAGTTAACATCTTTTAGAAGGCAGCTAAAGTCGACTTCCCGTTGCATCCGCTAAGCTGCTGGCTAACGTGAGCGGAGAACGCTTCCTATAGAAAATAGGGTTGGTGCTTCGGGTTTGGTACCCACAAACTTAAAAATACTCTAACCCCCTTCCGACGACGAACCACACAAACGTTGCAAGGACCACAATTTGAGAAAAATCCCGTAGAAGGTTGAGCAGGAAGTGTGCTGATATTCATTGAGTGGATGTTCTCGAAAAATTCACTTCAGGAAATGCGTTGGATTGGACCGTAGTAAAAGTTAAAACATCATCCACTAATGCTCCCTAGGAGATCTACTACAGCGGAACCCTTCCAAACACGAGTTTGGGTGCGGCTTTGTAATAAGCGAAAGACCAGTTGACCAGATGACAAGCGACTAGCCGAGAGCCTAGAATGCTTATAGAAGCGCGATCAGAACATTAGGATCGTGTTGGGCAATTTTAAGGCAAACTTAAGGATAGAAGAAGTTTTAAGCCCGACCCTCGACTGATTCCGACTTCACGTATCAAAACATCAGTAATGCGGACAGGAACATGATCCTTAGTTGTACCGGAATTGATATTCGCAACATCCCCTGTTCAATTAACGCAAAATAAGATTGATCATGTTGGATGCGACGGAAGGCTAAATACAAGTTAATTGTTGTAGCGTTCCGAGTAACCACTACATAATCTGATCAGTGTTCACCACCTTGTTTCAGCGTTTCAGTGTGGCACTCACTGATGTAAACCAATTGTACTGATTCGTTTCGGGGTTTTCCAACCTGTGGTTAGACTACGGTCAAGAAGCAAAACAGAATATTGACAACATCGATCCTTACAGGATATGGAGGAGAAACAGAAACACTCAGATCAATATGAAACTTTCACGAAAGGTACGCAGTCTGATGACTAGAACTTAAAGAGCCCGGTGCGAAATTCCAGGAGATGACGGGATCACATTCATTATAAAGGCTGATCCTTAAAACCAGCATCAATCCGGTATTATAAATTCGGTGGATGAGCGGTTTCTCCTTATTTATCCAAAAGTCACATACAACTTTTCTTCGGGAAGAAGACTCGTCAGTGAACTGATTCGAACCGTTTTGATTTGTGATTATCGGCTCGGCTCAGCAATTATACAGGGCTTATTGTCTGGAAGAGCGATTCGGTTTGGTTCAGAACCGAACCCTACACAGCAAAACCCACCCAACTGTTCGGAGAGATCTTACCATTCCGTTCAGGATTATGCGAACAGAGGAATCCTATTTCACACCACATGAATACGGTTACCAAGAAGATGCTCGCTTACGACGAGTTACCCTAAAGGGAAAGTACGCAGCACAAAAGGAATCTGTAGTGAGAAGCTACACGGGCTGTTGAGGAGCGGCACAGAATGAAAAAAAGAGGAAACTACCCATTTCAGACGGAAAAGGAAAGAGTAGGAAGGCGCATGCGTAAGGGAGATGCTTATCCCCATGAATCAGACTCGTAAATTCTACCAATTCTTCGGTTTTAATCCCGAAGTCACCCAATGCAAGCACAAACTGGGAAATCTGGTTACAGACCCGTAAATGCCACTAAAGAAATGGAGAGCCCATTTCTCCAACCTGCTGGTAGGCGATGACGCAATGCCGCCTTTGTTGAAGTAATGAACCCACCATGCCGACTTCTGTTAAGCAATAAAAAGGCTACAAAATAACAAAGCAGCTGGCGATGATAAGTTTCCTGCTGAATATTGAGGAGACTTGCTCTCCTCTCACCACAAGAAAGCTCTATACTGAAGCATCGGTCTCACCATCATGAAGTATAGCCAACGGAGTATGTGAGGTGCTATGCGCTATAATTTTCCGACTATGCTTCTGCAAGTGTATTGTGCACTGGTCCAATTACTGATTCAAATCTTAGCCAAATCTTTCTCTGGTGTAGACAGCCGAATAGGAGTATTTCGTTCCCTTCGTCTAATATAAAAAGTCTCCAAATGAGCAACAAAGACAACCCTGCGAAATGTACCTTCCTATAGAACTAAAACAGAAGAATGTAATTACAAGAATTAACCTAAAGATCACTCACTTGAGGCTGACCAGTTGCAGCAGCTCTGGGGGTATGCAGGTGAGCAGATTATGGGAGAAATCTATGCGCGTAATGGCAGTCAGGGCCACCTCATTGAGACGGGGATGCGTTTGCAGCTTCGGATTCAATTGCAACACACCACTGACCAGCCAGGACAGCCTTACCACATTCAATTGCACACTCACTCCCAGACTGTGCCAATCCACTATGGTTGGAACATTTGGAAACATGGCGCTGTAGGATATGTTGCTGGTGGAGGGTAAAAATACATTCACCTCCACCGGTGTGGGCAAACCCTTCTTGTTGATCTTATAATCCGAGTCCGGATGCACACGTCGCGCCAGCAGACGACTTAAAATGGCCTCATCCTCGCCGGCTATGGCCAAACTAATGGCTGAGCCGTTCTCATCGCGTGCCCCATACTTGAGCAAAAGATCCAACATGGCCAACGAACGCTGTTTGCAGGCCTCCGCAATGGGCATATTACTTAGGCCATAGATCTCTTCGCATCTGGGATCATTCTGATCCTCTACAGGTTTGGCCACTATATTAGGATTGGCGCCATGCTGTAGCAATAATTGCACCACATCCAGATGACCGCCCCGTACGGCTGCCAGCAAAGCCGTCTCCCTGGCCGCTCCACATAGTAAATTGACATGTATGGGACATCGCTGGCCCTCCGGCGACTCCTGCAAGCTGGCTTCGTCCGAATCGCCTGATATGTGCAACTTGGACATGATGGCTTGAATGCCAAAAGAAATGCGCTTCCGGGTGGGCGTTATGGGAGTACTCGCTGTGCTGGGTAAGTCACCCAAAGTGCGACGGCATTTCAGCTGCCACTTGAGCAAGACGCCCACCAGCTGCTTGTTGCCCAAAATGCTGGCTATATACAGGCTAGTCTGTCCTGTCACATCATGGGCATTGGCATCGAAAGGCAGACGCCACTCCCACTGGCCCGCCTCGTCACGATATGTTTGATAGAGGTAGTCGGGATACGGATAACCAATCAGCAGTTCCAATAGCTTGATATGCCCATTGATGCAGGCCGCATGTAAAGGTAGCCAGCGCTCCACTGTTTGCTGTTGTATAAGCTCTGGAAAGCGATCCAACATCAGACGGGCAATGGCCAAATGGCCACTGTGCACGGCCGCATAGAGAGGGGAGTATTTGGTGACGGCATGTGAACGACCATCGGCACCGGCGTCCACTAGCAGCTGGGTGATTTTATCATACCCGGATTGGCAGGCTCTGTAAATAAATCCACAGAGTTGGTAGGAATCCTTACACAAATTTTGACTACTCACATGAAGAGCAAAGTGTTGGCTCCTGCTGGCGCCATATTTACAATAATCTGACGCTCCCCTCCCAAAGCCGACAGCAGTACACGCACAGTGCGCTCATCTCCGGCAGTGACAGCCGCCCGTAGCTCTCCATGCTTGATCTTCCGCACCTCCTCGCGGGCATCTGAATTAAAAAAGAGAGAAAAATTAAAGCATATGGAAGAGTTTTGTCTGGTAAGGCTTCTCCTACTCCTACCCAGGCCAGCGGTGACCTCATCCACAAAATAGTCGCAAGCCTCCAAGGCGGTTTCAGTGCCCGATTTGGGCTGCTCCACGAATTTCCAAGACATTTATTTATTAAACTTATGTAAGCAAAAATCTAGGCAAATTTTCCCATCCAACTTAAGTCAACTGTGAGGGAAAATCGATGGCTTCTGTGTCATTCATGCGTTGCCCGGGCCACGGCTGTTCTGGTCATTGATCCAAGAGACTTTGCGGAGCCACGCACTGCGCAAGACACGCAAATCAAAGCCGAAACCAATTGTTGCACTTGGTCAGGTCTGTTGGTGGCCGTCATGTGTGTAGAGTAGGGTATCGAATGACCCATTGATTGAAATGCAACAGTTGCTTCTACCTATTGACCAAAGAGTAGTTGGTCTTTTTCAAATTCATTTTACTTGCGCGCCCAACATTCACATGGTACCGGAAACACCCTGTGCTAAACATATGTTGAGGACGAATTGTGGAAAAACCGATATCGGGACAGACATTTAAATTATGTGTTTTTGCAGATGAGGCGCGCGCGCACCCACACATACGCACACACACACACACACACACGCACACATACACAAGCTTTGCAAAAACAATAGGTAATTAAATATAAATTAAAGCAATTTCAATTTCTACCTTCATCGGAGTCGCTCATCGCTGGGTTTTTGTGGACTCCTACACTTTGGCCATTGTTAAGAGTGGTTAATTATAGTAGACACATATTTCTTTTATTTTATTGTTTTGCACAATACGTTTTGGATCAACATTTGTTATTTAGTAATAGCAACACTCGATACTTTTATCGACTCTCTAGATTGTCATCGAGTAGGGAGACCAACACTCGAGTATTTATGAGATTAGTGTGACCACGCTCGACTAGTTTTGAGATTAGTGCATCCCGCCAACTCTTGCCCACTTGGCGCCAAAAAAATTGGTTTGAAAAGTTGATATTTTATTGCAAAAAAATAGATATATTAAAATAACAGATATCTTAGTCAATATGTCATTTGACACATACAAAAAAAAAACCTCCTTCACAGAACTCGAAATCTATGGAAGACCTCTGAAATTGTGGAGATAATTCAGTCGGTTTTTACCCGGAATTCCGACTTTTATTTTTCTATGATACGAACCTTGAACCGAACCTCTTTAAAAAATTAATGCTGAACCCGAACCCAAAATTTTGGTTCGGTTCAACAAATCTGACACAAAAATTTGACCTTCTGTCTACCGACTTCATCTGTTATATGGTGCGACTGACTCCTAAAATAGACAGGAGAGTGGAAAAAAAAATCTGGCAAAACAATTAGATTTCCTTATATAATCCCTACCCAAAACAGTCTCTGTTATTAAAGCTTCTTGAATAATTCCCAAAAGCAAGTGTAACATTATTACAAAAATTAGTTATGTTGTATAAAACATGGACTGAACCAAGGTTCGAAGCTCGAACCAAAACCTTCTCCCAAAAACCTCTAATCTTAAATTTTCGAATCTTAATCATTCGTTACTTTTGGTTCGAACCAGTGTTCCGGAGATCCGAATATTTTTTTTTGGTTTGCAGCACTGATCCAAATAAGCATCCACAAAAAAATATTTAATTTTGTTTGCAATTGAAACGTCTGCAAAATTTATATTTGTTGGTTTCCTATGTTTTTTCAATATTCTACTAAGTATGCTTGTGTTTTTTTGTTGTTAATTTTTGGTCTGGTCTTGATATGTTTGTGATTTGTGTAACATCTTGGATAATTATATTAATTATATTTGATAATTGTATAAAACAGACAAATATCTAAGATCAGTCGTGTTAGGCAGAAGATTGATCGAATAAATCGAATAGTTTCTGCTTAACAAAGTGTCACATATTTGGCCAAAAGACTATAGAAAACTTTTTTATATTCGACAAGCCGTATAAACATGGAAGTGGCCTTTTATATAATTTTTAGTCTATGAAAATTAATTATTAGCCATAAAGGAAATTGTAAACTCGAATGCGCAAATTCAACCAATGTGCGCATATCGGTATCAATAAGAAGCCTATCGATATAAAATTGCTGAGGTGGCAGCACTGGCAAAGAAACGTTTGCTATCCTGATACCGTATGACCTGGAGCTCAGCAGGAAGATTATTGGAAATGTATAATAGACCAGGGAGCAAGTTTCTAGATTTTACTTTCATATTAAAGCCAAATAAATTATCTTTCTTCATAGTTTTCTGAACCACGTACACTCGCCGAATGAGTCACTGTGATGGCTGAAAATAAACTCGTGACAGTTCGTGCCAGCCCTGAACTATCGAAGACGATGGTTCCATATCTAAGTCAAAAAAAAAGACATTATAATAGCTGCTTTAGCCAAGCGCCATGCCAGAGGAAGCGAAGCTTGTTTATCCTGTCATTGACACATTGTGTCGCCTTTGCCTGACCCCGCATCCGGCCACCGAGGAAGGCAGTAAGGCTACCTACACCATTTTCGCTGAGGACGACACCCAACTGTTATCCAAATTTATCCAATGCATTGGCATCAGCGCTAAGCCCTCGGATGATCTGCCCAAGCAAATATGTGAGGAGTGTCGCTATCAGTTGGAGAAATCCTTTCTCTTTCGCCAGCGCAGCCAGGCGTCGGACAAAAAGTTGCGCAAACATTTTCGACTTCTAAGTTTGGGCAAGAAGAGTCGCGTCTTTGCCCAGGAGGCGCAGGATGACGACCAAGACTACGATGATGACGAGGAACTGGAGTGCGAGGACTCGCTGGCCTTTATCAAAGCACAGGACAAGAAGCGTGAAACTATTGCCGAGAAATGGCGCGAAAAATTCAAAGAGCAACAGGAGGAAGAGTTTATGAAGCGCCTGGCGCTTGCTAGTGTGGAACTGAAAGCCGAAGTGCGCACGGAGGTAAGGCAGGAATTGTCTGAAGAGGTGAACGAGGAGAATCGCAAGGAACAGCTGGCCAAACTGTTGGGCGAACTGGAAGTCTTTTTATCTGAGAAGAAAGCCGGTCTTTGGCAGTCCTTAGATGAACTGGACGAGATTAAGAAACCCAGAGCCGCTCTTAAACGAAGGCTGGACTCTGAGTCGACTATCAATAGGACGGATGAGTTTGTAGCGGAGACTGCACCTTCTACTGAAGCCAACCAAGAGTTTCGTGATATTCAAATGGTCGGTGCCGGCGATGTGGCGAAAACGGACGATGGTGATATTTACATCATTGATGCCCACACCGAGGAAGAGGCCGAACCCAAAACAAGTACAGTAGAACTCCAGCCCGAGACAAATATAACCTCCTACAACAGTAAGTGGAGCATAATCAGTTTCAGTTCAATCCCTGTAACACGATTTTTCCCTTCAAGTCAAGGACAACGGAGAGATACAGTTTAGCGGCGACAAGTCCAGCGAAATTGGAGATGTGGTGGTGTTTGACTTGGATGATGATTTGGGTGACCAGCAGAACTACGATTTTGAGCAGAATGTAATTGTGGTGGTGAGCAAACAGTTTTCTACTTAAAGATCCGATTTGTAGCCTTGCTTTTGCAGCCCAAGGACAAGGCCAATCTCAGTGATGGCTCCACTCCCCTTAAACGAAAGACCACCAATGATTTTTACAAAGAGAGCCCCGCCGAAACACCAACCGTACGCACTGGACGCGTCACTGACACCGTCAAAACGTTCCAATGTGATATGTGTCCTGCAGTTTATGCCACCGAAAAATTGCTGACCCGCCATTTGAATGCCCATGTGAAAACAATAAAAAACGGCAAGAGTGGCACCTTCGCCTGCTCCGTTTGTGGACTTCAGTTGAGCTGCGCCAGCTCGCTTAAACGTCACATGGTCATCCATACGGGTCTGAAACCCTACAAGTGTGAGGAGTGTAATTTGTCATTTTCACAACGTGAAGTACTCAAGCGGCACATGGACCGGCATACGGGAGCCAAGCGTCATCAGTGTCCACACTGTTCCAGTTGTTTTGCCCAAAAATCCAATCTGCAACAGCATATATCACGTGTGCATTTGGACAGCACACGGAATCACAAATGTCATCTATGCGAACGCAGCTTCAATCATGTGTCCGGCCTGAGTCGACATCTGGTGACGCATGCGGGCGTTATGTTCTCCTGCAAGGAGTGCGGCAGACAATTCAATGATCGCAGTGCAGTGCAGCGACATGTACAGGTGGTCCATAAACTAGCCAACAAATCGATTGACTCTATTTCAGACTCCGAGCTGGAGTTTCAGACAATATGAATTAACAATTTGGATTAGTTTTTAAGTATTCCAATTTTATCGAGAATTTCTTGAGAAAAGTAAATTTCTTTACATAAGTTTAAATGTTTAGAGGGCTGACTCTTCTCATCTGCCACATCTCTCGTCATGTGTCAGATAAACTTAGAATTTACTCTGTTTTGTGTTAGTAAAAGATGTCAAATCTACCTTTAGATTTATTTCTTTTAGCCTAATTCGCTTTAACAATGTAAAAATAATAGAAATCGATTATTAATTTTAAGATAAATATATTATACATCATGTAAGTTCCATTTTATTTTAAAATGTTTGTTTACTTTATACAAATCAGCCTAGTTGCGCTATCGAGAGCGAGATATAAGTGCCCAGCCGGGACTATTTCCCAGACCTGTCAATATTTCGGCGGTTCCAGATTCGATTGGAGTAGCTGGTGAACCTTCAAGCCGCACTCCCTTTCTGCAACGTATTCCACTTCGGGCCCCATCATTTATATAGATAATTTTACGCTTGCATCTTTCTGGATAATTTGGCACCATTCGCGTTCGTCGAAAATATGATGGTGGTTAAGTCGTCTTCTGCGCATGTTTGTCGCCAGATTAGTGGCAAGTCTAGTGGAGTGGGTCACGAATACTGCTGGCATGCATATTGATCTGAACTTATAATGGAAGAATGCCTAAATAGTCTAAATATGGCTGTTTGCCTCAGATAGGTTAGGTTAGACGGGCTAATTCATCCAGTGCACTTTATGACTCCACAGGAATTATAGGGGCTATGATATGCCTGCATATCTCTGAGCGGAATTGGGCTAGCGTTGCCCTGATGTGTCTCGAAGGTGTCTTCTCCGTAGCATCGATGTGTGGAGGCGTTTCTCCCAGGACAACATTGAATTGGTAAACTTTTATGTTGCATGAATCCAAATATATATGAATCGCACGTTGTAATGACAAGTGCTCGCACAATACTGTTAAGCTCTCGGAATATATTTAATGGTTCTCGCTTGATCACCTCCTCAGAGTGTTTGGGAAAGGTGACGCCTGCTGAGGCGCACAGTGTTCTTAACGGAAGCCGAACTTAAAGCATCTTTAACCGAACTTACGGCCTACATCAGGAGGGGTAGTATTGGAATCGAGTTAAGTAGCATTGACAGGAACAGCACTTCCACTTCAGGAATTGTATTGATTGGTTTGCCGGCGAAGCGTCATTGATTCAAGCTGCTAATTAGCATTCTCTGCGTCTTTTGTGGCAGTAAATCCTCCCGAGAGAGGCAGGTACATGGACCTGCGCAGCGCTTTGGGGTTTTTAAGGTAATTCCATCACTACTTGTACATCTTCTAGCTACTTAATAATTCAAATCTTAAACTGAAACATTTGTATATACTTAATCCCTTCCAAATTTCTTTGATCATCTTGAATATTTGACAACTTTATTCGGATTCCATTTAACATTTGGCACCACAAAACATTCGATTCAACATTATAATATTTGCAGAATGTTTAATAGAAAAACATGCAATATTTGATAATAATAAGTTACGATTTTTAGCCAAACAAATTACAACTTGGAAACATTTTGAAACAGTTGATCAACACGATAGCATTATGGTTAATGTGTAGAGTATCCAACTAGCTAGACATACACTTTACAATATCTTGTTTAATTTACAATATAGTATATATAAATACCACAAACACAATGTTAAATTACAAATAAACACTTCTCTAAGCAGACATAAATACGGATGCGGTTGCCATTAAACTTTAAACTTAGAGCTAGAAAAGCCAACAGAATGGAATTCTCTGTGAGATTGCCTAGGGAGAGAAGACGTAGCTTAAAATCGGAATCGTTCAACAATAACAATCGAATCGGCGTCCTAACTAAACGAAACAAGGTGTCGGGTTAATGACGGTGATGGCCAGTCCCTGTTTTGGCCAACATTCGCTGTTAGTCGGAGTTGGTCAGCGAACTGCGCTGGGACTCCAGGGTATTGGAGTCGTTACGCTGACGCAGCATGCGCGGCTGGCTGGCTGCAAAATTGGAGAAATCCTTCATGACATCCTTGTAGGTCTCGTCCTCCCCATTGTACTCCTCACTAAGACCAATCTCGTCGTTCAGGCGCGTCAAGCGCAGACTGGAAAGAGGGAGAAGCGTGTTTTGAAATGGATATTGGTAAAGGAAAGTGTCTTACAGCGTCACAATATCCGCATTCTTTTGATCCACCGCAATATCCAGTGCCTTTTTGCCATCACTCGATGCCAGATCGTAGGCAGCCTTGTGCTTTAACAGCAAATACACCTGGGCAATGTGTCCCTTGGCCGTGGATATATGCAGAGCACTGTAGCCCAATTCGTCGACCGCATCAATGGCCGCTCCATTCAGCAGCAGGTACTCGCAGGCCATTACCGAACCAGATATCACGGCCTGATGCAGACTCGAGCGCTGACGATCCTGAGCATTCTTCCAGTGCTTGTCAGCTCCCAGGGCAAAGGCCATGCACATAATTGGAAGATTGTGCACAGCGGAGGCCTTGTAGAGCAACAAATTGGCATCCAGTTGCGCGAAGGGCAACTCCTCGGGCGATTCTAGATCCGATTCGCCTTCAGTGCTCTCCTGATCACTGCCCAAAATGCCAGGAGTCTCATATCTGTCCAAGGCCAAATCATCGCCAATGACCAGCAAATCATCACGCGAAATGCTCAGCGACATTGAGGGTATGTTGATGGACTCATCATCATCATCGTCGTCCAGTTCGTCACCGGTTTTGGCCGTATTGTAGATACTTGGCTCATCGCTCAGAGTCTTGGGCAGGGGACGCTGCTGACGCCTTCGGCGCAGTTTCTTTACCGTCCACTTGCGTGTTCCCCCCAGCGAGAGCGTGGCTCGCTTGTTGTCCCCGCTCCCGGTATCGTCTGGCAGAACGCCTCCACTGTCTATACTAAGCACTTCAGCCGTCTCGCTGGCCAATAGCTCTTGCGGCTTGGGCATGCCGCAAACAAAACGACGCTCCACATACTTGGCCTTGATCCAGGCCTCACGTACCCCAATCTCACACTGTTCCGTGGGCTGTTTCAGCTCACAGTCCTCACCGATGCGTGCCTCATAGATGCGATTAACCACCTCGTTTCCCAGTTCCATCATAACCTTCACATTTTCCGTCTCCCAGGCGTCCAGTGTCAGTGAGCGCACCTTGCTATAGTGAACGCCCAAGCTGCGGTGCACTCCCGAGCATTCGATGCACAAAGTTATGCCCAGATTAATGGAAGCCCAACGTGGATCCTGGCCACGACAGTCGCAACACTGAGAATTGCCGGGTATCTTGAGAAACTCCTCCCAGTGGCTAAAAGAGACGCAGAAAAGAAAGGAATAGAGTAGAACCATTTTGACAAGTGGCTTCCACTTACATGCGCCGCTTGGCAGGCATAGCATTGGGCGAATTGGTCGACTGCGGTCGCGAATGATGCGTGGAATCATGTTGAATGGCAGCTCCTATGCTGTGCTGCAGCGCTGATATCCACAGGGAAAGCATGTCTGCCGAATCCGCCTGCAGAATGTGAGATCTGGGTGGAAAAAGTTAAGAAATTATAATTTGTCGGCTTAAGGAAGAGGGTGAGATCATCTTAAACTGTTACACGAACCGAAACTATAACGATACTTATCCCCAGGAACCATTCCCCTAACCGTACCGCCTCTTTTTGAAAAAAACGGTTCGTTTCGAAAAATTCACTTAAGCAATCTAAAAATGTTCTACCATAATTATTAAAGTGGTTAAAACCCGCCCGGAGCCAAATTTTGAACCGAATTGTTTCGAACCCGAAAATCCCACTTTTATTTGCACTGTGAAACGAACCTTGATCTCCATCTCTTTAGGAATAAAAGCAAATCCAGAACCTGTTCCGAACCCAAAATTTGGGTAAAAGTGGTGGACAACAGAAATATTCATCTTCTATTAGGTTGGTTTTGATTAACTCAGACAACAAATGCTCAGAAAAGTGTAATTAAAAACCTAAAATTAGGTTTAAAACTGCGTTTACAGTATAGACAATCATAATAGCCCCTATACAGTAAGATCCTCGACTCCAAAGCATTATCAATGATTCATGATTCAATAAATCATTAAATTGTTTCCACAAAAACTATGAAATGGAATTTTTCTTAACAGTAATATGAAATACGACCCAAAAACCGATCCGCTTCCTTTCCGAAATGAGTAGTTTTTAGGTAGAAGGCTATTTTAAGAAGACAAAAGATTCAATAAACTAAAGGGTCTTAAAATTTAATAATATTTAGTAGCTAAATAAATGTATGGCTTTTTTTAGGATAAACCAAGGTTCAAACAAAAACCTTCGCACAGGAAACCCCATCCTGATATTTTCAAACCTTAACCATTTGGAAAAACAGAAAAATGTTTAGATTTCAGCTAGGGGTCGACTTCAGCCAACTCTAGTCCACCACCTCCGCTACTGCCTCCGTTTATTGGAAAAGGTATGTTTAGAAAAATTCCCCAAAATTATATTCCACATCCCGAACATTTGTTTTCAAAACTTCAATATTAATATTGCCAGACAAAACGGATTCAGGGGGGTTAAGTTGCCTTAAAAAAGAATATTTATTCCTCGAACCCATATCCTAACCGTACCTCCGATACTAGGAAAAGTTTCGATTAGAAAATGATCCAAAAGTTTTACTTTAAGATCCTATATACTTTTCCATAAAGCTTCAACATCAATATTCTCAGAAAACAGTTTAATTCGGGAGTTTTAGTTGCCTTAAGAAGAATATTTATTCCTCGAGCCCATAACCTAACCTTACCTCCGATACTTGGAAAAGATTCGTTTGGAAAAATTTCCCCAAATTCTGTTTAAATAACCTTAATATTTTAATCCGAATTTTCAATATCCAAATAGCCAAAACGAACGGTATGATTTGGGGGATTTAGATGCCTAAAGAATATTTATTGCTCGATCCCATAACCAAACCTCCGATAATTGGAAAAAAATCGTTTGAAAAAATTCGAAATATTAAGCTTTAACAACCTTAACCTTTTCCTCAAAAAATCCACATCAAAAGCCCCATGACACCCCTAAATGACACAAGAACCAAAATTCTAAATAATTATTCGTCAAAACCGAACCACATCTTATCATCTTAAAACAGGATCGGTTCATACCAACCACGTTTTATCTACAGAAATTCAAACTGGCACTGAAACGCACCCGTCTTTTCACTTCGAACCGGCTTGACACCTTTTTTACAATTTTAGTAATGTATGCCCTTGGTTTTACTCACTTGGTGGGCGAAATGACCTCGAAACAAAAGCGGCGATCACCCTCATTCACCGGCCGCACACTACAGATCCGCAAGTCCTCCTCCATGACCGAGAACGAGTCCTCATTGCTGCGTTTTCTGCAATGCGAATCCAAATCACTTCAGCGTACGGCACACAACAACAACACAAATCAAATCACAGCAATTAAAAAATGGGCAAACAAAAAACGGGAGGAGACGATTAACCAAGCAGGCAATTAAATGAAGGCGGTGCAAGGGGTAGGGTTAAATGAGCAAAGGAAGCGGCACACCCACCTGTAGACAAGCTGGTTATCGCTCAGATAGAACCAACGCCGGCACCAGGTCTTAAAGCCCTTTGATTTCTTTTTAAACAAATATCCCTCGATCTTGTGTGAGGCGCTGTTAGTGTTCGAATCGCAGTAGCGATTTACGCTCATGTGTCGATTCTGCATGACCTTTTCCAGTTGCTGATAGTCACCACGGAGTGCATTCAAATCCTCGCTGATATTCTTGAAGAACTCGTCAAAGTCGTTGCACAAATCAAAGCCCTGATGGTAATAGGTCACGCACGCCTGATAGTAGTCCAGCAGCTGCACCAAAGATTCAAGAGAAAACGTGTCCGAATTTAGCGAAGAAATGCGAGAAACAACAGTGAACTGAAGTGGCGCGGCTCTTACTCACAACTGACTCAATGGGTTGGGGGATAGATAAACAAACACACTTCTGAATGTACGAATGAATGTGTGGTTAAACATTGCATATCAATATCGAAATAGTGACGTCATTGACTTTGGAGTACACGCAGAGACAGGCCACTTCATTCATAGCGTCCAGCAAGGTGATAACAAGTATCGGGCATTAAAAGTTTTCACGATTTCTTACCGTCGACAATATGGAAGGCACTTTGCGTGCCTGTACCAGAGTTATATAGTTGACATAGTCCAAGGCGGTGTGCTGAAAGCAAGACTTTGAAGCGGACAATATGTTGGCCGATTCCTGCACTTCTTGTGGTCGATTTTTACTAGCCTACGGGGAAGAAACGGGAAAATTGAAAATATTTATAAAATGTTGGTAAGATTTCACTATTTGTTTTAAGTGTTAGAAGCCAATCGCAATATTATTTCTAGGTCAACATTTAGCTGAGAAATCGCCAAAGATGATAGTAGTTGTTACCGGAAACTGCTAGATCTACATTACAACGGCAAAAGTGTTTGTTTTGACAAAAATGAAATTTAGATTAAAAGGTTTGTGCACTAAATTTTTGCAATTTATTTTCGGAAGAATCTGCACCTCGGTGAAAATCTGCTGAAATTTTTTGAGTCGAATTGTGTAACCAGCGTCTGATTAAACTGATTAAAAATATAGAAGCAACCCGAAAACCACAATTGATAAAGGTTCGGTTTAATTCCTTTCATCCACCTGTTGGATGACGTAGCGACTATCTTAAGGCTTGCATCGTTCTCGTGTTGTAGTGTTTTCGCAACTACCTCTTAAAGAACGGCCAACTCTCGTGTTGCATGGGGTTCCAACGTTTTCCAGATTTTATCGTCTCTTTTTTTAAACATATACGACATTCGTTTTTCCAAAGAAAATGCAGACCGAATTGTGAGAATGGGAATTGCAATATTTAGCAGTTCTAATAATGCTGCTCGTGCTCTTCTCCGTTTTTGAGTAGTCTGGCACTTACTTTAAGGGGTATTTAAGTCTAGTCTAGATTTAAAATCAACAAAAAATAGAGGAAAGATAACTTCGGCTCAGCCGAAGTATGTATACCCTTGTAAGTACGTATTTGTAACTAATTTGACGGACATTTCCACTGAAAACAAACAAGTTTTCTCACTAAGACTACTTTTTTAATGACAGCTGATAGATAGATATAGATGTCCGATTTCGACGAAACTTAGTATACAAATATACTTAGAAATACAAAGTATGGAGTAGTTTTCTTTGAAAACAAAAAAGATTTACTCACTAAAACTAGCTTAGCGACCGATCATTCCTATGGCAGCAATAACCTATGGTCATCAGATTTGACAAAACTTTGAAGAATTGTGTGAAAGCTTATAAAATAAATATCTGCCAATTTTAAAAAGAATTACATTAAGAACAAAAAAGTTTTTCTTACTGAGACTATTTTTGCAACCTTACTTTTCTATGGCAGCTATACTATTGAGATGTCTGATTTCGACCAAATTTGGCAGAATTATGGAGAAGCATTAAAAACTAGTAGATACGGAGTTTGGAGACGTTTGCATTAAAAACAAAAAGTTTTTCCTACTAGAACTAGTTTTTCTCCATATCATTCCTTTGTCTAGTCATCCAATCCGGCCGGTTCCAACCAACGTGCAGCGTATTTGTACCAGAAGACTTCGTGCAAAGTTTGGTCGCTATAGCTTTAAAACTGAGGGAGAAGATAGCACAAAAACAGAAGGACAGACGGACAACTAACTCAGCTAAATCAACTCAGCTCGTCATGCTGTTCAAGAATATATATACTTTATGTGGTCGAAAATGCTTCATTCTATGCCTTACAAACATCTGGACAATATAAAAACCTATTTGATTTCAATCCCAATGTCCTTCAAATTGACATTTAAAATGATTTCACACAATTCTCCAAAGTTATGTCGTAACTGTTGTCGTAATTTTGACAAATATTGGAAAAGGTTAAAGAATCTCGGCGTTATGTATTCCTTAGAGTTTGTTCTATGTTTCTTCAAATGGACTTTTCCTTAAATCGGGAAGTAAAGTACATCATTTACCATCCTCAGGAGGTTGTAACCAGAGCGGGCAAACAAACGAAACGTTTAACGAACCGTTCGCGAAAGCTAAGAAACGATTCATTTGTTTTGTAGCTGTTACTCTAGTCAGGGAAAACAAAACCACTAACTTTATATTGCCGAAGAGCGCAAACGAAACGATTGGAATATTGTTCCCCCAACAGCTGCACTGCCTTGGAACGTTTCGCAAACGAAAACAACAAAGCTGAGAGAAACAAAGAAGTAAGCAACAGAAAAAAAAACAACAATACAAATACAAATTGAGCAGCATACGTTTCCGAACTATTCGCGCTCGTTGCATATCGTTCCGACTCCCTTTGTCCGCAAATCAAGATGAGAGCATTTGGCTTTACGTTTAGTTTGCTCTCACGAACGCAAACTGAACAGAACTCATTTTTTGTTACAGTTACTTTTCTCGGGTTATGTTAGTATTTCGCTCTGTGCAAAGAAAGAAACGAAACGATTCAGAAACGTTTCGTTTCGTTTGTTTGCCCGCTCTGGTTGTAACATCACATAAAACTACTCAGTTTATTACTTCGATTCTTACTATAGCTCTGAAACTGGATCATTTTCAGTTGTCGAATAAATCTTTCGAATTTTACCAAGTTTCCTGTTAAAAAGTTAACACAAATTTTGCCTAGGTCGATGAAACTGTTAGTCTTTGATTTTCTTAAGTATCGGAATGTAAAGTTTCTTTTCGGGCTGTGCTAATATACCGAATAAAAAGAATGTGCGTTATGGATTTCATATTTTAAATTATGGCAAATTCAAAATTTCGGCTCTTAATTCTAATTTGATTAATGTATTTACCTGTGAGTTCTTTATAAGCGCATTGTCATAGCCCTCTGAAACCTTTAGGAAATGCCCCTTGTAGTCCTTCACTTGATTGATATCGTCTTTAACAAATACGTTGAGATTCTTGAGCACCGTTCTGCTGGCCTGATCAAATAGTGTCGTATGAAATTTGTTCATTTCCTGGCGGCATAAAAATAAACAGAAAATAATGTATAACAAAATTTTGCGCACTGGGCTCGTTTGTCTGCTGGGACCCACCTGAAAGCAATGAATCAGTTTGCCCAGCGCATTGTGAGCGTTTTTGTTGTCGAGAAAATGCTGCTGCAGATCCCACAGAGACATGGCAAAGGCGCTGCGACAGAATCGATATCAATGAATATGCAATGTGTGAGTAGGAGTAGGAGGAGAAGGAGAAGTGGGGCAGATAAAACTGCGCAGTATTTACCTTTGATTCTTGACATACTCCTTGCCAGAGTCGACGGCCACATTGCACAGTTTGATGATTTTCTCCAGCCTCTGTTCCAAGTGCTCGATATCGTTCTCCTCCTTGGACACAAATTGTCTGACAGGGTGGAAATTTAAGACTTTTTTTTTAGTAAACAACAACAAAGGAAAACAAATAGTGAAGAGCTAACTTGGGCCGAGCCGAAGCTTATACACCCTAGGGCATTATATATGTGGAGATTAAGACCAATCTCAGAGCAAGTTTATTATACCCTCTGTGAGAGTGAAAAGTGTCGATGCAGCGTATGGCCCAGCTCCAAGACAAACAATACCCGCACGCTTAATCAAAGAAGTCCAGCGCAAAGGGAGGGAGATGGAAAGTGGGGTAGGATGCTCGGTAGAGCCAAATGACGTCGCAGCCTGTGGCTTGTTTATGTTGACACTTTTAATTCATGCCGCCTTCATTTAAGCATTATTTGCGCTTTTAATTCCTAGAAACTAGTTTTGGATGAGGGGGGAGGAGAGGAATTGGATTGAACCTGTTGCTGAATGAAAGCAAAAATTGGTTTGAAACTGAAATCTTTTTATGGACGTTTTTATTGCTATTATATGCGGTGATGAGCGAAAGCTTTGTCTTCGGGCTAGACTTTAGCGAGAAGAGTCAATTTGGGTGAAATCTTATCACTGAGGCAGAAGACGACTTCAATCGATTTGCTGAAAAGCAACAACAATAAGGTAAAACACATTCCACATTAATGACGCTGCTGTCAAGTGCAAAGTTTGTTCGATAGATGATTAAGCCAGCATTTCAGCTCAAAAAGTGGCAACAAGGGGTGGGGTGGCGAAGTGGGGCTTGATAGCCACCAGTCACGCTACCTGAGGCTGACAATGGAAATCGAATGCAAACTGCAAGTGGGGCTGAGGGTGGGGGACTCTGTAGATGCTCACCTGAATCTTGGGGAATCCTTTAGACATTCCTCAAACTCAATTGTGGCGCGCATTGTTACACACAAACACACACACTCTGACGCCTGGTTGGCACTTGCACTGTTGGCTATTTACTAATTGAAAACCAGAGATAGTCGCTTCTTGTGGTTTGGTTTGTGAATTTTTGTTGGCCTGTTGCTGTTGTTGCTGCTGTGCCGCCCTCTCTTCCTCTAATCTGTAGCTTACTCTCTCTCTCTCTCTTTAAATTGATTTGCGGTACTTGAGATTCGCTAAATATTGTGAGCAGCCAAAACTCCCTACTTAGGCTGCCTCACATCGTTGTTAAATGCCAGCCACATATGTCTATCAATTCCTGGTCAAATTAATTAATTAGTTAAATTAAATTAGCAACATAATCCTCACAACATAAACTAAAACGACTTTCTACCTTAAATGCACTAAATTTGACTTAACGCCTTGTTCAGTCGTCAGTGTTGGAAAAAGTGTACAGGCGGGATGCTGTACAGCACTGCCACTCTTGCTAGAGATGTTAAGAAACCAATTAAAAATAGCTAACAATTTCCGACTGCAGACAAAATGCTCAGATTGATTTGGGTTTATAATATTCACTAGGTTTTGGGGCAAACACACAAAAATGTGTAAAATTCAATTAATTAATTAATTTAATTAATTTAATGCCGATGTATATGGAAGTTTTGGTGATCTATATAAGCTCATCTCTTCAAAAAGTAAAACGTAGGGACAAATTTGAAAAATTCTTAAAAATATTTCTCCACTAAATAGATGTTAATACTGTTTTTTGCATTATATAATATTGAGGTAGACCCAGGGATATCGGGAAACCAAATGTATTCCGCAGTAGTTTAGTATAAAGGCTAAGACCATTTTTTGGCAGTCCTGTCAAAAAATGTGGTACAAATTCTGCGTTCATTAAGTCCCACCACATCAAAATCGGTTCAGTAAAACTTGAGTAAAGCTGTCAAACATTTTGAAAACTTAATAAATTTAAATTACATTTTTTTTTATTTTAAATATTTTGTGAGCGCGATTTTTGACAAAAACAATGCTTCTCAAAAATAGCTATATCTCCGAAAGTATACCAATATTTTAAAAATACGTTTGGGATAATATTTTTTAATATTAAAAAGCTAAAATAATCAAAAGCTAAATAAATAAAATTAATCAAAAACAATTTATAGACCAGACCATGTTCTGCACAAACAACAGTCAATTAACTCTTCAAATTCAAAATAGTTTTTGGTCAAATTTTCAATTTCAATATCATAATTTGCATTTCATAAAGCATTTTTTGAATGGCCGAAGTGAATGAGTAGCGAAAGGAACACACTGAAAAGTTTCATTGATTTTGAAAACCTTTTCCGGAACTAGTTCAAAAAAGCGAAGTTTCGGTTTAGTCGTATCAGAAATTGCTCTTTATTTGATTTAAACTAGCTAAGCTGCTGGAAACCCGCTAAACGTCCAACACTGACTCTCATTTCATTGTTCTCTTGCCTCTTTCGTTTCTATTCTGTTTGGTGCTTCTGTGTTTAATTTTTTGTGTAATTGTAATTAACCATTAAGAAAATTATAAAATATTCCAAAGCACTTGCCCTGTGTAAGGCCATTGCCAGCGATCAGTGCTCGTTTTATTTATGCAGCAATGGAAATCGAATCTCTGTCAGAAACTGCCAAATGAACGCACAAATCTCAATCCATCGTTCTCGTTTCGGTGTTTACTTTTAGTCTTTGTCTTCCCTGAGTTTCTTTACATATATTTTGCAAATTGAGATCAACGAAAGCTTTACGTCACAAGTGCGAGGAGGAGTTGAGTAAGAAGTTAGTACGTCAAACCAGGAAAAGGCAAACTTATTTGGAAGTCAGCGGAATGTGGAAGTGCCACAAGTGCGGCAAACCCGTTTACTTCGGTAATATAAACACCCACACACACATGTATACACATATCACGCCTCCCATTAAAATTTATTTATTTGCAGCGGAACGTAAACAATCGCTGGGCTATGATTGGCACCCGGAATGTTTGCGATGTGAGGAGTGTGGCAAGCGTCTAAATCCCGGACAGCATGCTGAGGTATGTAACTGGGCGTGCTTCTCCGATCCAGCAAATGTATATGTTTTTGATTTGGCTGGGACATCTCAGAGTTTGTAAGAGCAAGGGGCAGCTAATTTGGGTTGTAGACTTCTTATACAGTCGGGAAGCCCCCATCCGTAATTTTAAATTTTGCCACGTCCCCGGAATTCCACAATTTTCAGTGAAGATAGTTCAGATTTTCAAAGAATATAGCTATCAGTTTTTTTCTGGATTCTCCAATTTTGGTAACGGTTCCTCTTGGCAGGGTCCGTTGGTCCCTCCGTTTTGGGCTAATACAGGGTATATTTGAGACGACTACCTTGTTTTGATCCATACTGTTTGTTTTGATTAGCATAAAGGAGTGCCTTATTGTCATGTGCCCTGCTATGGAGCTCTGTTTGGGCCACAGCTCTTTGGACATGGCACGCGAGTTGAGTCACACAAGAGCTATGGCTTGGCTAAATCTGGTCAAAAGCCAGCTGGTACGCAGGTCAATGGACCCTCACTGCCACGTGATCATTTGGAGTCCAAGTTGAAGGTAAAGTTTCCTGCTTAATCCGCCTAAAGATGCCTTAATTATACTTGCTTTTAAACTTCCCTTAGGTCTACAATCAATTCTACGACAATAAAAGCCTGGAGATACGTAGTCGTGAGGTTAACAACCGTTTGATATTGGAGGGCGCATTGCGTGTATATTGGGGCGTACAGGGTGTGATTCACCTGAAGGAGGATGACGATCAGCGCACCTTTATAGTGCGCAAGCGAAACTCTTGTCGCGTATCCAAGGCTGCGGATGTACGTTGAGTTATAAAGTGAAGTTTCTGTTTAATAATTTTACCTCAACAGGACAGCAGCTCGGACAAGGAGAACGAGGCCAGTGAATCTGTGGCTCCTCCCACAACCACCACCAGTGAAGTAGATCCTCTATCCACAGACGTTTCGCTCTCCGAGAGCATGACCTTTGATTCGTGCAGTTTGAATGAAATCTCTGAGCTGCCCACCACACCCGAAGATGCCTCGGCCAATACCACAGCCAACAGTGGACAGCAGCCGGCCAATGGTCAGGATGATGAAGAGACTACCACAACGGACTCTTCCAGCACCCTGGTGGAGGGAGCCACCGCCAGCACCAGTTGTGTATCCAGCACTTTACCCTCTAAATTGGACAATCTAGAGAAACTGGATTGGGATGACATAGACGACCTGCTGCAGGTGGAGCGGCGTCACAATGACAAGGATAAAATCTTTGAAACAATGCCCGTGAAGCTGCCTTCGTCTTCATCACAATCATCCAGCGACAGTTCACCCACTAAGACCAGCTCCACCACCAATTCCAGCTCAGCCTGCACCACTACCAGCAGCTCGGATAACTTTATGACCGCCACGGGCTCATTGACTGCCAATACCAATACACAAAATACCACAACGCTAAGCACTACGAACACCACGCTGGACACCACCAACTATGAGACACTCGACGAGGGCACTCTTAAACCCATGGACTTTGAGGACTTCAAGCGCAGCGTGCATCTGGACTATGTCAATGGCACAAACTCCTTTCAGGAGCCCAATGAGGGCACTTTGAAACGCAATCAACCCATTGATCCCTCTCGCATTAACGACTCGCTAAAGTTCTATGGCGAGAATTCGGCCATGAGCAAGAGCTTCAATTGCGAGCATGCCTTGCGTTCCATAGATCCCAGTCTAATCAATGACACCTTCAATTTGCGCAACAGCATCGACTCGCCTTCCCGCTCGTCGCAACGAAAATATGCCTTACAGAAGAGCGGTTCAGCAACGGCCACCACAACGGCAGAGCACAGGGCGAAACCAACATATCAGCCAGGTCGCCAGCTGTTTGAGAAGGGCATCAATCGTTCGAAATCTGGACCCAGTTGTTTTATTTACTCGGACAGTGATGATGACGACGATGAGGCCACCCTGCGACCGCAACGACTGGCCACTGTGAGACGCAGTGATGTGCCGCAGCGTTACATACAAATCCAAATGAATTGTTATCCCAAAGAGAAGGGTGATATAAGTGGTGACGGCGCCAGCGTGTGTGACTCCATAACCAATAGTGGGGCAGTGGGTGGCGATGAGTTAACCCAAACGGATGAGCTGTACACGGCCAGCCAAGGAAGATCAGTTACCACAGGAGATGTTGAAGCCGGTGAGGCTGGTTTGCATGTAACCGAAGATGGTGTGGTACTAAGGAGACCGCCGCGCACTGGAGCCGCGGCCATTAAGCGACGCAGCGGCAATCGCAGGTGAGTTGGAGTGGTAGAAAGCTCTTATAATACTACAAAACTGATTGAATTACTTTTAGGTCTCGCACCAAACTGAAACGTCGCTGCTCCATCAATGGCCATTACTACAATCGTGAGACTTCATTTTTCACTCCACCCTATGGCTCTCAGATGTCTGTGTGGGTCTCATCGCTCGTAACCACACCAGAGGTGATCAATTTGGTGCTCGAAAAGTATAAGGTGGAAAGTCCACCCGAGAATTTCTCGCTATTCATAATGCGCGACAATGGAGAGCAAAAGCGATTGAAGAATGATGAATATCCTTTGATAACGCGCGTCACCCTGGGACCGCATGAGGATGTGGCTCGCTTGTTTTTGGTGGATGCACGTAAAACTGATGAAATCAGGTATAAATAAATAATAAACCCAGTCCTCAGTTATCAATTCGGAAAATTAAACTTTACTTCGATCTCTTCTTTTTAGTAATGAAGTTGCTCAATTTTTGAATCTGTCGTTGCCTGAGTGTCGTGCCATATTGGATCGTTACGATCAGGAAGTGGCCCGTGAGGTGGCCAAAATTAAAGAAAGGTGAGTATGTAAAGGAGGTTTAAACGGTGTAAGACAAATTGGAAAGGGGAACGGCGCCGATTAATGTTCAATAAAGTGAAATTGATGCGAAATATGGTACAGCTTGAAGGTTCGGTTGTCCGGAACCACATTTCTCACAGAGCATGAATTTGAATAATTACATTCAATGACTTGCAAGTGCTGTCCATTTGATAGTCTATTTATGGTGAAATGGCAAACCTTACTAAGCATTTTTGGTTTTGGCTCATGTTCCGGATCATGCGTGAGGTGTCAAGAAAACCAAATAGTATAATTATCACCTATAACAAAGCCAATAAGTTTTAAGTTTGTATACCCTTGCATTTTTCTATGGGAGCAAAACTATATAGATGTTCGACTTCGACCAAACTTACACCTAACAAACGAACATGTAAGAAATTTGGATTCAATTCCATTTAAAACAAAATAATTTTTCCTAATATAACTTCTTTTTCGACCGATCATTCGTACTGCAGCTATATGCTATAGTCATCCGGTTTCGAGAAAACTCTGTAGAACCAAAGATAAATAGATATGACAGATGACGCATGTGAAACAAATAACGATTATTCCTGGTGGCTAACATTGGCTTCTAATTTCTGATTCTATCCTCCTCTTTGATTTTACGCAATAAGTGTTTTACCAAAGACTTATAGATAATATAGATGACGCAAGTAAAAGAAAACGCGATTATTCCTGGTAGCTGACATTCGCTACCAATTTTAGATTTGCTCCACATGCGTCATCTATAATATCTATAAATCTTTGGTAGAACTTCTTGAAAACAAGAAGTTTTTACAGTAGTACAATACCATATAGATTTCCAATTTCGTCCAAACTTAGAAAAATCTTGGAAAAGCAGGGCAAACTAGGAAGTACAAAGTATGGAGGCGATGCATTGAAACCAAATAAGTTTTTCTCACTAAAATGAGTTTTTCAACCGATCGTTCCTATAACAGCTATATGCTGTAGTCATCCGATCCGGACGTTTGCGACACCCTTGCCCCTTGCAGCACGTTTTTATACCCTTGCAGAGGGTATATTGAAATTGTCCAGATGGGTGTGGGTGTTGTCACAGATTTATCCGGAGATGAGTGTTAAAGGACGCTTTGAAGAAGAAGAGAGATCTGTTGAGAGCAGGTGATAATCATCTTGGTAGTCTTGATGGGCATTATTAGTTGTGCATCCAGACATGATTAAACGTAAATAGTTTTTAGTTGGCCTAAAACAAAGAAGTTAAGGCGACATAATAGTTCAGAAGAATCTACATTACTGTTAATTAACTTAGCCACGAAGGGCAAGAATTGCTTTTGAACTGATTCAACCCGATCAATATGCTTGCACATTTCGTGTTTATTTGGTCACAATACAAAATTTCTGTAGATGCTAAAAAAATAATTGAAAATTAACTTGATCTGCCTGTCCCCACTGCTGTCAAATTTGTATCTCTTATCTCTTTCGGCTAGTGATCAAAGACATAGTATAATATAATATATAGTTTTATGGTTAATGGAGCATACTTTTCATTAATTCATCTCTTAAAACTAGGTCGTAAATTTTTAGAAAGTAACAAAAGCTTACACAAAAAGGGTCAACTTTTAGAAGTCGAACATAATGTATTTTTGGGTTCTGTAATCAAATAAATTGTCCGTTTTTCGCAACAAGTAAGTAAGTTAAGGTTCGACTGCCCGACTTCGATATACCCGTTACTCAGGGGAATTAGTGTTTAATAACCTTCCTTCTGTTAATTAACAGAGCATTAACATTAATTTGAATATTTCAACATTATGTAAGCAAACAGCTAATGCGGCTCAAATCAGTATGCAACGTTTTTTTATAACTCTGCCATTTATTATCCGATCTTCATGAATATTTGTGAGATTTTAGATATTGGCCACATACACTACACTGCAAATTATGCTCAATATCTTAAAATTTGTATTAGATATTAAACTTTTTGTATTGTGATTTTTATTAAGATTATTTGAAATAAGCTTTCAAGTAAATTTATTCATTTGGTTGCTCTAGCTCTTCGAGTGTGTGAAATCGAGGTGTTTTTATACAGACAGACGGATAAGGCTATATCGACTCGGCTGCTAATGCTGATCAAGAATATATATAGTTTATGGTGTCGGAGATGCTTCCTTCTGCCTGTTAGATACATTAGCACGAATTTAATATACCCTTTTTAGACAACGCGTTGTCTTCGTATAGGCTTTTAAGGACATTGATGTGTTTGGTTGAGATATTTAGATTTGGTAGCTTGGGTAGTAATTTTGCTGTAAGCAGCTCGGAAGTCCACTAATCATTTATATAGCTGTTTCTTTTCGCCCAGAAACAGTTTAGCTAATAAAACACTGATATAAATATCAAATTTATCCCTGATTATCATCGATTAAATTAACAACTCCTCACATCTTTTTCGCCACAGATTCGCCGAGTTGCGTCGCCGCATTGTGTCGCGTATGGAATCTCTTAAAGTGCATCTATAATACGCAAAATGCAAATGGAATCTCCAGTAGCAATAACAACACAATTGTTTTTTTTTTTATCAAAGCCATAAGAAAAGTGAACAGCAGCTGCAAAAAGTATTCTTTTTATACATCAAAAAACGAAAGAAACCAAAACAAAATCTATTTTTATGTAGCATTTTAGACAAAATTACGAATTAGCAATCCAGTGAACAACACAAAAGCAGCTGCTAACCACTAACATTTACATTATCCTGGCATTTCCCATTCTGTAGGCAGTGTTTTAAGACTTGTAACTAACCAAAAAATAATTATTAATCCTCTACACATTACCATATTTTAATTTCTTCCACAATCAAAATTGTATTAAATAGTTTTTAGACCAAGCCAAGTCGCAGAACAAATTGAACTTACTTAATAATGCATAACATGGACTTGTTGATTGAGAATCATTGGGATATCGAAAATAAAATGTGAAATTTGTACAAGAAATATCAAGTGCAACTGCTTAAAGTCCCCCACCAGACCAGCAGCAAAGTTGGCAAAATTACGGGCCCAAAGTGGCAAGAGGAGGAGAGCGGGAAGGCCGAAGGAGTCACAAGTGTGAGTTGAATATTCAAAAAAGGCAGCAGCAGCAGTAGAGAATGGCGCCAGCCGGGCACACAAAAACGGAATCAAGTGGGAACTGTGGCCGAGGAGGGGGCAGAGAACATATGAGAGGCGGAGACCATCAAAGCACAAGTCAATGATGCCATTATAATAGAGGAGCAGGAGCCAGGAATAGGAAAGTAGGCAAACACAAACCCCAAAGCGGAGCTCGTGTTTGTGTGTGTGTGTGTGTGTGTGCGTGGCTATTAATTTGAAACTGACAGAGCCTACGGGTCCAACGTGGCTGGGACTTAGCTGTTGGCCAGCCTGGGAGGCGCTGATGCTGACGCGTTAAATGGTGTCGGGGTTTCCCGGCCAGCAGCAGCATTGAGCGGGCCAAGTAAGCCAAGCGCCAATACATAAAAATCAACAGCCAGCGACAGGCAGCACCAAAAAAAAAAAACTTAAATCCATTTGGGATGTAAAAGGCGCATTAGGCGCCAGTGCCAGGTTCACGACCCGCTGCCAAATTGCCTTCTGCTGGGGCCCAAGCAATTATCGCCTAAGAGTATGCCAAGTTAGATGGCCAAGAGAAATAGAGAGAGAGAGAGAGAGGCGGTAAGAGAGAATGGAGAGGAAAATCGATTTTTTTGTCTGTTGGTGGCTGCCATCTGGAAAGGCTTGGCAGTTGTTGCTGCTCGATGTGGGAATGGGCTAGCAAGGAAGAGCAACTTTCTAAGGGAGAATCACCATTTAAGTGTGCGCAGCCGCAGTACATGACACTGGGCAAAATTTTACCCCCAAAACTAAATCAATCTTAATCAAGGAACCATCTACACTCAAAGAAACAAAACAGCTGGAAGAGTTCTAAATCGATTGGGATAGAATTCAGTCCCGGTTCGTTCTTAAATTTAATACGAACAATTCTTACATCGAAAAATACCATTGATGGGAGAACAAGTGTTCTTGAATCACTATCATTTCCTGCTTACAGTAAATCAAATTACATATAATCTTGGATTGGGTACAAAATAGACTTATGCTAAGTTTACTCTGGTCTGTGACAATTTGTGACAGAAAGTTTTTGTGACCAAGTGACTACATACTAGTGTTTACATTGAAAAGTACTCATTCCTTTGACGCATGACTTCCATGACACGGCATACGGCGTTCACATTGCGCTCTGACACTGACGTGTGACACCGAGTAAACTCAGCATTACAATGCCAGCTCCAAAAAGTGTGCAATTCTTCTTAAAATTCTCCAACTGGCTCTAACAATTGTGTTAGGAATTAATGGTAGACTTCTAACCTAAAGGAATGCTATCAATTTATTGAGATTTTCAGGATTTCTGTTTGATTGAGAACGAATTAGGAAGACATTTCGAATTTGATGAGCGTTTTTTTTTTTCTTGTTTTTTGTGTTTCAATTCTGTTTGAAGAATGTATTGTATTCTACCAAAAATATTTTATACTTATTTTAAGAGTTAATTATGTCTGACAAACTCAAGGTAGGGCCAAAAAGATTTTAAAATAGCTCAAAATGTTTTTAATATGTCCAATAACAGACTTAAGTCAAAGAAAGTCATTATTAATTCACAAATTTTGTATTTATATCAAGTATATTCGTATAAAAGTATATTGTAGGTTCACTTGAGTCACTTTTTTAGGATTTCAAATACATTTCTTGCATCTTGTATGGTCGTGCATGTTAAAAAAAACAGAACTTATCCTTTCAAACTTCCAAAGTATACATAAAAATCTCGTGTCGATATACTCAAGGCCTGTCTGTAAGTGTTGAGATTTAACTGAATTCGGAAATATAAAGTGAACCAAAACCGCGCTTCAGGTGGCTTCAAATAACCAGGTAATAAACTGTACCTGTGATTCCAATACGGTAAGCTGGGGCTATACGATATTTCAAACAAAAAAAGTTGTGCGAATGTAATAGGGAGAAGGAAACATTTCCGACCCCATAAAGTATATATATTCTTGATCAGCATAAACAGACGAGTCGACTTAGCCATGTCCGTCGGTCCGTCCGTCTGTCTGTCTGTATGAACGCGTCGATCCTCAGAGACTATAAGAGATAGAGCCACACATTTTTGCATGAAGGTAGACTTATGCTGTACGCAGATCAACTTTCTTTCAGATTTGGAAAATTCCACCCCGTCCCCCTTTTATACCGAAAAAACCAAGACCTCTAGCCATCCTAGACTTAAAAAACCGTCAGATCAACAATTTTTAAGTTAGAGCCTCTTGGTTTAGTATACATCAAGCTAGGCCCAATATCTATCTATTCGGCAAAGTACAATCAGATCGGACAAAAAACACCGGAGCTATAAGCGAAACAGTTGAGCTGATAAGAGAACAGTCGGTTTCAAAGCTCTCAACTTTTGTCGTCTAATCTAGTAGCCTGGAGTTTTGGGGACATTTCACATATAAAGGCAAGCAGCTTAACCTAGAAATGAAAGCGTATGCACGAAAATCTCTAGAGATTTGATCGACACCCCCGATTGAATTTATTTTTAAGATGGATGATGTTAAAGCAAGTTCTTCTATCTCATTATCTTTCTGTATAAAGCCTTCCAAAAGCTAAAAACTTTACAAACAAATCCTTGATATCCGATATTTAGTAAAAGAAAAGTATTTTTTATAATGATTTATAATTTTTTTGGAAAACAAATCGATCGGCCTGCTACCTTGATCAAATGACACATTGTTTAAACTTTTGTTAACCATAAAGTTTCTTTTGCTTAGTTTGTGGCGCGGGGGAATTTGTGTTTAATAACCTCTGCTTATGTTACTTAACAGAGCATTAACCTTAATTTGAATATTTCAACATTATTCAAGAAAACAGCGCATGCAGCTCAGAGAAGTAGGCAACATTTTTTATAACCTGTATAACTCTTCTCTTGAGAGATGGTTGATATTGGGCACATATACCACACTGCAAAATATGCATCAAGTTATTTGGAGTTATTGTTGAAGTTATTCCACCTTTTAAATTTCGTGGGCGGGAGGGGGCACTGCACAAATTTGATACAAACTTGATCTGCAATTTGGATGCTCTAGGTATTCTAGTCTCCAAAATCTAGCTATTCATACTATTCAAAGACTGACATGGCTATATCGACTCGGCTACTGATCTTGATCAAAAATATATATAGAATTTTCGGCGATGCTTTCTTTAATTTCAATTTTGGCCAAGAACCCTCCGGCCCCCGTGTAATATCATCCACAGTTTTAAAGATAGATGGTTTGTACTTTCGAGAAATATTTAGTAATCAGTATTATTTATCGATCCGCCGAAGTAATAGTGAAGATCGGAAGAACGATTGTCGAGCTATAGGGGAAACAAACACTTGAGCTGGGCAGCACCTGCTGAAGCAGCGATGGGCAGCACTTACAAACCTTGGGAAGCACAGAGTATGTTATAGTCTGACTTTCTTTCTTGTCTTCTAGGTGCAGATCCAAAAATGATGTTTGACGGAAGCATAAGTTTCGGTATCCACTCAAATAGGAACGAAACCCGAAACTCTAATATATTCAAAATGTTTTTGAAATTTGCCCTAAATTTAAGATAACTGAGGCAACCCTAAGCTAAGTTAAACACCCTTAATCTTTCTCATCTCTCTCTCTCTCTCTCTTAGAATAATTGCTGGCGCTCTCTTAAGCTCTGTTGTCGCCTGTCGTGGAATTCCAACGCTGCTCGTGGCGATTGGACTAGCTAGCGTCTGCCATTCTAATTCAACATTGCTTCAGTTTACGTTTTGGTCGCGTCGCCTTCAGTTGAAACAACAGTTTCAGTATTCCGGCTGCAGTGCATCGTTAGAAACGCCAGCGATTGCAAAAGCAGAACCAAAACTCATTGTGACTGTGTGCGTGTGGGAATTCGTGTACGTGTACACGAGTGCGTGTGTGTGTGTGCGTGTGTTTGTGACAAATTTAGCAATTAACCAACTCCACAAGCTTCTCAAGAATCACAAGCGGAACTTGTCAACGAGACGTAACATTAAACGCGCTTCCTTCTGCAGTTTCCTGAGCGCCGTCTTTTATCAGCCATGAAACGTTTGCCGCTGATTGCCAGCGCTTGTCTGGCTCTGGTGTTGATGTCATCCTGTCTGATTGGCTGCTCCGAGGCCAAGAAGAAGAAATACGTTGGCGAAACTGGCGGTGATTTTGAGTTTATCGATGAGGTAAGTCCCAAATGGCTTCACCAGAGTCTCAGTGACTGCGCCCCGCACTCTGGGTCTGTCTGTCTGTCTGTGGCTTAATACATTCTAAGCTGACTGCTGACATTTTGCCAACCCTCCAAGGGCCGTAGCTTCAAGTGTGTGTGTAAGTGAGGGAGTGAGTGAGTGAGTGAGTGAGTGTTGGCACACATAACTCAATTGCGCTTTTATTTGGCCAACTTTTAAGTTTCAATACCCTGTATCGGGGGTGCAAGGGGTATAATAGTTAACTGCCATCTTCAAAGCTAATCAGCAGATCTCACTTTCTTCAGTTCATCCCACAATTATGTGGGCAGAATGATTCAACTTAGAAAACTTCCTATTTTTAGCAGCGAAAGGAGGTATTAGCAAACAAAGTCTTTTTAAAACAATGCTAACAATTGCCGCCGACGCCTAAGAGCACACGCCACACAAACCGTAGACTGAGAGAGCGAGAGAGAGAGAGAGAGACCAAGCGAGCAATCTTTCTAGAGTCTACAACACTCTGTTCTGACCGACTTTCCTAATTGTTTTTGTTGCTGCTTCATTGCTGAGGTTTCACACCAAACACAGCTACTTCCTTATGGACTTTGTTTATTTTGTAGGTTTTTTTTTTTTGCATTTCTTCAATACGTTTTTCTGGCCCACCTGACATGCCAATTACTCACGCAAATCCGATTTGTAGTAGTTTGTACTTAACGGCCGTTCGGGACCAGGTGGAGCTGCTCTCCCTGACTCACAGCACGCACCCAGCCTAGGACAAGCAATGGAAATCTAAGCCGTGAATTAGTGGCAGGCAGTAAGAAGGAGCAAGAAAATCAATAGCATTTGGCAACGCGTAAACTATGAAGTAAGCACTAAGCTGCTTTCAGTTAGTCTGCCCGCACGCAACACAACCACTGACTTGTCTCCACCCAAGTCGCCCGCCCCCGTCCCCCCCTCATCAATGGCCGGCCGTTAGTCACAGACGCAACGCCGTTTTTGTTTCTTGCGCTTTTCTCGCCGCCTTCTTTGGGCTATTTTCATTTGGGTTTTGTTGTATTGGGTTTGCTTTTATTCTTCTTTTCATTTCCTCTGTGCCATTGTATGCGTGTGTGTGTATGTGAGCCACTGTTAAACGTTTCAACTCACCCACAAAACACACCCATATACACATGAGTCGACAAAGTCGTGCGGCCTTCAAGTAAAATTATGGCAAAGCCCAAAAAGTTTCCATTGAAAAACAAAATAAATTTGACATTTTCGCAACACATACGCAGAATTTTAAACAGTTGCCACTCCAATATAGTTAATTTTCTCGAATTTTCTGGCAAAAGTCAAGCTCAAAACGGAATTTTATCATCCTTCTTAATATAGAACAATAGACGAAGCAAAACCTAGCTCAGACAAATTGATTTGAACTCGACTTTCGAATTGAAATATGAATACAATTAGTATATTGGTTTTTTGTGTGGCTTTTTGCACTAAACCTGGCTTGGAATTCTCTAACTGTTATAGCACTCCTGGCATGAGAAGGCAGCTGATGATTTGTAGTTAATGGGCCAAGTCTAATAGAAATAGAACAACCTTTGACCTCGAGGACTTGGTAGTTGGAAATAAAAATGGGCGTTTAATCAGGCTCTCGTGCACAGAGGGGAAAAACCGAGAACATTGGTCTCAATATGAGCACATTCGGTGTCAAAAACTAATCATGAACGAATTTTCTTACTTGAAGAACAATTTCTCAGTTCAAGAACTTTTATTGAGAACGCAAAATCTTGATGACTTGAAGTGTACAGTTTTTGAGAACATTTTAAACTCGAAAAAAAGATTTGGGGTCCAGGGTCCACATTCCAGGACCAGAGACCAGACCAGGGTCCAACATCCAATTCCAGGAATATGTCCACAATTCAGCTCCAAGTCTGCAGAGACATCCACCTTGTACAACACACCACCTGCCTTAGATAATTATTAAATGAAATAAAGAAAATGTTTTCGGTTTTACTGGGAGTAGAGCCCAAGACGCCCCGCGCGCAACGACGCTTCGGCGGACGTGTTAGCTCGTTAGGCTATCGCTCACTTTTGCAGCCGGTCGTCTGAATGGATACTTATACTTGATGAGCTGAATTGTGCTCATTTCAAGAACATTCGGAACATTTGATCTCAAAAATTTGAGAGCACATTCAGTTCCTGTTTTAAGATGAACTAATCTTATTTTCTGAAAACGGGTTTTCCCTCTGTGTGCCAGCTTAGTTTGTAGTTTGTATAAGGAGCAAACTGTTTGGGATTAAAAATTGTTTTTAATCTCTGGCATTCCTGTACCAAGCTGATTTAAAGATTAAATAGAGCAAGAACGTCGATCTTAAATCAAAATCAGGAATACTTCATTTGATCCAACTAAGGAATCAACTCAAGTTCTAATAACAAGCTTAAATCAATTCCTTGAGTTGGGAAAATAATGTTTAAAACCAAACTTCCTGAGCTAAATTGGGAATCGAGACGAGAATTGCGGTATTGAAAATGCGGACCTAAGTTAATTCTTTGGTACTTGGTTTGAGAATTTGCGGGATTGACCTACTTCTGACATTTTTAGGATTTCATTTAGTTTGGATGTTTCGGCTTTTTTTTCTGTGTAGCTCTTGCCGTTCCTGTTGATAGACTCACCAAATTTTGTTTCCAAGAAAGTACAGACCAATGATGCCATCTGCACAAAATACCCACAAAGTACATACATACTTCTTTGGGTACATTGATAGTTGGTAAACTGATAATATCGCCATTCGTCCAAAAATGTGTCTCGTGAAGAAGTCTATAATTAATTTTTTGAGATTCAGACATTTTAGGCAGTCCATTTAACCGTACACCCGGAAAACTCCTTGAATCAAAGACATAACCAGAATTTGTAGGGAAATTTTCAGTTTGGATATGAGATATTTGTGATGTTTTGCACATTGAAAAGTAGGTCATTAGGAAGATTTTTTTATGGGGTAACGATTTTATAATAGACTTCTAGATATATGTAGCTCACTTCCAGTGACTGACCTTGTGACTTGTTCTTGGTCATCGCAAAACAAGCTTTAGTGGGAAATTTGTTTGAATCGGTTAAAGTCATAAAAGTTCTCGAAATTTGGAGTTCTTCTTTCTTGAACGGCTCTGTCAGTCGAGTTCCATTGCAAAGTTGTGGGGTATACAGATTAGCATACAGTAGCATAATGATGACAGACCTAATTTTGAGGCACGCCAGGCAAATCCAAAGACTTTAGGTTAGGGAGCCTAAAGCCTACGTAGTCACCAAGACAATTGAAGAAAATAGCTAGCTATCAATCAAATTACTTAACTTAATATTTAACTTAGGGCCGATTTCTCATCTTCCAAATAGCTACTATGTGTCAATTAAACATAGATTTTAGTTTAGTTTATGTGACAGGTAGCTCTATGTGAAAGATTAAAAATGGAATTTTCAAAAATTTCTTTTTTGTAATTAAATTAAAGACTGAAAACAATTTAAGTCACATTATAAATATTCCGATAAAATAACATATGTCTTAAGAACATAAAAGTTTCTTCAATATGATGTCAGACAAGTGTATTAGTCAACCTGAGAAGCACAAAAATATATGTAAATTTGCACAATAATAGGCTATTAAAGTACTCTTATGAGTTTTTTGGCAGCCAACTCATAGTAAACTGAAATACTTTTCACCCATCTAATATGAGATCTCGACAGCTTTATACTTATTCCAATGAGTAAGCAAAATTTCTGCATCACTTTTACATTTTTCTCCAATCAATTTTATTGTTTATTTTACTAAACTTTACTTTTCCATACTCTTGACAAGAATTCAGAAAATGGCATAAATTATTTGAAAAGTTTTCGCATTGAAATTGTTTCAATGTTGCAATGTTTAATTGAAAAGTTTTTCCAGTGTCAAAGATTGCCTGTGAAAAAGTTGTCGTGGGAAACAAAAAGACAAAAAGGAATAACAATAAATTTTGCTTTAAGATGTTTAGGTGTGCGTGGATGGGTCGAATAATTGGTAGCTTAAGTTACCAACTAGAATCACGGGAATTTAATCTTAATAATATTGCAATATTTGTATCCCAGCTATTTATAAACTTGGCCCAATCTCAGCTAATAAATAAAACAAGTTCATGTTCCGGGGTTGGTGGGATAGCAACAGAAAACAAAATTCACTTTTGCATAGCTAAACATAAAAAGTGCCCCTGAAAGTAGGCAGCACACAACAGTTGCCGTTAATCAAGCGTGCAAACACACACACACACATACAACTAAAGCATCCTGTTTATGAGTTATGCATGGATATTCATTTCCATTTTGATTTGGATACATATTTTATTAGCTGGCTTGGATTTGGGTATAGGCAAACATAAGCCGAATTTGTCATACCCTTTTAGAAAACATGAAATATAAAGAGTTGTGAAATGACTATTGTTAGCCAAAATACTTATTTACTGATACCGAATAAAATTTCGTCCCGGCTAATGAACGCATTAATCACACTTCCTGTTGAGGAAAACTGAAGATGTTTCAGTATCTCTTCGGCGGAAGCCGAGTCAGGCAGTTGATCTATTGTAAATGTACAACTATCCAAATGAGTTTAAGTTGTCAAAGAACTACACATTCTTTTATCCATTTTGTAATTTAAAACATCTCTTTATTATCTTTGACCAGCGAATTATCTTACTAAAAGTAGTTAGTAATATCGCCGGTGGACAAACCAAGTAGTAAATATTGAAAATATGCTTTTCCTGCCTGCAATTATTACAATTTTATGTACCACACATGTTTAACTTCAATATCCTACCAGTTTTAAGATCTGTTTTCTGTGTGATTAAGAATACACCTCATAGGGTGGCAGATTCTGGGCTGGAAAAGAACTCACACATCTACACGCTTTGCAATTCGCGGGTTTTCGTTGCATTTCGTACACAGAAAAAAAAGAAGTCGGCATTGAAAACAGAGTAATACCGGAGCAGGTTGGAAGTGATGCTGTATTTCGCGATTAAAAAAAAAAGTGGAAGCGAAATCAATATTTTTCCGGGATCAGCTCAAGAATATCCTGGATCACCCCGTTTCGGATTAAGAATGAAAAATTTAAGTTTGAGCTTAAATCAAGCTAACTTAGGTCTCAGTGTAATGTTTTAAGGAGAAGGGAGTGGGGTTAAGAAACGGAATGGAGAGCAAGCACAATTGAGAGAATAGCGTTGGGTCCGCTCTCACTGTTTCGTTTTTTATGGGAGAGGGGTGTGTGGGGAACCTACCAAGCGGAGAGTGCCACTGATTTTGTCACTCATGTTGCTTTGAAATTCCCAAGCAGTTATGGTATTCGGCTATTCGATTGACAGTTGACAAGCAAATACTGATGCTGCTATGTGAAGATGTGTGTTCCTTGCAACATAGTTTGACAACTATTTTTCTCTGAAATAAAATTTAACAAAAAAAGCAACAAAGAATTGACTTTAAGATGTTCTTTGATTTTCATATGGACACCCTCACTTTGGAATCTGTGTAGCTTTTCATTCAAGAGTGAATAATCTTACCCTTGAGCTTGATAAGCTGTTGATACGAGAACTAATATTCTTGTTGTTTGATTTTGCAATAAGCAATCTTGAATTTGAGTATTTTAAAATTGTATTTGAGAATGTTTGTTGCTTGGTTAAAGTATTAAAGCTCTTGGATCAAGAAAAACGGAATCAAAAATTCAAACTTGGATCAAGAATTTCGCTCTTGGATCATTCTTAATCCAAATATGAAATCCTCTATTTTTTTTCTGAGTGCACATTTTCGACCTCTCAATATTCCTTTCATTGGCCTGTATTTTTTCCTTGAGAACGGCTGCCTTAATTGCGAGAATCTCCCATTGAGGGCACAGGGAAAATTCTCAGAATTTTTCTTTTCATTCCGAGGATTGCATTACTCCTAGTTTTTCAATGGCAGCGCATCGAACAGCATAATGAATGGCAAACCTAAAGGTAATGAGCCACCTTGAATCTGGTCAACTTTGTAAACGAATTCCCAGAAGGTTCAAACTGTATTAAAAAGATTGTGGTCAAAGAAATATATGACCATAAAAATTAGATATATAGATTATCCCTTTAAATGAATGATGATGCGTTCATTTCTTTGCAAGGGTATCAAAAATGATAACAAATTAGCTTCAATTGCCAGAAATTCGGTTGATTTTCCGCCTGTCATTTCCAATTCGATGCCACTGTCAGCCCAATCATAATCCCAGCTTATTTATTACTCTCTCTCTTCCTCTATATTTCCCTCGATGTTTGTGTGTGTGTGTGTGTGTCTGACGATAATCAGCCTGGCAAATACAGCATTCTCCGTCTGCTTTGGCATAAAAATGGCAAATGCTCTTATCCATCGATTACCAACAAATGATGCTCTGTTTGTCAGCACAAAATAAATCTTTGCATTGTGCATTTTCACAATTTGAGTGTAGGAAATTTTGTGTCGTGGCAGCATACAAAAAAATGGGAATAAAATGCATCGAATGGTAAAAGTGGGAGGAGAAGAAGGAATGGCAAGCAAATTTGCCTGGAGCAGACAGCTCAGACAACAATGAAAGTTCCTCTTGTACCCTAATGTAGTGCGTGGAATATGCAAAATATGTATGCCGAAGTTGATATGCATAATTTTGTATAAGCGCCACTTAGAGTTGGAAGCCGCCAGCACTGGCTAAATCAAAATGTGGGCTAGCCCCCCCTTTCCGTTTCTCTGCTTTTGGTCAGACAAGTTTTGGATTCATTTTTATGGTCATGCAAGTTATGTAATAAACTTTTATGTTGTCAAACTGTTGCATAAATTTCACACACGCAGGCAGAAAAACTTTGGCATATGAGTTGGCTAGCTGGAAGTTATAAAAATGGCTGTAAAAGTTAACGACATAAACATGATTTGGCTATTTTGGTCCCAGGCATTAGCACCTATTTAGACCAGCTTGATTAGGTCCAACCAATTGGGTTTAGCTGGGCTTAGCGCTTTTCTGCCAGGTGAAGGCGAAGAGTCGAGTTGAAAGTTGGTTGAAGTTTGGCTGCATTTGCATGGCAATGCCCACCCCTCTAAGCAGATTTGCATTTTGCATGCCAATGCGAAAACCAAATTGTGCAGGGAATCTCAACAGCTGTAGTTTTCAGTGATGGTGAAATTTCCCACGAGCTGCAAGTTCTCTAAATCTGAAATGGAAATATGACCCAAACAAGAAATAACAATAACTTTTGCTCACTCCCACAACAACACCTGCCTGGTTTTTGCAGCAACATTTCTTGTTGTGTTGTTGGGCTTTATGGGGCAGCTGTTGTCCTTGGGCTTCGCTCACTCTGTGCTTGGGTTAATTTCAGTTTGAGAGTTGCACGTACACATTCACATTAGCAAATTGCCTGCATGTGTGTGACTGTGTGTGAGTCTGTGCGAAAATGGCAAGTGCAGGTTATGCCTGACAAATTGTTTCAAAGAGGCCAAAAAATGGTACATGAAATGTGAATTCTTCTCCTTGAATTTCGAGCCAAATGAACCGAGTTAAGCCGAGTGTGCTGTTAAATATTAGCATACTTTTAAGAGTTTTTCTTTTGATTCGAACTGATGAACTGATGGAACTCTTCGTTATAGACACCGACAAGATATAAGCATTGATATTTATGAATAAATATTGGCATATTTTTTGTTGCACCTGCCCGTACAGTGCCAGTTGCCTGATGCCAAACGAGATCAGCGAAATCTGTCTTTATCCTCATGTATTTTACTTAGTCCGAACTAGGGCTTGATGTTTCACGTTTAGTACGAATACACGTGAGCACGTGATATTACCTGCATACGAATACACGTATATCCGTGTTTCCAGTGCTAACGTGAATCACGTGTAACACGTGAATGCTTTGCTTTCTTTTTGCTTTTTCGGCGCTGTACCACGCAGCACGCTGATCCAAATCAACTGGATCAGATGCCGAAGGCATGCGCTCCTCGGATGGCATGTTGCTAGTGTGTTTCTAAAAGAAAATTTTCTATGCAATTTAAATGGCATCTGATGCGTTTGGATCAGATGCCGAAGACACTTCGGCTGGTATGTTAACAGGCGTCAGCCTAGTGTGTCTCTAGCTTTAAACACATCAATCACATGTTTCGGGTAGTACACGTACCTTTGAACCTATACTCGGACACAAATACACGAACAGTAATTCACGTGTACACTTACGTTCGAACTGAAACACGAACCACGTTCGTATACACGTGTCACGTGTACACGTGTTACTAAATACACGTCTAAAATGTCGAGCCCTAGTCTGAACAGAGTATCATATAACTGGCATACAAAAATCTGCCAGCATGTGTCTGATAGTATATTTAGAAATAATGTATAGCACTATTCACTTAAATTAATATCAGAAAAGAATATTCATTTATATCAAAAGTGATAAATATCACTAAAAATATTCAAAGCAAACTTCGACTGGGTAATCTAAAATCAGGGATCGTTACGATTATAGTTTTTAAAACAAAAATTAAGATTTAAGTACTATTTATTTATTTTTTTTATAAAACTCACATATAACACCTAATTTTAAGCCTAAAATAAAAGTTTCCAACCAAACAAGATGAAGATGAATTAATAGTTTGTTGGTGATTCCAAATTGGGTTTCCATTCTGAGCGCGAATCTGATTTCGGAAATGGGCCATGAAGTATATTCTCAGTCGCCGTGTCGATATAACCATTTGATCACATCCTTCTTTAGGTGTCAGTTGCTGTCATACAAGTGTGAACGCCTGCCACCGGCATTGCCAGATACGAGCAAAATGTCTTATTCTGAGCCAAATGACTTACATTAATAAAAAGATGTCAATCCTACAATGGGAGTAAGCTCATCCTAACATTTTGCTCTGCTAACATTTTGAAATTATATTTTGAATGGGGTTTTAAATGGGGCAATGTCTAAAATGAACATGCTGAATTCGGTACGGAAAATGTTTATTGGTCATGATGTTAGATGTGTTTGGTGTGAATAGCTTGTTACAGACTGTCAGTTTACTCCTGCAAAGTTCGATTATTCCGCGATTGCTAGTTTCTCTCTAACCGCGCGTCAACGACAAAATGTGTCTTGGTAATCAATCTGGTTTCTCTCAAAGCCCTTCCCACTCAAAATATGATTCCTTTTTTTCACTTTACGCCACAAAAGATTGTCATATTCGAAGTAGTGTACAGCCTTGGGCATTATGCTTCATAAATCTTGCAAGAAAACAGCCGTCGAACATCTCAACCCAATAAGACAAATTATTTGTGTAACATGGCGAGGCATTTGAGGCAAAACTAACACATACACTCGAGTGGAAAACTTGTGCCAACTCATTTTTCACTTTCATATTGTTGTATGGCAGGCCGACTCCTTTCTCCATATGTGTGCCACTTAACTGATTATGTAAGACAAACTCTGTGTGAGCTCATGTGACGTGTGTGTGTGTGCGTGTGTGTTTAATCTTGGAACATTAAATTCGCCTGGCTTAAAAATTTAATTAATAAAATAAGCAAGCTACCCAGTCCAGCGCAGTATTCACATCACTTACAAATCGAACAAGATTCTGTAGCCCGAATCCTGTCAATTACTCAGCACACTCTCTTCAGTTTTGAAATGCAGACAAGACAGCTAAGCACATGTCAGTTGCGAATGTCACATAGTCCATGTGCGGCGGAGTGCCAGCCTGTTAAGCTGTCATTATTTATGAAGAAGGCCTGCCTCAAGAAGCATTTTGCTGACAGCCTTTTTGCGCAGTGATTTCGCAGGACCAAAACGAAAACAGTTACAAATTATGCATATTAATTGCTTGGTTCTGAGACTCTGCTCTGACGTCTTTGTTGAACATTTTGCGTAATGTGTCCTTGCCGGCCGGCCGGTTACTTGACATGAATTTCAATGAAAAACTTATTTTCCTTTTTCTCATATTGAGTTTGTCAACGAAAAATTCTTTACATTACAATTTGCTAAATTAAATATTTTGCTTCCATGTATGGGTACAATGTGGGTCAGCTAAATAAAAGTTTAGGAATAATTTTTAAAAATGAAGTAATGAAAAGAAGAAAATGCCTATATCTTGATATTTCTTACGATTTTGACATTCTGCTGTAAAAACAAATGTCAATTGTAAGTAAATTGAGGTGTCATTTGACTCATATTAAGATTAACCTACTCTCTGAGACAAAAATCTTAAGATCAATTTCAATTTCTGTAAAACATTCGAACCCCTCGAAAGTCCAAGGTTTGATTGTTTCCTTTATCTATCAAACCTAAGGTTTTGCTTGGAGATTTGGATAATGGAGTCTTAGATCGTTGAGACATTTTGAGGTAGAAAATAATCATATTTTTGATGAGAGGGCAGAGTCCAGCTTTGGAAGCTATAAGTGACATTTATCGATTACCGCATGAACCTAATTTTTTTTATAGATATTCATTTATAAGTCCTCTAAAACGGCTTACACAAGTGCCTAAACTTAAAAATGTTATTCACAGCTTGACTTATGTTTAATTTTGATTTCGATGTCGTAAGATTTTGAAATAATAATACTTAAAGATTTTGTTTTACACGGCCAATAAACTGTGATTGTTGGAGTTTTTCAAAAACTGACTAATTAGGTGGTCCACATTGCTTTCTCTTGTGCAAAATCTAGAAGAACACAAGCCAGGAGATTAAGATGAGCTCGGCTAGGACTTTTGGGCTGTGTAAGGCCAATGATATAAGGTGGTTGTTTCTCCCAAGCGGAAGTTCACTCCACTTAATATAATTAAATGTATCTCACAGAATAAGCTTTCAAAAAATGTATTCGAAAATCTGAAATAAAAATATCGAATAAATATATTCCATATCCGATATGTAACAAATAGTTTCTATATCCGATATATCGCCTCAGATAAATATTCGATAATGAAATTATCATTTTGAACAAAAATATCGATATCGATATATTTATATTAATTCTGACATTCCAACCACATAATCTCATTCATTTTCCTATATATAGAGCTCTCAGCACTAACTCTTAAAGGTACTCGAGGCACTCAAGCCAACAACCGTTTCAGAAATGACTTAGAGAAATAAGCAAAACGATCTCTAATACACGTAGAAAAAAAAGGATCTTAAAAATATCCATTGATGATGATTTCCGGTATCCATTTGGAAGGTATATGTATTAAATATCCTTTTAATCATTTAATGGAGCTAACAACCATCCAAAAGATATGAAAAGTTATGATGATGATTTTGTAGCTGCGCTAGATGATTAAAAGGATATTTAAGGATATTTATATCCCTTTCAAATGGATCTATTTTTTTTTATTTTTTTAACTGTTTGTGCCGATTTAGCTTGACAAGCAATCGTGTCAACTGCAGATACTCAAAGATAAGCAATTAAATGTAACAATTGTTTAATGAATTTGAAGCAAGTGCGATCAAGCCGGCTACACTCAAAAAACATTCGCCCTGAAAACTAGAAATTCTCCTATGAAATCCGTCCTAAGCCGATTCACCCTAAAATAAAAAAAAAATATTTTTTCATGTATGGAAAATTTTCAGTTTCAGAAAAATTTTAGGGTGAATTGTCCTAAGACGGATTTTAAGTGAGATTTTTTAATTTCCAAGGCGAATTTTTTTATGAGTGTAGGGATTTAGCTATAGCTCTGTATCAGCTTTACTACCGAAAAAGGAAAATCTTATAATGAACTCTCTTAGCTAGTTGATCCTTAATCCATAGCTTCGCTGAATGCTGTTTTCTGTATTTGTAAGCTAAAAAAAACCTGGAGTATTCAGTTGACCGGCTATGTTTTTACGGTCTGATTGTCATTTGCCCCTGGGGCCAACAAGGCCTAACAAGTTTTTTTTTTTGGCGGGGTAAACGGAAAAGAAGAGCAAACAGAATGACACAGAGACATCAACAGAAAGTTGTAAAAAAAAGTTCTTTTCATATTTCAACTGCAAGGTGCCACAAAAAAATTAAAAGCCAGATAAAAGGATTCGGTCGGGATGTTAAACGAAACGACTTTGGCATAAAAGTGTTGGTAGAAGGCAGACGAGCCGCAGTTGCTCTCTCTCTCTGTGTGTGTGTGTGTGTCTGCGCATTACCATAAATAAATTATAACGTGCGCAACTTTGACTGTGAGTTTATTGCATGTAAGCGATAACTCTCTCTCACACACAGTCACTGGAATTTTTAGGTATGGAAAACAGAGGCCAAGATGTGGCGCCGTAAATGTATAAGCCAAACCGGGCGACGGATAATAACAGTTGCCAACTTTGCTGAGATACAAATAACACGTTGGACATATTCAGGCCGAAACCGACTCCCGTATACTTAAGCCCCGAAGAGACATGGCAAATGATAATAACTTAAGGCGTAAAAAGCAAAACACAATAGCGAAGCGGCCAACGCACAAAACGTAAACTAAAAGTTTATATCCTTATATAGGGGCATGTGCTGGTAGTTGCTGCATACAAATTATGCAATTAGTTGGGGTATACCAAAAATGTCGACCAAGATGGATATTAGGTTCCTTAACAGCGCAAAGCAGCAGCAGCAGCAGCGAAATCCCGAGAAATAGTCAAAAATCCCCGACAAATTGTCAACGAAAGTTTTTCGCTGAAGCTGAAAGTTCTTACTATGACTGAGAGAAAAGTTTTCGCTGACAAGTTGCAAAAATAATATTGCGTATACGCAGCGTTTGCCAGAGGAAATGTGAAAAATGTGTGCCGGGCCTTGGGCAAACAATGCAAAAACGAAACAAAATAAAAGACTTAGCAAGGGTGGCCCCGAAGTGCCAAAGTTTTTTCAAGTTGCAATTAGAAAGAGAGGGAGAGCACTCAATGAAGTTGGGTCTTATCGTAGGAATACAAAAAACTGTAATGCTGGATAAGACAAGTCAAGTGGAATGGTAGTTGAGAAAGGCATTTTTCTGACATTTCATGGAAAGTCACACAAAAAACTATAAGTAGCCAGGAAGCAAAAAAGAATGTTAAACTGTAATAAATGAGGAATTGCTTAAGGGCAAATTTCAAAGACATTTCTAATACGAGAAAGCTAAGCTAACTTCGGCTGTGCCAAAGTTTTTATACCCTTGCAAATGCTCGATACGATATAGTCATCCGATTTGGCCAAAAATTTGTAAAATTATGTGAAAGCACGTGAAACAAACAAATACAAAATTGCAGGATGCTACCATTAAAAACAAAGAAGTTTTTCTAACTAAAACTGTTTTTCAGACCTATCTTTGTTGTCCGATTTTAATAAAACTTTGTAGAATTAAAAAAAAAACATAGTAAAATTACGATTACAAAGTTTGGAGACGTTTCCGTTGAAAAGAAAAAAGTTTTTCTCACTAAAACTAGTTTTCCGACAGATTATTCCTATGGGAGCCATGGATTATAGTCATCCGATCCGGTCGGCTCCGACATATTGGTAGTGTGCAGCAAAAAGAAGACTCTGTGCAAAATTTGAGCTCGAAAGCTTCAAAACTGAGAGACTAGTTCGCGTAGAAACAGACGGACGGACGGACAGATGAACAGACGGACGGACAAAGCTCAATCGACTCAGCTCGTCACCTTGGTCAAGAATATATATAGTTTATGGGGTTCTGGGCAAATTTATAATACCCTTTGCAAGGGTATAAAAACATTATAAAAAAGAACTCTATGCCAACGATAGTTTTAGTACAATGGGTCAAAAATATATCGTATCTTTAGTGTAATGGCTGTCCATTTAATTAAACATGTTCAGTAGACTTCATTTTAATTTAAACCAACTTACTGAAACTGCCGATGTTCAGTTGCTCGTCAACGCCAGACATTCTGACTATTAGCGATCATTAAAACTATCAGCGATTCTTTGTTGAACCGGAGTTACAAAGCAAAAGCCACTAATCACAAGTTCCTGAACAGGAGTCAGTAAAAAAGATCCACTGAACATGAGACACTGAACAAGAGTCATGAAACATGAGTCAGTAAAATAGATCCACTGAACATGAGACACTGAACAAGAGTCATTAAACATGAGTCAGTGAAAAAGAACCACTGAACAAGAGTCACTAAGCTACAGTTATTTAGCAAGACTTTAATAAGTCACTAAGCCACCAATCAAAAATCACTAAACAAGAGACACTATACAAGAGTCACTGAACAAAGCATACTGAACAAGAGTGACTTAACAAAAGTCACTGATCAAGAGACACTAAACAACAGTCACTTAACAAGGCAGATTGGACAAGAGTCACTAAACGAAAGTCACTGATCAAAAGTCAATGAGCAGGAGTCACTAAACAAGAGTCACTGAGCAAAAATCAATGAATAAGAGTCACTAGCCAAGAGTCACTTAAAAAGAATCACTGAACAAGGTAGACTGGATAAGAGTCACTTAACCAGAGTCACTAAGCAAAAGTCACTAAAAACCTGAATATGAAAGTACTAAAAGATTCTCAGTCCACAAATCACCAGAAGCAAGGAGAGAAGGTCACAAAGGCGTCTGAGTCTTTCGAATATTTGAAACCCACTCGCTTAAACTAAATTAATGCAAATTCAAAAAATTGTACGTAAATGGATTTTTGTAAAAAATGTTTCTTAATAGATTAATTTGGTGTTCATATTTTTGTAGTTTGCCCTGAAGAAGGTAGCCGAAGCGCAACCGAAATATATCGGAAAAATAGAAACTAAATTGTTTTTTATCACCTCGAGCCGGCTAACATCCAACTTAATGCAAAGACTTTATCACAGAACACAAATGTTAATAGTTTTACGACATTTTTGGAGGTATTTCGGATTTTGAGTTACAATTTTCAGTTTTATTCTGAATTGTTTGTTGTCCAAGAAGTTTTGCGATTGCAGGATTTATTGACTCATTCCCAGCCTAAGCTTTTAAGGTATTTCAAATACTTGCAGATAAGTTTTAAGCGGATAAGCAAATTTAGTTGATGCATATACAACTTCATTGTGTAATTTAGTGGTAAATGTATTTGCTCTTTAACTTCCTGTTGCACTCCGCCCCCTCTGCCCAACCAACACTCAGTTTCAATTAGATAGCTTCTGCAACGGACTTGGTCTTGGTAAAGTTGATGCAAGATTTTTTGTCTGCAAAAAATAAAACAAAAAAGTGAACCAAAGTAACGCAATGTACAGAAGGCAAAGAGCCAAAAAACTTATTGCACAAAAATAAACGAAACGGCGACTGCAAATATATTTATATGTATATATATATGCATGTTTGTATGTGAACATAAAGGAAAAGCATGGCGCAAATAAAAAGCCAAGAAACGGAAATGAAATTGCAATTGCTGGGCCAGGCAGACGACGCCAAGTCGCGAAGCGTTGATGCACAGCAAAGAGGAGAGCGGGTATGGGTGAGGGTGTAATGTATAGCAGTCGAAGCTTTACTGTGTTGCCGTATTCGGCTTGGCTTTTTCGAAGCAAAGGCAAAGGCAACGGCAACATTTCCATTTCCGCTACGGTCTCATCTAGCGCCTCAGCGTATGCAATAAAATTTTCGATGCTGCTGCAGCAGCAACAAAGCAACGCACGCCTGAGCAACCCGCTGCTTGCTATAATAGAGATCCCTTGGCCCCCTCTTTCCATGGTCACAAGGGCTTAATCAGGCACAACTTTTTAGAAGAAATGCCATAGCTTCATATTCTCTCTTCAGGCGCTCTTAACGACACACTTTCTCTCACATACACACACACACACACACACACAACTTTAAGCTTAAATTGCCAGCGCTGAGCTGGCGCTTGCCTTTGGCGCTAAACAAGTTAATTAGAGTCTCCTTTTTTATGTGGCTCTGAGCGGCGAGAAAGTGTGTGGCTTAGAGTTTAACGTAATGACAAAATAAATTATCCACCACACACACACACACACAAACACACAAGCACAAGCTTCACGCTGAGAACGGAACGAGACTTGAATTGACTTCATTTGGCTTGCATGAAATGGTGAGCTTGGGTGCGTGCTTACGCTTTAATGACACTTTTCAGTCAGCAACTGCCTTTTAGCCTTAACAAGCATTTGCTTATCAAAAACTGAGACATGACAGAATCTATTATAAAAGAATTAGCAAGGTTCTCATTAATCACAGCATCCAAACATTTAGACTAAAAATCCTTAATATTCTTAAGAATATTAAAAAGTATATATAACTTTTGCCATTTTGCCTAAAAGGTCATTAAATGGAACTTTTTGAGCTTTTACAGCTCATAATAATACTGTTTTTGGCTTAACTAAGTCACAATTGTGCTAAGTTTAAATAATAATAGTTCTTGGACCAAGAACTTAAACCAACTTTACTTAATTTAGAACTGCGAAGATCTAGGATCACGAAGAACAAGCAGATCTTAGTTTAACAATGGATTCATACACAGTGGTAGGAAGCCATATTATTAGATGTCAGTTGCTAACAGCTGTGTGTAAACACCTGCCAGAGGCAGTGCCAGTTGACTGTGCCATTAACTTTATTTTTAAACCTCTTGTTTGCCGAGATAATATCTGCGAGTTGGATGCATATATACACACAACATAGGTAAATCAACAAATTGCGCAGCCCATCAAACGGGATTGAAAACAGGGTTATCCCGGATATTCTTGAGCCGACCCGGGAAAAGATTGATTTGACTCCAACTTTTTTTTTAAATCCCACAAAACCGAACCAAGCTTGCTCCAGGATTACCCTGTTTTCAATCCCGTTTCCGATTGATTTCGGATTTTTTTACTGTGTACTTTTAACTAAACTATTCCAAACTGTTCTACAATATTTCTAAACAGAGATACAACATATTGGTACGTAAGCAAGCAATGGGTCTTGTTAATCATTTTCGTTAAGATTCTATTGGAAATTTTTTTCTTCAAAAATATTTTTGTATTTCCTGTATCTCTCTTCAAAAGGTTGACAAATTTCCATTGCACTTTAATCATACAAATTACAGACTTATTGTATGGCTTTTTTTTCGTCTATTCCACTGTGGTTTTAAAGTCGATATTTTTGACAAAAATTAAAAATAATGATAGGGCAATTAAATTGTTTTTCTTGTGACTTTTATACTTAGTAAACCTGCACTATGCTTTTGCACAGCTTTAATCAGAGACACAACACCACAGAGGAGAAGTATAGATCGTACAGCTGTTTCAAGAGGAACCTCCCTCTATCATCAGCGATCAATGCCTACCAACGTTTCCCAACAGTCGCTCCATGCCAGCGGTGGCATAACCGTTTGGGAATTACAAAACAGAATGCGTGCAAAAACATTGAGAGGCAGCGTAGTAACAGACAGTCGCCTTTGTGTGTGTGTGTGTCCCCATGGCCCCCATGATGAACACTAATCTGTTATCGGAAATGGTGCATTCGTACCGCCCAAAAGTGTGCAATGGATGTTCTTAGAAATAATCTCTAGAACTGAATACAAATGACTAGCCAAAGGTGATTTTGCATAGCATAATTTAGGGTAGTCGGAAATTTAGTGATGAACTTGACAAAATCACAAAAATATGTGGGACAGTTAATTTTGAAGTTAAGAAGTAATTCCCACAGATACAATCAAAGAGAGTTAAAACAATAGTAATGGTTCCTCACAAAAAGTGCCGAACAAAAATCAATATATGTGCATCTTAAGCAACTTGAAGCTGAATTTATCCGAGATCTATACACGATGGATCATTTACAAAAACAAATTTATGTTCAGCACTTGGAACCCATCTAGGATCATCACCAGCCCCTTTTACACTAAAAGAACAGTGGGCGTAATGGAAGTGGGCGTAATGGAACAGTGGGAGCTAAGCTCTTAAAGAAGGATAATCTGATTTGAAACTTGCAATGAAAATCAATTTAAAGTAGATTCGTTTTGGAATTGTAAAAGTAGAAATTCATAAGAGAGAAACTTCATTTCAATTTGTTTTGTCACTGTTTTAGTCACTTCTTTGGTCACTTTTTTAGTCTCTATTTTGGTCACCGCTAAAACCCCACCACCACCCACTCCTGCTGCTGACTTGGCTAGCAGAGACCATATCTGCTGACTTTGCAAAGTCAAAAGCGTAGCCAAAGATATCTGTCGCAGAGACAATCGCTCTTTCGTTTGAACGTCCTGCCGAATGTTCGTAAAACTGTTTCGCTCTGAAAAGTTTAATTCTGTTGGCCTGTGTTGTTCAATTTTCTTTCCGCCTATATCATTTATTATGGGAGGAATTATCTGAAGTTTCTAAATCGTAGAGTTGTTTCCGATTCAAAAGGCCTAAAAGAGTTAAAGGATTGTTGATTGTTTTCCAACTGAGTCCAATGACTTGATAGCCGACTCACGCATGTTGACCAAGTCACCTCTCTTGTGCTCCGCACCTGTGCGGCAGTGGACAGTTGGTAGACAAGACTCTTCGTTGGCGCTTCAATTGCCTCTGCGTCGCATAAAACACTTTCCTGCTCCATAACACAGTCACACGCCCACACAAACACACACACACACAGATAAGCACGGCGAACGTTGTAGACATCAGCTGAAGCTCGTTTAATCTTGGATTTTAATTGCATGGCCATAATGTTGTGTGTGCGCACGCCTTAAGACGGCAAGAAAACGACAATAACAGCAACAGCCGTGGCAACTAAATTGAATTTAATTACAACCAGTTTTTTTTTTTTACTTTTTAAGTTGATTGTTAGATTTTATTCGTCATAAACTTTAAGCAATAACGAATGTTTAACGTTTTTCGGTAAATGCAAAACCGTAGCATACTTATGGGCAGGGCCCTGGGCCGGGGGCCGGGGGGATGCCTTAAAGGCAAGTAAGCGCAACTTTTGGCCAAGCTCTAATTAGTGTGAGTGGGCCATTAAAAATTTGTGCAGGTTTCGCTGGCGCGGCTTAAAGTTTGCATTAAGTCTGGCGCAAAGAAATTAAAATTGAAATGTAAAACTTGCGAAAGTTTTTTCGCTCACACACACACACATACACAGAGAGAAACACGTAAAATTTAAAATGCAAAAGAAGGCGCTCGGCGAATAAAAAAAAATGTGAACTTATTTTGAAGTGGGTTCGTGGCAGGTGGGCAGGAAAAACTTGCTGCATTAAGTGCACTCTGCCACAACTAGAATGAAAAAAGGACAGTGACAGAGAGGCAGTCAGAGAGAGAGAGAGAGGGGTATAAAGAGAGCCGCCAACTGCCGCTAGCTCATTAAAAGTAAAAATGATATGCATTAAGTTGGCAACGGTAACGCGCCGAGCACTGCAGGAGTCATTATGCCAAACTGGCGATGCGCCCGCCCACTAATGGTCAGTGTTAATTGCTTGGAATGCATTTGCAATGCGGAATGCAAAACGGAAACTAAAGCCAGCCACCTCAGAGTCATCATAATTGAAGCAAACTGACATTCGCCTGATAAATAGGCATAATTGCTGAGGACACACAGCGTGCAGGGGAGTGACCCAGAGCCAAAGTTTGTCCATCAATACATATTTCATTGCCCTGACACATGCATTAACAAGTCTAATCGGCGCACACACACACACGCGCGCAGGGGTCACAGTTGCAACCAAAGCAACGGCGTCGAGAGTGGCCATTATTCATTCGATGGGCCCCCGCATAATTTATTGCCTCTGGCACCACTCACATATCTGACATACCAAAGCGCACAGTATTTGACAATTTTGCCCTGCGGGTGACTCCCGCCACCCACCCCGCTTATGTCCACACACATTTCCATCTTGTGTAGAGGTAAAAGCAGCTTTAAAATTTATTTTGTTTGACAAACTGACAAAATTCTCAACCCATTCATCAAGCTCCACAAAGTGGGATGTCAAATCGATGTCAACCTGTGTTGCCTAGCACCACACAAGGAACGATGAGCCAAGTGCATGGACATGGCAGAAACCGGGTTGCAAAATCAAACATTTACCAAGGCTGCTAGAAGTTTTACATAGATTTTGATATCCTGTAGGTACGCATCAGCGAACATATATTGATTCTGATCGTGCAACCGTATGGGTGGGGTCGCGATGGGGTTGATGCCCAAGGCTTTAGTGGAGCGAGGATGCACTGTGTGCAAAACTGTGGAAAAATTGAGCAATTCGAGGGTTGACATATTCAATCTAGCAACAGCAGTGTAAACTATTCTAATAGCTCAGGGTTTTCTCTTTTCAATTTACCTTCCATGCGTTGATATTTGTCAACTTATGCAAGAAGCAGCTTAGTTTAGCAACTAGTTATTTCTCCAGCGTAAAGGAACTAGCAATTTCTCTAATCATTGTAAAATAAATTTGACACATGACTAGCTCAAAAAATGTACAGATATGTTTTCAAGGCTACGTTCTTGCTTATAAACAATTATTTATTCGTACTTTAGTTAGTTATTTACTGCCAAAAGTTAGCTGATTCTTAACGACTGTTTTTATAATTGTTTTGCACAGAAGCTTAAAAGTTTGATTTTAAATCCACCTTCGGATTGAAATTTCAAGTATACTTGAACACAAATAAAAATGTGGGTAAATTTAACATTTTTCATTGGTAAAATCACCAATGCCTGTAGTTGTTTTTGATCCATAAGCTTTTCCATTTAAAAATTAAAGGTCGGCACTTTTGATTTTAAAGTTTTCCACTTTTGATTTTCAAGTTTACCACTTTTAATATCAAAAATATTCCATATACACTTTTGAAATTACTACTTTTCCATTTAAAAAAATATAAATAAAAAAAGTTTGCCACCCATAAAATCCATCCACCCCCGCTTGGATTTTGTTAGTTAATATTTAAGACCTCACCAAGTAGTAGTAATGCTGCTGCTGCGCTGCTTCTGTAAACCAACGAACTAATTATACAAATTAAATTTTTTAACATTTTACTTACTCAGCTGGGGTTTGAGCCCGGGACCCTTGAACTTGACACGAGTGGAATGCCGCCTTAGCCGACTGCGCCACCACGAATGACTGTTACTTATATTAAACTCAATTTACCTTCTGCCTACAACTTGTAATTCTCAACTTCGAAATCCGTTTTTTGGATTTCACCACGATAAAAACAAAGGTGTTTGCATTTTGAAATCAGAGTCCTGCACTGTTGTTTTGAAGTTTTAAACATTTTGTTTTTACGTTTAAATTGGTAGAATCAAAAATGAAAGTTGTTGTTTCAAAAAAGTGACAGCATTTTAAAATTAAATGCCCGCACTTTTGATTTTAAAAGTGCAACATTTTTGATTTTACTACAAAATCAGAAGCGCCATTGTTGATTTTACAATGTTAAAAACAAAGGTGTTTACTCTTTGATATTAAAAACTCGCACTGTTGATTTTAAAAGTTAAAAATTTTGTTTTTATGTTTACATTGGTAAAATCAACAAAAGTGTCAGCATTTTAAAATCAAAGGCTCGCACTTTTGAATTTAAAAGTGCAACACTTTTGATTTTACTACGAAATCAGAAGCGGCATTGTTGAATTTACTACTTTTTGAATGAAAAGTGCCTGAAATTTAAAATCAAAGATTAAAGGAGATGATTTTAAATGGTTGCATTTTTGATTATACGATGAAATTGGTAAAATCAAAAATGAAAATAGGTAATTTCAACAATTTTTGCTCAAAGATGGAAAAAGTTGAAATTAAAAATTTTTTTTTTTCTGTGTACCATATCAATTCGTCCTTTTTACTGAAACTTATAAATAATGTGCCATAAATGAGAAAATATTTCCTTGCAGTGCTGCGAAGCTGAAAAGCTTTTTTTTAAATTTTGTAATAATTTTTTTCTTATTATTTAGCTTAAAATTGGAGTATTTCACTTCAAACCGAACTATAAATCAAATTACGTTGGTATCGCTTATCGATATTTGATTACAAAGTCAGTTATTTTGCATCGATACCAGGAAAAAGTACAAGACTTTACAATAATTTTAACACAGTTGCTTTTATTTTTTATAAAAATTTCCTAATTAAATATTTACTGGTTATGAAAAGTCCCAATTGAAACTTTAATGTAATGAAAATATCCCAAGCAAAAATTTAATGGAAGTAAAATAAATAAATAAATATCAGCTGGCACTCGACTGGGTTCAAGTGCCATTAATATTTAACTTAAAGCTTGAATATTTAATTAATTCTAAGTTCTAATGAAAAATTTAATTAAAACTCAATTGAATTGAAAAAATGGTTGATGTTAAATTTAACCAAATTTCAACAGGATTTAATATAACTAATTTTAATCAAGTAATTGATTAGTTCTTGATTATTTAGTTATCTTAAAAGATTTAATGGAAAAAACATTGTGTGAACACATTGAACGCATTCCCAGCTCTGGAATCGCTTTAGGACGGATTCCATAAAAGAACTTTTAATTATCAGGACTTCAAAATATTATAAACTCGTGGATCGCAGCAAAAGACGCTTTGTTTTTACGAGATGGTATCAAACTTGGCAGGGTGTGGTGCATCGGGTGGTGTGTGTATCTGCGGGCATTTATGCATAAAGTGAGATAAAAAGCCTGTATTTAAGTGGTACACTCGTTTTGGTCTAGAACAGGGGTGCCCAACAGCTTCTTATGTGTTTACTCACACAAACACAAAAACCAAATTCAGAAACATCAACTACCAGCTGAAAATGGAAGGGAAAACCGATTACTGCCGGTTGTGCGTGTGTGCTTGTGGTCTGTCTGCACGTATTGCTGTTGCCTTTTATTTCGCAAGAGCAGCCTATGTGTTAGACCTATGCGCATGGCTGAGACGTTCGCGCATTACAACAGCATTAGTGCATGATGCGCATAAAGCATGGGCATCGCTGGTGTAGAACTTCGATGTCGAGTGTGGGGTCGTGTGTGAGGCTGTGAGTTCAAGTCCCAGTAGAAACATTGTTTTTATACCCTTACAGGGTATATTGAAATTGTCCAGATGCTTGTAACGCATAGAAGGAAGCGTTTTCGACCACATAAAGTATATTTTCTTGATCAGCATGACGAGCTGAGTTGATTTAGTCTTATCCGTCTGTTCATTCGTCGATAGTTTTATTAAAAAAACTTTTTTTTTTCAATGCCAACGTTTCCAAACTCCATATTTACTAGTTTTTGATGTTTCTCCATGATTCTGCAATGTTTGGTCGAAATCAAACATCTGTTTAGTATAGCTGCCATAGAAAAGTAAGGTTAGAAAAATATTTTTTGTAAGAAAAACTTGTTGGTTTTCAATGTAAACCTCTTTAAATTTGGCAATTATTTATATTTTAAGCTTTCACACAATTCTTCAATGTTTTGTCAAAATCGGATGACTATAGGTTATGGCTGCCATAGGAATGATCCGTCGAGAAACTACTTTTAGTAAGAAAACTTTTTTTTTTTTTCAAAGAAAACGCCTCCAAACTTTGGATATCTTAGTTTGCTAAGCTTTCCCATTTTTTTCCGGTGTACATTATATTTGATTTATACTTGAGCTGTTATCTAAAGAAGATAAAGATAACAATTTAACGGTCGCGTGTGATAAATTATCACACATTTTGGTCGAACAATATCTTTACAAGTGTTACAAAGTTGAAAAGTTTTAAAAGGCTAACTCAAACATCTGCAACAGCAGGAATAAGTTTCTGGTAGACCTCAATTCCCTGCAGATATGTATTTGCGCTCAGATGTTCGTCGTGATCGTGAATTAAGAGCTTGGTATTCTTAATGGGTGAGAAGCCAAGTACCGGTATTCCTTTCTGACGCAAAAAACGCCCGTCGGTTGCCCCAGGACATACAATGGGTTTGATTTGCAATTCTCTAAAAACACAAAAGAAATATTATAACTAAATCCCATAAGCTTAATCTGAAATACATTTGCTTACAGTTCATCTAGTGCTCCTTTGAGCGCCACCCAGTGAGCATTGGAGTTGTCAATCTTTGTGGGTTCCACCAAAGGATCTTGATGCAGAAACTCCAGCTCTATGTCACCACCAGCCTCTTTGCACCAGTCGTGTATTTGCTGCTCAAAAGCCACAAGATCTAGGGTGATCGCTACTCGCATATCAAATGAGGTCACCAAGAGTGGGGGAATCACATTACTCTGCACACCACCGCTAATTTGGGTTAGATTGACGGTGGTAACATCACCTCCGTTCAAAGTTAAGCTCTGCTCTAGACGTTCCACTTCTCCCGTACGGAACTCAGTTAGTTTATTCAACACATGGTTTAGTTTCTCGCCAGCGGTATTGTCTAACAATAGCGACCCATGACCAGCACTTCCATTGAACTTTAGTTTAAATGCTGCCAGAGCAAGATATTTGGATTAAGACGACATTGTTAGTGTTGAAGATCTACTTACGACAACGTAATCGTTCGGCATAGAAGAGATGATATGTATCAGTCTCACTGGTGGCACCCTCGTCCAGGCCAAAGCCCACATTCATGTTGTTAAAGTAATCGCCTTTCACAAACTCTTCCATACCCAGTTGTCCACCAATTTCCTCATCAGGTACAAAGGTAATGTACACTGTACGTTTCGGCTGGTATCCCTTACCTTTGAGAGCACGAATTGCTCCCAGATATTGAGTTCCCACACACTTCATGTCCTGAGTACCTCGTGCATAAATTTTACCCTCTGCGTCCATGTGGGCGCTGAATGGATCATAGGTCCACTTGTCGGTATATACGGGCACCACATCCATATGAGAATTCAACATGACTGAGGGCAACTGCGGTTGGCTCCCCAACCATTTCATGATTACCACTGGCTTTGTGGGCAGTGCAGGATAAATCACATCTATGGGCAGATTTAGGCTACAAGCCTGACGTTTCAGGAAGTCCACGCAAGTGGCTAACAAGTGTAATAGTAGTTGATTATTTTAAAACCACATTCTGCAGAACTCACTGTAATCCACGTCCGGATGCACCGTTGGTATGCGTAAATATTCTCGGAAAATATTAATTTCCTCGTTATTTTCCCACTTGGTCATATTCTTAGGGTTACTGCACACTTTCAGTGCTCAAAGTCAACTGAAAAAGCAGACAGCAGACGTTTGATAAGCACACAGAACACATACGCGCTTGCCCATCAGCTTTATTTGTGGAGGGTGAGGAGGGTTATGAAACAATGTAGCCACTATTGCAGGATAAGCAACTATGTCAGATCTCGTACGAACAGTGGTCAAAATTAAAGAGCCGAGGTATGTCTTTCCAGCACCTCCAAGGGAATTCAAGAAAAATAAGCCACAATTATCATCATGGATTGCTTTCATAAATGTGTCATAGAATTCTGAAGTCAGCTTGAGAAAACACAGAGCATGCGTGATCTGTGCGTGCTTCGTTATTGAATGTATTTACTCGAGAAAGTTCATCGTGTTAAACAGATTGAAATCAACTTTTACTGTCAACTGGCACGAACTTCAACAGCCTCCAGAACTATGCGTTTGCCAATTCCAGCATTTTCCACTCAGCGTGGCACAGATTAGTCGTTGTGACACCGGTGTATTTAACAGGAACTAAGGGAAATTGGATCGAGTTTAAAAACCTCACAACATAGAGGCTGGCAGAAAATTATTGGAAGAGTATAACCTGCAATTAGTGGCCAAAGATATAAGGTGGTTGGGTGTATTTTGCTAAACCAATTTTTATGGAGATACATTTTGATCGTTAGAGAGCATTTGTGACGCGTGCTTACTTCGTGCATGATTCGTAAATGATGCAAAAGGGGTGCTCAACAGCTTCTAATGAGTGCGTTTTTACTCACACAAACAAACAAGTAAGGGCGCTGCAAGTCGAGTTTCCCGACCACAAAATACCCTGTTCATTTGTTTTCATTTAATTGTTTTTGAATTTAACAACATTATCCCAAATGTATGCAACACTTTTTTCTAGTCCTGACCAACAAGTGGGGGGGTGCTCTTATCAGCTCAACTGTTTCGCTTATAACTCCGGTGTTTTTTGTCCGATCTGATTGTACTTTTCAGAATAGATAGATATTGGGCCTAGCTTGATGTGTACTAAACCACGAGGCTCTAACTTGAAAATTGTGGATCTGACGGCTATTTAGGTTTAGGATTTCTAGAGGAGGTCTAGGTTTTTTGGCGATAAAAGGGGGACGGGGTGGAATTTTTCAAATCTGAAACAAACTTGATCTGCGTACAGCATAAATCTACCTTCGTGCAAAAATTTGTGGCTCTATCTCTTATAGTCTCTGAGATCGACGCGTTCATACAGACAGACAGACGGACAGACGGACATGGCTATATCGACTCGGCTGTTCATGCTGATCAAGAATATATATACTTTATGGGGTCGGAAAATTTTCCTTCTTCCTGTTACATACATTCGCACAACTTCATGATCCCCCTTTTCCCATTTTCAATGGGAACAGGGTATAAAAACCAAAATCAGAAACAACAAGAAACAACGAAAGAGAAAACTGGCTGTCTGATACAGAGCTGTCTGCACGAATTGTTGTTGCCTTTAATTCCGCAAGAGCAGCCAGCCTATGCCTAAGCGTCAGCCCTATGCGCATGGCTGAGGCGTTCGCGAATTACAACAACGCTAGCGTTTGAAGCGTATACAGCATGGGCATCGCTGTTTTAAAGTCTACGCGCGTGAATCATGTGTATGGAGATTTTTATTTCGTGAATCGTTCGGTACATGAAAGAATATTCGCTCACGCGCAAACCTTTAAACGAAATAACAAGCTGCCGCTCAGAAGTCATCGATTAAGAGCATTTTTTAGATTTTGTTAAATAAATCTTCTTGCTAATCTAAACTTATTAAACAATTTGTCAAATATTCAACATTATTTTTGGACCGATTGACCTTCATTTTCTCTCCTCGGATTTAATTGCCATCTATCAAATCTTATAATGTAAAATTTTGTGGTTTTTTGGACCATTTCAATATATTTTAACAGTTTTTCTGCAGTTATTCGTGCCTTAGTGTCGTCCTTTTCTGACTCAATGTTTCACTGAAACTGCGCATATATAACAGGCAGTATTCCTTATTAACAGTCCGGTTGTGGTGTAGCGGGTGGTGTGTGACTGCTGTGGGAGAGTTCGTGAGTTTGAACCCACCTCGTCACATTATTGTTAATAAATGGAATGGTCGTGGACTATCGACGAATGAAGATGCGTATGTCAGAAATATATTTTATGAATATTTGGATTGGAGAAAGTAAGCTGCTAGACACTAAAGCGAATCCTTTTCCCCAAGGCATAAAATTTAGTAAATTTCCATTTTAAATGATCTTTATTCATATTCAAAAGGCATGCTTGAGACAACACACACACATATAGATAACAGCCCCAGGTCAAATGGAGTTTATTCATGGACACAGCGCAGCGAATTATGCAAAATTAAATGCATCAGTTAATAATTGTAAATGCAGAATATTAGTTGCTTTGGAATCTTCCCCCTAAACATTGGCCACGTTAGCGATAAGTTTTTGGTAGATCTCGATGCCTCTTAGGTAAGTGTCCGCACGGAGAAATTCATCATGGTCATGCAACAGCAGTGGAGTGTTGTTAATAGGCGAGAAACCCAAAGCAGGAATGCCAGCATGACGCACATATCTACTATCCGTGGCTCCAGGAAACACACGAACACGAGTTTTGAGACCACTGCAAAGAATTGAACTTAGAAAAAGCCCGCAAATCCACTAAAATAACTCACAGTCCATCTAAAGTCTGCTTGAAGGCCAGCCAGTAGGGATTAGAGTCATCGATTTTTGTGGGCTCCACATAGGGATTCTTCATTTCGAACTCCAGCTCTATGCCACCACCGGCCTCCTCACACCAATCTCGTATTTGCTTCTCAAAGGCAGCCACATCCATGGTAATGGCCAGGCGTATGTCAAAGACTGCCTCCAGCAGCGGAGGCACCACATTGCTCTGCACGCCACCTCGCAGTTGTGTCAGATTCACAGTGGTCACATCACCAATATCTATGTTGGAGTCTTTAGCCAAGCGCTCAACCTGTGACTTGCGGAACTCCATCAGTTTATTAACCACATAGTGGAGCTTAACGCCGGCGGTATTGGGCAGGAGTAACGAGCCATGACCGGCAGTGCCACTGAACTTGAGGTGCAGATCTGTAGAACTTGAGGATGTAGTACTTGAGGATGAAGGTTCAATTTTGTGAACTTACGCCAAAGTGTACGCTCGGCATAGTAGAGCGCAAAGGTCTCATCCTCGCTGGAGATGCCCTCGTCAAAGCTGAAGCCCACATTCATTTTCTTGAAGTGGTCACCTTTAATCAGTTCCCGCATGCCTAAGTGGCCACCCACCTCCTCATCTGGCACATAAGTGAGATAAACCGTGCGCTTGGGTTGGAAGCCACTGGCCTTCAGAGCACGTACTGCGCCCAGGTACTGAGTGCCGACGCACTTCATGTCCTGCGCACCGCGAGCATAGATCCTTCCCTCTGCATCCATATGGGCGCTGAAGGGATCTTGGGTCCACTTGTCCGGAAACACAGGGACCACATCCGTGTGAGAGTTCAAAATAATCGACGGTAGCTCCGGCTGACTGCCCAGCCATTTCATGATTACAACTGGATTTTTATCATTGACAGGATAAACCACTTCAACGGGCAGCTGTAGGATCGAGGCCTGACGTTTTAGGAACTCTACGCAGCCGGCTGCAAAAATCACACAGAGTTTATAACGACATCATAAAGATCAGATCTTATCTTGTCGGTGCTAACTCATGAAACTTACTATAATCCACATTTGGATGCACCGTGGGTATGCGTAGATATTCCCGGAATATTTTGATTTCCTCATTGTTTTCCCACTGTGAGACACTCATGTTGTTTGAATTTTGGACTCTCTGTAATATAATTAAAATGATCAATAGTTAGCAAACAGCTGTGGGATGATCTCGATACAGCTGATCCACGCACCTACTCAACACTGGCAGCGATCGTCGACGACTGTTCTCTCGCGGATGGAAGCCGCGCATTTAAATCGGAATTTGTGTTGAACTCGTTCTAATTGTGGTTGCTTATCTTTATTTTGTGGTTCCTAATCAACTCACTTTATCAGAGACGTTTTAATACCATTTGCTAGTAGTTGCTAATCTAATTATGTGGACTAAGTATTTAGCTAAGTACATTGAGGTGGTTAGAAATTAAATGAAATTAGAACATTTTCTTCAAATTCAGCTGTAGATTGACTGTTTTGTTGATCTGAAAAATGAATTTGAATGCAAGCAAATGGTATTCAAACAATAACTAAGGCGGATTTTAAAGGGTGAAGCAATCTTTATGAAAAAAACAACTTTATGAAGTTCGCTTCATAAAAGGAGGGGGACCCATTATCACGACGGTCATTATTCTATGCATCTGGCACAAGGTTCTGCAATAGATCACTCGAAGAATACAATTAAATCGCTTGCTTAAAACAAATTTATCTGAAAGGCCTTCTAAAAAGTAAGTTAATTGAGGAGAAAATTAAACGAAAAGTACTACTTGTATTAGGATTTCGAAATTTCACGCAGAGTTTTCAATAGCAACAAAAAGTATTGAATCTTCGATCCCCGACAAGTCCGACATTCAAAGTTTTTTGCTTATTAATTGATCCAAGGCAGGTGTGGGGTAGGTCGTCGCTATGATACTAAGGAACATGTCAGAGCGGGCGGAGAAGCAGTACATGTGCACAGCGTTTGTCTATAGTTTTAACTCCAGATTCGATCCATTAAAAAGCCAATCTCAAAAAATTTTCCAAAAAAACTTGATCTGCGTACGCCATACATCTACCATCATGCAAAAATGTGTGGCTCTATCTCTTATAGTCTCTGAGATCGAAGCGTTCATACAGACAGACAGGCCGACGGAGGGACAGACAGGCATGGCTATATCTACTCGGCTGTTCACGCTGATCAAGAATATGTATAATATATACTTTATGGGGTCGGAAATGTTTCCTTCTCCCTGTTACATACATTCGCACAACTTCATGATCCCCCCTTTCCCCATTTTCAATGGGAACAGGGTATAAAAAGGTAAAACAAACATTTGGAAAGGATATTTTTGAAAATCGTTTTTATACTCTGTACCGTAGGTACATAGAGTATTATAAGTTTGTGCAAAAGTATGTAACAGCCAGAAGGAATCATCTCCGACGCTATAAAGCATATATTTTCTTGATCAGCATCAACAGTCGAGTCATGTGCGTCTGTCTGTCCGTATGAACGCACAGATCTCAGAGATGGTAAGAGATAGAGGTTTGACGTGTATGAGTCAAAAACTTCTATATCTGTAGGCAGATCAAGTTTATTTTCAATTTTTGACACGCCACCTCCCGCTTCCGCAATTTAGAAAAAACGTCATATCTCCCACAGGTTTAAAGATAGATGGTTCGCTCTTTTTAGACATATTTAGCAATCAAGATAACTTGTCGATCCGCCAAAGAAACGGTGAAGATCGAATGAACGGTTCTCGAGTTCTGATCATAAGACTGTTTGCAGCTCCTGCTCAGTAGCAGCGCTGCTTTCAGCTGCTACTACACCATCAAAATTTATTCTGAGCGTATAATTTCCCTAGTACAGAGTGTTTTAGTCGAGCCTGACCGACTTTCTTTTTTGTTTTTGATTGATTAACCTGCTTTTTGAAATTGGTTTGCAAATCTTAGCCGTCTAAGTGAAAGCAAAAGCATAAAATCGTAAATCGGAACAGCACAACAGCTGTCATTGCCTTGAAAGTTTTAACATTTGATCGACTGCGCATTTCCCATGGGAAATTAATTACAATTAATGACAGCCGGAACAGGCAGTCGATGACAGCTTTAACAGTTTTCAGTATTTGAAGACGTTGGTGGTTTCCACTATAAAATCAATTCAACTAAAGTTTGGTCATTTCGTCGTAGCATTTGAAAACAGTTTAGTCCTTTCCAAAACATATTAATATACTTCCGTAATCTCTGTTACGAACGATTGAGCTCTGTTTTAAATCAATTTGCCTGAGCTTAATATTGAATTGTGTTTGTATTCCAGTTGAATTGTTCAAAGTACTCACACGAAAACCTCTCGCCTAACTCTGTGTGGCATGTAAACAAAGTTTGCCTAGTGCATGTGTAGCAGACACTTGTAAATTCGCACATTATTGCCTGAAAATCCAGTACGGTGGCAAAATGTATGACTCCCATGGGAGTGCCAGTGCCACTGACAGTTCAGAGTTGGATTTCACATTTGTTTCGATGAATACAGGAAAAATTCTACTCAGATTCAAATATAATGTATAATGAGTTGAGCTGGAAATTGCTTAAAAAAAGGCGATTAAAAGTTCATTAACTATGTTGCTCGAATTTCGATGGTGGCACAGCAACAACTGTGTCAGGCTACACATGTCTGCATTTTAAATGACAAACAAACATCCTCCACACTCGCGTACATACATACATATGTTTGCATGTATTTGTAAGCATACACAGCGTCGCATAAGCCAAACAAGTGAAACTACATTTGCTTGTTTAGCTGCATGTGGGTGGGCGTGGCTTGTTTACTCTGACATGTTGACGGAGCGCAAATAAACCAAATGAAAATTTTGTATATTGTAACAATTATCCAAGCAACGTAACGCACTGTGTGTGTGTGTGTGTGAGTCTGTTTACATTAACTCCCTGTAAGAGTATTGGTTGCAGTTCCTGTCTTAATGGAGGACAGCTTAAGTTTTCCTAAGGGATGAGCAATTTTCTTCATTTCGCCAGCAATGTAGAAAATCCTTCAAAAACCATGAAAAAACAAGTAAGGGCGCTGCAGTCGAGTTTCCCGACCACAAAATACCCTGTTCATTTGTTTTCACTTATTTGTTTTTGAATTTTTGCAGATGAATGTAACAAAATTAATATCCCAAATGTAGGCAACACTTTTTACTAGTCCTGACCAACAACTGGGGGGTGCTCTTATCAGCTCAACTGTTTCGCTTATAACTCCGGTGTTTTTTGTCCGATCTGATTGTACTTTTCAGAATAGATAGATATTGGGCCTAGCTTGATGTATACCACGAGGATCTAACTTGAAAATTGTGGATCTGACGGCTGACAAACTTGGTCTGCGTACAGCATAAATCTACCTTCGTGCAAAAATGTGTGGCTTATTGTCTCTGAGATCGACGCGTTCATACAGACAGACAGACGGACAGACGGACGGACAGACGGACATGGCTATATCGACTCGGCTGCTCATGCTGATCAAGAATATATATACTTTATGGGGTCGGAAAATTTTCCTTCTCCCTGTTACATACATTCGCACAACTTCATGATCCCCCTTTTCCCATTTTCAATGGGAACAGGGTATTAAAATCTGCAGCACTCATTACAAGGACAAATAGCTAGAAGTGCGTTAAATTATAGTGCTGTATGATGAGTGTGTAGAAGCATTAAGTGCGTTTCGGTTGGTTGGGGGCTTTGTTGGAGTGTGTCCCTGCTCTGCATAAAAACGCACAGCTCCCTTTTAGTCAGCACTTAAGCAAACTGCACTCAGCATCGACATCGATATACATATAGTCAAACAAACAGTGCGGCAACAGTGCGTATGCGTGCTGCGTACTCACTAACAACGTTTCAAGTGCTGATGTGCATTCGCCTTGTGTGCCAATGTCAACTTAAAAATGCAAATGTTCATACATTTCCGCCTGAAGAGGAATTTGAAAATCTGTTAGTTGCATTTTATTTCACACATCAGCTGCATGCAATTGGATAATATTTTTTAATTATTTTGGTTTTGTTTTTCGTTGTAACTAATAAAAGCTGAGTAATTTAATTCATTTACATGCAAATTATGCATCATTAAATTCAATAATAACCATTCTGATTGAAACGAGGGCTGTCACATCAGCTTTCAGCAGAACAAGTCATTAGTGCGACATGAAATGATCTATGAACCAAGAAGAAAAAAAACTTTAAGAAAATTGCCCCCTATAACTTGTAGGTCCTTCGAGTCGCATTTTTCGAACAACTATTTTTTATGTTGATATCAAATGATTTAGTTTTGATTGCTTTGATCAATCAATCAAGAGTAATACTACACTGAAAAATGAAATCCATACGAAACGGAATTGAAAACAGGGAATGGGTAAATTGATATATCCCTGATAAATTGACTTGAGTGCAAGAATGCTAGACTTTATTATTCCCTTGCAAAGAGTATTATAATTTTGACCAGAAGATTGCAACGCATAGAAGTATTAATTTCCGACCCCATAAACTATATATATTCTTGATCAGGGTGACGAGCTGAGTCGGTTGAGCTTTGTCCGTCCGTCTGTCTGTCTGTTTCTACGCGAACTAGTCTCTCAGTTTTTAAGCTATCGATCTGAAATTTTGCACAGAGTCTTCTTTTTGCTGCACACTACTAATATGTCGGAACCGACCGGATCGGATGACTATATCTTATAGCTCCCATAGGAACAATCGGTCCGAAAACTAGTTTTAGTATGAAAAACTTTTTTCTTTTCAATGGAAACGTTTCCAAACTGTGTACTCATAAGTTTTCTATGCATTTTTATAATTCTGCCAAGTTTGATGAAAATCGGACAACTATATGTCAATTCTGTCATACAACAGATAGGTCTGAAAAACAGACTTAGTTACTTACTTTTTTGTTTTTAATGGTAGCATCCTGCAATTTTGTATTTGCTTGTGTTACATTGTTTCACCCAATTCTAAAAAAGTTTTGTAGAACTTGGATGACTATGTCATATATACGAACGATCGGTCGGATAATGGGTCGTTGTGGGGAAAAAAAATTTTTGAAAATATTTAAGGGAGCCCTTGCAAGGTTATAAAAACTTCGGCCCAGACGAAGTTACCTAAGCTTTCTCGTTGATCTTGGTTTTATCTCCCATTTCTTTTCTGTGTAGAGACTTTAAGAGATAGAGCCACCAAGGGTCCAGGGTGCTAAGATAAGCAAATCGGATGATACAGAAAATTGCCTTAGACATAACTCGTCATTCTTTGTTTCATTTCTTAATATATTAGTGTTTGCACTGACATCAGCAACTAAATTCTACATGCTCTTTGTCCGATTATATCTTGTACAACTAACAAACTCTAAATACACTTCACAGCCCTCGTAAATCTGTTTGTGTATTAATTTCCAAAATATTAAACTCCCTGTATGCATAATTCAAATTTGTAAGGCTTCTATTTGCTTTGGCTATTAAACACTTTTATTGTTCAATTATTCAGCTCTCAATAATTTTATTGAATAAAGCGCATCAAATATTTATTTGTGCATATTACAAAATTGCATTTGCAGAGCAATTGGATTTTGCAAGCCAGCAGGTGGATGTGGCATAGCAAATATTTGCACTTTGCATCTGCATAAATTAAATGACACTCGGATTAGTTATTGCTTTAGTTGATTGCTTGTATTTAGTTATGTGAGGCCGGCCAATCGAATTTCCGAAATGCAATTTCATTTTGTTGACAATTTCGTTGGGCAGCTGAGACAGACATCAAGGTAGCTAACTGGATTTAAATGAAATATTAAACAACAAATGGTTAGCCCCTGACAATAAGCTGAAGCCCTAGTATACCTACAAGCGGAGTACAAATCATATCCAAGTGTGGAACCAAAGTTAAAAAAAGCGAAAGGCGAAAATTGATGCCATCGCGCTTGGTAATTACTAGAAACACAGATTACAAAACCATACAACAGCAACAAGAACAACAACCCCATGGGACGACGCAGCACCACCAAGGCAAATAAAGACAACTGTTATGATAAATGCAGATGGGGCATAGCCAACGGCAATAATGTCTGTCATTTCTCATCAGCGAGCATCGACAGCAAACACAAGGAGGACAACTTCCGGGTGCTGTCGCCATATTTGTCGGGGTGCGTCTGAATAGCTTGTAATGCAAAAAAAAAAAAAATTATAGAGAGAAAGGGCGGAGCAACATGATTTTCGCCTTGCTTTTATTTTGTATTAAGCGCAAGCAACCATTTTACTGTAGGACATTTTCCCATTTCAAAGGCCAAAAGTTACTTTAGTTTATATAATATAACAATATTAAGTGTTACATAGCAGCAGTGTTAATTAAACAGAACACTGTTAAGATAGCAGCTGTTAAAAAATTGTTATAGCTTTCGAACGATTCTAACAGTATATCGGAGTCAGTGGCAAAACGTTGTCAATGTTTTGAGCACAATTAGAAAACGAGCTTTCAAGCTCCTTATAGCGGCATTGGCAGCGGCCGAGCATAGCTTTTTTTTAAAGCTTTTTGCTGGGTTTTTGCTGCTAAACATCCCAGCCAACCAGCGGAGTACGAAAGATGCTCCATTAGGACTCCCTTTACGGTGCGCTGAACCTCCTACACCCAGAAAAAAGTAGAACGAATAACTTAAGAACAATCGCTCTTGAAAATATATTTATTTGGAATTCCCAACCTGTTATGGCATTGCTGGCATGGATAGACCTCTGTTCGACTAATAGTTGACACAGAAGAACTGATGCTGCTTTGAGGTGTGCATTCCTCAAGCCGGCTAAAAGTTGCAACATGGCTCAACAATTAGTTTTCCATGAAATAAATTTGAACAAAATGGAAAAATCTACTGATATTGAATTGTTGTATGGTTGGAATCTGTGAAGCTCTTGATTTAAGAGTAAACGATCTTACTCGTGAAGGAAGAACATTCTCGGTTTTTGACAATGCTGTTTGCCCTTGATTCAAAATGGAGCAATCTTGAAAACGAGTATGTTTAGCACTTGATCCAAGATCTCTTGTGCTTGATTTGAGACTGATTCGTACTTGGATCAAGTATTGAAGCTCTTGGATCAAGAAAACCGGGATCAAAAATTCATACTTGGATCAAGAATTTCGCTCTTGGATCGAGATTATTCACTCTTATCGAACTATTGATCTCGAAAATTCTTGATCCAAGTATGAAATTCTCTATTTTTTCTCTGAGTGTAGGGAGGCTCCGAAAAGTGTCCCAAAGGAGCAGATCCGCTGGAGAAAAAGGCCTTTTCAATGTATTTGAAAAAAGTGTGCCTAAGGGACTCTTTAAATGAGTGATTTCGGCGTCCCAGAATGCTCACTCAGATAACCCGCAAAGACTTCGTATGGACTCCTCAATTCGCCCATGGTTTTTTTGAAAAGGACTCCTTCGAGGTGGTGCTTTGGGAGTCCTTTTCACTCCTGCTTCGGAGTGCTCCGGCAACGCTCCTTTGAGGTGCTGCTTTGATAGTCCCTTTTCACTCCTGCTTCGGAGCGCTCCGGCAACGCTCCTTCGAGGTGCTGCTTTGGAGTCCCCTTTCACTTCTGCTTCGGAGCGCTCCGCATATGGTTGGCGGAGATGATACAACAATACAGGTAAGGCGACGTCAGTGTGATGAGTACTTTTGGCAAAAGATTACTCTTCAAAAGAACGCGCAGCACTGAAGCTGAAGGTACTTTGCAGAGAGCTATTGCTGACGCCGCCTTACCTGTATTGTTGTATCATGCTGCTAACATTGCCGATCCCATATGAACGCACAGATCTCAAAGATGGTAAGAGATAGAAGTTTGACGTGTATGGGACAAAAACTTCTTATACTTGCAGGCAGACTACGTATATTTTAATTTTTGGCCACGCCCTCTGGAAAAAACGTCATATCCGCCATAGTTTTAAAGATAAGTTGTTTCGTACCTTTTAGACATATGAAGAAATCACAATTACTTATCGATCCGCCAAAGAAATGGTGAAGATCAGATGAAGAATTGTCGAGATATGATCAAAAGACTGTTCTCTGCTGTTGCTCAGTGGCAGCACTGCTTTCAACTGCTACTACAGCCTCAAAATTTATGCTAAGCGTCTAATTTCGTTGGTACAGAGTATGTTATAGTCGGGCTTGACCTACTTTCTTTCTTGTTTATTTTGACAATTTTTTCGAATTTTTGTCACAAAAATGAAGTGAATTTTCACTAGTGCACTCGCCCTTTCCCTTTCCCCTGTCCATATGAGCGATGAGTTGCAATTTGCCAAGTTTTTTGTTTACTCTACCAGTTGTTCTATGGTCTCTAGCAGAGACTCGGAAAAACTTCATTTTCCGCTACTTCATTGCCAGTTTGGTGTGTGTGTGTGTGCGAGTTTGGCGCGACAGTTTTTTGTGAGCTTCTGCAAAGTGAAAGCTTTTGCCCTTCTCCCTTTTCAAGCCTTTCAATGCATTGCAATTCCTTTTTGTTTTTGCCGTTGCCAAAGCCAAAGTGTTTCTAATTGTGCTTTCCAGAGCAAACGAACCACGTGTGGCAGCCAAGCAAGTGAATCGTCTACATCTGACTCTTCCCAGTTGGCCTCGTGTCATTTACGGGACTCTTCGATTCAATGGCAAATGCTGGCAACACGCTAGTTTGCCGGTCTCGCCCTGCTAATGACTGGCCCTAAGTGCCACGATTTGTGCTGGATAGTTCGTTTGACCAGCACTGCAATTAACTAATTGATTGAACTATTCAATCGACGAAAATGCACGCCACTGTCGGGCATTGTGCGTGGGTGTGGCGCATGGATAATTGAAGGAAGAGACCATTTAACGCTCCATTCTGGAGCTGTTTTTGTTACGGCCGCGTGGTCAGTGACCATTGCTCATTACCCATTGCCTTTATGTGAATGTGGAGTTGAAAGCTTTTAAATGCACTCCTATTAACTTTGGGGAGTGGCCGGCGGACGGAAGGCTGATTTTGGTTAAGTAATAGTCTGTGAGGGCAAACTGATTTTTGTTAATGCATAAGAACTAGACACGGAAGCCAATCTCATTGCACTGACTTCCAGGTCAGGGTTTGTTAAACATGAATATGTGTGCAGAAGAGAGTGCCTTTTTTTCTTACGGAAATTCGCCATACGAATGTTTTAATGGTAGCCAACAGCGCATAAGTATGCAACGTTTATTTATAACCTGTATAACTCTGTCATTTTTTATCTGAACTTTATGAAAATTGGTGAGATTGTAGATATTGGCCACAAACACTACACTCTAAAATATGAGCTCGATATCTTAAAATTTGAATCTAGTCTATACTTAAAATTTGGATGCTCTAACTCTTCTAGTCTCTGAGATCTAGGTGTTCATACAGAGAAACGGACAGACGGGTATGGCTCTATCGAATCGGTTATTGATGCTGATTAAGAATATATATAGTTAAGATGTAGAGATGGAGACGGTACCTTCTGCGTGCTACATACATTTGCACGACACGACGACGACGATCACATAGATTTGGTAGACAAGTGTAATTGAAGCTGAAGCCACTCTATATCTGAATGTCTGGTGGTCACAACGCCCCAAAAATTGATTTTTAACGGACTTATCGCTTAATGTTCGAAAGAATAACGGATATTACACCCCATTCGGGCCATTAGTACGATATTAAAACTGACTTTTCGCCGAAATGAATTTTGACCGATTAGTCCTCGAGCGTTATGTCATGACAACAAGTGTTCTCACTAAGTCCCAGCAGACAAATATTAGCCTGGTGCTCAAACAAAGGCAAAGGCTACTTGTCAAATATTTGCGCGAAAACTATTTTGTGTTCCCACTTATGGTGAACAATATGGGAAAATTTTGAGAATCGACAGACTTCAATTCATATTTAAAGTGACACTGGCATCCCAGCTCAAAATACTTCATCATGTCATAAAATGAATGGCTCATAACATAACTTGAGTGACATAGGGTTCATGTGGTATATATCAGGGATGCAAACCACTCGAAAATAAGTACTGGTTCGGTTCAGTGGTTCACAAAGGCACACTATAAAATATGATTTCGGTGAAGTCGCTATTCGATCATTTTTGAAATTTGATTCCTGAAATCCATTCGAATATCTTTAAAATCCTTAGAGCAATCTGCAAAGATTATTATGCCGGATTCCCAGGACTCGTCTATCAGTTCCTGGAGGAATGCCCTTATTTATTGGCAGATTTAGATTGTATTAAGGTTAAGAAGTACCACAGAAAATTGTAAATATTGTCTAATGAAAAACCAAATTTAGATTGATGACAGGTAAATTAATGATCGGCGGGAAATTGCAGAAGACTTGTAAAATTCTCTTCAGGTCATCCTTAAAAGTTATATTATAAGTTAGATATATAGAGGCTCGATCGAAATGTTTGAAAATTATCTTCGGGAAACGATTCAAATTTCCTAATTAATCAAAATCATTCGCTAGAGAAAAGCAATTCCCGTTAAAACTCGTCAGAGAACTGAACCGAACCGAACCGTTTTTATTTGTGGTTTTCGGTTCGGTTTGCGGTTCGGTTCACCAGCGGGAATAAGCGGTTCGGTTCGGTTCAAAACCGGTTCAGCTCAGAACCGGTTTGCATCCCTGGTATATATAATATATAATAAAGAAAGAAAGATAAAACAAGAAAGAAAGTCGGTCAAGCCCGACTATAGCATACTCTGTACCAACGAAATTATACGCTCAGCATAAATTTTGATGCTGCAGTAGTAGCTGAAAGCAGCGCTGCTGCAGTGAATAGTCTTTTGATCATAACTCAAAAACCGTTCATCCAATCTTCACCATTCCTCTGGCTGATCGATAAGTTATCCTTATTACTAAATATAAACAATCAAATCAAAAAATCAAATGAAAAACTTTCAAAGCACTGACTATCGACTGACGAAGCATTCGTCGACTGTTGGCTTAGACTTACAATAATTCGGAGAGTCGCAGTCGATCAAATGAAAAACTTTCAAAGCATTGATATGCTTTCCTGTTTTTCAAATATGGTTTTTTTGATTTTGCTTTGACACTGACTTCGGAGATTTTCAAAGCAGCAGTTTCAGTAGAAGTGAATGAAATAAAAAAAATTGTCTAAGTTTTCAAACACTGCTTTGAACATAATTGATATACAAGAAATAAACTTTATTACAATTTCTAACAAACAGCAAACAAACACAAATCTATTGACTGGGATGAATTAATATTTGATTGCTTTTTGGAAATTGGTTTCATATTCTATTTTCCATTTGAATTTGGACTTTCGGGCACTCTTCCCAATGCTCCATGCCACCCACAATGTATATGAGTCCAGATTTGTAATAAACTTGTCCTAATCTCTGCACCAGGCAGCTCCCAAGTGCACAACATAAAAAATCCGGCTGCAATCAGATGGTAACTACGCCATTCCCAGAGGCTCTGCTGCAGCTGGCGGCTTGTTTGTGTTTTGTAATTTTTTTTTTTGGATTCACGCTGGTTAGTTTTATACCATTCCATGTTTATAAATACAATTTGTTGGCGTGTAGCTACACACATATCTTTTTCCACATAGGTAAGCACATTTTGGTGGCCTTTGTATGTCCTGCTGTTGCTGCCTGTTGCAATTTGTTGCAATTTACTAGGTTTCAGTTGCTGCAAATGTTTTATGAGTGCGGAGGGTCGTGCTCAGTTGGCTCTTACATAGATGAAGCATACCGCAAAATGCATTTATGATGCATAAACATAACGCCATACCACCACCACCACATTGTAGTCAGTGGGACTGGGCGAAACACGTTTCGTGTTGCAAGTTTATTGTACTTCAGAATGTACGCCGTGTGTTGTGTTTTATACCCTGTACGAATTGGTTTATACACTTATTCGACCTTCATAAGGAGTTAGAGAAAAAGCCACCAATATGACTGCAGAAGAGTGTATCCCAATCGAAACTCAAGATAATATCTTCATCATCAATATCTATCTAATCCATATAAGATCGGATAAAGAAAACAGCAGTTGTGCACAAATCGATTGTGCTCTTTCTAGAACTTAGGGTATACACGGCTGCTGCGTTTCCTACCTGACTGTTTGTTTGGCCTGTTAAAGCAAATATTTGCTCTGCACTTTTGCATTGTTTTCCATTTAAGCAGCATCTCCCTCTTCCGCTCTGATTTGACAGTTGAGTTGAGGTAATTTAATTAACCATTAAATTGGTATTCATTTTTAATTTATGCATGTGACAGTGACATGGACAGCTCCTTTAATAAGTGTCATAACATGGCTTCACCCTACCACCGCCAGATTGGCTGTTAAAGGCAAGTGCAATTAACTTTTCTATCAGCCATTCAGGTGACATCTGGTGGCACATTTGGCATTTATCCCACTCCCTGACAAAGATTGCAAGAATGCAATTTCCTGGCCAAGTGTCCTTTTCTGCATCGCCACTTGGCTTTGGCCACTTCAAAACTTTAACCCCAGTCACACTCAAGTTATATATTGATGGATTTGCGCACACAGCGCTTCCCAGCTGGGCGCCCAGCCCCCCCGCTGAGCTTCCTGCCAGGAAATGTGCCAGCCTGGGCCAGGACATCCCGCTTAGAGCTGTCCGCCGCTGTCGTGGGCTGTAATAGAAATTGATTTAGCATTTTGTGTGCACGAAAATGTGCAATTTATGTGCCCCGGCTGAGGCCACTGGCTCAGCATAGCTGATAACCACAGCGGCACATTGGGGCACAGGGAAGAATGGGATACATATTCGTGCATAAATTCCAAAAAGCCCATCTGCCCGGGCTAATGCATTTTTCAAAGAGAAGTGCATAATTTAGGAGCCACATCCAGTCAGTCAGTTGGTCATTTGGCTTTGCCACAAAAGCCTTTTACCATATCAATGGGCTCGATTCCCTAATCCCTCTCGCTCTAATTGCCACAGCCGCAATATTTTCACATTTGCAGCATTATATACATAATGCTGACCCGACCACCTAACCATTGGATGATACTTTGGGTCTGTCCGACTGTGTCGCCTGCGGTTACCGCGCTCATATTTTATTGATTGCATAGGAGGACATCGCCCAACCGCATCATTGGCAGTCATTTGATGTCCACTGCATAATTTACAGCAATTTCGAATGAACAACGCCCCATTGCTTGCCAAATCGATGCTTTAAAATGTATTGTGAGGCTGCCTGGCTGGCTGGCTGTGTGGCTGGCTGTGTGTGTGCTGGTTAAATGTGGAATTTTTTTTATATGCTGATTGCATGCGCGATTGAAGGAAGAAGAGCTGGCAATGAGTTAGCTGCCAAGATGGGAAAATGTGCCAGGCCACAAATCGATAGACCGAGATGCAAATGTAACGAATGTAAGAGCTGGCTGAATGCATGAGTGGAAATCAAATGGAGCCAAAAGGATCTTAGTGTAAAAGCGTAAGCTTATGTTTTGAAATCAAATGAATGAGCAATCGGCATATGCTTGGTGAGCGGCAGAGCTGATATAAGTATAATATCTGAATATGGACTAAATGATTCTAATTTACAATTACCAGAAATAGTACAGACCTCATTTAATATCAGCAGTTAATTGATAGAGTTGAGACACACACTTTATAAATATTAATTATTTTTATTTAGTTAAACATCATTGGAAAATGTGCAAAGAGCTTAGGTACCGGACTTATGTTCCAACTTTGGTTTGATTAATCTAATTTTAAATTGAACTCAGGAATCTGAAAAACGTTTAGCGCTCGTCAAAGCAAAGGACATGTCTTCCAGTATCCGAAACTAAACCCCGACTTCTTAGTTAAATGCTGCGAAAATCGATGGGAATAAGCCTTTAACCGTACCCTGTTCATATTAATTCGTGAATTTGTTGCCAATAATAAAAGTTAAATTCTTTAATCTAACAGAAAAGCAAGTATTTTTTCCTGTTAAGAAGTATGCCAACATTAAGTGATTCAGAACCGTTCAATGGAGTGCTACAAGCTCGTATAACGGTGTGATGCCGAAGTTACACGAAACATGAGTTTGGAAGCTGCACACTTTGAGAGCCTGGTTGAGCCATAAGTTGTCATTGGTACTCATTAATTATGTTCTTATAAATCACTTTGAAGAGAGGCAATTGCTTGTGCTACAGAGTGGCGCCACCCGGCAGAGAAAGTGTCTAGTTTAATACCAGAAGTATACCAGTTTCTAAAAAATCGCAGCTGGTTGTTTTACGTATCCAATTCAATGTATTGAAGTCGTTCACTTTGCACAGGCATCACATAGGCATGTGACAATTGTCCCTAGCAGCAGTCATTTGCAACCAGTTAACTACCAGTTTGTATGTACTGTATACAGGACAGTTGCCGAAAAATAGCCATCTTAGCAATGGGAGCAACGGGGAGCAATGGCAGTAAAGAAGCTGCTCTACGGACAATTACTAAGTTCAAGCTGTAACAAATAAAATTACAAATTTTTGTATTATGTTTCTTCGATGGTTCGTTTCAGTCTAGCCTGCTTCTCTCTTCTTCAGTACCGCTTACTTCTGTGATTTCTTATGAAGTTATTGTGTCATACATATCAAACGTCTATATCGTACCATCTCTGATCAAGAATATATTCGTTGTGGGCTCAGAGATGATCAAAACATGTGCTTAATAGTTAATACTGACAACTCAGTACCTAATACTAAGTAATCGACACTCATTGAAACTAAGTATTCGATTCAAAGTACTCGATGCTAAATACAAGATACACAGCACTTGATACTAACTACTTGACAAGAACTACTTGATATGAAATACTTCATACTAAGTTATCGTTACACAATACTCAGTACTAAGAACTCGATACTCAGTATCTGATACAAGGCTGAGCCCTTGGCGCAGCTTTAGGGTCAGCTCCAGGGTTAGTTCTAGGATAAGCTCTGGGCTCAGCTCCAGGGTCAGTTGTTGTGACAGCTCTAGGGCAACCTTTAGTAGTAACTGCAGCTCTTGGGCCAACTTTAGGGTAAGGGATTTGGTAAGTTCCAGGGTCAGCTCTAGGGTAAGCTGTAGGATCAGCTCCAGCGTCAGCTCTAGGGGCAGCTTTTGTGTCAGCTTTTAGGGTAAGGTCTTTGGTCAGCGCTTCGGTCAGCTTTAGGGTTATGTCTATGGTCAGCTCTAAGTAAAGATCAGCTTTGGGTAAGGTTCAGGTCTAGGTCCAGCTCTAGGGTCAGCTCCAGGGTTAGATCAACAGTCAGCTCTAGAGTTACCTTAAGAGTAAGGTATATGTCAGCTCTATGTAAAGGTCAGCTTTGAGTAAGGTCAACGTTCAGCTCCAGGTTTAGATCTATGGTCAGCTCTGGGTATATATCAGCTTTGGGTAAGATCTAGGTTCAGCTCTACCTCATCGGCGATGGTGTTTACAGCAACTCCAATAAATTTGCCAAGTCAGCGTGGCGCTGAAATCAAATTGTACTCCTACCAAAACCTTGGTTAGCGAAATTGAACATTATTTTGTGAAAATATATTTCAGCTGCGTTAAAAATGTCATCAGCCATTGGAATGTTAGGTTTTCAGCAATCAAATTCAATTCAAAGCTAATGTGTCATTTGCAAGCTGGGTAAGCAACTAAGCTAAAATGTTGTTTTCAATCGCACGAATTCGCTTTGTGCTATTACTGAAAATGTGGCGAAATCTTGCGGTAGCATGGCAGAAAATCTGCCACAACAATTTCTTGGCTTAACTTAAGAATTACATTTACATAATGCAAACCAAATTGACAGACGACCCGCTACTCCACGGCAAACCACAAAAATGTTTGTTATTCTTGCCGGGCAAATAAAGAAAACAATAAAGAAATTGCAGCGCACGAAGATGAAATAAACCCGCAACGAAAACAAAGTCGTAAATTCAATTTAAAGCTTGACAGATTGCCATGCTGCGGCGAAAGGGGCGGCGGCAGGGGAGTGGGAGTGGCACAAGCTGCACAATGCAGCGCCAGGCAACAAAATGGCGTCTGTAAAAATGCCGCTCCTTTATCTCTCTTTTAGTTCCCATGCCAAGCAAAGCGCACAAAATATTTTTGCCAGCAATTTGAACAAAAGCAAAAGACGCAGCGGGCGAAGGTGAAGTCAAATTAGGGTCAAGTTTTGCCTGGAGCCGGCACTAGTAAGGCGCCGCCAGAGAACCGCCAATTAAATGGGCTTTAATAAGCTCACCCACTTAAAAAGTACGAAATCTGGCAGAGAGGTTAAACTGGTTGGCTGGCGAAGTTTGCTCGACAGTAGCTGCCACTGCAGCATTGTTTGCCGCTTTTGTGGCATTACAGTAAAATCCCTCCAGCTTCCTAGGTAATGGCAGCTGCAGCTGTGACCCAGTTTGTGCCGCTGGTTAATGCAATTTTGAAATAATGTCGTGCCCGTGCAGAGAGTTTATTGCATGCTGGCGTCACCTTTAAGCCACATTGAGGCCAATCGCAGGACCGGCAATACCGCGACAAACGGAGCGCCATTAAAGCCAGCAAACGGATTCCGAACGAGCCAATCAACAGATACAGCCGCAGACCGGAGCCATGCTTGCACAGCATTACAGGGTGGCCTCCTCAAAGGGATGCCCGCGAAGGCGGGAAACGCGGGCAGGAAGCGTGAGCAAATTGCGTTTTAACGCATGCAAATTGCCTGCGTTCGTTTCCTGGACGCGAAGTTTATTGCATTACACTGCGTTGGGCAGGGGGAGGAGGTGTGGTCCGCAATTGCCACTTCGCACTTGAACAGCTGTGAGGGTGAATGTGAATGGTGGTGGTGGTGGTGGTGCGGATGTAGGGCAAGCCGTACTCCGATTTTGCCGCTTGACAAAACTGGCTACTGTTGCTGTCGTTTTCATTAAGCCAACTGACAGCGACGGTAGCAACCTTACCCAATGGTTTGGCAATGGCTGTACATTTTCCATTGCAGCCTTTCAGGCGCCGCTGTCAAACCAACATGCGCCGCGCAAAAGTTTATTTATTTGTTTCTTTAGCCAACCAACCCCCCCAAGGCAGAGCGTAGCATTTGGCATACGCACCATTGCACTTAATAACTTTTTTGTTGGCCTGAGTTTAATATCAATAAATGTGCATGCTAACAGAAAAAATATCTTCAAATTGACAAACCAGACTTGGCAAGTGCAAAACAAGCTTCTACGCAAAATGCTACGTGCATGCATTACGTATACGTCACTGAATCTGAATGGGCCATGTGTTTGTAGCCGCTTGCATGTGTGAGTCGAATTTGACAGACTTCTGTTTGTGTGAAGAGAGCTTTTTGCATTTTTAATGCATTTAAATAACGAAATTAAAATACACAATATTTATGTTTGTCTCTCTTTGACTTTCTTTCATTTTAGATAAACAAAAACACGCAAAACAACAAAAACATGGGCGAACGGAAACGCTGGATACATGATCCCTCCAGTGAGTATATGTGACATGTTATGAGTGCATCATTATTATGGAAATGGGCAGACCAAACTAGTCTGCGGCACAACACTTAGGGCCGATTTTCTTTATCTAGAACATAGAGCCAACAAATAACAGAGCAAAATTTTAGTTTATCTGACACATGGCAGCTATGTAGAAGATGAGAAATCGGCCCTTAGTAGAAAACTATAAAGATTTAACATTAAATGGATATTTAAATATCCAAAAAAAGTATTTTAAATGTTATCCATTCCAGATGGATATTGAAATCATCCAATGTATATTTTTTAGTATTTTTTTTTCTTACGCAGGCAGGTTAGTCTGTTCCTTAGACTGACAGACATATGGATAAGCCTATATTAATTAATGATATTCTTTTGACGATTTTGCCTAGCGGCGGGCCCTTGTTCCCATTGCAACCAGAACTATTTTTCTGTAGCTTAGTTTCTTAGCTTCAAAACTGAGAGACTAGTTTTCGTAGAAACAGACAGACACACGGACAAAGCTCAATCGACTCAGCTCGTCACCCTGATCAAGAATATATATCATTTATTGGGTCGGAAATGAATATTTCTATGCGTTGCAAACTTCTGGGCAAAATAATAATACCCTTTGCAAGGGTATAAAAAATTGCCTTGCATCTTGGCGCCAGCCGCACACAACTGATTGGCTTCGAAGCGAACTAAAACAACAACTACATTGCGCATGCTAACATTCTATGGAAAACTTATACTTTTCTAATCCAAAAAGGAGAATCGATTTTAAGTTCCTAAATAGATAAAGAAGACCTGGAAGTGCCCGATTTTCGGTATTTGGGTGTAACGCTAACTCCAAGTTTGAGTTGTAAATGTCATATGCTACAAATCAAGAAGATCCAATATTGATGTAAGCTTGAGTTTAGTAAGTTCTTGACTTTATCTTAAAAATAGGCTATCAACGATAGCGGAATCGAAGGCTAAGTTGATAGAAGCCTTTGCGTATGTGTTTGTATTCATTTAGCCTCACTGTATTGGTGAGAGCGATTTTCATAACATCTGATGTATTTCGTTCTTTCGCTTTGATATTGAAAATCTGTACTTACCACAATCTTAGTACAGGATTATTACATTTTCAAGTAAGAAATTGGAATTATTATTCTTTTCTTATTGAAGCAAGGATTTCAAACAAGCCTCTCCACATTTTTACTGACAACTGACTACGCAGCAGGGCCTTGAGCACAACTTGAATGAAATTAAAAGGTGGGGTCACCTTCATTCCAACCTTTTGAAAGAGCTGGATCAACAAGCGCGAGATCTCTTTGAGTTCCAGTCCTGCCAAAGTACAAAAAGTAATTGATTCAAGAACGCGTGTTCTTAATTCAATAACATTATTCAACTTTAGAATGAATCGTACTTCATTTAAGTACTTCCAAGTACAAAACGGTGTGAATTGCAACAAGATCGATCTAGAACTTTGCCAGCTTTTATTTTTCTCTATATGTATCAAATTGGAAGAAAGCCGACTTTAGATCAACCTCTTACATTTATAAAAGGAAAGAGAAGGAATACTATCTTGATTAGTTTCCAGAATTGCTTGAAAACGTCCATTCGTACCTTAAAATGGTAAGTTTTCCTAGGTTTTTATCATTTATTATATTTCCATTCGAAAAGCTCACCGATTTACACCAAAAACAGTTTGCTGATTCCTCAGTCCGCTCTAGACTCACGAAACCATTCAGATTAACCTTTCTGTTAAAGCTCTATTCTCTCGTCTTCCTGGCATCAAATCAAAGTCCACGGGTGATTGAGCAGCCACAGAGCACAGTTGTGTTTTATGTTGGTTATCTGATACCAGCTGAGATGCGTGTAAAGCGAATCCGTAAATTAATTATAATTAGTTAATTCAATTACTGACTATCGTCGCCTGCAGGTGACCTCTGCCGACCGCTCAACTGCAAAAAGCGTGAAATTTGCCTGCTGGAGGATGAGTACAGTGCTGTGTGCGTGTCCAAAAAGGAATTGCACAAGAACCGGTAAGTGCTGCTGGCTGTGCTTGATGAATTAATTAAATTGAAACTTGTTTTCCCTCATTTAACCCGCCGCCGCTCAGTGATGAGATAATCACCAAGGCCAAGTATTTGGAGGAGGAGGCCAAGCGGCGCGTCAATCAACAGGATAACGATAGCCAAGATATGGAAGACATCAACAATGATGATGAGGACAACAGCAGCAGCAGCAGCAGTAGCAATGGAGACAATGTCAACAATAACAACAACAACAACAATGGCCAGGCCAGTGTCCAGGGGATTGAGGAAAACGACGACGAAGATAAAAGCTTGAGCCTGGGCGACGATGACGAGTCCAAAGAGGATGATGTTTTCTACGAGAATAACATTGCCGCCAGCGATAAACAGCAACCCCAACAACAGCAGCAGCAGCAGCAGCAACAACAACAGCAACAGCAGCAGCAACAACAGCAACAGCAGCAGCAACCAGCCGCCATCCAGCAGGACGATGATGAGGAATTGGAGTGAGTATTGGGTGTACTTAACTTGTTCTAACTTTTTCGTTTGCATGGGATTTTCACAATTCATTAAGCAAATTCCGATAAACAACAACAAAAAGTATATAAAAAAGGGGTTAAGGCTGGCTGCCGCGGATTTGCATGGCCGCTACGCTAATAACAAATTGTTTTATCGTGTATAAAAATTCCGCAATAAATTCTGCAGCACAACCGTGTTTAGCACGCATCCTGTTTTTAAGCCTGCAGGCAGGACCGTGGCCTGTTTTTTATGTCCGTTGTGTTTTTTTTTTGTTTTGGTTTTGTTTCTGTTCTGCTCAAATGCGCCGCAACGACAGCTTTACGGCCTTTACCCTTTGACGCGTGCCATCGTCGTCATTGTAGCCTCTGACTTGTTCAACGTTATCGTTTTGACCCTAACCCAAATTGTGAATTTACACGCGAGCAGGCTCAAAAAAGTCAAGCACTACAATCGTCCATCGAAGGTTGGGCAGGAGACTGTGTTTGTGTGTGTGTGTGCGTGTGTCAGGTGTGGCTATGGGAGAGAGCCTGCAAATGAAGTCAAAGTCGTCGAGTCTGTGCTAAGGTTCAATTGGCTTGGTGTCGCGCCACTGGTGTTGCTCGGGCATATCCTGGAGTTGTCTGGGTTTCGATGTGTTGACGTGCCTAACTAGCGAAGGAAGTTGTTTTGCTACTTCAAATCGTCGATTGCCATTTGCCCCTTTATGCCAGTGGCATGGGATAGATAGGAAATTGTGGATTTGTACACCCTTTATAAGGGGGACATACTAATTTGGCGGCTTCCTTAACTGTATATAGAGTTATATTGGTTAGAAAGCGTTTAATTTTTATAAAATAAAGGAAAGTCCCACAAAGACTACTTTTCTGACGCCAGTTTGTCATTTCAGCTATACTATATAGATGTCCGATTTCGACCAAACTTAGTGGAATCATGTGAATGCATAGCAAACTAAGAAACGCGTAGCATGGAGGCGTTTTTATTGAAAACTAGTTTTCGACCGATCATTTCTATGGCAGCTATTTGCAATACAATGAATGCATTTTTATTTTCTTACTTCTGTGGCAATAAGGGGGCACGCATCATCATTAAGCAGGCACAGGCTCTAAGGCACAGTTGCATAGCTTGTGTTATGTCAATATTGAGATAATAATCCCAATGGCTTTCTCAGTGTCAATTCTATATTGTGCCGACTTAACACCAAACGGATAAGTGATTACTAAGATACAACACTATTACTTACCTAACAAATTTGGTCTTTAATTCAGAAAACGAAGCAGGGCTACAAACCGAATTATATCGGATTAATCCGTTTCGAGCCCGACCTACTGTTTATTACTTTGAACCATCCTTGAATCGAACCCCTGTAAAAATAGTAGCTGATCATGAACCTGCTCATAGCATCAATTTTCGGTTTGGTTCAGCACAAATGACGGTTTGAGTCTGCTAATTTGCTTGCATTCCTGATACTAAGACATAAATTTTCCCTTTTCAACACAATATTTTTTCACATATTAATTAAAAGTAAAATTTGTTTCTGGAATGGAAACACATACTTCTACTATTATTCCGTATGAAATTCGCTAACAAATTTTTCGGATTTCTGGCTGGCTGGTTCGAACCATAACTTACGAATGGTTAAGTTTCGAGGTTTTGGTTCGAACCTTGAGTCAGCCCATAATTGACACAATGTAAATGTAAAAATAGTATAGTTAGTTACTTATATATAACATCTAAATTCTAGAAGTTAATTTACTCCTATGAGTTCTTAAAATCGCTTTCGACCTGAGATCACTCAAGCCGGGTCCAATCCCGGCCCGATTTTGGGTCGAATACAGTTTGTGGAACACATTAAAAATATAATTTACTAATGTAAAGCTCTTGCTTTTGGTAATCTTTAAAAAAGCTTGGCTTAAAAAACAGAATCTTTTATAGGTTAGGATTTATTAGAAGTTCTTAATTATATTTCAGGTTTTTTGTTATACTTTCCTGCCCGCTTTCACTGATCCGAACCGAAATTTTAGGTTCGGTACAGGTTCGGTGCACAGTAAAATTAAAGTCGGAATTCCGGGTTCGATTCGGTTTGGCTGCACGACTTAAACATGTGAACAAAAATCGTCCAACACATCGTCGATTATGCAAAATATCTCTTGAATCTGACATGCAAAGGGAAAACTGATAATTATTTTAATAAGAGAGTTTGGAATTTTTCTTCCCTACACTTGTAATAACACAGGTTGTTATTAAAAAAATGATTTTCATTGATATTCGACGGATATTGCCTTAAAGTATACAAAATGAGGCACATATCAATAACTTTTGAAAAGTGCTATTCAATTAAAAAGGAAATTAAGAAGAAGAGAAACCATCCTTTAAACATGCAGCTCCTCCTCCCCTTAATTTCTAAACCATTTAAAGCACTAGCACATTAACTCACATATATACATACATAATGACCCATAGATCACATATATATAATATATATATATACAAACATTGGTAATCGGTTTTTAGTTGCAAAAGTTATTTAAGACTAATTTTTAAAATATAAAAGGAATTTGTTCGCAAAATATTGCATATAAAAATGTAACTCAATTTAAAATGTACGGCTCATAATTTTATATTCTAGTACCTCCCTCCTTCATATAGGACCTATAGTTTTGATAAGTTTCTATAATTTTTCCATATCTTTTATTTTTGGTACCTTGGAATTTCGTTATTGTAGTGCGATTTCACCTATTTTGGCACATTTGCAGGCTGGAGTAGGGGACGCATGAAAGATAAAAACGTTGAATCCGGTCCATTCGACTACAGACTGACGATTTTAATGGCTTGGTAATTGGACGTATTCTCGTGAACAATGATATTTTGAAATATTGGGCGAAAATAGAGGCGAAAATCTAAGAATCTGAACCTAAATTCGAACCATAGCCTCAGGATCGAAAAGTGCAATCCCTTGTCCGCAAGCCGAACCCTAGACTTAAATACAAGAGTTTTAAGGGAGTTGCCCGCCCTGAGATTTTCCATTATGTTTAATTTCCTTAATGTCACCAACGAACAACTGAGAACATTTGCCATTGATTTTAAACCGTACGCACCCTCTCCCCCCGTGGCAACTTTTGACTTTGTTTGCCTCTTCCTCTGCTTCCCACGCTGCCTCTCGCTCAGCCCTTGCAAAATTCATGGCCCCAAAATGTATTATAACCATTTTTGCTTGTTTATTTTCAGCTTCGGCTTGTTTATCTCCTTGCTTTTTGTTTTAAAGTTCAATTTCATGCTCGCTGCTTGACACATAGAGCCCCGGGCCGGTGGGCGTTTGGGGCGTGGCAGGTGCGATTAAGTAGCCGCCTAACCGAAAAATGTTGTTCATACTTTGACAGCATTTTGTAGAATGGAAAAATTTACTTCTGTAAAATGCCTTGGCATATAATTTGTAGAATTTGTTCAGCGATGGAACGGAAGTTGGTGCCCCCAATGTTGTTGATTTTGTTTTTGTCATGTAATTGAATTAAAATCCATTTGCCATAAACTTATACACACACACATAGCCATGGACTCTACTGCTGTGGCCCCATCGATGACATTAACAATGGCTTTTGACATATTTTTACGAATTTTCTTTTCACTTTGCTTTCGCACAAAAGAAGAATTTCTCTTTTTTCATGCATAGATGTATGTCAATGGCATAAAATATGAATGTGGCCTGGTGTACCACAGAAATCGGTAAAATCAATAGTTTCGTGTGTACAGTTCCTTCTCATTCGGGGCTTGTCATCATCGCTTGGCAGGAGCTCCAGTTGCATGTCAAACAAAGGCATTTGGAGCAAAAGGGTCACCACCATACAGAGAATAGTAGAGCCCAACCATGGGGCACTTCTAATAGATCACAACAGCAATGGGTATCCCAGGCGCGTATGCAGGAATCTACTTTTAAAAGGGGTGCACATAAAATGGCCACGAGATGCAAAAGTCATTTGAGATGCTTCCTCCCCTCGCATATGCACTGTGGTAAGGAAGTTGATTGTTTTGGGCATTAACACAAATTGGGCAGCATAACACTTGGATGATGGAGACAGCTAAACCCTTAACCTCTTATCGCTTTAATACCACAATTCTGTGATTGTTGCCAGTTTTTTGTACAATCACATTGCGAGTCGTACTTGAAGCTGCACTCCAAAACCTTTTCTTAAACAAAGACGAGTATTGCACTATTTTTCCTTGCCCAAAATCGAATTTTCATTCAATCTATTATATCTTTGCAAAACCCTAAAAAACAAGCTAAAATTCATGCCAAGAAACTCGACCATTGTACTACAGTACAGTGTGGAACATACACAGACACTCATAACTCTTGTGTGACGCAGCAGCCATTGTTTGTTGTAACAATATGCGCCATCACTTGCTAGTGGGCCAAGCGCTGCCTGCGGGTGGTTTATAGTTCTGCTCTCACCTCAACCAGCCCCAACGTGAGCAGCTCAGTTATGTGCATTTGTATTGTACTATATGTATGTTGATGACTGTTTCTGGCAGTTATTCGAAACCACTGAGCTGCTTTGTGGTCTCTGCACATGAAGCTGTCGGCTTCTCAAAGGCTCTACCCAAAACTTGGTAAGCAGCCCCGACACCCTAAAAGTGTACACCACACCCCCTCCCTCACACAGTGTGGGTTGAAAATTGAAAACAAATATTTGAGTAAAAATTTTGCAATTTTTTTTTTGTCGGTTCTCTTACCAAAGCTATTTGATGGTCAATTTCTACAAAACAACCGCATTGAAGTCAAAGATGTTTGTTATTTCAACAAAACAAGTATTCCTTGAATTTCTTTGTCTTTCAAAGAAATTCTAGTTGTATAAACATTTCTAGAAAAAAAAAACATGAACAAAGAACTGTTTGGAGATAGAATTTATAAGTGAAAGTGTGTGCCTAACCACAGAAACACAGAGTAGGACATTTGTATTTAATGCAGGATAAGATTATCGGCCTTGCTGTTGGCAGTCAAGCACATTTCTTGGTCACATCTACCATGGCCCAGAAATAATCAAAATACTTAAGATCTATTTTAGTAAGAAATTTAAAGTAATAATTTGTTAAAGAAACTAACTAATTTGCTACTTCTATGAGTTTTAAGAATATATTAAGCAATCAAAACAAGTTTGAAGGTGGAAAGTGCGATTTTTGAAGTGATTATTCATCACATAATAACGATAGGACCCTTAGCAAAATAGTGTTAAGCTATTCGTTAAGCTTTAAGACAGCAACGTCAGCAACTCTAAAAAGCGAACTCTACAAATTCCCATCGAAACATCAACATTGCATACTGGGACATAATGTAAAGCTTGACGGCAAAACAAAAAAAATCGAGGTTGTTATCGGGGTGCATTAAACATCCCACCCAACATTTGGAAAATAATTTTCACAAAAATAACCTTGATGAGTCGTTTTGGACCACTTTTGATGATTAAAAAGAAATACCTATCATGTGCGATTAAAAGTGACTCGAAAATGATTCATGAAAACGCTCAAAATTTGAATTAGTGAAGTGCGACTAAAATAAGACTCTCAAATGAATCTAAAATGATTCGAAACTGTGCAGAAGAACGGGTTAAAAACGACTCTTTATGAAGAGTCGCTGCTAGGGCACCATTTTCTCCCGACAAAAATATCATTTACGATCAGATCGAGGATTCGAAAATGTCTCGAATGTGATCAAAAATTACATAAAATGTTTGCTGGGATTGGCCAAGTTTTCGCTGAGGTGGGAAATGGACAGCTCTGAAGGTTCCGCAGTCAAGGAACCTAAAAAACCTATCTGCTATCTGGCAGCTGAAGAGTCCTTTTTAAAAAGCATCGCTCCAATTAGCCTGCCATATGCTAAAGCATATATTTCGCTCAGTCTCAATCTCAACGATGGGTCGGCCAATGTGTCTCAGTGAGAACAAATTTTTTGATATTAATACTGAGTTCAGCCCTTATTAACTTTATATACTTTCACAGGATAAGAAAAATGATTAGCAATTGGATTTTCAGCACCGAAAGATAATTAAAAAAGTGTATTAAAAAATTATGCAGTCCAAATGGTTATATTTTGGATTTTGCTTTTCGGTGCAGAGGTACGAAATGATGTAGTAGGTTTATTTTAATAACAAAGGATTGCAAGGATAGTAAATTAATAATAAATTCAAATTCAAAGGATTGCTGGGTAAGGGGAGTAAAGAGTGAGTGTTCATTTGGTATCCGTTTTTGATCGGAAAATGAAGGTCTAGCTTTGAACGGCCTAAGATTGTCACTTCGTTATAATTAAAACCTCTACACCCAGAAATAAACAGAACGAATAACTCAAGAATAAACGCTCTCAAAAAATGTATTTTCTTTTTAAATTTTCAAGAATTCTGTTCTTGAAATCGAGCTAAATTCATTCTCAGCACAGTTTTTAAAGGCAAGAAGAGTGAGGCAAAGAAACAGAGAGGACTCGCTCGCTCAGTTGTGTTTTTTACTGGAGAGGGGTGTGTGGTGAAGCTATCGCGCGGAGAGAGCAATCGATTTTTGCACTCATGTTACGTTGGAATTTCCAACCTGTTGTGGCATTGCTGGCATGGCGAGACGGCAGTTCGACTGACAGTTGACTGGCAAAGACTGATGCTGCTTTGAGGTGTTGTGTATACCTCGAACCAGCTAAAACTTGCTACATGGTTTAACAATTCATTTTTTATAAAAAATAAATATGAACAAAATGGAAAAAGCAACTGATTTCAAATGGTTGTTTGATTGGAGTCTGTAAAGCTCTTGATTTAAAAGTAAACGATCATACACTTGAATTTGAGGAGCTCTCGAGGAACATTATCGGGGTTTGACTATGCAGTATGCTCTTGATTCAAGAATTTGTTTACCAAGATTTGAGCATTGAAGCTCTTGGATCAAGAAAAACGGAATCAAAAATTCATAATTGGATTAAGAATTTCACTCTTGGATCAAAAAATTTTCATTCTTATCGAGCTTCTGACATCAAAAACTCTTGATACAAGTATAACATTCTCTATTTTTTCTCTGAGTGTATGTTAGTCACTAATCCTAGTTGGTGATACGATCTGATACTAACCGCCTCCGTAATTTTGAAAGGATCATATCTGCCACAGTTTTCCGAATTGCTGGTTTGAATATCCGCCGAGGAATTGGTAAAGAACGGATTAACGATAGTCAAGCTTTGGGCAAATGATTGTGATTGTGCAAAGTACATACTGTGCATACACTTTCGTTGGTAAATAGTATACTACAGTAGGGCTTGACCGACTTCTTTACTTGTGTTTCTTGTCAAATGACCTGGAAGTTTTTATATATTTGGAATTCCATTTTTAGTCAGATGAACCAAAATGAGTTTGATCTCTCATTATTTCGTCTGTTTGTTTATTGTTTGCTTTGGTTAAAGGATCTTCTATGAAGTGACAAGAAGTTGAAGAGTGTTTAAACTTTCACAGTATATTCCCGTCATTCACTCTGTTCTGAAACTGAACAGTTTAAGCGGCAAGATGTTAAACAAAAGTAATAAGTCTCTTTATTTATTTTACTTTCAATATTAATATTTAATATTTATAGAATGTATAAAGTTGATTTGTTTAACACCGTCCATTTCCATATAAAATGTATTGACAAAAAAGTGGACTATAACCACAGGAGTCAACACGTCTCAATTGCCAAACGGGGAGTTGGAAATCAATTTTTAATTAATAATTCTCTTTGACCAACATACCAAAATCCTACACTAACCATTAATTAGAGCTGGCAAATAGAGCAATAAAGCGAGCTAGGTGAAAAAAAATTGGCAACAAATGGTATCCATTGCGAAGTCTCCAATTTACTGAACAAACACGCACAATTGGCCTGGCCATAGATATAAAAGCAAATATACATATGCCGTTTTATACATGGAGGTAGATAAAGCTATATGGGAATACAATTACCACAAAAATGCAGTTGCCATTGGCCCCCGGGTTGGCATTTTCCCCAATAAAAAAATCCCAGATACTGATAAAAACTTCACGTTAAGCTTTTTTTTTAATGAATGAGCAGCAACGGCGGCAGTCAAAATTAATTGAATTAATATTTTTTGCATGTTTTTTAATTTAACAAGAAATGGCAATAAAACGGTTGAGTGGCATATACATTCGGTTGCCAATGAGGTGTCTGAATGAAAGATGTTGCAAGTGTGAAATTGAAGAGCAATTAATAATAAATGTTATGCATTTCCCTCTGAGATATTGAATTAAATCAATATGGCAAGCATGTTTAATTGGGTGACACCTACATTGGTTGTGCTGTGGTGGTAATTACATTATTTTTGGAATTTGTCATCAACGTTAGTTGTGTTTCCATTTTCGGTAAAAGTAATCATTTTTTGGTTGATTTCAATATAAGCTAATGCCACTTGCGCTGCAAAAGTTAACTCAAAACACTGCACACATCACTTGTAAGCTGCACACAAAACAGCTTTACCTGCTTTCCATAAATGTAGGGTCAATACTGCATTGATTGTAGACCATCTCACCTTCGGCCCCAAAATGTTGCATCAGTCATGATAGCCACATCAACCCCACATACGCGTTTAGGTTTATACAGAAGTGGTCTGTCGGTCGGTCTTTAATATTTTGGATATTCAAATGGAATTATCGGAGCCACCGGTGGGGCGAACTTGCTGCTATTTTCACGCAGGCGCAAATCAAAGACATGGCTGGAAAAATGGGTGAGCACAGAACATTAATCGGGACGAGCTGTATAGCTGTCCTCTACTTGACCATCCCTGGTATAAGTCAATGGCTCCGATAATATTCTCAGTGGCTTTATTACGCCTGTCGTTTTTCGGAAGCAGCTGATAAATTTTTTGCTTGGAGAATTTTAAAAATGAATAGAAAAAGCGCTCGAATAGCTACCCATTTCATTGTATTTGGCCAAACAGCAAAATGTCTTTGCTATACGTCATTTGTCATACCATTGGCGGATAATCCTTTTCGGTATCCTTATATATCTGTTATGACTACACTCAGAAACAAGAAAGATAGTCGGTGAAGCCCAGTATAAATTTTGATGCTGCAGTAGCAGCTGAAAGCAGCGCTGCTACTGCGCCGAAGCAGCGAACAGTCTTTTGATCATAACTCGAAACCCGTTCATCCGATCTTCTCCAGTGCTTGAGCGGATCAATAAGTTATCCAGATTACTAAATATATCTAGAAAGTACAAGCCTAAATGGCTTTTAAACTGTGGGAGATATGACTTTTTTTCCAATTTGCGAGGGCGGGAGGGGCTGTGGCCAAAATTGAAAATAAACTTGATCTGCCTGCAGACATAAGAAGCATATGTCCCATACATGTCAAACCTCTATCTCTTAACATCTCTGGGATCTGTGCGTTTATACGGACAGACAGACGGCTGTTGATGCAGATCAAGAATATATATACTTTATAGGGTCGGAGATGCTTCCTTCTCGATGTTCCATACTTTTGCACAAACTTATAATACTCCATGTACCTACGGTACAGAGTATAAAAATCTAAGAAAATCGAGCTCTTACTTCATTTTCATAATATGTTAAATTGAGTACAAAATAGACTCATAATGAGAGGTCCACAAAGTGTGCATCTGGAAATACGAACTGTTTTTAGTCCAGTTTGTTCTTAAAATTCCCAACTGGTATTAACACTATTGTTATGGCGTGTTGATACACTATTGAGCCTCAGTAGTTCTAACTAGCTCTTTGGATATGGTCCCCAGATATTTCTTTGTATCAAAACAGGGACTTCGTTTAAGAGCAAAGTGGGAATAGCTTGCGAATAGTATGGGCTCAAAGCATGAAGATTTTGTACTTGTTTGAAATACTCTTACGTTCTTTCTAGAATGTTTTTGGGTTACTAGACTTTAAAAGCGAACGTCTTGTACTTATTTTGAGAGTTGATCGGGTGTGACTTGAGACCATTATAAGTTCTCTCTGTACCAAAGGTAGATACACAATATATTAAGTTTTTGCCAAGTTGGTAACAGCCAGGAGGGAACATTTACGGCCCCATAATGTGAATTCTTATACTTGATCAGCAGCAACAACCGAGTCGATATAGCCATGTCCGTCTAATGAACAAAACGATCTTAGATATAGCAGGTTCTACGTGTATGGGACAACAACTTTGAAGCATGCAGGTAGATTAGGATTATTTTCAAATTTTGTCACGGCTTTAATAACTTAAAGGCAGTGAATTCGAAGTAGCACTTTAATATGTGGTTGGAAGTAAACCCAAAGCAATCATACAAAGAGTTTGCCGCTCACGTTAGCCAGCAAATATTCAGATACATCGCTCTGTTACCAGAGGTCAACGCGAGTAGGTGAGAGAAGGTTTACCAGCGATTTGTTTGCTGAAAAATTGTGCCAAATGCAAGAAAAGCTTGCAGAATCAACGGAAGGAACCCGACAAGCCATATTCCACTCAGTCGGCAAATCTAATTTTAATACAAAAACATAGAAAAAGAGTTGAAGTGGAATGTCCTTTCTCAGTTATTTAAGAAAACATTTCCTTACTTTTAATGTCAAGGCAAAATGATATCAGAAAAGTAAAAAATGGTGAAAGCTTAAAAAAATGTAATTAAAAAGTGGCTAGGTTTTCGCTTTCTTTGCCTTAAATCAATTCTCAACCTCGTTTAACTCTTTTCCATTCCTTCAAGGGTTGAATTATTCTTGGGACTTTTGGAGCTATTGCTGTTTAATCGAGGTGTTCAAGACTGTCAAACTCACTTGAAAAGTCTTTCCCCTGTTCAATTGACACTATTAAATCAAGATTAAAAACTAGTTAAAATAGTAAATTATCCTACCACAAGCTACAAACACAACACACATATACATATTTATCACATGTCCTTGGACCTCACAATTTCAAATCCAACTTCAACTTAGCTCATTGAAATTCAAACCAACTACAGCTGCTCATTCATATGCATATAATACAACAAATCTGATGCTCGGTTCTCGCTATCCCTCTTAATTCCATTTCACTGTTGGCAGTTTAAATATTTGCACAAATTATTAAAATAAAATTTCCGTCACTCCACCTCCAACTTCAGCGCCGCGGTACCCCACCTGACCAGCGTCTCATGTCTCTAGTGTTTGCCGGGGCGTGCGTGCGGCGCATATTAAATAAATATTTAAATAAAAGACCTTACAGGTCGTCTCTCACCTGTCCGGCGGATTGGCAATGGGCAATGGGAAACGGGCAAAAAGAAAAAAATGGAAGCGCAGACTTCTTAATTTGCATAAAAATTAATTTTGCATGTCGTCTATTTGTTGTTGACGCAACCTCTAGAGTTTGCCTTACTGATTTCTCTTGACTTTTCTAACTCCCCAATTGCCGAACAGCAACTGCAAGCCGTGTCCTGTGGCCAAGCCCACGTTCCTGTGCGGGGCGGACAACAGGACCTACTCATCTCTATGCAGATTGGATTATCACAATTGCATACATTCGACAGCCATACGGATCGCCTGCAAAGGATTCTGTCCCTGCAAGGGTAAGTCGCATGTATAACAAATGGGAGAAATTGAAAAAAAAAGGAAAGAGAAACAAAGAAGTGGCATGTGGCCGGGTTCAGGCTGGGTGCAGCCCATAAAAGTATGCTACAAAATGTAAACCTCGATTGTGGGAATTAAAAATTCCAATTACCAAACAAATTTCAAAGGCTTTAAATACCCAGACAGCGTTTTTGAATATTTAATAGGCCGCCGTACCAAGTAGCCTCCATTGTTCTGGCGCGCACACAATGCGCCTGAGAGGCACTCGGCGAGTCCGCCCGGCCGGCCAACGTTAATTTTCAATTTTGCACAGATGAAAGCGCATTCCATGGGCTCTTCTTGTAGTTGTGTGGCTGGGAAAAATGAAATACATGCATAAAATAGAAATGACGCCTCAGTGGGCAACCCGGATACGAAAAGTTTGCCTAGCCAAGCGATTTTATGATGCCCATTTTGCCATTTTCACAGAGAATGTCGATGGCAAGCGACTGCAGCGCATTGGAGGCTACAGCAGCAACAAATACAACAAGAAGATCAGCCTGGACCAGCAGCAACAGCGACAGCAGCAGGCCTACAAGGATAGCAGCAACAACAACATCATGATGAACAGCGGCAACCTGATGGGTGGCAACAACAACGACTTTAATACCATCATGAATGTAAGTAAAGTCCAAATGGCCAGGCACAATCTGATTTGCTTTCACCCACCCACTCACCCACACACATGCACACAGGACAAGGAGGATAACAATCGGCAATATAATCACATCAATGCTCAATATACATTCACGCCCGAGGAGATTAAATATGACAACAAACACTACAAATATCTCAAGTACACGGCCTACAAGAAGGTGAGTAGCAGCATGAGGTGAAAATTGTATGCTCCATTTTAATGGATTTTCTTTTCCATTTTTGTTTCCACCCTCCCCCCAAGGATGCCAAGTATCAGGAGGATAAACATAAGATGCGCAACTACAACGAAGTGGTGGAGAAACAACAGCAAAAGTATAACAAGAATAACAATCTAAATGGTAAGTTTTTTAGTGGGCTGCCTTCGAAGTTCCGGGAATAGCTTAAGCGTGTAGAGAAATCTAACCAAAGATAATCCAAAACTGTATGTTATAACTTAAAGGTTAGACGCGTCCAAACTGCTGAGCCAAACTTCATGGAATACACATAGAAGTGGCAGTGTCGATTAGAAAGAGTCTGACGCTAAGTACTAAGCCTGTGAATCGGTTCCAAAGCGGCTAAAAGCGGTTCATGACTATTAAATCGAAAATATATTTAAGCTATGAACTAAAAATTTGTAGATTGATAATGTTACTATTATATATGGCCTAAAACAACAGCGCAAAGGGCCAAGGTCGAACTTCGCACAATTTCTTAAGAGAAAGGTTCCCACAGTTAAGCCCCGAATTCGAACAGCAAAGTTTGAGAAGCTGTTTTTAAGCTAAGTATTTCATAGCTGGCGTCAATAGCTGCTCAAGGTGAACGGTTGTGTACATTTTTGAAGATGAAACTATTTCATTAGATGTCCCGACGCGAAATCGAACCCACGGCCATCTTGTACAGCAGGCACACACAATACCAGCTGCACCACAAACGGAAACAATGATAATGTGGCTTTGGACATTTTACATTCGAACCGGTTTAATATTGGTTCAGTGTCTTACCTCTACAATTATTTGAGCTATGAACTTGAATTTTGGTCTCTAAATTGATAATAAGGTCTTGGGTATTTAACTGATTCAGAATCGGTATCGAAGCGGTTGAATATTGATTATATGAGCTACGAAACTCGAAATTCTAAGTGGAAATATTTTTGGAAAAATGGAGTTTGATACTTTCCCAATTCATAAATGGCTTCAAACAAGCTTTGATTAGTTTTAATGTGAATACCTTTTTAAAGACGAACAAAATAAATACTCGTATTTGAAGATTTCAATGGATCACCACCATTTGGGTTACAAATCGGTCTTCGTTCACAGCTTTTTTCCTAGCTCTGAGAACTCAGCTCGCTAAAGAAAGTTTTGTAGTAAATATAACCACACTCAGGATAAAATAAGTAAAAAAAAAGTTTTATACTTAACTTTTTAAGTATATTTATATCTTGGAAGTACCACATTCCATCGTTTATATTATTGAGATGAGAAATTACTTTCTTAAACAAAAAACCCCAAAAATGCTTACAGCAAAGTACTTAAATATAAGAACGATCTTAATTCAACAAAATATCTTGCATTCAGTACCAAATAGATTAGATACAAAAAGTGAGCTACAGAAAGAGCGAACTCTCTTTAAGCGAATCTTTTCTTAAAATTCCCAACTGGTTTTAACACTTTTGATATGAAGTGATGGTAGATTTCTGACCTACCATAATACAATCTTGGTCTTTGGATATTTCCAGAACGCTTTGACTTAAAATTGACTTAAATCAAGATCGAAACGAAACTATTTTTTTTTATTTTATTTAAGAGACAGAACCAAAAACAATTTGAGTTGTTTTTGAAGAGCTCTTCATTGATTTTTGAATTCTCTGAAGTATTTATTAAAATGCCTCCAGGTACACTTGGTACTTATTCTTCGAGTACAGGATAGACTTAAGAGAAGGGAAATTGAAACATAGAAGCACAATTTGAAACTCCTCTCTTATTCTGAGTGGTGTAAATTACATTTGACTGTTTGATACGTAGCTTTACAAACTAATAACTTATATGTGTCATAGGAAAACGTGGTAGTTAGAGGGAGACGACCACTGTGCTATATGTGCTCTTGTGTTAAAATATCATTTTGCTCAAGACTGTTACGAAAGAATAGTTCGAACTGTTCTTAGTCCTTAAACAAACTATAATCGTACTAGAATTACGTATTTCGTGCACAAATCATAAATGGTCGCAGTAAGCATTAGTTATTCTCGAAACTTAAAAGGCACCCCACGTTTAGATCGCTTTGCTCAGTTAATCCACTCCCTGCCCACCTGTAGGTTACCCCTCCAAATCGGCGGAGTGCAAGCCCCAGCAACTGACCGCCATTGGCAATCGATTGCTCGACTGGTTCTCCGTGATCATGGCCGATAGCAAGAAGCGACGCCAGCATAGTCAAAAGTCTAAGGCCCATTTTCCACCCGCCTGCAAGACCGAGGCCAAATGGATGTTTGGCCATCTAGATCTGAACAATGATGGCCTATTGTCGCTGCAGGAGATGTACGATCTGGAGCATGATCAGAATGAGCGTTGCATTAAGCCCTTCATTGATACCTGCGATCTGGATACGGATAGTTCGATTAACACACGTGAATGGTGCCGCTGCTTTGAGAAGACCGATCGTCCCTGTGCTGCGGTGCGCCGAAGAATTGCCGGCGACTTTGCAGGTGAGATAGGTACAGGTGGACATTTCTCTAGCTACATAACACTAATACCTCTATGTTCTATCTGACAATCGTGTTCGAGTTGTACTACCTCAAGACACAACTCGATGCGATGCATCCGTATCAAAGCCAAAAACGGGTAGCAAGAAGAGTAAAAAATAAATTTTGGTTTCAGTTTTGTTCTGTTCAATTTCTCTCCTTTTGCCCTTTTTGCCTCTTGCTGTCTGCGCTTTGTTGTGCGCTTCGCTTAAGTTGGTTTGACACACACGTACACACTCACACTTTAACCTTTCTCAAACTATAATTAAGCGGCTGACAGCCAAATAGAAACCCTTACTCCAACACACACACACACTATCAAACACACACACTTAATTGTTTGGCCACCGCAGTTTACAGAAGTCACCTTTTTTCGTTTCACAAAACGCAACTCTTAAGCCAGCAAATTAAACACTCTTAACAGCAACACAAAAACTTTTCTTTCCTGCTGCCCAGTCTCTCGTTTTCTGTGTTGCCATTTTCAACTTTAACCATATTATTTTATTTTTCTTTTTTTTTTTGCCACATTTTTTTACTTCACACGACCCAAAAAGTTACAAAATAAGCCAAAGTACAAAAACAAAAACAAAAAAAAAGAACAACAATGTTGCTTGTGCCGCTTTTCACTCGCCGTCTGTACCAATTATGCCGACTTACTAAAATGTTGCTCTGTTCTTGTTGTTGCTCGTTTTTGTTGTTGCTGTTGGCGTCGACGTTGCAAACTAATTAGGCGCCTACGCACCCGACTGCGATGTACAAGGATTCTACAAGCCCACACAATGCCACAACTCGGTGGGTGTCTGCTGGTGCGTGGACAAGCATGGAGTCGAATTTGCAAACACACGCACACGCGGCAAGCCCAACTGCGGTACGTATTAAGCACTTAAGATTTCATAAATATTTGTTGCCAACTTGCCCCCCGGGGGTGTGCAAGAGGGGATGGCAGAAACCATTACTGTATTTAATTAGTTTGTGTGTTTAAATAGTTATCGCAAGCCATGTCGGCTTAAATGCAAAAGCAGATTGTTAATGGGTTAAAAACAATTAATGCCGATTACCTGCCTCTTGATGAAAATCGAAGAGAAGCCCGTCACATATAAAAAAAAATGTGCAATTTTAATCCGATTTAAGCTTAAAGAGCTTAAAAATCAATTTGCATTTAGTTATCTGCAAGTGCTTTATGTATTTTTCAAAAAGAACAATCGAATTTATACATGGTTCGAAGAAACAAAAGCCTTTTCAGGCGACAAGAATCGATTATGTTGCCAAATCTTTTTGATAAGCAGAAATAAACGGAAGTCATGGGGAGGCAATTGAATGCATTAATTAAAGCATTAATTTAATGTCTTGTCTCTCAAATTTTTTCCAACAGGGAAGAAAAACATGAAATCTGGGGTCTTATAATCACTTTCACTTCATTCTTTCACTTCACTTTCATTTATTGTAAAGATATATCTGGGAAATAAAGTATCCCAAATAATTGCATAGAGGGAAGCATTTCCGACCACATAAAGTATATATATTCTTGATCAGCACGACAAGCTAAGTCGACTGAGCCAAACTTTGCACAAAATCTTGTAGTACAAATACGATGCACAAGTATCAAAACCGGCCGGATCGAATGACTACAGCATATAGCTGCCATAGGAATGATCGGTCTAAAAACTAGTTTTAGTGAGAAAAAGTTTTTGTTCTCAAAGCAAACGCCTCCGTACTTTGTATGTCTTAGTTTGCTATGATTTCCCATGATTCCTTTAAGTTTGGTCGAAATCTGACATCTGTATAGTATAGCTGTCATAGAAAAGTAGAGTCAGAAAAGTAGTCTCTATGGGAAAAACTCGATTGCTTTCAGTGGAAATGACATCCAAATTATACCAACTTCAGCCGAACCGAAGTTAACTTTCCTCTTTGTTTTGGGTATGCTACTTGTCTGGTACTTTAATAGTGCTCCAGACGAAATTTTGTGCTCATGACACTACCTTGTAGCTTTTTGAACTTGATTAGCTGGGAGATTTAGTGGATGCACTGGGTACCATTAAAATTAAACGACACTTCTTAGTAAACCTTTTATTAGTTGATATCTGCAACCTTATAAAGTGAATATGTTCTTCTTCAATGTCCTTTTTATCGCTGAGTCTTGTTCAGTGACAGTTGTTCAGTCGCTTTTGATCAGCATCTCCTGCTCTGTGAGTTGTCAGTTCTGTGACTGTTCAGCTGTTTTATGCTCGCCTGTAGTTTTATAAAACATTTTAAGAACATCTGAACAAGTGAACCACTGAGTAATTCCACAGTGTGACCAGGATTAACATTATTTTGAATGATCGCCAATCGGCACAGTGCCCCATGGATAGCCAATAAGCAAGTGAAGAAATAAACTACTAATCAATTGAATAGCTGAACAACTGAATAACTTAACAACTGAGTAATTTGAGTGGCTCACTTTTAAAAACAGAACTAGTGGACACTATTCTGTACACAGCTACATAGCTACAAACACTTTGCACTGTCCTGTACATTACAAATCATTGCATATCAGAAAATTATATTGAGAGGGGATGAAACCATCTTGTACACCATTACATACACTTAATCTACTCATTCAATTGTCCACATTCAATGCTTACGCTTCTTAAGCCCACAGAACGGCAATTTAAGCTGATTTAACTCTGTTGTTGTGTAAGGATACAGATTCGAAATTGAGTTTTACTATTAATATTACGCATACGCCATGCATAACACATGAGCACAAGAAAAGGAGCCGTCAATTAAGTGGCAGGTCTGCTACTCGCTCTGAGGGGCTCAATGGATAAATCTCCGTAAACCATATATATATATACATACTTACTGTTTCTGTTTACAACTACCGTTTAATGGTTATGACTACAGGGCCTAAATTATGGACGATGTTCGCATTTAATATTAAGTACACACAAATTTTCATTTTATATTCCATCCTTACAGAGTCCGTGGTTAATAACGCCGCCTCGCTAACATCCGACGACGAGGATGAAGGCGCCGACGATGAGGACAGTGTGGAGGGCAGCGCCGATCAGATGCTGGTCTTTTAAATGCTACGCCACTCCCCTCCCAAATGGAAGGGCCTGGCCATCCAATCAGCAAGCGTTTAAAAAAAAATTTAAATTATTATTATGATGGCAAACAAAAAAAAAACAAAAACAAAAATTAAAGCAAAAGTAAAGAAAGAAAAAACAAAACAAATAAATGTGCAGTAGCCAAGTAAGCGTTTTTGAATAGAACTACGTATAGCAAAAGCAGCATAAATCACACTCACTCACACACACACACACACTCGCCAAAATGATGGAAGTAAACAGAAACAGAACTAAAAACTTGGTTAACCAAGAGCAAACGAAGGAATGAAAAATTCTGTAGCACGCAATTAGGAATAGTCGTAACTTAACCAAGCTTCCCCCCCTCCCAACCCCCGTCCCCAGACACAAATTGATTCATCCAGGTACCTAGCTAAAAAAAAAATGCACTGCGTTCACTTTTGGTTACGGTTCGGTTCTTCCCCCTTCTTCTACTCCATTCGAACTCTTCTGCTGACTCGCAAAGAAAAAAACAAAAAAGAAAATCGTATAACACACGCTAAGAATTCCGCCCAAAGTATAAATTTATGTGATAGGTTTTTTGAAATATAAACAAAAAGAAGCAAAGAGAATATCTAACTGCACGTGGCAAACGTTTCTGTGCGCTTTTCGGTTTTCTTTTTGACAAGCTGCCAAATCGATAAACGTTAAATAAGAATTCATTCAACCCACAACTGAAGTGAAGGAGCGCTGCGTATGTAGGAAATGTGAACACGTTCGTTTTACAGTTTTTCGAAAGGATTAATGCACGGGCACTGGCTTTGTTATTATTAGAGATCTGAGGGCTTAGCTGCTATCACCGTTTCATGGCACTTGCATTTGGCCAAAGCCGAGTATAGAATTGGCCACTCCAAGTACACAAACCGCGAAGAGATTAGCAAAACTTTTCACCAAATGCAAATGAAATATTATGAAATACGATATATAATGTGTAAACGTAAGACAAATTTAATGAACGGCAAATGCTTATACATGCATATACCTACATCATACACACATATATATATATATATATAAATAAATATATTATATGTTTAAACTGTAAGTATATAAGGTGGCATAATTAAGTGACACAGCCAGGCCACAAATTCGCAAAAACAAAAACCAAAAATTAAACTAAATTCCACACAAAACTTTTGATGTAGTCTCCACGTTTTCTTATTTTCACACATAAAAAAAACTGCTTGCAAAGAAACCCCAATTATATAGCCAATTGTAGTAAAAAGCTGCGTCCGATAAGCAAACCAAAAAAATGCAAATGCAACTCAATAACTTTTTAATTATAGAGCAAATTTATTATCAAACATATAACAAAAGAAACCAATAAAACAATCATTTGGAGATCAAGTGCGTATGCGAGTACATACATTACGAATCACACAATCCAATCAAAGACTTGCGCATTGATTAGTGCATTTCTTTGCTGCTATTGCGGTGGGAGCGCCCAGTTCGCCGAATGCACAATACCTGTGAGAGAAAAAGTAACTGTAAACTCATCAACTGACTACACTTGTATCTATGTATGTATGTTTGTATTGCGCAGAAACAAATTATCGAACATCAATCCACCTGGACATTTTGCAACATTTGCCATTGCATTGGTATATGTTTTTCAAAATTCTCTAATCAATTATACAATACGTACTAATGCATTTGAATCGATATCGAACAATAATAATGTTTTCATTTTTGAAATAATATCGCAAACGTAAGTCAAGCGAATTCGATATTTTGTTTTTAACTAATTTATTTATTTATTTATACATAAAATGACGAAACCAATAAACAAAATATTATTTAATGCAATTTACATAACCACAAAAGTCTATTCTTTATTCCAATTAACTGGTTGGTAAGTACACACACACACACACACATTGAAACTAATATAAATGATACCTTGATTATATCATAAACCAAGGAACATTCACCGCAGTGAAGCGATTGTATGTAATTAGACTGGATTTACACGGTGAAGCAAACTTCATGAAGTTCTCTTAGTAGGCGGAACATTAAAGGCAAAATAAATACGTTTAATTAAGAATATCATCTGATGCTCTCGCCTACTAAGAGAAGTCCATGAAGTTTGCTTCACTGTGTAAATGCAGTCTAAGATGGATATGCATCCATTGGAAACTGCACATCCAGAATGGACAACCCAGCAGAGAGCGCACATGGCGTCCGCCATACCTTCTTAACAACACCAGCAAGAGCATATCTTCAAATTTATGTCATTATTTGGGTGAGACTTGCCAAATTCAACCAAAGAAAAATGTGACAAAACCAATTTATTTATGTGGTGTTTTTGTCCTTCACCCTACACAGAAAAAAAAATCCGAATTCGAGATTGAAAACGGGGTGATCTCGGGGCATGCTTGAAGTGATCCTGTTTTTCGGGATCAAAAAAAAAAAAGTTGAAGTAAAATCAATCTTTTTCCCGGATCAGCTCTAGAATATCCGAGATCACCCCGTTTTTAATCCCGTTTCGGATCGATTTTTTGTTGAGTGTATAGAATCTGATTAACTCTTCGCGGAGTTTGGGGCATACACTTTTGATGTGCTCGGGCTCAGTTCGTCGGTTGGGTTGGCGTTCTTTCTCCTCCATTTATGGCTAACGTACCATTTCAAAAATTAAGTGCACTTTCGAAACGAAAAATTTGTGAACTAAGGAATATGGACTAAAGGAGATAGACACTATTTCTTGTGGATACTCACGAAATAAAAATCTTCTTTAGCACGTTATATTTAAGGACTCGTCACGAAAGCTTGAAGACTCTAAAAATTGTTAGTGTAGGTCCGATTTCCCCCAGTCTGTGTTGAATGCAGCAGTGCCGCAACAACCCACTGTCACTGTCACTCCCAAAGCTTTATTTGCTCACGTTCCATTGTAAGTTGTCATGACACACTATGACACTGTCAAATTGTGCTCACCCTCTCTTGGCAATACCTCTACGACAGTATTCTTGGTATGCCCCTAAATTGCTTCTATCTGCTATTTCCGTATACCCATAAGACCAATGCCAAACCTCGCTCTGATGATCAGGAAATTAAACGTATGTGGATTTAAGGAGATGGGTAAGTTTGTAGAGCTTTAAGATTTAACTTCTATAGCTTACATTAACCGAACACTATCGACGTGGATGGTTACCTTTCAGATGTGTTCTTGATCAGCTTGACGATCTGAGTCAATATAAACATGCCCGTCAGTGCGTCCGTCTGATTCTATGCGAGTTCTTCCGTCAGTTTGAAAGCTAACATCACTAAACTATAGCAAAGGATGCACAATATTAATAATAATTTCGGAATACCACACGCAAATTTGGGTTTTCTACATTAACGTTTAGATATTGAAAACACACGAGCGTATGACTATGTGTTTTATCTAGAAAGAAGATTCACGTAGGTTTTCTAAATAAAAGTTTAGTGTTTCAAATGCTGAATGCTACGTATAGAAAATCTACACGAAACGTGTTTTTGATCTAGTAGCTCATCGTCGCTTGTCACTTCCCCATATCAATATGATTTGCGGCATTGCCGCGCGTGTGCTTGGTAGTCGTATGGGCTGAGATGCCGGTAATTTGTGTTTAAATTGCAGAGACAAGGTAAGTGAGTTATGAGTTCGAGCCAAAGATCCCAGACAATGCGTTCTAAAAAAATAATTTATGTCTTAGGCTTTACACAAAGAAGACTTCCCCTTGCGTGCCCCCCCCATTCCCTCCCTTTTCATCATCATACTCCCTTGTGAAAATAGTACAGTGATAACAGCTGAATTTAAAAAAAAAAAAACAAGTAAGGGCGCTGCAGTCGACTGCCCGAACTCAATTAATTGTTTTTGAATTTGAATGTAACCGGTTTTTGTAACTGCTATTAAAGGCATATCCTGGAAGTAGGCCACATTATTTAGTAATGTCAGCGGCTTTAGACCTAACTTACTCAATCCGGTGTTTTTTGTCCGATCTGATTGTACTTTTCAGAAAATAACGATAGATATTGGGCCCAGCTTGATGTATACGAAACTTGAAAACTAACACTAACTTGAAATTTGTGGATCTGAGTGTCTTTTAGGTTTAGGTTGTGACGGTTGTGTATTTGTTGTGTATTTTGGTGATAAAAGGGGGACGGGGGGGAACTTTCCAAACTCTAAACAAACTTGATCTGCGTACGGCATACATCTGCTTTCACGCAAAAATTTGTGGCTCTATCTCTTAAAGCCTCGGAGATCGACGCGTTCATTCAGACAGACAGACGGACAGACGGACATGGCTATATCAACTCGGCTGATCAAGAATATATATACTTTATGGGATCGGAAATGTTTCCTTCGCACTGTTAGATACATTCGCACAGCTTCATGATTCCAGTTTTCCCATTTTCAATGGGAACAGGGTATAATAAGGAAAGTTAACTTCGGCTCGGCCGAAGTTTGTATACCTTTGTAGCACATTTTCTAACGAATTTGAAGGGCATATCCACTGAAAACAAACAAGTTTTTTTCAATAAGACTTCTTTTGTATGACAGCTAAACTATATAGATGTTTGATTTCGACCAAATTTCGTGTAATTATGGAAAAACAACGCAAACTAAGAAATACAAAGTTTGGAGGCGTTTTATATGAAAACAAAACAGTTTTTCTCACTAAAACTAGTTTCTCGACCGATCATTCATTTGGCAGCTATAACCTATAGTCATCCGATTTTGGCAAAACTTTATAGAATTGTGCGAAAGCTTATAAAATAAATATATGCCAATTTTGAAGACGTTAACATTGAAAACAAAAAAGTTTTTCCTACTAAGACTATTTTTCTAACCTTACTTTTCAATGGCAGTTATATGATATAGATGTCCGATTTAGACCAAATTGAGCAGAATCATTGAGAAGCATTGAAAACTAGTAAATACAGAGATTGGAGACGTTTGCATTAAAAACAAAAAAAGTTTTTCTCACTAGAACTAGTTTTTCGAACGACCAGTTAGAGCGTAGATTGTAAAACGTTTTAAATGACTTCTGAACAAATCGAAATTATCGATACTATCGATATTTGTATTGATTATTGAATTGATCCGTTTTGATGTCCTCAAAATAGCGTCGAACTGGAATCACTTTAAAAGCAAATTTGCTTAGAAATACGCTTTTGTTTTAATTAACTTGTGAGCAGATTATTGAATTGCAGGTACCAATTTAACTAATTTTAAAAATCACCTACATACGTTGTTGGTATCTGCGCTTACAGAGTCTGGCAGCACACGCACATTATGTCAGATTAAAGGACACATAATCAAGAGCATATCCTAAATAGCTGGCCAAAATCAATCCATACCTTTTCCAGCCATCAGTTGGCATACTTTGGCTTGGTCTTAAATCAGTGGGTGAACTACCCGATCTGTAGTATAACCGATTTCGACGCTTACTATCTTACGAGCTTGGACCCCCAATGGACTGTATCCTCAGCTATTAAAAAGACTTCAATTAGTATCCAGGCAAAGTTTCATCAACATGTATCCAGTACATTTAGAGAAAGCTGGAACTTTACTTGTTTTCTAATAATTTTCTAATTTACACCAAACTTGCACATTTGCCCCCAATACACAACTAAGTGAACTCCCTTATTTTTTGATAGTAAACAGAATGCATTCTAAATCAGAGATTGTTTCGCTTTAGTTTAACAAACCTAACTAATTATAAAACAACTTATGGCCACTTGGTGACATTTAAATATTTAAAATAACTAACAAACAGAGACACAAACACCCCATCAAAGCGCCAAGAATGCGAACGACTAACAATAAATTTGTTGCGCTAATTTTATGCGCACACAAGCAACAGACTAAAAAAATACAAAAAAAAAGCGGCCAAAAGCAACACCAACAACAACCAAGAAGGGGGGGCAAAGCGCAACAGGCGCACAAAACAATTATGGCACAGATTTAAATAAATTTCAGTTGGTGCAGGAAGAGACAGCAGGAGGAGTGGGAGGAGGACGGAGCAAAGTCAACGCCGACGCTGACTAGTTCACACGCTAGTTTGGATGGCTTAGTTCATGGCGGTGTCAAGGGTGCAAACCGGCGGCAACTTTGGCATGCCGTTCAAAACGGAAGTTGCCAACAACAATTAAGCAACACACACACAAACACACACACACACACACAAACACACACACATACACACTAACTCAGACACAACAACTTGGGGACATGTGCAGTCTTAGTCAGTCACTCAAAGTTGAGTGTTGGCTGGTTATTTTTGTGTGGCGTTCACTGCAATGCAAACGCACATAAACAATCTCGGGCAGTGTCTGCTTGTGTGTGTGTGTGTTGACCTGGCCAACTCATTTGCATAATTCAGTGAATCAAACAATGTGACAAGTTGCCTGCTACGGCTGGCTAAGTTGCTGCAGTCCAACTGAAACCCGCTTCCATGTGACACAGACACATGAGTTGGTACTGTACTGCCCTTCGCCCTCCGACCCCATCCCTCCACCCACACACTGCGACTTTTTGGCATTTTTAATTAGGCACAACTTTTGCCATGTGTGTGTGTGTGTGTGTGTGTGTGTGTGTGTGTTTTTATCATGTTTACGTTTTGTGTGCAGCTTGCAACTTTTCTATTTCCATGCGTCATGGTTTGTTAGTGTGTGCGTGTTGACACACACTAATACACACCAACACTCTCACACTTTATAGTTCAAGGTAAAATGGAAAACTTTTTTGTGATTTGACAGGGGGGGGGCAGCGGGGGCTTGACACAAACTTGCAACTTTGCAACACCTTTTGTTTATGGTGTAGGGGTTAAATTTATATACTTAATACAGGGGGTCGATCACATAACAGTTATTTTAGGCAGTGATTGTTTAACCTTTTCCTATGCCTAATGTGAGTGATTGCTGACCCTCTTATTAACTTGGCGAGTTTGTTCAAAGATATGGAACTAGGTAACTGCATCGGGTGAGTTGGAATTCAAACAAAACTTGTCTTAGCCGAACAACCCTTAAAAAAGGGGACACATACATATGTGAGCAGTTGGCGTGTGCAGAAGTTGGTTGCATTCTACATTCAAATTTTCCCATGCCATTTACAGGGTTGCCCATATTCGACGGACCCATCTGGCAACGCCATAACTTTTGACAGAGATGTCAGATCGCTTAATGACATACCGCGTTTGAAGCGTCAGTCCAAGCAGATTTTTACCATGGAACAATACACGCCACGCGAGCGCTCTGAAATAGTTGAAATTTACATTCAACAGAACAAGTCAATTGTGAAAACTCAACGTGCTTCCGATGAAGCCCATTTCACATTGAATGGGACCGTAAATAAGCAAAATTGCCGTATTTACGCCACTGAAAATCCTCAGGAGATTCAAGAAGTGCCTTTTCATGACGAAAAAGTCACAGTTTGGTGCGGCGTTAGTGCGAAAACGGTCATTGGGCCGTTTTTCTTCCAAAATGAAAATGGCCATGCTGTTACCATCAACCAGGAGCGTTATCGCGACATGATGACCAATTTTGTGATGCCAATTATTCGTCGAAAGCGTATGAGGCAGTTCTGGTTTCAACAAGACGGCGCTCCACCGCACACAAGTCGCATAACAATCGATTTTCTGAATAAATTGTTTCCGGGCCGTTTGATGTCGAAAAGTGGTGATTTGGACTGGCCACCGCGTTCGCCCGATTTGACGCCGCCTGACTTCTTCTTGTGGGGATATTTGAAGTCAAAGGTTTACGTTAACAAGCCAAGGACCGTAGAAGAGCTCAAGGACAACATTCGTGAAGAAATAGCCGCTATTCCGGCCGAAATGTTGGCGAAAACGATGGAAAATGCTGCAAAAAGGGCACAATCCGCCATCAACGCCAGAGGCGGCCATTTGAGAGATATCATATTCAAAAATTGATGTAAACAAATCTACTTTATTTTTTTCTTTGATTTTTTTAAAAAAAACATGGGTCCGTCTTATATGGGCAACCCTGTACTTGACTGGCCTTTACACAGCTTTGTAAGTTCTAAGAGTCGTTGGTTCTGGGACTTTTGAATAGTACCTTAAGAACATAACAGCGTTTCTGAAAAAAGGACTACTCAATTTGTGAAGTTGAGACAACGCAAACGAAAATCAAGCAACAAAATCGGTTGAGCACGCCTATAACACCTGCCAAAGTTTGTCAGTGCTGCCCATCGCTGCTGCCCAGCATGAATCTTTGTTTTCCCCATAACTCAACAATTCTACATCCGATCTTCAACATTGTTTCGGCGGATCGATGAATAATACTAAAAACTAAAAATGTCCTTGTATCTTTAAAATCGAGGGAGATATGGCGTTTTCAAGGGTCTAAATCAAGAGTATATATATACTTTATGGGGTAGGAGATGCTTTCTTCTGGTTGTTACATGCTTTTGCCAAAACTTATAATACTCTGTGGCAGAGAGTATAAACATTAGCTTTATAAAGTATCCATTCCAAATGGATACCAAAATCATCCAATAAATATTTGTATAACCTTGCAGAGGATATATTATAATTGCCCAGATTTTTGTAATGCATATTACACATAAAGTATACATATTCTTGATCAGCAAACAATCGGTCAAACAACTAGTTCTACTGAGAACAGCTTTATTGTTTTCAATTCAAACTTTCTCCAAACTCCGTAGTTACTTGTTTTCTATGATTCCACTAAGTTTGGTCGAAATCGGACGTCTGTATAGTGTAGAAATCATACAAAAGTAGAGTCAAAAAGTTGTCTTAGTTAGAAAAACTTTTTTGTTTTCAATGCAAACCTCTTGAAAATTTTCATATATTTGTTTCATAAGCTTTCACACAATTCTTTAAAGTTTCGTCAAAATCGGATGACTATGGGTTTTAGCTGCCTTAGGATTAATCGGTCTAGAAACTAGATTAAGTGAGAAAAACTTTTTGCATTTCAAAGAAAACGAGTTTGTATTTCTTAGTTTGCTAAGATTTTTCATAATTCCATTAGGTTTGGTAAAAATCGGACATCTATATAGTATTGTTGTTATAGAACAGTAATCTTAGTGAGAGAAACTTGATTGTTTTCAGTGAACATGTCCTTCAAATTAGTTAGAGGGTATACAAACTTCGGCAGAGCCGAAGTGAACTTTTTGAATATCCTTTTTTACTCTGTGAACAAATTTTTCCTAGCCATCTCAGCCTAATCTAACCTACTTCAGCATGATAAAGAGAGTTTTAAAGAGTTAAAATAGTTTTTATATCAAGAACTACGCCAAAGGAGAATCCCATAGTTCACTTAACTTTTTATACCATTTGCTTCCCATTAATAATGGGAAAAGGGGAACTATGAAGTTGTGCGAAGGTATGTAAAAGAGTGAAGCAAACATTTCCGACCCTATAAAGTAAATACATATTGTTGATCAGCATCAACAGCCGAGTCGATGTAGCCCTACCCGTCGGTCTGTATAAACGCGTCGATCTCGGAGACCATAAGAGGTAGAGCCAGAAATTTTTGCATTGAGGTAGTTGTATACGCAGATCGTGCGTGTCAGATTTGAAAAACTTTCATTTTCTAATTGTAATTTCAATTCACTTCAACTCGGACTCTCATCGATTGGTGGCTGTGGACATTCTACTGGTAAATTGGAATAAGAATCATTACTCATTAAGTCATTTTAAGTAAAACGACTTAAACGTGCCGTATATACGGAAATGTCATTAAAGTTCTATTCAAAAGTAGTGAAACCAAAGACTCCAAAACTTACAAAGATGAGTAGCGGCCAGTCGAATAAATTTCAAGGGGGAATTTGAATGTGGAATGGAACCAATTTAAGCAGCACACATATGTTAAATTGTAGGTCCACTTGTAAAATTACCACTCAAAATTTGACTGACGTTCGCTTGTATGTTGTCTTTGGTGGAAAGAATCAATCCTTGAGTAATCCTAGGTTCTCACCGGAGTGATTTTGTCATGAACATCACTCGTATTGACAATTCTCGAACTTTCGTAGATTTTGTTTGTATTTTGAAAGATAACTTGCTGGGAATAACATGGACTTAGATGATGTTGTTTTCTTAACTTACCTTTATTCCCACAGTAATTTGCCCACTTGATCCATAGCCCGACGTGTTGGTTGCTGTGGATGTCGCTCAAAGAATCAATGTTCCCTCTAGCTAATGACACAGTAAGACTAGTGGAGATATTGTTAAAGTGTTCCCGGCTTGAAGGGCTCCTGCCAGCCCGAATGTTTTTATATTTCAGAGTATATTAGTGTCAGGCTTGACACAGTTTCTTTCTTGTTTTTACAAAGTATTGGGTCGAAATGTTGGATAGTTTGACACAGTGCTCCCAGAAGAAATGTATTTATGTTCATATTTCCTTACCAAAAATGTAATAGATGTGGCTCTGATGTTCATGCAATCCTCCGTGTCTCCAGATAAGTCTGACTGCTAATTTGAACCAGCCAGTCCAGATTTGGTGGCAAATCGCCAAACTTTTTGTGAAAGTGAAAATGGGAGCATGGCTGATGATTCTTACTTTCATTTGAATCTTGGTTTCTGAAACTTTAAAAAGCTTTTCCTAACATATTATCCTCGGATATTTTCCCGACAAACTAACTCAACGACCCACGTAACCTTCGTTCTGTTGTTAAATGCTGGTGTTGTGTCACGCTAGTAAATGTTTTATACTGTTTGACTGCTTGACCCTTATTTTTTTTTTTTGTGTTTGGTTTGTCAGGTGGGCGTGGCTGGTGGCTGCTGGCACCATGCAATTATGGCGCAGTTTTTCGTGCAGGACTTATAAATTATTAAGTATACGCAGTGTGACATCAAAGTGCATTGAGCATTAAGGCGAGAGATGACCAGGCCGGTGCAATTGCAGTGGGTCATGAAAAGTGGTCAAGTCAAACAAAAATTATGCCATATTTGGCTGTGGTAATTTCATCAAGCCCAGCTCCAGCAAATGTAGCAATTGCGTGCGTACCCTAATGTCAACCCAAGCAAGACATTTCAAAAGTGACCTTGGCCAACTTGCCAATAAGTTTACGCTGCTAACCGCAAAGGTCGAAAGCCATGCGGCAGGGAAGGGGTGGGACAAGCACCCTTTAATTTATAACTAATTAATGGCACTTCATGCCAGCAATTGGGGGCAACCAGTTTGACTACATGTTTTGGGTTGCAAGTATCAAACGAAAAATGTAAACAAATAACACATTAACTAAGCAACAATTTATCAATCGGAAGCAACAGAAAAAGGCAAACAAATGTTGTCAACGCCAAAACCACTGAACTGTTAAAAGTGCCATTGAATACAACAACAACAACAACAACAACAACAACAACAAACGGCAGCAGCAACAGCAACTGTTCAAACAGACAAGGGACAAGTCCAATGGAAAGATAGACAGCTCACATGCATGGCTAGATGCGATTGATGGATACATATGTATGTCTGTTGATGAGGGGAGGGAGGGAGGGGGTCTGGGCCTTACCTGAACTTACGCATGTGGCATGCGGCAGCCTCGCCCTCGCCCTCGCCCTCACCGGCGTTAAATAGTTTACATCCAGCGAGCAATTCGGTTGCCATACTGTCTATGTGGATACACTCCAGCGATCTAATCAGCAATCTCTGCGACGTTGACATGAAATTTCTCATACGCTCGGTTAGCCGCGTCGACGTCGACGCTAGATCGAAGCATTCATATCATTTACATACACAACAAAAGCTTTCGGCTTTTCGTATCTGTGTGAGTCGACCTGACGCTCAGTTTTGTGGCTTAGACTCGGCATCAGCTTAGCCCCCCCAAGCTCAGCTATTTGCAAGTGGAGAGTCGCGCGCGACAGACGTGCAAAGTGCATTTGACTGAAAAAAGTGGCAATAAAAAATAAAAATAAATAAATCTCCGAATTTGTTTTTCAGTAATTAATGAAATCAATGCCATTTTCCATCAATTTGGTTGGGCAAATTTCAAGTTTTGCATATGGAAATAGTGCAAATTGTGTTAAACTGTGCCAAACAAAAACCAGCAAACACATCAAATAAACAAAAACCAAAACGAACCAACCCATAATCCCGTCCGGTACTGGTTACAGGCCAAAATCAATTACAATTTATTAGAGATTACACAATGCCTCCTCGTCAGCGGGCAGCCCAGTCGTGGCTGGGCCAATTAGCATTTACAATAATTTTGCTAATGCTGCCACAAAATGCAAGCGGTGAGTTCTCATTTTGGGGGTCATCCAGCTGCTCCAACAATGTATAACTAAAGCTTTGGTTAGAATATTGAGTTTGCTTCCCCTAATGTTAAGCAATGTGCTCATCACAGCGAAGATGTGTTGAACTTGTAATTTGCATTCAATGGCAAAATGTGAGATTAAGTAGAAAAACAAAACTGCACAGATCAATTTTCAATAGGGGAGCGAGGGAGGGGAAGGGGAGTTTGTGAACTTGGTCTGAACTACAATTCGTAAGATTCTGAGCTTACCAACGCAATCGCCGACAAAGTTCTTGATATTATACTAAAATATGGGCTAAATATTCGTTTAGAAATATAAAATAATAAACGACAAGCTTCAAAACATCACAAATCATTTGAATTCTGATGCATTTTTCTTCTTTTCATTTGAGTAAATACAACTTAGATCCTTAATTAATCTTGTAATCAACTTTAATGGAAAACAAATATCAATTTCAAAAAGATTAGCTTGATCTTTCTCGAACTTAATAGAGCTTGATACAAGAACGAAATGATTGAAACAATTCTGAATTCAGAAAAGGCTAAGTTCCAGTTCGGGTGATCTTGAAGTTTGTACCGATTTCCAGTGTCAAAGTAAAAGAGAGCAAAAACCGAGTGCAAGAGTATTTCTCTGAGGCTAAATGGGTATACACTTATAAAGCAAAGGATTCCATCAACTTTGGAACTCAGAATAAATCCGTTCAAGATCTACCGAAATCAAGACCAAAGCAAAGTGAATTATGAACAATAGTTCTCATTATAGTTCGTATTATGAGTAATCCGAACATTTTTTTGTATTGCTTGGGCACGTTTTAAGACCATTTTGTGCTCGTTCAATAAAATCGAATTGAACTCGGAACCTCGTACACGTCTCAGCCGTCTACCTCACCCGAGACCTTGCAAATAATCACAGTGAGGGAGGCTAAGCACTTAGCAAGGAAAGACCACGGCGAAGTTTTTCTGTAAACGTCGGGACTAGTAGTAGAATAATCTGCCAAAATGTCTGTAATCATTCAAGACTACGCTTTGTTTCTCTGGACTAAAAACTAACCTATGAAATATTCATATCAAGTGGGTACAATAGGCCTTACCAGTGATTTTAGAGTTCGTGTTTAAAGACAGTCAGCCATGTAACGATTGACCGACTTCTTATATCTTTTGTTTCCTTCTTCTTTCTTCTCTAAAACTGACCCCACAACAAAGATTCATACTTACACACCCGGTCACCTTCACTTGCCTTTGGCGCCAGCCTACTTTCCTCTTGGCCGCACTGTTTTTGGCAGCTCAGCTGCTTTTGTATCACACGTTACTGTCAAACAGGTTCCGTTTGGTTTATAATTTAACCATGAATTACAAACGAAAAATGCTTGTAGATTATTGAATTTTATTATCAAAATTCATACTCGGCTACAAAAGTGCACTATCGGAAATAATTGAAAACGTCAACATACGAAATTGCCGAAGAGAAGCCAAAAGCATTAGAAGAAATGCCATTGCATTCAGAAAATTGCATTGTTTGGTGTGAATTATGGGCCGGTAGCAACATTGGAGAGTACTTTTTGAAAGATGACCAGGGCATAGAAGAAGGCAGTAACCGGTAGCATCATTGGATAGTACTTTTTGAAAGATGACCAGGGCATAGAAGAAGGCAGTAACTGTGAATGTAAAGGGCTACCGTAAGATGATTACAAACTTTTTTTTTGTCTAAAATGGAAGAGCTGGACTTGGCTGACATGTGGTTTCAACAAGACAGCGCCACATGCCACACAGAACGCTAAACAATGACCCAATTGGGAGGCGAGCTCGGAGAACATATTCAACAATTTCACGTTTGGGGTCGGTCAGTTCAATCAGTGCGATATAACGAATATAGACTTTTTTTTTGGGCTATCCTCACCAAACTTTGCACAAAGTCTATTCGTACAAATCCGCTGCACATTTGTCGGAACCGGCCGGATCGGATGACTATAACATATAGCTGCCATAGGAATGATCGGTCGAGAAACTAGTTTTAGTGAGAAAAACTTTTTTGTTTTCAAATAAAACGCCTCCAAACTTTGTATTTCCTAGTTTGCGTTGTTTTTCCATAATTACACAACATTTTTACATCTATATAGTATAGCTGTCATACAAAAGTAGAGTCAGAAATGTAGTTTTATTGAGAAAAACTTGTTTGTTTTCAGTGGATATGTCCTTCAAATTAGTTAAAAATCGTGCTGCAAGGGTATACAAACTTCGGCTGATCTAAGGTCAGCTTTCCTCTGTTTTTTCCCTAATCAAATACGAAAGCTGCTAAAAAATCACCCTTTAGTTCAGCTAACGCTCAACTGACTATACTTAGAAATGTTTTAATGATTACATTACCTTAGAATTTGCCTAGAATTTCCACATTTCCAGTGTTCAGTTAGGCATTAACATTTCATAACATTTAGCTGACTAATGCGCATTCTCCGAGATGCCCTCGCTTGTCTTACACCGCAATTGATATGCAACAAAAACCCATCCGAGTCAGGCACACGTCAACAAATTGTTGCCCCTTATGGGTGATCGATCACTGATCAGCAATTTGAAAAATGTTTGCTTTTCAATCAAGCGGCAAGCGGCAAATAATTTGCATATTTTCTTCTTCTTTGTAGCGCTGCTGCTCAAATGTCCGCTACATCAGATGCAATTGCAGAAAATCGTAGGATTCCGTCCGCCACTGGAATATCTCAGCGATGGCAACTTAATTTACAGCCCGCCAACTGTAAGCAATTTTAAGGATCGGGATCGAAGGAGCGGTGTGTACGATGAGCCGCCTGCCAGTCAGCTGTGTTGGCGCAGCTGCAACGAGGATCCCGATTGCATTGCATATGTGCATCTGTTGGATACGAATGAATGCTATGGCTATTCATATTTCGAACGCACCGCACGCTATCTGGCCATAGCCGGGGAGCTGCCACTGGTGGCCGATGCCGAGGCCGTGTTCTATGAGAAGACCTGCTTGCGCGGTGAGATAACCAGCCGGATGGGGGCGTTGGCTAATATTGACCGTGGCTAATGCCCGCTTTTTGCAGTCCCCGATTCGTGCAAAGGTCGCTTGTGGGCGCTGACCAAAATTCCCGGTAGCAGTCTGGTGTTTCAAAGCAAGAAGACCATTTCGACGCTGGTCACGCGCCGTGAATGCGCCGAGAGGTGTTTCTTCGAAACGCAATTCCGCTGCCTGTCCGCCTCGTTTGCGCCCTCGTATCGGAACAATCGTGAGCGGTAATTGTCAGTTTATGTGTGTTGGTTTTTTTTTAAAGAATTAATTGCCTTTGTTTGTGCATTCACCAATGCAAAGGCAAAACGCTCTCGATTTGATTATTATGATATCACACGTTTGGCCAGAAAGATGAAGTCATAAATCATCCCCTCCTCCCGTTTGCAGATTTCGCGACGCGGGCCACCGCCCTCCGCCACATGTGACCCTAGGTCGCTGCATGCTGAGCGACAAGGACAAGACCATCCAGCCGGATGCTTTTCGGGCGGCGCCCTACGATGAGGAGTACATGGAGAACCAGTGCTTGGAGCGGGCCATCGAGAATGACAATTGCTCGTACGAATTGTATGCCAACAGCAGTTTCATCTACGCGGAAGCCAAATATTTTGGCCTAACCCAGAAAGAGGTGTGTTGCCCCGTTGCGCATCATTTGTCGCGCATTATGAGTGTTGTAGTCGATGGAAATGATTGGATGATTGATTGATGATTGATTGATTGGTATTGCAGTGTCAGGCGCTTTGTACACACGAGTCCAAGTTTTACTGCCAGGGTGTCTCCTTTTACTATGTTAACCAGATCAGTCGATCCCAGTGTCTGCTGCACTCGGAGGATATTGTATCGCTGGGACCGCGAAGTCTGAAGCTACGGGAGGATTCGGTCTATATGAGACGGGTTAAATGCTTGGATGGTAAGTGGACGCAGTGCGAAGTTGGAATGATGAAAAGTAAACGTCTTGTGTAGTCTTAAGAATTTTCTTTATGTTTTACAAAAAAAGAGTTTTTTTAAGTTTATTTTCAATTTCGGATACGCCCCCTCCTGCCCCGCTATTTCGAAAAAAGTTATACCTGCCACAGTTTTCTAGATAGAAGGTTTGTGCCTTCTGGGCATTTTTAGTAATCAGTATTATTTGTCCGTTCGCCTAAGGAATGGTTGGGATCGGATAAGCGATAGTCGAGTTATATAGGGAAAACAAACATTTATGATGGGCAGCACTGGCTGGAATAGCGATGGGCAGCACTTAGCACACCTTAACACATTGTGTAATAAATGGAATCTTTGGAAGGTATAGACGGACGGACAGACGGGCATGGCTGTATCGACTCTGCTGTTCATGCTGATCAAGAATATATATACTTTATGGGATCGGAAATGTTTCCTTCTGCCTGTTACATAAATTCGCACAACATCATGACCCCCCTTTTCCCTTTTTCAATAGGAACAGGGTATAATGAAAGTGCAGTAATGACAATGACAATGATTTGATTGGAAAAATACAGTCTGATCTATGTGGATCTGCCACTGCCACTTTTCAGACCGGAAAATGCCCATATGGGACAGTCAGACGGCTCTCAATTTCACTGGATTCACTTCGAGAAAGCGTCGCCAGTGCATGGGGTTCCCGGAGAATAAATTTCGTAGCCCATGAGGAAGAGGAAGGAAGAAATTGTAACATAATTTTTTCAAAGTTTTAAAAATTGAAAGGCTCAGCTACCCAGCAAACATTTTATGTAATTTTTGATCAGATTCGAGTCATTTTTGAATCCTCGATCTGATTAAAATAGTCATAAATGCGCTCGATTTCTGATCGAAAATAATACTTTTGTCGGGAGAAAATGGTACCCTAGCAGCGACACTTCGTGAAGATTCGAAGGATTCACTTTAGACTCATATTCGAGTCACTTGAGAGTTTATTTTTAGCCGTATTTCACTAAACCACATTTTGAGCATATTCATGAGACATTTTCGAGTCTCAATTAATATCATATGATTGGCATCTCTTTTTGATCTGCAAAAGGAGTCGGAAAAGACTCATCAAGGCAATTTTTATAATAATGATCTTCCAAATGTTGGGTGGGGATGACCTACGACTCATTAATAGATAGAGCACTTTAATCAATTTAAGCATCTTGGCTCCAACAAAAAAAGGCCTAAAGTCATCCAACAGTTAGAATTATTGGATGAACTAAAACAGAGCAATGAGGCCTCAGAACGCTGAGAGCGGTGCAAGCAATGCCGCGGAGTCAGTGCGCCGGGCCGACCAACTTGAGCAATCTTTGAGGACAATAGAACGGTCCGGAACGAATTCTTGAAAAGAATGAGAAACCATAGAGTTAAATAATTGTGTTATTTAATTGAATTGCTATTACACAAATGAACTGTTCTGGCATTTCTGATCATTTCCGCCCATCTTCTGCGGCCTCCTATTGTCAGGCATAGCTTGGGGTGCTCCCTCTCGGAAAATCCTTCATGTGCATCTTCTCCACATGCAATTATTAAGTTGTGCACTTGATAATGTCATTTGAATTTCGGGGAAAATTCTGAAGTCCTTTCCCAATCTAATACTAGATACTGATACTTACTCGGCCCTAAAAACTTCACTCAAAAGAGCCTTAACGAGTTAAAGTCGGCCCTACCCGACTTCGAAATCTTATAATTGCCTGGTTGAATCCCTTTAAGCTACCTACTTCAATTTACAGTGCAGGTCTATTGTAACCGCGATGAGATGAGCATACGGTATAAACCCAAAGATTGGTTCACGGGTAAGATGTATGCCAGCATGCACTCCAAGGACTGTCTGACACGTGGCAGCGGCAATGACAGTGTCCAGTTGACTCTACAAATTGGCAGCGAGGCCAAGGAGAATCGCTGTGGAATATTGCGTGCCTATGAGATGACCCAGGCGTACCACAGGCAAGTGATCAAAGCAAGCTTGACTCCGCCATTTGGCTTAATGTACTATTTGCTCTAAGCAGAACCTTCATCTCGGCCCTGGTGGTCATCCAGAATAATCCGAATGTGCAAACTCAGGGCGATCGTCTGATTAAGGTGGGTTGCATTTTAAGCAATGCCTCTGCCTCACTGGGCGTAAGCGTACGGGATAGCAATATGGATGCATCGGAGCATGTACCCAGTGCCATTGCACTGGAATCCTCGCTGGAATATGCCGATCAGTAGGTTACACTTTTTGTGTTCTCCTAGTATCTAAATGTTTATCCTCTCCTGCAGCGTGTTTCCTCAGGAGGGCGTGGTGCATTACAACAGCAGTACTGGTCCCCATCCGCATCCCAAAATCACACTCCAAATAGTCGATCTCTCGCATCAGCATGAAACCAACGATGTGCAAATTGGTCAGAATCTGGAACTTCAAATTGTGGCCGATTACAGTCCGCATCAGTGGATGGAGGAGGGACTGCAGCTGGCTCCCTTGCCAGATTTTCGTGCCACCTCGCTGGTGGCCAAGACCCAGGATAATGAGAACTACGTTTTGCTGATAGATGAGCGCGGCTGTCCCACAGATGCCAGTGTATTTCCTGAACTGGAACGGGTGCGCACACACTCCAAGAGCATGCTGCGTGCCCGTTTCCATGCTTTCAAATTTTCCGGCACTGCCAATGTCAATTTTGATGTGAAGATACGTTTCTGTGTAGACCGTTGCTTGGACAGCAATTGTTGGCCACGCAGCAAGCGACAAACCAGGCAACAGCCACTGCAGGTGCAGAATCCTGTGTACATTTCCACTGTGGTGGATGTGCCGCCGGCAGAACAGCAGCAGCAGCAGGGAAACAACAGCAGCCAACAGCTGGAGTTGCCCTTGAACTACAATCTGCGTGTGCACGGCCCAGATCAGACCAACAGCCAGAGCTATTTGTATGGTGAACGTGGCGTATTGCTGATAGCTGGCATTGATGATCAGCTGCACTTGGATAACATCTGCATCAATCAAAGCCTGCTCATCGCCCTGTTCATACTGTGGCTCATTTGCCAGGTGGCCTTGCTTTTCGGTTGCGGCATGGTGCTGCAACGCTACAGACGCCTGGCCAAGCTGGAGGAGCAGCGTCGACGACTGCACGAGGAGTACCTAGAGGCTAGACGCGTTCACTGGGCTGATCAGGGTGGAGGTTATACACTTTAGAGCTGCGTTAAAAAATCGTATTTTTAATTTAATAAACTTAAGCGAGTCTTAATTACACTCAAATGAGGCATGGGGGCGGGCGGGATGGCTGCTAGCCTAAGAGCTCTTCTTGGGATCGTAGTGTTCCCACTTGCGGTGATTGAGCACATTAAAGTCGCTGCAGTTTAAGGCAATCTGGCGCAGATATTCGGACAGCTTCAACAGTTCCTTATCCTTGGCGCGATTCAAATGAGCCTGACGAAATGGACGTATCTTGAGTCCCGACTTGGGGTTCATTAGAAAGTTGCGGCGTATGTCATCGAACATGATGGTATTGCTGGAGCTGTACTGCTTATACAGAGCCCAGATGACCCCCAAGGGCTTCACATCTACCACGCCGCGCTCGGGCACATGCACCGAAATCATCGCATTGGAATCGAGGTAAAACATGATCTTGTAACTCTCATTGCTAGCCACACCCAGCAGGCGCATCTTCTCCTCGATCCACCGCATGCTGGTGGCCGACCAGATGACTATGTCATAATGCTCATAGGCGGAGGTGAGAAACTCATGTAAGTACGGACGCATCAGTTCGGTGCCAGTCTCTGCGGGTGAACGGTGATCGAATAGAGTGTAATCAATGTCCAGAACCAGCAGTTTCTTGCCCTCGCGAGGCGGCGACAGCTCGGTAATCTTGTAGTCCCGCACGCGTCGCTGCACTTTGGCCAGATACACCGCAGAGTTCTCCACGGACTCCTCACGATCTTCGGCATCGTCGAAATCATCGATAACCTCGCCAATATCATCGGGCAAGCTGCAGGCATCCTCGATATCTGCCTCTGTGGAGCCCACCATCATGAGTTTGAAATTCGGCTTCAGCTCCAGCGAGCAGATTTTCACATTGTCCGCAGCCGGCTTGCCTGCAAAAGCCAAAAGTCATGAGATTAAGATAGAATTGGCCAAGAGGGGCGATTCCCTTACCCTTGTGCTTCAGGTTCAACAACTTCTGGCGTTCCGGTCGGACCTGTGTCTTGCGAAAGATTTCATGACGCAGCACTTCTACAGTGTCCTGCTCAGTTAAGTCCACGGTATATTCCTTGCCGCTCCACTTCACCACAACAATTAACTCTTTTATTTCAGTCATTTTGTGTTTGTGAGACACATAAGTTGCAGTCAACTGTAAATATTAAAGTATTAAAGAAAATTGCAGCCAAAAAAATTTTGTGAAATGAATTTTCTGATCGATTCAGTATCAGTCTGCTCCTCGGGATCAATGTCCAGTGGCCTCCACCTGCTCCCATGCCTCCGCTGAGTGGAGCCTACGGCAGCAGGACAGGGAGTTTTGGGGCTAAGGAAGTCTTCTTCTTCTTCCTCTTCTTTGAAATCAAAATTGAAATGTCGCGGGATGGCGTGAGTCTCCGGGTAGCGTCGAGGGCAATTAAACTTAACTAAACTACTTAAAATACTAAGACCTACAACTAAAAACTAACCTAGTTTGGTTTATACTGCACACAAAGAGCAACTGAGGGAAAGTTGAAATTAAGTTTAAAATGATAAAAACTTGCCTACTAAGTGGAAGAGCCAGCTACCGATGGAGCAACGTGAAGTTGCCTTTGATTTATGGAAATTGTTTAATAATTTCTGAGATTTGTTTATAAGTTTTGGTCAGTGTGCCCTTATGGGGCAAGTGAAAATATATTAAGACACTTACCAACACTCAAAGCAATGCTAGCTGTAAGGCACGGTGTGTGCTGTTAGACGCTACAGAACTGACTGTTAAGTCAAACCGTTAAAGTTTTGAAAGGGAAATGTTTAAATGTTATATTGAGTTTGACTTTAAATAATGAGGAAATATTTAGATTACTTGCTAAAATTTGGCTGTCAGTAATATAACAGAATTTTAAAGTACTTCTTCTTTCTAAAAGAGGGCCCACCGATATTTTCATAAATAATTTTTTTTTCATGTAAAGAATGTTCATATACACATCAGAAAAAATCTCTCACTCATCTTGCGAAAAAAATATTTTTCTATATTAACATTATTTTTTGGTTCACATTTTTAAATATCTAAAATCAAGGAAATAGTAAGAAAAATTCAAAATAATTTGTATTTAAAAAAAATAAAATAAAAAAATATGGTATATGGTATTATATTCAAAAACTTGCCTTTAATCAATTTGCAAAGGAGCTGAATCAGCATTTTCAAATAATAATACTATATTTAATGTATATATATATGTGACATTTTAATAACCTTTTATCAGTGTTTTAACATTTTATTTAAAAATTGGCGCCCCAGTAATTGTTATCGCAGTTGTGTATCGAAACAATACTGATCATGCAATGCAGCTGAAGACGTCAGCAGAGAAAAACAAACAGTAGGCATCTGCATGTTGATGCTCTTGTGCCGGCAATGCGCTTATCTTCGAGTTTCACTGCAAGCAACAAATCTTCAAAGTGTGCGTGCGTGTTTGTGTGAACCGTTAAAAAAGCTCGACTTGAATTTTTAAGCTTTTCCCTCTGCTCTTTCGTTGTTGAATTCTTGTTCATTCGTGTCTCTCTCACCTGCCACTGCTGCTGCTGCTGCGACGTCTTGAGTCGTGTCTGCGCTTGCCTCTGCCTGGCCGATGATCGCTTCAGTCGCAAGCGAAACGAGTCGAAGTGCAAACGTCTCAAGCGGATTATCAAGTTGTAGTTGCGAAATTCAAATCAAACTCAATCGAGAGAGCGATCGAGCAACGTTACCATACAAAGTTGAATCAAGTTGAAAACAAATTTGCCATCAAACGAAATAAATCACGAAGTTAATCATTTGCAAGCGTGACCCGCGCATACACCCAAAACCATTGGAGCTACAATCTGCATAAAGCGTAGCCCAGACGCGCGATCTTTAAGTTAACCCACTTTCTAAAACGACAAAACAACAACAAAAAGATAAACAACGAAACAAATTAACGAGCAAATAAAGCAAAGGTGCAAGTGATTCATGAGAAAATTTACAAATTGTTCACATATTTTTTTTGAATGCCCGTAAAGTGTTTATGGAATTCTAACTAAAGCCCAACCGGCTCCCCAACTAAACAACTATAAAAGCCCGCAAAACAAAACAAAAAAAAATATATATATTTTTAGCCAGAAAAGTTGAACTGAAAACGATAGCGATACCGGAACACGCCCCCGCGCCTCCAAAAACCGCAACAGTGTAAGTTACAGCCGCAACCGGGCAGCCTTTTGCATTCCCTTTTTTTTTTGCTGTGGCTAAGCGGCCTGCAAACCAGTTAACAAGACGTGCCCAACTGTTGGCCAGTTTGGCAACACTCACAAAACTTAAACGGTTTTCACAGACCATATCTCTCTTTTCGACGGCACATTTCATAATCTGCGCTGCCAGCAAAACGTCTTTAGCACCTTAAACTTGCTCTTGGCCAGCTCACATTTCGATAATTTCTTTGGATGATTATTTACTCGGCTGGCATATTTTATTTGGCTGACGCTGTGAAATTGTTTCGGTTTTGCACTCCCTGCCGGTTTGCATAAACACCTAGCGGGTAAGTGTTGACTTGACCATATGCAGCGAAATATCTTCATCTTAAGCACTTAATTGTACGAAAATTGTGTGCAACTTTCCTAAACGAACCAACATCGAAAGAGATGGCCAACGGAAATGAGCGAAAAAAAACTCATTTTTGTAATTGGATACAAGGAAAAATAAATAAATTATGGAAAAAAGGTTAATCAATTTGAGTCACATGGGAAGACTTAGGAATGCATTTTGCAATCAGCTAAGTAACAACTTAACAAATTCATCGAAGAAACTTGAGCATTGAGAATGTTGGTTGACTAAGCAGGGGGGAGTGGTTAGCACGCTGGGCCAAGGGAGGGATTTTTCAACGATTATTTGAAATTGATAAATTTCTTGCAAAGAGAGCGGCAGTAGTAAGCTGTGTGAGAGAACATTTTTTTTCGATTTTCCAATTTTTAGATTTTTAAATTTCAATACTAACCCACTCAGACAGCAATCCGGTCCAGAATCGAACTCCAAAGTACCGGTTTGTTTCGGGTCTTAACCGAACCGAACCGAACCTCAACCACAACTCCTCCATTTGGGGAAAGCGTTCAGTTAAACAAATTTGACATTTTGTATAAGTTTTATATAATTTTGATTTGAATTTTAACTTTAAATTTCAAATTCAATATTTTTTGTAAATTTTATCAATGATTTATAGATATTATAGATGACGCATGTCGAACAAATCGAAAATTGTTAGACAATGTCCGCTACCAGGAATAATTGTGTTTAATTTCAGATGCGTCATCTAAGTAAAATAAAAATAATTTTTTGATCATACGCAAACTTGAAATATTGTAAATTATATCGCTTGCAAGTGATTCATGGAAAAAACTAAGAATATCAAGAAGGAAAGTCGGTCAAGTTTGACTATAATAAACTCTGTACCTCTCAAAAATTGTGCATACCACACTTAGTTTGTGATCATAATACTTTTGTTAACGACATATAGCGATGAAAATATTATAATCAGCCGTAACTTGGCGTATACTGGCGAATATTTAGCGGATCTACATTTGAAATTTATCTAAGATCTAAGAAGCTAGTACGACCGGGTTTGAAACTCCGTACCGAATCGACTGCAGAATTTTAGACGTTTAAAACCGAATATTTGGCTTCACCCACTTTCACATTTGGCTTGTGTGCTTTCAGTTTTCACACAAGCGAAAAGAACCTACAGTGAACGCCGAATTCGTTATGTAAAGTTTGTGAAGTTTTTCATGGCTAGTTAATTCCAAGCTGGCGCCAAAAGCATGTGAAGGTGACCGAGGGTGTTAGTTTTTTAAAGAAAACACTTTCCACACACTACCCGCTGCACTACACCCGGCTAAGTTTGCTGTTTGTAACTCTAATATACTGTTTTGGATCAAATAATGCGAAATTGGGAGTGCTGAATCTTTTTCTTATTTGGACCGAGATTTAAATCACAATCAATCTCGGCAGCTGAAAATACTAAATAAGACAGTATTATTCGGCTCCCCGATATTTTCATTCAAACCTCTTAATGATCTATCCATTGTAACCGAACTCTTTAATCGTTTCTTGGATATCACAACTCTTACAAATTCCGATCAATCGATTTCGGTAACGAGAAGAGAATTAAAAAACAGTGTCCATAGCGTCATTATGTGTAACAAATTTGTATAATCTTATTTTTTAAAGGATAAATACATTTTTTCATATAAGCACACATTGTTTAAACATGTATTGGGCATTTTTTCTAGTCTTTTAATTGGAACCTTTTTGAATACTAATTTATGATTGAGATGGGACGGTACTAACGTGGGTTTGAAAAGGTTGAGGCGATATTATAAGCTTTTAATGCTATAATCTTGTCGAACCTAGAGGGTTGTGTTTCAAGCGCACCATATTCTTCAATTCTGATCCATTGCTTTCAAAACGGCTTTTTTTTTTTAATATGTATGAAGTTTCCTTTATGAATTTGTAGGTTACCAAGTTAGGATATAATTTTGGAAGTGTCCTGAAAATTATAGTTAAAAATTTGTATAACAGCGATTTAAGATATTTTTTAAAAATGGAACCCCAAATAGTCAGGTTTGTAAGGTCAGAAATTTAGATGGATTAGTTCGAGGAACTCGGGAAAACTTTTTTAAGACCGGTTTTAAATCCTTTCTTTTAAATAAACAACTTAAAGCATTTCAATTTGAGTTCACTTTAATTCGAGAACCATTAAAGAATGACAGTTAACTCTGGTGACTTTGCAGACTTGCCTTGGTTGAAATTGTTCGACTTTTCTTTTTAAAATATTAACAGAGTTGAACAGGCCAAGTAACCAGTACTAAACCGTTTCGGAATATAAAAAACTTGACGGTCATACTGATCAATAAAATCCTTTATAACTACTTTAAGAACTCATAAATGCTTCCTCTGTGAGGAGGTCTCAGCTTATGATCAAAATTATTATGTGAATTTTTTTTGCTTAGGGTAGAAACAGAAGCTTCACCTGTTACTTACCGCACCTTAAACACAGGCGAAGTACACGTAACTCGTAAACCATGAATGGAAATGCACATTTCAAATACAACAACAACAACATTAAATGCCGGTGGCATGTGTGTGTGTTAGTGTGTGTGTGCAAAAAGAAATTGACAATAAAGGCAAGTTAAACATTTTTTTAACCAAAGGAACGTGTTTTAGCGCACTCGGAGACCTCGAGCCAATGCCTTTTGTTTTAAGGCGAGCCAAAAAGCAGGCGGACAGCCAATCATTGCCGTCGTCCACTGTGTCCACTGCCAATAAAACTCATATTATCTATGTTCGAGTATTTGGATACACTTTCACAAAACTTGTTCAAACAAAATATGAACATTACATTTTCTTTTTTCTTACCTTTTAAAATTGTTCAAAAGTTGAGGTAGTTTTATGCAATTTTTGTTGCAGTTTCTTGAATAACAAAGACGAAAATTAAATGAAACAACAAGAAGTTTGGAAAATGTAAGTAAAACTGCATTTTGGCACGAAATGCGACAGCAGGCGGTGGGCTGAAAAGTGTAGAGTTACGCAGGCGCGCAGTGAGTTAAATTTTAATGAAGGTGAGCTCATTGTTCGAGGGCAGTCGGATTAGTCAGAGTTTTTTCTTACCAAGTATAAGTACCAAAAAAATGCTTAGATATACAAAAAATCATAAAAATTTACATTTTGGTCCGGTCACAATAATTTTTTGAATTAAATCGGTTGATGTATAGATACAAAAATTTGTTAGTTTGTGCTGGAATCATTCCCATTTATCTAAATTTAATTTCATCAGTTAATTTTGTCAAAATGTCTGATTCAGTCGGTCTTAAGAAACCAATGCAATGTTTTTTTTTGTCTCTCTCATATTTAATATTCTAAGGGAAACGATTTGAAAAGACTAACCCCATTTCATTTGATATCGCTTTTTATGATTTGAAACGATCATGTCTAGTCCATATTCCAGTTGTTAATGAGTGGTCACTAGTTCAAGTTTTTCCTTACCATTCATACAATGTTATCCAATTTGAGTTCAAATACTTCTGATAAAGTCATAGAATTGCAAATCTGAACAATATTTTCGCAACTCTGGAAATTTATTGTCTTAAAAAATCAAATTTATTAATTTTTGATCAGACAATACAAGTTAAATGGTGGATAAAGCCCGATAAACTGAGATCTCAGCAAATCTTTAAAATCTTTGATATTTTCTTGATACCATTATCTATCACAAAGACAGACTGTAGTGTGCTAAGAGCGAGGCATTTTTGTTCTAGGTTGTCAGTTGACGTAGAATACTTCTCGAACAATTTGAAATAAACATTACAAAGTCCATTTTTGATGTACCACCACCATAGACCTAGAACAACCAGATAATACGGAAATTCGAAGGGATATTTGAAATGTAAACTGACTGGCAGATATTAAAACCGTTCTTGTCTTTGGATTTAGGAGTGAAAAAATCAGCACTCGGAGGTTTTAGGGTGATTCGATTTCATAATGGGGTAGTTGGCCGATATATGGAGGGAAGTTAATCGTTTTATAGGTTTTTAGGTATTTTTGGCAATATTTTTCTGATCTAAAATTGTTTAAAAATCAAATGCGATATCGTTTTTTAAGTTTTTGATTGCTTAAATTCTATTCCAGGCAATATTTATTCGATCAAGAGGTCGATGAGCCACCCTAGGAAGAGAAAGGCGGGTAAAAGTTCCATATGGGGTACTCCTGGAACTAGTCTGATTTGGATAATGTTTGTTAGGAACACGCTAGAATTAAGCTTGAAATCAGTTGTGTTAGGATTGTTCAATTTTTATGTGGAAATGAATAAACAAAAATATATGGGCACACTAAAAATGGGTTGTTCCACATGTGACAGTATCGGACAACGAAATAAGATCTGTGAATTCCGTTTGTTTTGATTTTCTTTTTATAAATTAATTAATATAAAATTTAAATTTGGAAATGCAAAAAAAAAATTGGGCTGAACTCAAGACCGCTTTGCAGCCCTGGACTTAAGAATTTCTTTTGGGTGACTAATAGAACTTTGTAAACACTTCTTAACCGTTAAAATTCATTGAGTGTCCTGTATATCCGAAAATTCACTTGAACCATTCTGGTGTTCCAAACTTCACTGGGAAGTCTGCTTATATATTTACAGATGGATGGCTAAAAAAAAAAGCAGTGCCACTGTTTTTAAAGTTGATACGGGTGAAAGCCTGAAAACTGCCCTCGCAGTAATGCATTAATATCAAACAAACATTGCAACTTTCCCACTTATTATTTCACTCAACGGCTCCAAGGCACGCACTTTTTGAGGTGTTTATGCATTGCTTACTCAATATATGTTTTTCGATTGTTTAAACTTTTATCGTTGGCATAATTAGATAATTTCTCTTTATGAAGTTTCACACAACAACATCAAAAATGAAATGCTTAGCTGATAAGCCGAAAGTGATTGATTGACCGGGGTGGCAAGTGACACAAACTAAATAGAGATATATTTTTTGGCTTTCCTAATGTTCAGTTTGTTGCTCCCCTTCTCACACCTGCACCTTGCGCATCTGCAAATAACTACAAAAAAATAATACAAAAACCAACAACAATGACCATTTCTTTCTTTTCCCAGTAAATCATCTGCTTGTTGTTAATTTTGTTGTTTTTATTTCTCCCCTCCGCCTCTCCGTTTTCTTTAAAGTCTGCACGACAGGCGCGACGGAGAAAGTTTTTCTCTTTTTTTTTCGCAAACGCAAAATTTGAAACCAAAGCGCAACAAAGTTTGTTTGTGTGTGCAATGTAAACATGTGATTTATATAAGACATTATTATCTGATGTTTTGTTTACTTAAAAGGCATAACAATTAATTGACGAAGCTTAACAATTCGAATAAATCAACTGATAACATTTGGAAAATTGCAAACAGCTTTTGAATCATTTGGTGGCTGCTGTTTTGTCTTTAGCAAAACATTCCAAAACTAAATTACTTAATTTATGGCACAAATGTGTCGCCAACCGAGCGACACTTTCTACGACCGCACCTAAGCAACAATAAACAGCAGAAGCTACAACATTTGTTGCATAACAAGAAGCCCGCTTAAAGACAAAAACGCATACAAATCGCGTGCAGAGCCCTCGCCTCTGGGCTACATTACATCAGCGCGCCCCCCCCACCCAGTCGCCCCTCTCCACTCTAGCAACATGAGGTCAAAGCGGGAGCACTTAATTATGCGTCGACTGATACCAATTGAAGGGACCCAACCACAAATCAAGATGAATTTTCGTTACAAAAGAAAGCCTTCGGCAGCGTGGCTGACCCTCATTATTATGGTTATGGCTTTGGACTTTATCAGTGCGTAGCTCTAGATGCGACTCCGACAGTCGGCAATTTATGTTTTTCGAAAATGGGGAAAATTCTCAAGTGCATTAATTTTGATTTCTTCGTCATATATGACGATACTTAAGAGCACAACACAACAATTTGCCCAAAACAAAAAACAGACTACAAAACATTTATATTTCTATTTTTGTAACTCCAATAAACACACAGAAAAATGATGGGAAAATTATTTAGGGAAGAGGGGAAAATAGTAATTAGTTGTACACATTCTCTTTTATTATTCTTGAGTATAACCAAATTGTTTAATCAAAGTAAACAAAAACAGTAGTAGTAACAACCTACAAACATGTAGGTCAGGTTTGAGCTCTTTTAATTGTTGACTTTCTGATGAATCTGTACATAAAATTGTACAAATTGAAGCACGTGTGCTGAGGCTTTCCCATTAAAGAGATAATAATTTGGAAATATGGAAAATATGTTGCATAGTCCGATTTGTTGTTGTCGTGTGTTTTGCAGTCTGCCCCTTTTCTTAATATGATCAAGTACACACAGAAAAAAATGCCGAAAGCAGAACAAAAATTTTTATTACAAACGCTCCCAAAAATTAATCTATTTGTTCTTAAATTTTCAAGAATTTCGATCTTAAAATCGATCTAAATTCGTTCTCAGTTCTCAGTGTAAAAAGCAATTGATTTTTTTCGGGATCCGTGAAGCTCTTGATCCAAGAGTACAAGTTCTTGCTCTTGAACCTGATGAGCTCTTGATACTAGAAAGTTTTTTAAAAGTCAGAATATGCACTATCTAAATGTATTAGCTGAATCATAGAGCATAAGCTTGAGAAAGCACACCGAGAAAACGGAATATATTTATAACCTAGATAGAAAGAAAATTGTAAAAACTTGAAATGAGCTTAATAAATCTCAAAATTAAGATTTATCATTTCTTTCTACAGATTTGACTGGTTTTTACGACCTATATGCTTAGTTTTAGCTGGCTTGAGATCACGTTATGCTTTCTCACAACTTTAAACAGAGACACAACACCACAAAGGAGGCTGGTAGATCGTACATCTGCTTAAAGAAGCACCACCCTCTATCATCAGCCATGAATACCTACCAACTGACCGTAACTCTACCGTCTCTTCATGCCTGCGGTGGCATAACTGTTTGGGAATTCCAAAGCAGCATGCGCGCAAAAATATCGACAGGCAGGGTTAAATAGATAGTTGCTTTGTGTGTGTTTGCGTCATCATGGCCAGCTTATAAGCCATTTTTTCCATCTTTTCTTTCTCACATAAAAAAAGGAAACCATCTTAGGTCGAGTATAAATGAACTTTATCCATTCGCTGTAGAATTTAGATTAAAATTAAAATTATTAGACCTGTTTTCGTTTTCGATCAGATCATGTGGAATTGAATTTGGTAGCTGTTCCCATTTTCGAAAAACCATTATGTTACTCGGTGCCACAAGAATTGCTTCAAATTCCGTGGAATTGTTAAGGCTACCATATTGCCGAATTACAGTTCAAACATTCATTTAAAAAAAAAAAAACGCTTTCTATTTTACTCGGAAATGCGAACACCAAACTCAAAACGATTCGGAATTGCAATCGTTTTACTTTATACTTCCACTCGGACAGGGAACTAGGATGTATAATGATGAATTGACATTTTAAAACTTTAGATCGATTATTTTTCGAAATTAAGAAGTTACTCCTTCTATATTTTAGCTCGCTTACTTTGGATGTTAATGAAGTTGGCACACTAACAAATTTTTGCATTAGCGAAAGCTAATTGCAACCATTTCAAAACTGAATCCTGGGTTGCAAACTGATTGAAAAGAATTGAAGAATAGAAGAATATAGAAACACAACTAAATTAGCTATATCTGATAACCACTGGACGATTTGTCAAGAGTCACATGCTTCAAATCATCCTTGTAGACAGTCCATATTTGAAGTTGAATTTGGGCGAGAGTTGAATAAAAATATCGAATAAAATTCAAAAATTCCAAGTATCATTTACGTCCTACAACTTGTCGGTGAACTGAACCGAACCGCACCATTTAGCTAAGCTTTATGCGTCTTAAGCGGCCAACAATTTGACATTGACTGGACTTGAACAAACGTTTCAATGGGGGAACTAAATGTAGGATCCCATTCCGGTTGAGAAAGCAACGCAAAAGAGTTGCCGCCGACTTGTTCGTGCTTACAAATTCGTATCTATAACATAAATATGTGTTAATGTTAATTCAATTAGATTCAGTAAAAGTAATCGGTGCTGTGTTTGTTTTTCGGCTTCAATGAGAAAATGCGCGGGCAGAAGAAAAACGTTGAAAAATGAAAGCGTTCTTAATTGCAATTGGAGGCCATTGTAAAACAATTTCAGTTTTTTTCTCACTTTTCCCCCCCTATTTCTTTGCAATGTAATATATATGTACAGTGCATGTGCACGAAATTCAATATCGAAGAAAACAAACCCAAAAAAAAAAAAAAAGAAAAGAAAAAAAACTCACAATCAAATCAAATTTATTTGCGCATGCGCAGCGCTAGGCACGCCACCAACTCCAGTTACCTCTGCCTGAGAAATGGGATTTTTTATCTGTTTCTGTATCTGTAACTGTGGCTTTGATCGCATCTTTCACTCTGAACAGCACTTTCAACATTGCATTGAATATAATTGAAGAGCAAAGTGTGGCAAACAAAAGCAGGCAGCAAACATAAATTGAATTATAATTTCAATTATGAACCGTTAACAGCGGAAGAAAAGCCGTCGAGTAGAGCACAATGAGCCTATTGAGAAAGAAAGGCTGCAACTGTAAATGAGGTTGAGGCCAAAGATTCATATATGTATGTACATATATACAATCTGACTGTCAATCAAAAAGAACAGTGAAATGCTTCTAATGCCCCCATCTCAATCTCGACTTGTGCATTAGCTAAGCCCTTAAGCCCCATCCGGCATGTGGGTCAATCCATTTGTGCCATCGCACACCACACATTTCGATTGACAGACCTCGTAAACTGTTGTTAGTAATATAAAAAATGAGCTGTCAATTTTTGAAAAATTGTGAAATATTTGCGCTTGCATCGCGTAGACTTGCATAATAATAATACAATTTTTATGGTCTGCCACACAATGCTCAAAATCGATATATTTTTTTGCTGAAAGCAATACACTTGTCTGCCAAAAATATATGTACGAGGGCAGTCCAAGAAGTGGCTGTAGTTTTCTTTCGTTTGGATCAAAACTTTCATTGTCGCCCAAAGGCATTCGTTTGGCTTGATTTCATCAGTTAAACGCTGCTTTAGGTTCGGTGGGTGATAATTAATCAAGATTTCCAAAACCAATGCCTAGTTGAATATGTCTTCGCCTTTTCTGATTCCCTTTAAGTCTATTGTTTTGCATATTTTCTCACTTTCATATTAAAGCCCGGGTTATTGTTATTAGTCGTTTGTGATTCAATGTAAGTAAATGCGGCTCTTGGCTGGCTTAAATTTACTTTATTGTGTTCGAAATATTTATTGACAGTCTTAGAAGAAAGTTATTCAAAAAAAGGCCACAAATTCGATGAGAACCATGAAATTTTTCACTTTCACTTTTTTCATTTTTGTTTTCAAAGAAAACGCATCCAAACTTTGTATTTCTTAGTCGGCTTTGCTTTCCCATACTTCCACTAAGTTTGGCCGAAATCGGACATCTATATAGTAAAGCTGTCATACAAAAGTAGAGTCAGAAAAGTAGTCTTAGTGAGAACGATTGGTTTGTTTTCAGTGGAAACGTCCCTCAAATTAGTTAGAAAAACATGCTGCAAGGGTATACAAACTTCGGTCGAGCCGAAGTTAACTTTCTTCTATTTTTTAAAATCAATCGCCATCTGCACCCCAGGCCGGCTTCTGCTGACACTACCCTCGTATGACCTTGGTGTGTGGTTTTTGGAACTGTGCATGATTTCATTGTCGCTTGACACCTTGGCCAACAAAAAAGAAACCCAAACTTGTCAACAACTTTGCGGCTCATTATAATTTTCGCCACAAAATCGATGACTAAACAATCGAAATCAGGTTTCTGTCAGGTTTTCGTTAGAATTTCCGATCCCCTACCCAATGAAGCTGGGCTAATTGCCCAGTTGACTTGGCCAAAACAGCTGTCGTTCGGCAGATGGCAGGCACTGGTCGGTAATTGAAGTAATATTTGCACTTGTTGCCAACACCAACAATCGTTGCAATGCAATATTACTCGCATAATTATTAAACAACTCATTGAAAAGGAAAAATAAGACAGACTCTTGCGGCCAGTTTCCTTGTCGTGGCTATTCAGTTCCGGCCCGTTGGTGAATGGTAAAGCCATGTAGACCCAATAATAATGGATAATAATTACAGACCACGATTTCGCAAAAGAGAGCCGCAATAGGCGCATAGGCAAGGAACTTCGGACAACATAAATTAAAAAAAAAAACGTTTAATCAAAAAGAAAAACAGCGCTGATTGTTAGCCCTCGATTTATGGCCAATGTGTAAATTCTACCAAGTCACGTTCCTACTTTATAGATTGCCCAGGAAGAGCTTGACTGGTTGCCACAATTCGTAAATTTTTAACTCAAAATTCTCTTTGGCTTTTAAGAGGCTGCTGCAATGCAGTTTGCCTGTCAATGTGGCTGGCCTTTTTGGGTGGAGTCTGGCCTGGCTCCATTTTACCGTGTGGGCGTAGTAGGTCTGGTCTATGTGTGTTTTTTGCGGCAAGTGAAAACATTTTGAAAGTCGTTTTAAAGGCTGCGAGAAATGTTAGACTGGTTGCAATGTGTCTGTAAGTGTGTGTGTGAATGTGAGTGTATTTAGAGTAGCCAAAGTTGTCCGTGGGGCATATTTCTAGTTGAATGCGGTTATTTATGGTGGTTATTTTAAATTATTTCAAAATATTTACTGAGTTCATGGTCGAAAAATTTTAACGGCTTGGAAATTCAGCTGGCTCCCACAAATCTCTGTCTACTCTTAAGTGTTAGGAGGGGGAGGAGTATGGCATACTTTGTTCCATAGTTTCGTTGCTCCAGAATCACTTTCTCTGTGGATTGACCTCGCATATACACTTAGATAGGCTAAACGCGATGTTCGATGCAAGAATTGGTGATTGAAATCACAGATACTAAGACGCATGTGTCTCTCATCAGCATCATCATAATCATCAGCAAAAGTTGCGATAAGTAGGTCCAGCGGACAGTCAATGGGTATCTTTGCTTCCATAAAAATATACCTGGTCAAGAGAGTGCAGATTGTTGATCCATCTAGACTTCCTTGTGGGGCTACAGCGTGTATACCTCTCAAGCTTAAAGATTCTCATATTTAGTTCACAATTTTCAAAAAATGTCGTATATAAGTCTGGGACAATAGTTGGGCTATGAGTCAAAATAGCAGCCCAAATCACGACCAACCGACCGAGGAATACTATACTTGCTGCTCGCACTTTCGTCCATTTAATATTCGCCCTAAAATTTAGAAAACCTTTTCTCATTTATGGAAAATTTTTTTGAAACTTTGAATATTTTCCATAAATGAGAAAACATTTTTCTTAATTTTAGGGTGAATCGCCTTAGGACGGGTCTCTTTCTATCAGAATTCTCTTTTTATCGGTCCTACTTTGGGCAAGAAATTGTGGTTCAGCAAATGGAAAATGTTCGCTAAGTAAACAATCGAAGTATAATGATTAAGCTATACAGTTTATACCTTCGTTTAATATTCCCACACTTTTCCAAGAAGTCATTTTATAAGAATTCTGATTTGCGGTTCCACTTTCGGCCAGATTTTGCGGATTTGCGACCGCTAAATGTTCGCTAAAGAAACAAGAAATTAAAAGTTTATCTATCCATTTGATATTCCCACACTAAAAAGACTTTCTATAAGAATCCTCCTTTGCGGTTCCACTTTCGGCATGATTTTGCGGAATTGCATTGAAAATTGTTCACTAAACAATCATAAGAAATTTTCAGGTGGATTCCATTAGGTTTAATAGTCATATAAACGAGGGATCAATATGTCAAATCCACTGCCTTAAAATGTGAAAATTTTAACCTGTAAATTTTTGGTTTTAGTTCAAATGTTTCGACTCTTTTCTAAACATGGCAAACGCAAAAACAATAGTTAGAAGTATGAACCAAAGTGTAAAACTTTGTTTTCAACTGTAACCAATGTAGTCCCCACAGCAGCTGTAACTTTATGCTTCATTGGTTTTTTCTCACCAACTGCTAAGGCAATTACATATATCCACCTTTGAGTCACCCTGTTCGAGTTGCTTGCGCAACAATTAAGCACAATTACAGTTTTATGCAATTAAATATTAAAAACTTGTTTTGTTTACTTACTCTTTGCAGACTTCCGCACCCAAAACGAAGGCAAATTGTGAAAATCTAATCAACTTTGGCTACCGTTTTTGTTTCCCCCACTGAGGCATAGCGAATGAAATTCGTTTACCATATATCTCGGAGTTTTCTTCATTAATAATCCCAATTAAATTCAATAAACTTTTTTTGGTGTTGATCAATTCAAAATTGATTTGTTGCAATTAGCGTAAACGGTAATTGAAACCAGCAAGTTAAAATTATGCAATTAACTAAGTGGAAAAATAAACTGACCCGCGACGAGATACTATTTCAGTTTTAATTATCGCACAAATGTGTGTGAAGTTGCATTTCGATTTGGGCCTAACATGAGCTGCTGCTGATGGATGCTTTGTTGTCGTTCACATAATGCCTTAAGCCGATTTTGGCGTTTTTTTCAAACTTCCTGCTCATTATTGTGACACAAAAACAACAAACGGGTGGAGCAATCCATTTGGGCGGCAGACACTCAGAGACATGTACTCAGTCTTGGTCAAAAAATTCATAAAGTATCAATAGGGGAAACGCCAATTTACTTATACAATCGGTGGATTAAGTAAAATATTTTTGGATCTGTCAACTTGGCTTTTAATACTGATCACAAACGTAATAAACACTTTGTATCATTGGTACAGAGTATAATAAACGAGCAGGGCCGACTTCGATAATGTATAATATCTTGTGTTAATGTTTATAAACAGAGCATTAACATTAATGTAAATATAACAATATTATGTTAGCAAATGGCGCATGCATAGTATGCAACATGTTTACTATTCAATCTTTATGGAAATTTGAGAATATAGATATTGGGCGCAAACACTATAGTGAAACGGTGTGGGGCATGTTTAAAATTCGAAACCAACTTGATCAGCCTGCAGGTAAAACTAGTCTACATTTAAAATTTCTGCCTTTCTAGTCTCTGAGATCTAGGTGTTCATACAGTCGACGCTTACAAGTGCTCGCTTAAATATTTTCAAAAATACGCGTCTTCCCATTTTCCGACCGATCGTTCGTATGGGAGCTATATGATATAGTCATCCGATTTGACCAAAAATTTGTAAAATTATGTGAAAGCACGTGAAACAAAAAAAAACCAAATTGCAGGATGCCTCCATTAAAAACTAAAAAGTTTTTCTAACTAAAACTGTTTTTCAGACCTATCTTTTGTGTGGCAGCTATACCATATAGTTGTCCGATTTTAATAAAACTTGGTAGAATTATCAAAAAACATATTTATCCTACGATTTGGAGACATTTCCGTTGAAAAGAAAATGGTTTTTCTCACTAAAACTAGTTTCCCGACCGATTAGTCCTATGGGAGCTATGGGATATAGTCATCCGATCCGGTCGGCTCCGACATATTAGTAGTGTGCAGCAAAAATAAGACTCTGACTCAATCGACTCAGCTCGTCACCCTGATCAAGAATATACATATATAGTTTATGGGGTCGGAAATGAATATTTCTATGCGTTGCAAACTTCTGGTTAAAATTATAATACCCTTTGCAAGGGTATAATGATTCGGTCATAATATTTTGAATTTTGAATTAATAAGTTTTCCTTAAATAAAAATGTACTTTTTGAAAAACTAATCTTCAGATGATATGTTCTTTTGCTTTCTTACAAGTTCAAGAGTAATCAAAATCGAACAAACTCTCCATTGTCTACTTAACTTAACAATGTTCCCTGGTTATTTCTAAATGAAATCTACGAAATCAGTGACTTTACATTTTTATCACAATAAAATTCGAAATGCCAAATGTCTTGAACTTCCAAAAGTCTGACTGTCTCGCCCAAACTGAATGGCCGGCTTTGTGTGTGTCTGAATCTTGTGACACTTTATGAATGATTTTGCATTACAGTCTGAGCCTAAGGCCAAGCTCTTGCACACAATTCCATCAAGATGAACGACCCCATCGTCATCGAGATGCGGCTGCCCAGATGCGGATACATTGCAACTGGCGTTCGCTTATGCAGATCAGCTCTCGCACTTGAATGTTTTCAATTGCCACTGTGTGTGTGCGTGAAAAAAACACGTAACACAATCTAAGATCAACATCAGCTTCTAATGGCTGCCCAGGCATCATCTTCTCAACTTATTACTATAATTTTTTCTAGTGCCTTCCGCATTTATTGCACTTAAATGCATTTGCCCTCAAATGCAAGCCCTTGCCTGGGATCCCCTTGGGGCTTCCAATGTAATTATGCACTGGTACAACTTGATTCTGCCTGGTGGAGTTTGCTTTGGCGCCTCTCCTGGAGTCATTGACGGCGTCGCTTGATTGATTCGCTGTATGCGTGCAGTTCTCCCACTACTGGCAGAGGCCAAACAATCAAAATATTTTCATATATTGCCAGTCAAGGCAAACACAAGACACATGCAAGCAAATCATAAATAAACAATGCACCACCATCAAGGGGAAGGCAGCGGGAAAAGGTCATGTGTGGAATTTCACAAGCGCAAACATCACACATCACGATGATGGGGCTGCAGATGAACAGCCAATGACCGCTCAGAGTTCAGGCCAAGCGCTTTTGCATTCGGCTTGGACTTTATTATCAGTTTTTTGTTTTGTTTTCTCGTGCCGCTCCAAAGCTGAAGAAACGTTTTATGGCTTGCTCTTGACCGGTTTGTACAGCTACATAGCTGACTCTATGGAACCCAAAATCGAAAGAGAGAAAAATGGAAAAAAATAGAAGCAACAAAGCTGCCGGCAAACCAAGAAGCCAAACTGAGAAAAAACGGCACATTTTGCAATGTGACGAGGTCAAGGGGCGCCCCAAAGATAAAAACCTACCTGCAATCAAATGTTGAGCTGAGCTACTGTAAAGCGAGAAAACGGCGTAGATATTTAAGATGGAGACCCATTAACCTTAGCCAAGAAACACCAAAAACAAAAATGACCAATGTTTTGTAATGCCTCTGGCTAACATTTTGTATATTCAATTTCTCAAGTTTTTTTTATTTATGTTTGCGCACAATTACAGCGAAGGCTAAGGTCGAAGCGGCCGTGTGGGCGCTGTTAAGTCAATGTTAAAACAAATGTTACGCCAATGTTAAACAAAAATGTTAGAGTGAAAGCAATGGCAATGAACGGTGATGGTTCGAACGACTGATTGATGTGTACTTATGTCATAGACTTAAAATAGCCCGTCAAGAGCGGTAAGAGGGGGGAAGTTGGATTGGTGAAGTGAAAAATTAAAAAGTAAACCCACTTGTGGCATGACAATCTTTCACTAGAAATCGGTGATTACTTGCCAAAGGCTGAGCAACAAATATTGACTATAAAAGAATGTTCTAATAAATTTACACAGCTAATCAATATAGTAATCCTCAGCTAAAATGGTTGTTTTCAATTCTGTTTAGCTTGAACCAATTTTTGTGGGTTCTAATTCATGTTAATGCTAATGATTACTGTTGAGTTAGCACATTTATTTCTCGAATTTGTCACGCCATTAAAATTAAACAATTATAATACAACACAAAGTAGTTAAGATGAAGGTTAATTCCATATATTCATCATTGCTTCAGAAAATAATCGTTCTAAGCTTAGTTACGAATTGTTGTTGATCTGTTAACTTAATCAACCGTTATAATAATGCCCGATATATCGAACTGTCTTGGCGTCAATATAACTATCGGTTCTTTCACCGATAGACAGCCAGCTGATTCCACCATTGCTTTGTTTCATTTTTTAATCGGTCAAACAATACAATGAATAATAGAAAGGAGAAGACCTAATTTGATTACTGATCTAGATAATGGCAAACTTGTTCCACGATTCAGGTTGACAACTTTGAGTTCAAGCTTTTGGTATATGATATACTCTGGAATCAATCAATAGCGAGTGATGCAATCGTTAGGAAAGCAAAAAAACTTAATCTCAGGTCATCACGAGCAACCAACTTTTTCGGAGTTCATCTAAACTGAAGTTATAAGAATACAAATTCATAATGAGCAACAATCTCCGATGATCTCTGATAACCAACCGACAAGATTTCGGTGTATCTCTGTTCATAGCTACATTTCGTCTACACTTATATTGTGGGGAAACGGATATAGGTTGCCTTGTATGTTTACTATAATGTATTAAAAGGCATTCGGCCAATTTAAGTGCCTTGACAGTAAACGAAAATCGACTCGGGTCCGTCTGTATTTCAGAAACTAAAAAAGGAACAGAAGCAACGACCCATCTATCTTAAAAACTGTGGGAGATATGACGCTTTTTCTAAATTGCGGGGGCGGAAGGGGGCGTGGCCAAAATTGAAAATAAACTTGATCTGCCTGCAGACTTAAGAAGCATATGTCCCATACATGTCAAACCCCTATCTCTTACCATCTCTGAGATCTGTGCGTTCATACGGACAGACAGACGGACAGACGGACATGGCTATATCGACTCGGCTGTTGATGCTGATCAAGAATATATATACTGGCTGTCACATACTTTTGCACAAACTTATAATACTCTGTGCACCTACGGTACAGAGAATAAAAGTTTCGAGATATCTGGGATAATCGGAATCAATACCAAACGTTGTCAGAAGTCGATCAATCCCGGATTTTGTCATTCCAAGTACGAACGAGATTGACCTGATCTTGCAAATCTCGTATCTAGTACGACGTTTGGTTGATATTTTAATCTGAAGGTCGAGATAAAATCAAATTTTTATCTTGATGTTATCTCCCCATTTCTTTTTCTGTATACAGATAATACCAATGTATGAAACTTTAAATTGTTAGAGTACTTAGTTGATATTTGACGATGACCTGCAAAATGATTTGCATGCATCTTTTCATGGCAGATGTTAGTTTTGCTGTATTCCTAGTGTTCTTAATATATCATGTCGGCTTCCTCTAAACGAACGTGTTATCACTTCGGTTTAATAAGATAGGAAATCTACAGGATATTGTCAATTACAATTAGGTGAATTGCATAATGATGCCCCACACTCACAAGGTGACATCACTTTCCTCACAGACTTGCATCGGCTGCAGTCATTATGCAATTGTCTCCCATTCTAACGGCTGCATTTTTAGATACATCAGCTCTAGGAATGAATAAAACAACAAGCACATCCAGAGCGACACGCGCTGCAAAACGCAAGCGGAACTAAGCACTTAAGGAAGCCGTGACCACGAGTGGAAAGGTGGAGGGGGCCTAATAATAGCCATAAGGGGTGCACACACACACACACACTCTCACTAACTCTGATCTAGGTCTAATTATATGTATATATATACAGTGAGCATTCTTTATAAGCAACCTTTACACAAGCAACATTCTATTGAAGCAACCTCCGCATTAGCAACTTTTTCTACATAAGAAACTTTTTTGAAAAAATTGGTTCAGATTAGTTGCTTGTATAGAATGCTCACTGTATATATAATATGTAGATGCAGAAGAGCTGCTCTTTAGGAAATGCATCGAAGTAGGAGGAAGTTTCTGTTTCGCTTTCCCAGTTTTTGATTAGCCGGATAAGAGCTATGGGGGCGCGCACACGCATGTGTTGATGAAGGGTCGGGCACACGTGATTTATGTGCCAGTCCCAAGATGCTCACAGTTTAGCATTGTCATAAAATTTAATAATGAAAATTAAATTAAGTCTCGCCTGGCTGGCCATTGAAACCGAAATATATCGGTACTTTCGACACAGAAAACAATTTAACTAAACCAGTTAATGAAATGGGCAGTTCTTAAATATTTATGAACTCATAATTCTATGCTCAGGTCGTTCAACTTTTGATCAATCATTTTTCTGGGCACATTCGCTTCTTCTTTTATAGAAACCAACATACTACGCTCCTCTTGCTAATTAACCACAAGAATGCGAATCTTTTCAATGCCTTTTCACAAAATTTCTGCTTTGAGCTTAGAAATGCAAATTTGCTGTCCATTTGTTGCTGGTGAAGGGAAGCTCTTTGTTTGGATCTGACAACGCGTCACGGCGATGTCTAATTAGAAGTGACTGGTTTTGTTTAATTATCATAATTTTGGCCCAGAGTCTGGTCGGGTGCATTTTTTTATTTGGTTTTATTTCTAGTTCGGCAACCGGTCAAGGTGAAAGTTGCGGCACCTGCCACAAAACTTGCCCCCGGGGCAGTCTCGAAGTTTTGACAAATTAATTGTCCGGCTAAACAGCAATTTGTTTTATGCGCTTAATTAAATTTTGCAGACTTTGCATTTTGTGGTTATCAACCAAGATGAATGCACTCGACATGCGCCACTAGCAGAGACAGGGGGAGACAATTTGCTTCCAGAAGGTTTTCTGCTCCATTGAAGCATTCAATTGAGGGGCAACATTGTAGAGACAAAAAAAAAAAGAAACTGAATAATGCCACTCAACTTGGTTTTTTCTTTTATTTGTTTGGTTTTTTTTTTGTGAAGAAAGTTGCAGCATGCAGAGACGGAGAGTCGCATCTGCATTGGTCATTTAACGGTTAGAAGAAAGAACAGAAACGGGATTGTCAGTGTCATTTCGATAGGAAGGAAGGGGGTAGAGCCATGGGTCAGCATTAGAACCGGTTGAAAAAAAACCAAATCTATTGATGACACATACAGTTATATTGGACCCAAGATGGAAATAAATAATGGAAAATGCGACAGTGGCCCGCGGAGTAACTTTAAGTATCATCTGGTAATGGACCATTACCAAATTTTGAGTTGGTGAATGTCGACCAAAATGGAAATATGATGCTGTCAAATCAACCTAGATTTACACATCAACCGGAAACGGTGAAAGCATGAGAGAAGGTTCTATGAATTACAGGGGTTATCTTGCATAGGAAAAAAAAAAGAGGATAGTTAACTTCTGTTCGGACAAAGTTTGTGTAGTCAAACTAATTTGAAGGACATTTTCTCTGAAAACAAACAAGTTTTTCTCACTAAGACTACTTTTCTGATTTTACTTTTCTATGACAGCTATACAATATATAGATGAGCGATTACGACCAAACTTGTTGGAATCATGGAATAGCAAAGCAAACAAAGAAATACAAAGTTTGGAGGCGCTTTCTTTGAAAACAAAAAAGTTTTTCTCACTAAAACTAGTTTCTCGACCGAACATTCCTATGGTAGCTATATGCTATAGTAATCCAAATTTGACAATACTTTAAAGAATTATATGAAAGCTTATAAAATAAATATATGCCAATTTTAAAGAGGTTTGCATTGAAAACAAAAAAGTTTACTTGCTAAGACTATTATTCTAACCTTACTTTTCTATGGCAGCTATACTATATTGATGTCTGATTTCGACCAAACTTAGTGAACTCATGAAAAAGCATAGCAAACTAAGAAACACAAGGTTTGGAGGCGTTTTCTTTAAAAACAAAAAAGGTTTTCTCACTAAAACTAGATTTTCGACCGATTTTTCCTATGTTGCTATATGTAATAGTCATCCGATCCCGCCGGTTCCTACAAATGTGCAGCATATTAGTACCTGAATACAAAGTTTGGTAGCGATAGCTTTAAAACTGACGGAGGATATAGCATAGAAACAGACGGAGAAGGATAAATCAACTCAGCTCGTCATGCTGATCAAACAACGTTACAAACATCTGGACAATTTCTGCAAGGGTTTAAAAAATCATCAGCGTTGAATCCTCTTCAGAGCTGTAGGACAGATTCGACATTGATTTGGTAACGTAGAAGTAAAAGCCACAAATTAGACTAAGACTAGACTCTATTTTCTTTAGTAGACAGTTTGGGATGGCTAGATTTACTCTAAATGAAAGTTACGCCGCTCCGGTTAGCCAGCGGCTTAACCTTTTCTTATAATTATGAAGAAGGAATGCAAAAATTGCAATAACTCAGCGACTTATCAAACTGCCCTCGTCAAGTAATTTGATAAGAGCAACTCTTAGGTAAATCTGTTTCCTGCTTGCAGCTAAACTTGTCACATAATAACATCTACAAGATCATAATTAACCTTTCGCCAGAAGCGACAAACAGGCGTGGGCTTTGGCATGTCATCCTCTTCATAGTCGCCGTCGTCGTCGTCGTCATCATCGTCGTCTCTGGGATGAATGACAATTTGCAAATGTCGCTTGGGTGCATAATTTATGCTGATGCAGTTTGCCAGCCAGTTTGCGGCAACTGCAACTGGAAGTGCAACTGAAACTACAAACCAGGCAGCATTTAGCGCATTGTCGACTATTAAGACGAACTTGTTGCAGCTGAAGTGTGTAGCCCGGAGCAGCTCCAGCGCCCATGCCCATGCATATTCAGTGCCATAATCCCAACGGTATTTTAATGCTAAATGCTTACTCACTTCCAAGCCACAGAGAACCCGTTTTTCCAGTAATGACCTTCAGTGTTATTTTATTATCACCCCCCACACGACACTCTCAGGTAGGTTGGTTGGTTGGCTGCTTGCTCTTGTGGTACTTTATTTAGAGCTCTTGAAATTCCATTGAATTCACAAAAAGCCGTAGTTTATTATTAGGCTTAGACCATTTGACTTCCTGAACATGAACTGTGAGAGCTTGTTGTAGATTCAAATCGACAAACCACCTGGTTAATTCTTGGTAACCGAACTTCAAAGCAGATTTGACGAGGCTAGAAGGATTTCAGTTGAGTTGCAAGCATTCACATTGTAATCAACTGTTGGTTAGCATAAAAGTTAATTAAAATGTATAGTTTATAATGCAATGTTGGTAATTGACATTTACATTCAATTTATGGGTTTAATACCTAGTCGCAACCTTCGAGCTAAGAACCTGATCAATTAAGTATACTCTGGCAGAGAACGGTTCAGTTAGTTTGCCCAAGAAATTGGTGACAAACTGTGGTTGCATTTTAAGGCATTAAAAATATCTCGTTTTTAGGGTATTGCGTCGACCATCGTAGAATTGAAGTATGAGAGCTGCGTCACCGGTTTGCATGCACAATCTTAATTTCAGATATCTACCAATCTACATTTAGCGACAACTTACACTAAATGAGACTTTCAAGCCACATTTCGAAATAGTACAAAGTATCTGGGACCAATCTTTGTTAACGTTGAAGAGTAAATGTGGAGCAGTTAGAGGAGAGATATTCACATGCATTAAGCACAATTTTGTCGTTTTCCTTATATTTATCTTAGCCCATTTCGCATCGGCAACTTTTGTAACGAAAGTAAAAAATATATCCTCTAGGATCTCCACAATTTTCTTTAGTGAACCAAGTTCTATTTAAAAATTTTGTGAGAGTAACTCAATCCGAAACGAGTAACCAAAACCTTTTGCCGAAAAGAGCTGACTAAAACTTAGAACCAGAATCGGAACCAGAACCGTTAGAAAATATTCATTGTTGTTCTGGTAATTGTACAACATAACATAACCATTTTCTTGTCAGAGAATTTCACAAAATTGTAAGTTGAACAAAACAATTCTTTCTTGGCAATTCTTTGTTATAGTGAAGTAAAAAAAAGGGGGAACAGTCTCTTTGAAAATAGTGTATTCCCCATTGATGATTATCTTATTAGACCCTATAATATCAGGTTTGCGTAAAACGATTCGAACTGAACTGATGCCCTGTTTTAGATCTTTATTTTTCTAAATTATTTGCCATGTTTTTTTCTAAAAAATAGAGATTTCGTGTTTAAGACCGTGTTCGGGTCACGACCTTCGTGTATTTCTAAAAGGATGTTGCCTTTGTAAACTTAAACAAAAGTGGCGTATGCGTATGCTTTTTATAGTCTGTACCGTAGGTACATAGAGTATTATAAGTTTGTGCAAAAGTATGTAACATCCAGAAGGAAGCATCTCCGCATCAACAGCCGAGTCGATATAGCCATGTCCGTCTGTCCGTCTGTCCGTCCGTCCGTCTGTCCGTCTGTCCGTCTGTCTGTCCGTATGAACGCACAGATCTCAGAGATGGTAAGAGATAGAGGTTTGACATGTATGGGACATATGCTTCTTATGTCTGCAGGCAGATCAAGTTTATTTTGAATTTTGGCCACGCCCCCTCCCGCCCCCGCAATTTAGAAAAAACGTCATATCTCCCACAGTTTTGAAGATAGATGGCTTGTTCCTTCTGGACATATTTAGTTTTTAGGATAACTTATCGATCCGCCAAAGGAATGAAGAAGATCGGATGAACGGTTTTCGAGTTATGATCAAAAGACAAATTTTCTTGGTACAGAGTATGTTATAGTCGGGCTTGACCGACTTTCTTTCTTGTTTTTCATAGTCATTTTACCTGTACCAATAAGATTGAAAGGATTTAGTTTATGTTCAAGCCTTATCTTTATATTTTTTCCGTATACGACACATACTCTGAGGTGTTAACAACATTGTACTTGTGTGCTCCGAATAAGTCAACTTCTGTGCCAACAAATCAAAATTCGCGGGACAGCAGCTCCAAGGTTAACAAAGATAGAAGATTTTTGCATCGTATTATGATTGGTTGAATTGAATTATCAATTTGCTGAGTCTTAGTCGATTGAGCTTTGTCCGTCTAGCGAACTAGTTTCTCATTTTTGATGCTATCGAGCTGAAAATTTGCACAGAGACAACTTTTTGCTGCACGCTACTATTATATAGGAACCGACCGGATCGGATGACTATATCTCATTGCTCCCATAGGAACAATCGGTCGGAAAACTAGTTTTAGTATAAAAAACTTTTTTCTTTTCAATGGAAACGTCTCCAAACTTTGTATGCATACATTTTCTATGCTTTTTTATAATTTTGCCATATTTGATGAAAATCGGACAACTATATGGTATAGTTGACATACAAAAGAACAACTTTTTTGTTTTTAATGTAGCATCCTGCAATTTTGTATTTGCTTGTTGTACATGCTTTCACCCAATTCTACAATTTTTTGTCTAAATCGGAGGACTATCTCATATATACGAACTATCGGTCGGAAAATGGGTTGTTGTGGAACACATTTCTTTTTTTTTTTTTAATATTTAAGCAAGCACCTGCAAGGGTATAAAAACTTAGGCACAGACAAAGTTAGGTTACCTTTCTCTTTTTAACATGACATCGAATCGCTGAAACGGGAAGTCCCAACCCACCCGCCGTACAGCCCAGACAATGCCCAGCAATGCCCTTGAGAATCAGCAGATTAACTTCTTTGAAGAGCTTAGACACAAAAATATCTTTAAAATAAAAATAAAAAGGGTGGAGGAACACTGCTTTGATAATGCTATCAATGATTGGACTTATATTTTGGGTGCCAGAATCTTGATCTGTTCCCCGGGAATTTTAAAAAACCTTCAACAAGTACTGAAAAAGCTGACGTGTATTTTCACGTCGAGTCACGAACATGACCCAGCTGTAAGAAAATCCCTCAAAAAACCTTTTTGAAAACACTTGGGAGGACTGTTTTGGTTATCACATAAAATGCAATCTTATTATTTATATGTTAACGGGTAATGCGTTCTGGCCCACAAAATCACAAACTTACATCACGAATACCCAAATTCAAATAATTGACTTTATAGCCAAGCCGAGTTTGTCTCAATCTCTTGGCTTGTGCGTTTCGAATTTTCGCACAAGAGAAAGGGGCCTTTGAGAACCTTTTTTTAAGGCCAAATACTTCACAGCTGGCGCCAACAGCTGGTGAAGGTGTCTAAGTGTGTAAGCTTTAAGAGAAAAAATTTTTTTATCCAGAATAAACATTTAATAATTTACGCCAAGTGTATTTAGTTTCCGTATAAGCCAAGTTTCCTTGGCCTTTTCCAATTTAAATCCTCCTCCCCTTCCGGCACATGCCATACAAATTGCTGTATGTTCCCGCGGAATATGCAAATGTATCTACAAATGCATTTAGCAGTTTACTTGGTAACAGTCAGCCTTTGTTATACAAGTATGGCCCATATCACAGCCCAGCCTGTTATTTGGATTTATAGAGTCAATCGGTTCAAGAACAAGTGCAAGCAATATAGAAAAAACCACTTGGCACTTGGCATGTTAACCTTGATAGGCACTTTTTGTTCTCGTTAGGCGTTTGTTTTTGTTTTTCTTTGCTTGCTCGGAAAGACATAAGAAACCAAAGTGTTCAAGTGCATAAAGCTGGTTACAAAAGTTGGTCAGACACAGGCACCGGCGAGAATGACAAATAAATATTTTGCAGTTTATGCAGCTTGATTACGACTTTGGTCTGAGACTCTGGCATCGATTAAATGGCCCGAAATGCCATGAACAGTTTGTAGTGTGCGCCAAAAGTGCATCAGGCACAAAGCCACTCAGTACTCGGTATGATGGTGGAGCAGGGGGCTTGAAATACGAGCTTTACGTGCACTGAATTCGGGTCATTGCTTGACTGGAGGGCAGCCGGTGTAGGGGCGGGTGAAGACTGGCGCCAAAATCAGACAGACGGTTTCAACATTTTGTAATTTGATTTTTGGCAATTTGGAATTATTGCACATGCGCCCTTGGGGCATTGAACTGCAGTCGCAAAGTTGACAATTAACAAATTATATTTCTGTTTTTTCTTGCAGACAAACAAATCGAATCGAACGCGACAGGAACGAGGAGCAAAGTTCAAGCAGGTAAGCAGCCATACACACATATTTTCACACAGAAGGCAAAAATGCGTAACGCAACTGGCTATGCCTATTGAGTTGGCCGCAACCACAGAAAGTGGCTCCCATGTTTAAAAACACTTGTAATTCGAGGCGTCTGCTAACAATGTGTTGTCAGGTGTGTAGCTGTGGGGGAGGGGCAGAGAAAAAACCAGGAAGAAATACAACATTGCAGCTTACCAATCGACTAGAAATGGCATGCAAAAATGCAAATGTTAATGCAACTGCTGCTGCTGCTGGGGGGCAGGCAGCATTGTTTAGGTTTAATTTTTAATTGGCCGCCTATTAAACAATGTGTGGAGCGTGTTAAATGACGCAGAAATCATGCGAATGCCATGTTAATGAACTCGTGGACACTTAAAGACGGGAAGAGGGCCAGAAATAGAAAGAAACTTTTGCTAAAGTTGCCAACTTTCCATGGTGCTTAAAGGTTAGGCGAGGGTAGGCATAAAAACTTCTTAGCAAACTTGGTTTCATTTCTTAGCCACATAAATTTTCAAAACCGGTTTGATGACGAGTGAGACACAATATATTTAAAAATGTAACATTTAACTAACATCCAAATATATTTAAAAAGTTTAAGAGAATTCAATGAATTTTTAAGAACGAAGCTTGGAAGTAGACTTTGGTCAAATTATAATTGATATTTTATTTAAGCCAGAATTTTAATCAGACAGGATAAAAATTAATCAGTAGTATTGAACCCACCATTGAACCACAGCACATTTGAGTGCTGGTGTCCATTTATCTATTATTCTATTCTTACCTATTCTATTCTATCTATCTATAGTCTATTCTATTTTATTCTATTAATATTACCAACCAAGTTTGTAAGTTAACCTTGGCTCCGAATTTTTCAAAATGAATAAGTTCATATTCAACTATTTAGCAGAATTGGCTTTTTGGCAAAGTTTTTTAGTCAACTGGGAACTTATATACCAAAATCAAGAGATTTTTCGTATAACTATGTCGTTTACTTTCTTTAAAAATAATATGAAGACAGCGGATTTTGCATACTTTCAAACAGGTACTTTCATCCTAATAAGCCAAGAAAAATGTGCAAAACACTGTTTGATGTGCCGACTCTTTACGTTAATAAAATACCAAAAAATCTGCATTCATTATTTCGTGAGCAGTTGTTAATAAAAGAACATGCAAAACGACTTGTGGTGTGACAGCAATAAGGTGTGCTGATGAGAGGACCTGAAGACAACCAGTGCATTAAATCAAAAAATCGTTGTTGTTTTGTGTTGCTTATTGAAATATCCTTAACCGTTGATCTTGAGCCGGCTTAATACTACTTTGATTCAAATCAAAACACCTTACGAAGACATAGAAAATCTTTTATGTTTTTGATGTTTAACTGTTTAAGCAATCTGATTTTTTTTAGGCAAGTCCCACATTTGGATAATGGGGAGTCACGGAAGTCATTGAACTAAAACAAGATGTCTTTGTTTAAAGTGATGAGAACGGATGACTATAACATATAGCTGCCGATCATTCCTAGGTCGAGAAACTAGTTTTAGTGAGAAAATTTTTTTTGTTTTCAAAGAAAACGCTTCCATACTTTGTATTTCTTAGTTTGCTATGCTTTCCCATGATTCCACAAAGTTTGGTCGAAATCGGACATCAATATAGTAAAGCTGACATACACAAGTAGGGTCAAAAAAGTGTTCTTAGTGAGAAAAACTTGTTTGTTTTCAGTGGAAATGTCCATCAAATTAGTTAGAATAACGTGCTGCATTGGTATACAAACTTCTGTGGAGCCGAAGTTAACTTTCCTCTATTTATTGGATTCTTCATGCTGTTAAGGACTCGTCAAACTTTTGCCTAACTTGTTTTGTCATGTATCGAACTCAGTAGTATGAACTGATTATTTTGGAGATTGGCTCCAAGTCTTGGAGTAGGCTACGCCTAGATCCACTTTCCAATTTTCCACCCTCAAGCTTAAACTCTTAAATCCTTGGACAAGTGTTCGAGGGTTGGACTGCACATACCTCTGACCAACGACTATACAACTCAGACAGATTATAAATTTATGCGTTAGGCCAAGGAAATGCTCGACAAATACCTTCAGTGCGTATTGTACTTTCAGCAATCAAGTTTCTTTATTCTACAGGGTGCGCCATCTAAAGTGTCGGTATGGCAACACTGAATAAATATAAAAACAAACAACCGATTGCTAAATGTTGATCTTGTTCCTTTAATTTGGTCCTGTACAATTTATTTCGACTACTTTTTGAACACAACATCAATCAAGTGGCCGCCTTTATTGGCCACAACAAAATGTGCCCTTTTTGCGGCATTTTCCATCACTTTTTCGAGCGTCTCAGTCGATAAAGTGGCGATTTCGGCGTAAACCTTGCTTTTTAAATAGCCCCACAAAAAGAAGTCTGGGTCGGTAAAATCTGGAGATCTGGGTGGCCAAACAATATCGCCCCTTTTTGATACCAGCCGTCCAGGGAATTTCCGCTGCAATAAGTCGATTGTTTGATTTGCAGTGTGGCACGGAGCAACGTCTTGTTGGAACCAGTAACCGTCAAGACCTTTTTCGCGCATTTGCGGGCAGACAAAATGTGAGTTAGCTGAGTTAGCACAATTGAACGATTATTTTCGATGAACAGCGTCACTATTTCGGCATGTTGTTTTGGTGTGAAGCGTTCCATGGTCAAAATTGTACTAGATTGATGTTTCCAAAACATGTCTAACAAAAGCAATCCGTTGGTAAATGTCCAAGTTATTCAGTGTTGCCATACCGACACTTTAGATGGCGCACCCTGTACACATAAATGTATCTAATCAAAAGCTTTTGTTTTCTTTATGCGTTGGGACAACTTCTCGAGCAGCCCCACTAATACATAAAACACACTCCTCATTGTTGCCGACAGCCACAATTGAATAGATTTTCAGAGTTTTTCAGTTAGAAATAAAAAATGACAGCTGAATTTAAAACGTTTAGTCTGAGAGATTTGCTTTCAAGACGATGCGAACAATAAAAGTATAAAAACAAACTTTCCATTTCTAACACAAATTACATTCAACACAAAACAAAAGCAAGACAAATTTATCTAGTTATCTGATTTTGTTCGTGCGACTGCCCCATCTGCGTGGTGGAAATTGGAAATGGAGGAGAATGTGCTTTAAATTGTTTTCTACTTCTGTTGTATGCCAACGCCTACATGGAGATTAACAAAAAATACAATAAAACACAAAAAAAAAAAAAAATGGAATCTGTGTGGCAACATAACAGTTGCAAGTCATGACATTCCCCAGGTGACATGTTGCACACGGGTGTGTGTGTGTGTGTGTCTGCGGCTCGATTAACCCGCTGATTTGTGGCGCCTTTAATTAAAGTGTGGGTTTCATGTGGGACACCAAATTATTAGGTGCTAAAGTGTGTTGACCATGCGAATGACTTAATGCGGTCCAAACATGCAACCTTCTGGGGGCAGCATCTGCTGTGGAAACCACAATTTGACTGCTGTGGACAATGTGTGGAAATTTAATGAAGAAAAATGTCACTTGCATTTAGCATTACAAGCTGACAGCCAGACCCCCTCCCACCCCTGCATAACCACTATTTCTGCATTAAAATTGCATTAATGTTGCGACAGGCCATGTGGTTGGTGTGGTTGGGTGTGTGTGTGTGTAACGGTTGCTGCTGCCACATTCATCTAATTGTGGTTGCTGTCAAAATGATAATGGGTTTTTAGCTGCCTCGATGGATACACCGATAAGCAGCCAGCCGGTCGCCAAAGAGGAGGAGGCGATCTCCGCGTCTGCCTCAATTGAAACTGTCAATTGCAGTTTCTCTCTCCTTCCTCCCATTCCTCACTCGATGTTTGGCCATTTTTGGTGTAGGCGACACGACAGTGAAAGTTAGTCAACGAACAAAGTACAAACGCCGGTGAGGTGTGTGATCGGGTGGCGGTGGAAGAGGTAATTAATGCCAATTAAGTGTCAAACCCGAATGCCTCGTCTTGGGCGTGTCAGCCGGGGCAACTCAATTGGCTGGCCGAACTTTCAAATGCTGCACTGATTAATTAGGCACGAGTTCAAATGCTTGCATTTCTCACGAACTTGCCGCCTGCCTGTTGCTTCCACTAATCCAACCCTCCCTTGCCTGGCAGGCACTTTCTATGCTTTTGTGTGCAAAAAAAAAATGCACCAAAACAAAAGAAAAGTGCAACAACGTGTGGTAAGAGGCATCAAGTTATTTATGATTATTTAATGCAACGCTTATTGCAGCGCTGACTGCTGCCATCGCCGCAGGTTCATTGCCCATCAGAAAAACCTTGCAAATGCAAATTGATTTTCTTTTTGTTTGGTTTTTTTGTGTTGCCCTGCAGTTGAACTTTTGTCTCTTCGCTAATTGCATGTCGCTGTCAACATGCTACTTTTGTTTGTTGTCGCTTCTTCCATTGAACTTTGAACTTGGCCAGCCTGGCAAACGGCTTACTGGCTTTCTTTTGTTGCCAACTGACGACAGCTGACTACAGTTACAGCAACGGCAACAGAAACGGCAACACCAACAGCGGCAACATGTTGCCACTCATCAACCAAGTGTTGGCTTTTGGCCTGACTGCACTTTTCTTTTACTTTGTTGTTGTTGTGGCATAGACCTGGCCTTGAGCTGCGTATACGTAATAATTAAATATTAGCTGAAAGAGGTATTTTCCATTTGGCCAGAAGTTTGCATTTCCATCCTAGGCGGATGTCAGAATGTGTCAGTTTGATAGCTTGGCAGTTTTTATTTTTGTCAATTCGCTACGTCATTTCATTACGTTATTTAGTTAGTTGGTAATTTATTTCAATACGATTTTCCTTACGTCCTTACGTTAATTACGTCACTTCGTTACTTAATTTATTATTTTTTTTGTTACGCATATAGCTAATATGCTTAGTTTTCCAGATTCATTCAGTCATTTCACTTCTTCAGTTTGCCACGTCAAACATTTACTTTATTTCGTTAAGAGAGTTTGACAATTATCCTGCTTGAAGAAGATGTCAATCCATTTAGCAATTTATTACTCTAATCAGTCAGTCAGGATTATCAGCTCGGCAATTAGTTTACGACATTTGAAATACGTTATTTCGTTACGAAATAACGTTGCTACATTTTGTACGTCATGAAGTTACTACATTTTGTTACATCATGACGTAACCATATTTTGTTGCGTAATTTCGTTACGTCATTTTGTTTATTCATATTTATACAGTGTTTTGTCACAGCAGCTTGTCAATTATCCAGTTGTACGGATTGTCATATTATAACGGTATTCTGTTACGTCATGTCATTTTGTGTTATTTTGTTACGTTGTTTCATAGCTTCGTTTCGTTAGTAATGAACTACTAACGTTTGACAATTATCTGGCTTGACAGATTGTAATTTCATTACGATTTTTCAGTGTGTCATTTCTTAGAGATGTCTCCTTACGTCGTATCGCTACATTGTTTAAAAATGTCAGCTATTCAGTAGTCTGTGATTTCGGTTCTTTTTTTGTCACCTTGTTTCGAAACGTATTTTTGTTACGTAATTTCGATGCGTTATTTTGTTACGTTATTTCGTTACGTATTATTTTTGCCAAATTTCATATGGCCTACTGAAATGAAGCCATCTAAAAGTTCACTGTACAACTTTAAGAATCAATAACATTTTGGCCATTCATGAAATTTCAGTTCATTCGCATTCTACCACCAGACTCTACATCATTATTTGCGCCATTTGCAAATTCAATACAGTTGTTGACCTTTAGCATACAATTACTTACATACACTTAAAAACCCCTCCCTCGATACCCCCTTCGTCTGTCACAGACATTCGCCAGACACTAACGATTTTGGCTTTTTGTTTTTGGTTGGCAAAACTTGTTCTCTACTCTGAGTTAGTTGCAAAAATGCCAAGTCTTAGGTTTCTACTTTTTGTTAGCTTGAACATATTCTAATTGTGCCATAAAAGTCAGCCAAACAAAGGCAAACATATATCATACAACAACCGACAGAGGGTACAAATTGCTAAAAATTGCCCAGTCCGAAAGAGGAACAGTTAGCGGCGAAGTTATAAGAAACTCCTTTTGTTAGGGCACAATACTTCGTGTGGTGGTGGTTGGCTGGTTGGCTGCCTTGCTGGCGGGTATACAAAGCTGTGCAATTGTGGTGGGATATTTATGGCTTCAGCCCCCAAATGCAATGGCGACAGGCTCCCTCGCAGGCAAAACTGTTCAGCGTTTGCAGCTGGGATGTAATGTTCAACAGCCGCAACATGTGGCATGAGTCATGCGGTTGCGGCAACTGTCTTGACCAGGCCAACAAATGTCACTCGTAATACGTACAAAATGCCACACATTTGAAAATTGTCCCACGCAACAGGTTTTTGGTTTTTTATGTCACCCACAGAACTTTTCAGTAGTTAAATATCTTTTACGGTACAAAATGAAAAGTACAATTTCATTAAAAGCGAAGGGGTCAATCGTAAAATAAAGTAACGACTGGGGCAGGTCTGTGGGAATCGCTGTGGCTGTTGATATTTAATTAAGCAACATGTTGCGGCAACACATGTGCGTGTGCCAGGGAAGAGGAAGCTACGACCGACCAGGCAACAGTTGCATGAATGAATGCGTTTTTATTTATTATTAATTTGCCGCCCATTGTTGTTGTTGTTGTTGTTGTTGCTGCTGTTGCAGACTGCAGCAGCGCCCCAATGTCGCCACGTTTACTTCGTCTGCGTCACGCAACGGCAACACAACATTAAATGAAAACGAAGACGACATGGGAACTTAACCTTGAAATATTTCATTTCAGTTTCTGCAATATCCAGTAAAATGAGCCAAAGAGGCAGATATAGAGAGGGTTATGCGAGGGTGGTTGCTGTCTTTCGGCTGATTAAACCAGGCCTCTCCCACCACATTGCGTATTTTCTTGCGAAAATAAACCTAAAACATTTCTCTGTAATAAACTGCCAGCTAAAAATAAACTTGAGTTGCCTGAGCCTAAGGAGTTTATGGTTTATGTAGGTAATCAAGTTGAAGCCATGAGCTTGTGTAGCAGCAGCAGCAGCTTCAATTAACCTGACATCATGTAGTCAGGCCGCAATGACAAGCGATATATTGACAGCTGGCTTGGGGTAGGACTCGAGAAGTTGAGCAGCGGAGGCCCAAAGGTAAGCAATGCTGAGCTGATGTCGTTGCCAATTCACCGTAATTGACAGCCGAACACTAAAATCAGAGAGCCCCCCAAAACCATTGGCAGAATATGTCAAATAATCAAGAAATTAACTGATGGACATCCATGCCCCATGGGTGGTCAGTTGACCGTGGCAGCTGCTGATTAGACATAAAGTAATTGGAAACGTGAGAGGGGCGAACCAACTGTTTCCTTACCAAACAGCGGTTAGTAAGCTTGAATAAAGTACTCTGAGAAAAGGTATTAAGATTTGTAACAGAAAATCGAAAAAGTTCCACTCCAACTTGTCAGCTATTTGACAAGTGAGACTTATGCTATATTTCTGCATCAAATGTTTTTGGCGTCAGTTGTCTGCAATCATGGAATGGAGCTCATAAATGCGGCTACGAAAAAGGGAAAATCTTTCGGAAACCACCCGAAGCTTTCTGTATCCTACCGGGAAGGGATACTGGTGGAATAAAGGATCCGTAATCCGAACCAGCGAAAGATCCAATTCGTCGAAATCCACTGCGCAAGCAGAAAATCATGTCTCGTGAGATGAATAACAGCAACAACTTGAGACTCAGTGCATACAAAAGACCCACTGGCCACTTGCTCATAACAGCATTAGAACATAACCGCAAGACAAAATCGAGAGCATTGCTTTACCAGTGCGCAAAAAGTGCTCACATACAAATTCTGTTTACTGAACCATGGAGGAATCGTTTAACAAACAGAATGATGTGTCATCAAAACAAGCTTTCGAACTCATTCCGACAGTTCAGAGAAGCCACCAGGTCCAGCTAATGCAATGGTTCAGTGGGGAGCTCCATTTTTGTGAAAAAGGAGTCAATACTTGAACGCTGCCAATCCCGTCGTCTTTTGAAAATGGTTGTGAGGCCGTTTTATTAACATTAAGTGCTAACAACCCGTGATACTATCAAAAAGACTCCTCTCCAGCTCACAAGGCATCCATCCATGTACCGAACTTCATTTGTACGGATGATTAGCTTGACGATAGCTTAATGCTTGACTCTTCTAAACAAGGCTGCAAACCTTTAAAATTATCCATGAGGTTCGTTCACGAGGTTCGAACCCATTGAAAAATCCAAGGTTCGGCTTGCGGACCGGTTCTTGGAACCCCTGTTCTGGTTCGAACCATGGTTCTCTTGCACATAAAAGAATTGTTTTGCTTTTAATCCAAATGCTTAATCATAATGATCTTGACTTAAGTTATTTCAATTATCAAATCCATTTGATGACATTAATAGCTTTTAGAAACTGCTTAGTTTACGTTAATTCGCATTATATCTTTCATGAGCTGTTCATCTATACAAGCTCTTAAATCACAAAGAACAAACTTAAGTATTGGAAATGCTCCTTCAACTGATGTCTGAGTTGCTGTTACAGCAAGTACATATAGTAAAAGCAATATTTTCTAAGTCTTCGTTATTATGACATTTCCAATATCGTAAAACATTTGTCGATGGATGTGATCTTGGACAATCTTCAAAGTAATCTATAACATCATTCACAGATTTTAATTGTATTGCTTTCATATACTTCTCGTCTTTGCAATCAGTCGATGAGTCCTTTATTGTAGATTTTTGAAAACTCTCATTAAGCATATTAAATTGGTGAACCGAACTTCATTTTTCGAAACAGTGGTCCGGTTCGGGTTCATGTTCGAGGAGTTAAAAATGTAAGGCGCCTGCTTCATGGTCCGTTCATGGAACTAAACCGGCTCGCAGGGGTTCGGTTCCGGACCGGTTTGCAGCCTTGCTTATAACAATTATGTTACGACGCAACCCAGCACTTACTACGATCAGACTTAAAATTACTTGGTCACCATTTTCTACCCAACCTCTCGAAAGTATCTGAAATAGAATAGGCTTAAATAGGAAATATAAGGTATAGCAATGTGCCTATCATGGCTTAAGCTTAGGGACAATTTAACCTTGGGTATATTTTTATGGGTTGTTGTAAGTGTTATAACTATGGGAAATTTTACTCGAAATGGTAACACAAAATTTAATTTTCTTTGTGACTCAACCATGTCAAAGTACTTAACCCAAATAGTGCCAAATTTGTTGGGTTAAGTCAGAGAATTATCTATTTGGAAAAACTGTGCGAAGTCTCCCCGTAACAATTCATCGATATCAAGTGTAAAAAGTTCGAAACAAGTTGATCACAAAAATCTTTCGAAAATCTTGATAAATCATTTCTTAAATTGCGGTTTTCAGTTTGGCAGTTTTTCCCCGGATAGGTGAATACCACCTGTTAACCAATAAGAAAAACATTCCTTTGATCGTGCAATACTATTGACACCGATTGTAATTGCATTGAGTACAAACAAATAACAACATCTGACCACAGAAACTCATAGAAAAGTGTAAACAGCCAGCTACTTCTTCTTACCTCTCCGCAACCATCGTTCTTCTCTAAGCATAAAGTTTGCAAATTAATTACTGTTGCCGTCGTCTCAGCGATAGTTGGTATTGCTAGAGCTGCTGTTGCTGTTGTTGTTGTAGTTTGTTATTATTGTGGTCGCACAAGTTTGTGTTGTATTACCTGTTGACAAAATTGCTCGGTTGCCTGCACCAACATCCGGCGAGTTCTCGAGAGATATACAACAACAACCAACAATAAAGCAGCAGCAGCAACAGCAGCAGCACCAACAATTTGGCTAATGGCAACTTTGACTTGGGTTTAATTAAACCAAAAACTTGGTCTTGAGTCCATGGGGCGTGTGAATAAGGAAATGAATTGCTTTATAACAAATTTTTTGGCTAATTAGCTTAATGGATTTAATCTGCACAAAATGTGTATTGTTGACTTAAGTAGGGGATAAAGAAGTGGGACTATACTATGTTCCCTGTGGTTTAAATAGACGCCAGAGTTCATCCAAGGTTTCATATTGCAGATACTTCTTGTTCCGCACTTTTGAACCGCTTACTCTTGATAGAGTGTGAGATGATATTCTTTCGACCATTTCAAAATGTTGCCCTTTTCTGATATTAATGTTTGCATTTGAATTTATGATACAGAAACATGTATGTCTGATAGCTATTAACTGTAGATTCTTTGTAATTTATTCCAAAACTCACCCTGCCTTGCGTCATACTACTCTCAAAAAATGGTACAGAGTGTAGAAATAGATTGCACGGTGTCTTAAAAAAGGCCCACTTCCATTGGAGCTAGTAAAACGGCCAACATTTAAGAAAGAACAATTCTTAAAATAAGATAACAAATTTTGAAATTCGACCTTTAATATGGAATTTTTAATTTAGAAAATCGACCTTAAATTAAGAATTAAATTTAAAAAATATACATTTCTAAAAGATTTTCCAATTTCTAGAAAAAATTTCTAATATTTTGAAACAATTCTTGAGTTTCATTTTTAGTGTTAATATTTTGAAAAAATTCTTGAGTTTCATTTTTAGTGTTAGAAAGTCTCTGTCCTGTTTTTAGAAATTATTTATCAACACCCAGAAAAAAGCAGAACGGAAACCTTAAGAAAGAACGCTCTTTAAAAAAATATATTTGTTTCTGAATTTTCTAGAATCTCGCAACATTTGTTCATTTAGTAAAGTGTTTTCAAGCAAGGAGAGTGAGATGAAGAAACAGAGAGGAGAGCACAGCGTTGAACTCGCTCTGTTAGTTTTGATTTTTATGGGAGAGGGGTGTTTGGGGAAGCTATCAAGCTCAATCGAATTTCGCACTGATGTTGCTTTGAAATTCCCAACCAGATATGGCATTGTTGGCATGAAGAAATGGCTGACAGTTGACAGGCAAAGACTGATGCTGCTTTGAGAAGTTGTGTATTCCTCGAGCAGGCTAAAACGTGCTACAATTAGTTTTCTATAAAATAAATTGAACAATATGGAAAAAACAACTGATTTTAAGTTGTTGTATGATTGGCTCTTGATTTAAGAATAAACCATCTTACTCTTGAATATCGGATTATGTCAATGCAGTATGCTCTTGATTCAAGAATGATCTATCTTGAATTTAAATCTGTTTGGCACTTGATTCAAGAACTATGCTACTTAATTTGAGAATGTTTCGTTGGATCAAGTATAAAAGCTCTTGGGACAGGAAAAACAGGATCAACAATTTATACTTGAATCAAGTCTTTCCATTCTTATCAAACTTCTGAGGTCGAACATTCTTGATCCAAGTATAAAATTCCTTTTTTTCTCTGAGTGTACCATAAATAAATAAATATGGCGAAAAGCCTTTAATACCTTATTTAAGGCTAATTTCAAATTTTATTTTGTCAATTTTTTTTTGGAGTGTAATCAGACCATTCTTTGTCTGGCTACACATTTTCAATTATTAATTGATTTTTTGCACACTCACCAAAGAAATGCCCATCAAATCGTACATCATTTATCAATACTGGTCTAAAAAGGAGACAAAGAAAATCAATTTTGTGTAATCATATTGTACATCTCACATCACTCACATTGACCATGAACTTTTTCATCATGCTTCTGAGCGCTTTAAGCAAATAACATTTAAGGTTTCGGCAGTAAACATTTCTATTTCGAGTAGTTGAAGTCAACTCAATTTACATGACATTAAACGACTTCTTGGAGTGCCTAATTGTCAGGTTACCTTTAATGGAAACGGCGAGCCGTTGACATTTGAAGCAGCGCGCCTACAACTTCCGCTCAGGCAAAGTGGAGAGCCCAACCCAAAAGAATTCTCTTAAATTTTTTTTTGCTGTTTGCCAAAACTTTTGCACAAATATTGGCCTGCACATGCCCTGCCCTGCCCCCCCGCCATCAACGAAGTTTCCAATAGCTTTCGGTAAGGCATTTTCTATGCATAACTTAACAAAATAAATATGTATGTGCTTTGTGCGGCTAAACAAACTTTTGTTTTGCATAATCTTGAAGGCATGCATAACGCAGGTGTGTACCTACAAATCTGTGTATATGTATGTATATGCCATTTACATAACGATACACATATAAATAAACATCTGAGGAGGGGTCAGAACAAGAAGCCGACGCAGCAGCAGCCGAGTGCGCCGCCACGCATAAATCTCACGTGTAAATGTGGAGCAAACATCTCGCACTTCCCATCTCACACTTTAATTTAAATAAGTTTCTCGCTCTCTTTCTTTCCCTCACAACATTTCGTTAGGCTTCTGCTGCTTTAATGGGAAATCAACGCGGGGATGATTAAATTTCAGATATGTGCTGGAAAATTTATGAATTGTGCATCGGTTGAGGTTTGAGCTAACCCACTTTAAGAGTGCTAATGGAACAAGGCGCTACTACATATGTACATACATATGTATACCAAATTCCGGGCATTCTGTTTGTCTACTCACCTCAACTGAAAATGCGTTAAAATCGCCAGTGTCCAAAAAAATAAAAAAATTTAATGCCTGCAGGCTGCAGCGAGAGAACTTTCTGCCACAAACCTGTTGGCCTCAATTGGGAGACGGTCAAGTTAACTGTTTCGCTGCCTGCAAGCGGCACAAATTTTGTATGCCAGTCAGCAGATTAAAGCAAATACAGAATGCAAAATATGGGAACGGGTTTTTGGGGTGCCTGAAATCACATCAATTAATTTGTATCGCCCACCAATCTCTGCTCTGTGCAAAAGGTGACCAACTTGGCGGCAACTCTCTCACATTGATCGGTCACTGGTGCTGCCACCGCTGCTGGCTAACGAGCATCACGCTTAGTTCGCCTACACTTAGGGAAAAATGTGTAAATTTCAAAGATATGCTTTATAGAAGGGGGAAAAAGTGAAATTTTTAGAACAAGAACTGTTTTATTGAGTACAAGATTGATTTTAAATTTCAAGCCCTAAAGAATGCAACGAAAACTGCGTTGAGCTTAAAATTTCCAAGGGGTTTTATCACTATTTAATTATACTACTCTGCCCTGGGTTAGGATGCGATGGTAAAAGTCGTGAAGCTAAATTACACTAAATATAGTTCCATTTTGATACCATATAGTCCCTAAATTTTACTTTTGTACAGTAAAACAGCACCACCTAAAGTAGCAAATTAATTCCTATTTTCTGCTGAAATATCCGGTGGGATCTAGGACAACTTCTACTGGTTGGTGAATACCAAGCCTCGCAGCAAGCCTGTCTATAAGAACAATGTCCTATGGGAACTCCTACTCAGAGAAAAAAAAGGAATATTTAAAAATCTACATTGGATGATTTCGGTATACATTTGGAATGAATATTTGTATACCCTTATAATACCAAGGGTTGTTATAATTTTGCCCAGTAGTTTGCAACGCATAGAAATATTAATTTTCGACCCCATATATGTATATGTTCTTGATCAGGGTGACGAGCTGAGTCGATTAAGCTTTGTCCGTCCGTCTGTCTATCCTCTAGTCCAGCGATGGGCAAGCCCTTGCTCTTTTTGCTCCCATTGCTCCCATTACTCCCAAGAGCCACACACAGATTCTTTAAAAACTGCCTCGTCATGCACACGCTGTGTGCATGACTTGCAAAAATTTTCTCGCTTCGAAGCAAATCCAACAACAACGCCAGGCAGATGCGATCACAAGCTACGCTTAAAAATGCTACGTCATGCACAAGCTGTGTGCATGACTTGCAAAATATTTTATTGTTGTTGTTGGACTGCTCCCAAAATCAAATTTCGTGCGCACCGCTGCTCTAGTCTATCATATTTGAAGCTATAGAGCTGAAATTTCGCTCAGAGTATTCTTTTTGCAGCAAGCTACTAATATGTCGGCAAATACCGGATCGGATGACTACATCTCTTAGCTTTCATGGGAACAATCGGTCGGAAAACTAGTCTTAGTGAGGAAATCTTTTTCATTTCAATGGAAACGTCTCCAAACTTTGTATTCATAGATTTTCTATGTTTTTTTTTATAATTCTGCCAAGTTTGATGAAAATCGGACAACTATATGGTATAGCTGCCGTACAAATAAATAGGTCTGAAAATCAATCTTAGTTAGAAAAACTTTTTTGTTTTTAATGGTAGCGTCCTGATATTTTGTATTTATTTGTTTCAAACGCATTTTACTAATTCTTAAAATTTTTGTCCAAATCGGATGACTATATCATATAGCTCCCAATAAAGTCTTGTCAATAAAAGCAAGGGTGTGCCCACCGCTGCTCTAAAGTCTGGACACTAGTCGGAAAAGCTGGGTACGAAAAGCATGCGTCCTTTTCGCCCGACTTCAAAGGTTTACAGCATATGTAGCAGCTTCCCGTCAGTTCGGCTCAGACCTGAATCACAGCTAAGTCACCCCTAAAATGGAAGAGCTGGTACTGAGTTCATGGCATCCCTTAAATGAGTTTCAGCCATTAATTTAACACAGGCATGTCCTACTACGTCATGACCTCTGCTGATTTCAGGCATGATTTCAGGGCTGAGCTCTTGGGTGAGTTTCATGGGAAGTACTGAAACATGCCTGAATTCCGGCATGCAATTCAGTTATTCCTACCGCTGGGGTCTGAATCAGACCTAAGTAATTCAGTACTGAGACGTAGAGCTGCAAGGAACTGCTATACCAGTTGCTAATAAAACAAAGCAATGGTTTATTCCTCCCACTGATACAGTTAATCACTTCAAGAACAAATGTATTTCCATTTTTTACTCAAACAATTTTTTTCATCTTCTTTTTTGAGTGTGGCTCGAAAATATATCAAAAAAATTCCTAAAAGTGGCACTTCACACCAATATTTTCATACTTTCCACACTTAACACACTATTTACACTTGATTACATTGCAAAACTTGTGGATTTTTTTCTGAGTGTACATCCTGGCCTGTATAAATTAGCCGTCTTTATGGTCAGGAGTTTAGCGTATGAAATTTATGTAGATTTATTTGTGTGTAACACTTTTACGTGCTGTGTGATATCTCTTTTCTTGGGACTGGCCAATCTCAGTGGTAGAAACAGCATTCCTTATAACGAGTCGAACTGCCAAACTTGAAAAATAGCTTAAAGATGTTGTTGGTTGTTGGTTGCTGCTGCAGCATTCCTTACCAGTTTACTATTTGCCGCTCTTCTTTCTTTCCGCAGCTTGGCCGGCTCCATTTGGGGCTCTATTTTTATGGTCAAATGGCCAGACAATTTGTTGTAAGTTTTTCCTTTGACAGTTTACCCAAGTGTGTTTCACTTTTTCCATCAACTTGAACCACCATTGTGCCATTTTGGAGAAAGAATTGACACAGAAAATCGGCAATCGATGCCGCAACCAAATGTAAATGAGTGAAAGAAAAAAAAAAACAACAATTAACCAGCATAAGAAAAAAACAAAACAAAATTTATGTGTAACACGGCTGCCAAACAAAAGCGGTATGCAAAGGCAACCGAACACGGCAGCAATATTTACTACCAACAGTTATGCAATTGGCTTCGTTAGCTCTCCCTTCCTTCTCCTTGGATGCTTCACATGCCAATTGTTTTTCTGCCAGCGTGTATTGCACAAAGCCAAGATTTATGCATATTAACGTTTAGTCAAAATGCTGACCCAAAACTGTAGACCCCACAGCAGCATCATCAGCGGCAGCAAATGCAAAAATCAAGCGCAACAGCAACAGCACTAGCCAAGATGTTGGCCACATTAAACAATGGGTCAACTTTCGTTGGCGTTGATAAATGTATTCCAACTGTGGCAGACGTTGCTGTTGTCATCTCCATTGTTGCTGCTGCTGTTTGTGGGTGTTGCTGCTGTCAGCAACAGCAGCAACACTTTCCCAATTAGGTGCCTTAAATATGTGTTTGGGTTGGTAGATGACATACATACTTACGCATGTACTTACTGAGAGCCAAGAAGATACGGTCTTAAAGACATAAACGTTACATTGTAACAGCTAAATAATTGTGAATTGTTACAAAGGAAACGCCCCACAGCGTGCATTAGAGGGGGTCTCAGCAATTAGCAATTTAATAGCCGGAAATTAGACTGAAATTTAGAAATTTAGATCTAAATTAAGAGCCATTTCTTTTTAGATTCATACTTTAACTGTGTGGGAAGAAGAAGTCTTGTCTACTTTTAGTTGAGTTTCTTTGCTTTTTGCCAATTTTTTTTTTTAAATTTTTAATAATTTTTCAATTGCAGGGATGGCTTATCAATAAAATCGTATATTCAATTTATATAAACATGTAATTTTCTTTGTTTTCCACCCAATATTTAACTAAATCTCTTCGCTCATTACATTCAAAATAATTCTAAGCAATATATATTCCTGCAATTTGTATTAGCTGTTTCTGAATCCACACACGTTATCGATAGGCTTACTATCGATAAAAGTGTGGATACGTTAATTTAGCTTGATACCTATGCTGTAATGTAATCATTACTTTCTGTATTTAATTACTTTAGATTACAATAGTTTCAATTATACAGACATTGACATATAAAATCCTGATTGGGATTCTTAAAGTAATCATAATTATCAAATAATAATTACTTTTACAAATACTGGAGTAATTGGGGAGATATTAAGTAATTGTGCTTGAAAATTTGAAAATAAATATATCATTTTAGGTGAAAGATACAAACTTTAACCATTTAAGCCCACCAACCAAAGACGCATTTCCGTCATGGCAACTCTATTTATCTTTTTTTTTTACAAATTTCCTTCTTTAATTAAAATTTGTTCAAACAGAATCTCGATTTAGAAAATCAACAAAACTGTCTGTCAGATTCTGCCTTAAATGGTAACCGGTTTGCCTCACAGTCAAATATGGCTTTCAATTATGAGTTTGTGCAACAAGTCAATAAGCTTCGAACTTAGGTCTCTGATTGTTTTATTTCCTTATTTTTTGTTTCTCTCAATTGTTGCACCAGCGACCCGGGTAATTTTAGAAAGTCATTGACAATTTTAAGCACAAACATAAACAAAGTAACGTCTAAGTAACAAACGTCATGCAACATGCATTACCCAACCAGCGACCATTCAAAGGTCCAAACCAAACTCTGTCCCATGTGACAAACACATTCAATTGTCGAAACGACGACGTTTTGCCGGAAAAATTTCAATAATTTTCATTATCAAGATGAAGATTGATTGATAGTCTGAGCTGGCAAAGATTTTGGGATGTTGTTGGATGACCACATCAATGTTTTTTCTCTTTTTTTTTTGGGAATTCGGATTGCAAATAAGAGTGAAAGTTAATTGTTGGGCTTGCGCAATGACTGCAAAGAAAGTTTAGTCAGCCTGTAAGTTTATTATCCATAACTTTTAACCAAAACCAAATTTGTTTTCTTTGATCTTACAGAATATGGACAAAAGTTGTTAGCGGAAACAAACCAGCAGCAAACAGACAGCCACAGCCACAACAGCAGCGACAGAAACTCATCATGTCATCCTCCATCTGTGCGCATTTCACGCAGAATGCCTGGAAAAAGGATCTCTGCTCCAATTGCTTCAAGTCCAAGGATGAACACAAAGCGGCCGCAGCGGCAGCAGCTGCTGCCCAGCAAGGTACCAAACTGGGCGGCATTGCACACAAGTCGGAGGTACCAATAAAGACTGATTATCCAAACAAAAACAAGACACCCGCCAAGAGCATCATCAAGAAGGCCTTTGGGGTGCGGCTCACCAGCAACTCCAGCAGCTCCAGCAGCAAGTCCAGCAGCAACACCAGCTCCAAATCGGGCAAGGTATGTTTTCCCAAGCAGCTGCATGAGATCATAGGCTATGGCGGCGAGTGGTCAGACAACGACGATGATGATGATGACGATCATGACTTTATGAATCTGGGCAATGAGCACGATGATATGGCCGTTACGGAAACAGATGATGAGGAAACGGTGGAACTCAAGCGTATAACGCGAGCCAACACAGATTTCAACATGAACAATGGCAACTTGCTGGGCGATGCCCAGGAGAATATCAAGAAATCCTTTGCTGCCCTAAAGCTTGGTGCACCGCAGGTGGACAAAGAGGGCAAGAAACAAACGCTGACCATAAGTGTCATGCCCTTTGGACAGCCCACCCTAACTAAGGCCACGGCGAGCACAACTGTTGTCGAAAGCAAATCCCCTGCAACCGCAGCCACAAAGCTAGCCAGCAAGCCGGCGACCATTATCAAAGCAGTCAAATGCACCACAACAACCACTAAGAAGGTGACCACAACTCTAACTCCCACTTTGACCACACACAAGAGCACATCCTCACGGGATGGCAAGGACAGTCCACCCATAGAAAGAGCCATGGAAAAGTCCCTGCTCGATGAAATCTCTGAAACTTTGGAGCAAAAACAGAAGCAAAACGAGAGCACAGCTGCCACTGCCACATCAGCAGGGGCCAGTGTTGCTGCGGGAACCAGCAACAGCAGCAGCAGCAACAAGATTAAATTCGAGCTGAGCGCTTTGAGCGACTCGCCGAAGCCATTTCTTGACCTTAAGAAACCAATCGCGCGTAATGCGCCCATAACCAAGGATCATGCCAAGCCCAAGGTGAATGTGTGTCACAAATTCTCCGACACCGACAGCAACTGCTCGGACACAGAGAACGGTGTGTCCGCCTACTATGATGTCGTCGAGACGCAGCTCAGCTATGAGAATCTGCCCGATGGCAAGTACAGCGAGCAGATAGGCGTGGCCAGTCCCCCAGTGGACACAGACACGAGCAGCACCTCTCACTATTCCAGCTCACAGTACATCACCGACATGCTGCTAAGCTCCAAGACACGTGCCGCCAGCTACAATCTGCACGAGGGCAATTTTATGACCAGCAAAATCACCTCAGACGGCCTGATTGTAACCAAATGCAGCTCAGATGATGCTCTGGACTCCACAGGCAGCAGCTTTGATGGCAGTTCGGATGAGGAGAATGCCTACAATATGATACGCAGCGAGTCCGACTCGGGCATAGGCATCAGCATTGGCAGTGAGTACAAAAATGTGGGTGCTGCCAAGGCAGCCAATGAACAGCGTCAGCTCAGCGCCAGCACCAACAACTCCGACTATGAGGACATACAGATAGGACCAGACCAGTCCAAAGCAGCCAACAAGCCGGCGGTTAAGAGTCGAGAGTTGCATGGCGAACCCGATGGCAGTGCCGATCCTGACAATAGTCTGGAACAGAAGCAGGAGCCGGAGCTGCCTGCCTTACCCAAATCTCCGCCGCCGCCCATGAAAATCGATGCCAGACCCTCGTTCCTGCATGGTCTCAAGAAACCAGAGCTACCAGCCAAGCCGCTGGCATCCTCGCCGCTCAAGACATTCATGAGCAAACGCCAGCCGAGCTCCGCTGAGCAGCAATTCATCACCCAGCTGCAATCGGCCATTACCAAATCGAGCGAGAGTCTGATGGCAGCCGCTGACGAATCCAAGCTAAAGAAGGGCAAAGCCCCAAATCCGCCGCCAGAGCCAAAACTAAGCGCTCCACCCACGCCGGAACGAGATTACAGTTTGGTAGTAGAGTTCGAGCAGGCGACCTTAGCGGAAGCCACCACCACAGCCAAGCCAGCGACGCCGGTGGATAAAGTTAGCCAGAGTGAGCCGGTTGTGGAAACTGTTTTACCAACCACATCCCCCAGCAATCTCTACACCCGAAAACCGCCACTGCCAGTGGCCACCGGCGGAGCTCCGGTCATACGTGAGAAAGACAAACGCGAGCGGGCGGTGATTAATCCCAAATTTCGCAGTCTCAACACCTTTGTGATGCAGCGAGCCAACGCGGCCAAGCAAATGCAAATGCAATCGGCCAGCTCGGTGCTGAATCTCAAACATCCACTCACACCAGAGCCCACGCCGCGTGGTCAGCGCCATCTGTCCATGTCCGAGGAGTGCCTGGCAGCGGCAGGTCTGGCGACGGACAGCAAGAAATCGCCTTCAGCGTCTCCGCCGCAGAAGCAGAAATCCAAGTTCTCCATCAAAAAATTCCTCCGCATGGGCAGCAGCAGCAGCAGCAGTGGAGGCGGCAAGTCCAGCGATGCTCTGCACAAGAAAGATGGCAGCGTCTACACCGAGATTTGTACCGGGGACGATGGCAGTGTGCCGGGCAAGCCACGCCTGGTGATTATCCATCCCATTGATATTAATCCCACAGCTGTGGAAGTGGTCAAGGATATAACCAAAACCAATGATGCAGTCTCGGCACAAACGGTGGCAGTGATTACAGCCAAACCGCCTGCACCGCCGCTACGCTCCAGTGAGGGACAACGCAATGCCCATGAGGCCAATAAACCGGCACGGCCACCGCCACCCAAAAGTGCCGAGCTGCGACGCAAACAGAAGACGGAGCTGACGGCCACACTCAGTGGCAGCAGCCTGGAGTCATCCACATTGCCCAGTCATGGAGGTGGTTCCATTAAGCTCAAGGCGGACAATGTGTATGCCAATTTGGGTGAGTATTCCTTAAAGAATTTGGTGAAACTTGAACTACTTCCGAAATGACCCAAAAAGAAAGCGTAAACAAATCACGTTCCTAAAACGAAAAACGTCACATCACGCGACCTTCAGAATGACAACTCATGCTCTCGTACGGGAATGTGTGTACGTGGGTCTCAAGGGTCTCTTCACCTACTTGGCCAAACTGGTCGAGCCAAGTTCAATTGCATTGAGAAAAAAAAAAAAAACAAACAAACAAAGCAAGAAGTCGGTCAAGCTCGACTTGCATCTACCCTATACCTAACCATCGGCAGTGTCCAAACTTTTCTTATGGCCCCGCAAGGGCATAAAACAGTGACAGACCGACCTTTACAATGAGTTGAGCAAATCCGGAATCTGCCATATGTGTCTTCTCTCTGTTACGTAGATATGCACTTGCAGTCGATCATTTTCTACTTCAATCGGTATAGAAATCCTACCATTTTGTACTGCAAATTTCCCGCATTCTTTAATGTTCATTCATAGGCAAGAGATCTGATATCCAAGAATTGATTAGAGAAATCGGTTAAAACTGTCAGCCATTAAAACTGATCTTTGGAGAGAGGATTCGGAAGAATAAGATAAAAGCCGAGTCAAACAATCAAATTTTCGAAAAAGGAAGAGATTCAAATTGCAATTTCACATAATTTGATCGAAATCGAAAAGGGGAACAGGCCTGATAATGAAATGATTTGCGGCTCAATATTATGTTTTCTCAAATTAAAAGAAAGCCACTTGAAAATTACCTTTTTGAAAGGATCAAACTGATATTTTAAGATCAAATTGATATTGTATAATATCATTTTGATACAATAAATACAAAATATACTGAAAATGACAGGTTAATCATCCCATACAAGCTGGCACTTCGCTCTGCATTTTAAGCTAGATATTATAAATTGCTTTAAACATTAGAAAACAACGAAGTTATAATTTTGATATATTTTTCTACTTTACTTTCCTGATTGCGGGGGTCGAACAAAGGACCTTTTGCACTTTATACAAATAAAATGGCGTCTTATCCTACTCCACCATGGGACACGATTGTAGAAGAGCCTACTTAAAAATATATTTTTTCGTTGCTTTAAGTTTCGTCATGTCATGTCATGTTTCTTGACATTTTCTTTATGACACCTTCTCCATATGGTCAAAATGCTAAAGTTCCGAAATGATATATAAGTAATAAAGGTTGTTAAAATATCAAATTAACCAGCCCATATCATATTGATTTGGATCTTATTTTTCATCTGTGTACTCAGATGATGTACTCGGATGTTTTCGGTATCCATTTGGAATGAATCAACGCGACTAAAAATGAAATGGATATTTGAAAATCATAAAAAAGCTACCAGAAACTATTCAATGCATTGCAAAATATGTTAGATTGAGTACAAAATAGACTATAATGCTGGCTCCAAGAAGTATGCAACAGAAAATGCGAAATTCGGATCAGATTCTTTTACTTCACTGGTTAGTGATGATAGATTTCTGACCCACAGTAATACCATCTTGGTACTTGACACTTGGATATGTTCATTGGATAAGAACAGAGAACAACAATTTAGTAATGCATTTAGTACTTATTTTAAAAGCTAGTCAAGTTTGACTTAAGACCATGTCAACTTAGAACTATGATCAAAACTTAAACAAAAATTGGGAAAAATCCCTCAAATATTCCAAAACTGGCATAAATTAAGTACTTCGGGTTTAAAAAATCTTCCTAAAAATATAAATTTTGTACTTGAATCAAGAATGTTCGAGCTATCATTACTTCATTCAAGTACAAAGTTCTTCATTATTCTTCTGAGTGCAGGTGAAACTTTAATTGTTCATAACTTAACTATCTCATATCCCATATAGAGTGCTAGTCACTGTATTAATTTTAAAATCTGAACAAACTTTCATCTCACCCTCTCTGAGCTTTGCACAACCTTATAGTACCCTTTGTACCCTTGGTACAGGGTATAACAAAAAATATAAAAAAAATAATCACCATAAATGGCGACCAAACCAACAATGTTGAAAGTAGAACCAAAGCCAAACTCAGAACAAGTTACGCATTTTAATCAATCTAACGGGCACATACACATACACACAGACACACAGTGTCCACCTGATGAGCGCGGATAGGTAGCCGGATTTAAGTAGGTTAAGTGGCCAAAGCAAAATAGTTTAACAGATGAACACGAAACTAACACAAAAAATCGAAAACAAACCGAAGCCAGGCCAATGAGGTAACCAAGCACCATTAGAACCGGCGAAACAAGCTGGAACTACCAAAGAGACCCATTTCTTTTGCTGACACTCTGTTGGCCAGGCCAATGTGAATGTGGCGAGAACTTGTTACACCTGCCGCGGCCAGAGTTGGAAACTGGTGAAGGGGGCCGACCAGCGCAGAGTCATTTGTTAGACATCTCGGACGAAGACGACGACGACGACAACAGCTGCTGCCGCACCGCCATTTGACAATGAGCGCGAGCCAGCACCAGGCAACATAATGTGAATTGTAATTTGGCACGAATTTGGGTCAAAATCACAATTAGTGTAGTAGTAGGTTAGACTAGCCAGGGAGGAGAGGGCAGGAAGCAGATGGGATTTGCCACAGATGTGGGTAAATGCTCGAAATTCCATGAATAGATTAAGGTAAATGGACCAAAAGAATTACAAGGGGACCCCAAAAAACCTTGAGCCGTCACATCGATATTTTTAAAACTAACTGTTTAAAGCGCCTTGGACTTATTATATATATTATATATACACTCGTGGTGTAAAAACACCTCCTGGTTTTGAACTTCTCTAAATTCAAAGTTATGAGTAATGATATTTCATCGGTGTAAGCCCCTAAAGCTAAAACTTACTTAACTCCTACTTATTGGGTAACTTAAAATAGCCGTTTAGTCCTAGATCTGGCCTAGGAGGAGGTTAAACTCACGGCTCGGTTTCGGGGTGGACCTTGCACTGAACCTTTCAAATTTATAACTAGCTGAGTTTTAACCCGAACTGTACCTTTTCTACTTGGATAAAGGGTTGGTTCCAAAAATTAGTTGATTTATATATATAATATAAGAACCTATCCTACTAAAAAATGTTCTTTTCATTATTTCAAGAAGATGAGTTTTTCAAATCGAAGCCATTTTCAAAGTTGTGGAAAGAAGAAGGTCCGTTCAAGTATTCATTTGCGGTATGTCGGTCCTGTCCGACTTCGATATACCCGTTAATCAGTTAAAGAAGTGTTTAGCAGTCATCCCTTATGTTAATTAACAGATCATTAACATTAATGTTTACACTAACAAAAAATCTAACAAAATTTCAATCAAATAAGACAACTTTTCATAAGCATTCTGATTTCAAAAAGCGAGCTACAGGTTTTTCTATTCATGTGAAGTTCTACATATACATTTCATTTGTGCGTTCTGGAAACCAGCCTATAACACTGGAAACCCGAAAGGGTCCGCTTCAGCAACGTAGGACGCTCAACTTTGAGTGGTGCAAGACCATTTGTTTAATCCAAAATCAACTTAAAACGTCAAAATGATGTTTCATCCGCTGTACAGCCCCAATCTACCACCCCAATGAGTTCTTTTTTATTTCCAAACATCAAAAGCAAACTGTGTGGTAAACCCACATTTTGCAGGTGCCTCAATCGAAGTCCTAAAAAGTGCTTAGAAAATTGGTTTGAGCGAATGCAAAAGTGCTTAAATTTGCTGGGAGAATCTTTTGAAAAAATGATGATCAAGATCCAAAAAAGATAAATTTTAACTTTCATAACCTTTAAATCGTCCAACGGAGCTGAAAATCTTCCAAATAATGATCATTTTTCATATCCTCTGGATGATTTTCAATACCGTTGGATTATTAAAAGTTTATTTAAGACATATTCAGTCCAAATGGATTCAAGAAATTATACAATGGATATTTTGTAATATACATTTTTTTTTGTCTCTGTATGCCAGCAAGTAAAAGCCGTTTTTGGTCCATGCATTTCTCAAATCTGTTGTTTATACGAACGGGCAGGCAGACAGAAGGACAAGGCTATAGCAATCCAGATTATCGATCGTAGATGCTTCTCTCTGGCTGTTGCATACATAAGTACAAACAAAATATACTCCGTGTAGCTTTGCTACAAAGGTGGAACAAAAGTGGACAGCGATACGACGCACACTTCGTTCGTGAATATCTGAAACTCTTATGTTATTTAGAAACCATATTGACAAAGCGACTATGAATATCTTGGATGTTTTATCAGTAATTGCTAGCGTTGTATCCTTTCAAGTAGCTAAACGCATCTCCTTCAATTTTCTATTTTATATCGTCTTGTATCTGTGATCCTAATATAATACCCCACTTTCAGGCGAAATACGCTCCTCCATTGCCCCACGCAAACCAGAACGCACCGCTAGTATGAGGGAGCGTGAGGCCCAATTGGAACTAGTGCGTAAGCGGGGCATATTGACCGATACTATCTCCATTTGCTCGTCAAACGGTGATAATGTAACGGCCGATCCATCCAAGTCAGGCAAGCCAACCGGCTGCGCCAGCAATACTCCCGATGGCGGCAAAGTAACTGCCCCATCCACATCCACAGCCAATAGCCGCACCAGCACCTTTGAGCGGCAGACCAAGAAAACCGAGACCAAGATGTCCATCTCCAGCAAGCTGGAAATCTTTGAGCAACGCTCCAACGATGCCACTGATACGACACAGCAGCGAAGCAGTCTAAAGGATTCGGTGAGAAAAATCAATAGCACCATCGATAGCTATCTGAAGGACAAGCGTGACTATGAGAACCTGTATGAGTTTGTGAAGATGGGCAGCGGCCCGACTACAACAGCAACCGGCACAACGGCATCAGCCACAACTCCTCCGGCCCCACCGACACGCACCAATATTGATTTAACGGCCGTGGCCGGACAGCGACTTACCCAGGCCAGCAGGCGGAACAACATTTACTCGGACACGGCATCGATTGCCAGCTATACGCGCAGCGAGTATGGACCCGTGCGTGGCTACGGACTGAACAATAGCTTGGGTAAGTGCAATTCTGTGTAGCCATTTTGTGTCCACCAATGACAACTAAGCTTTGGTTTTCTGATTTGTAGCCAACATTCCACGCGTCATCTCGGCCTCGTATGCGGGCAGCGAGGTGGGCGAGTTCGACATTTATGCGCCGTACAGCTACTACGGCAGCGAGGCGGGCGGCGATGTGGCCACGGATATCAATGACAGCGTCTGGGGCATGCCTATGGTAAGTCATGGCGAATCTCTAAGTGGGCTTACCCACAACTGTCATCCCTTTCCCCAGGCTAATAAGAACCGCAGCAAGGCCACGAATCGTTTGCGCATGCGCAAGGGACGGAGTGTCGTGCACAAGACCATTGAGGACAACTACACCGCCGTCGTGGTGGCCAATCACGAGGCGCTGGCCCAAGTACTGGATCAGGTGAGCTAACTCCATGCCTACCCCAAAGCTCTTGAGCTCACCTCAATTCCTCTGCAGCTCCAACAAACCCCGGTGGTGCCGGCAGCTCTGCGACCCTTGGCCAATGCCATCAACTTGCGCTACGAAGACTTTACCATCTTGGAGGGTGTCCAAGCCTTTGTAGTGGGTAAGAAGGCTTTCCATGCGGCCTTGTGGACATCTTCGCCCGTTACCTTGGCCCTGTCGGCAGACTGCAACCAACTGGGCGGAGTGGGTGGCGAGCTGAGCCAGCTGACAGGCGCCGTTTGCGATGTACTCAATCCCATCACCGAGTTCTGTGACTTGGTGCCCAGCTATCAACTGCCATTGATGCCCTCCACGGAGGTAACTCTGCTGCAGGCCACCATTTCGGTACTGCCTCGTTTGCAGCTGGAGACCCTGCAGTCGATTGGAGCCATTCTCAAGGGCAAGTCGCAGGTTTTGGACAAAAGCAACTTCAACTTCCGCGGCTCCATACCCAATCTGAGTGGGCTGAAGGATGCAGTTAATGGAGGGTCGGCCTTGCGAAACGTGGTTTCTGTGCAAAACTTGAGCACTTTGAATGAGGAGTCTACCAGTTTGCCCCCTGGAGAGGATGTATCGTCCACATCGAATGCCATGCCCGCTTTTGATGATGTCATGACGCGAGAGGTGGCCTTCATCATGCTGCAGCTGGTCAATGGCATGAAGAATCTGCAGGCCAAGGCCATTGAGGAGACGCCGATGAGTCTGTCCAATGTGGTGCTGTCCAAGGACATGGATAACAAGGATGCTCAGGCGCGTCTCTGCGTGCTGCAGGGGTGGGTGAACGACAAATGATTACTTTTCAGTTTTGTGTGCTAAGTGAATCCTCTTCTTTGGTTTTAGCAACAACAATGATGACGAGGAACCCATGGGTACGCTCTGCAAATGTGCCCACTCTGCCCTGACCGACATGCTGCCTGCCACCAAGATTACACCCATTCTGGCCGATATACTGCAACAGGAGCGCGCCGAATCCTTGTCCAAGGCCAAAGCTGTGCTGGAGTTTGTGCTGTGGGGTCCCTCTGATGTGGCGCTCTCCGGCTCCACCAAGGAACGGGAATTGGCCCTACAACGTTGGCTGGATCTGGAGAGAGCCACGGTCCTACATGGCCTGGTACGCACAAGAGTCGAGCTGACCGTCTACGATGAGTGTCATCTGATGTTCCTCGTACGCTCCACGGCCAAAATGATGAACGATGCGGCCAAGATTGTGTGCAGCTACCAGCAAGCGACCGTCGAGGAGTAGCTCTAAGCGTAATCTAAAACCTTTGTATGGAATTTTCTAATATTTATTACACAAAATTGTCATAGACGCGTTAGTCCTTAGAGAAGGGTTGTCTGTTAACCCCTCACATACACACACACACACACACACTTACGATACACACTCTACACACATACGTAGCATTTTATGCCCTATGAAAACACTTTGTATACTTCTTTGCCCAGCGTGCCAAATTGTTTCGCGCGGAAATTGTCATGTAAACAGATTAATGAGAAACTTTAAATATTTGTACTTTACTATTAAGCATTATTATCGTAACCTATGCGAATCTATTTATACATACCGATAATCCGATTTCAAATGTACTCGGTTAGGAAAAAACTTTGGTGTTTGAACAAATATAAACTTTATGGAATACTAGTTCATAGAATTATTTCTACTTGCAAGGTCTGTAAGGGGCAGAAGAAATTGTAATATCCGCCAGGATATTCCATGAGAAATTCTAGGGACCGCATCCTGGAGAATTATCCATTCGGAACCTTATAAATTCGATCACGGAGTGGATTTACGAGAATGTATCTATTTAAAACTCTGTCATTGCTGAGAAATGTTAATCTTATCATAAAACAAGAAAGAAAGTCGGTCAAACCCGACAATAACTTACTCTGCGCCAACGAAATTATACGCTCAGCATAAATTTGGATGCTGCAGTAAAAGCTGAAAGCAGCGCTGCAGCAGCGAACGGTCTTTGAATCATAACTCGAAAAACGTTCATCCGATCTTTACCATTCCTTTGGCAGATCGATATGTAATCCTGATTACTAAATATGTCTACAAAGTACGAACCTTCTATCTTTAAAAATTGCGGGGGTGGGAGGGGTATGGTCAAAATTGAAAACAAACTTGATCTGCCTGCAGACATAAGAAGCATATGTACATGTCAAACCTCTTTCTCTTACTATCTCTGAGATCTGTACGTTCATACGGACAGACAGACGGACATGGCTATATCGACTCGGCTGTTGATGCTGATCAAGAATATATATACTTTATGGGGTCGCAGATGCTTCCTTCTGACTGTTACCTACGGTATAGAACTTAAAAAGTTTGATATCTTCCACATATTTTTGGATTTCCCGCACATAGTTTTCACTAAACAATATGTGTCCAATATCAATAAGCTCTCAGGTGTAAGTAATGACTGCACAATAAATGGCTGAATTATAAAGATTCTAAAAAACGTTGCATACTTTTCAGTGCATTTGCACTGCACTCTAGTAATGATATGGTGGTATGTTTATAGGCTATTCACACTGAGCACATCTAACATCCAACATCCAATATTATGAATCATAAAAATTTATCCGGATAAAATTTGACATATTTGCAACGTATTTCAAAGAGCCACTGATTCGCTGAATAATTTGACACAACAAAAATATTTAGATGTTGGCATAACCAATAGTTATTAAGCATTTTTACTTAAGATGTGGAATGTTAGATGTAAGATGTGCTCAGTGTGAATAGGCTAAATTGAATATGGGCATTTCCATTCTGTCGAACGCGGCCGTCGTACACATTTAAAGTAAAAAAACAAGCAAACTAAAGCGCATTTTCAATTCATTCTTTACTTCATATTAATGGTCTTCGCTAGCACTTTTATTATTGCTAAAAGAGAATAGCAAGTGAAGTCGAGTTACCAAAATATAGACAAAATAAGAAGCGACAAAAACAGAAGTGATTTTCTTGCCTATCTATATAAGCACAAAGCTTAGCAAATCCTGAGGCCCCAACAAAGCCCAATTTGATTTAATATCTTATCAATGAATTGCTCTTTCAAATGTATTTTGTTTGATTTGGAAATCTTCTGTATTTTTTTTTTCATTAAATATTGATCTGTGTCGCTACGTGACATGTCGAACGCGACATTTTTTCCATCAAGATATTTATGTGGTTTCTGATTAATGCAAAGCAAAAACTGACAGTTAATTGTAATTACATAGTTTGATATAGCTTATTTTCCAACATTTTTTAACCCTTCGGACCCTTAGAACAGTTTAAGATATCAAAAGTCAATGAAATCCATAGGCAATTTTTAAAGAAAAAACTTTCCATAAAAGTATAAAAATGAGAAAAATTGTGATTGCGCGAATTTGCGTTCGAAAATCTCGAAACGGGCTATGAGCAAATTTGTGACAAAATATAGTGTTTTTAACTACTTTTAATTTGTTCGTGTCGGTGGACCTTTTTGTGGAAATGCCCATATAAACTTGATCTGTCTGCAGGTAAAGCAAACTTCACACTGTTTTTGGCAGCTCAGCTGTTTTCGTGTCACAAGCTACTGTCAAAGAAGTTTCAATTTAGGTTATAATTCAAGAATGAATCGACTTCCAAACCAACATCGCTTGCAGATAATTGACTTTCATTTCAAAATTCATCCAATTTTTTATCGGAAAATTGTGTACAGCTACGAAGTTCATTTCTGAACAAAAAAATTTCAGCCCTTGGTATGAAGAGCAGCCAGAAGCATTGCAAGAACTGTCAATACTTCCCGAAAAATGTACTGTTTGGTGTGAATTGTGGGCCGATGACGAAGGCAGCAAAGTTACTGTGAATGGAGAGCGCTACCGTGCGCTTTTTTTTGTGGTTTCAACAAGACGGTGCCAATTGCACGAGAAACAATGACCCAATTGAGCGGTGAGTTCGGTGAACAGTGTGAACGGTGGAGAGAGTATGCCAAAACTGGACTCAGCGTATGAACCATTTGAGGGCGAGGTCAACATATTAATTAAAATAAAGATTTCATACATTTTTCTGAATTAGATGTATTTTTTTTTAAATTAAGTCTGAAAGCTGATAAAATATCACCTTTTAGATGTTATCTTTTAGTTCAAAATCTAACATTCGGAATTATGTCAACACCTTTGGGATGCATCCCAGGCAAACAATTATGTATACGTATCTCACTCTCTTAACTCAAGTAGAGTCGTAGGTTAACCAATTCGAAAGAATCCCAGGCAACTAAGGGTTAAGAATTTTGAATCGGGGGAGAAATATAAGAGAGAGAGAGCTTTATAGGAAAGAGACGGTTTCCTTAGAAACGCCAGCTGGTGCTCGTAAACAAACAACAATTGGAAGAAATACGTTAGGAAACACCAAGCGGCGTCACAGTGACTATCCAAAAAGTATTCTCCCGCTCTCTAAAAGCTCCCTCTTAACTATAAACTTGTTGATATTGTACCAGTTGAATTCAGTTCGAAGTTGAACTTGTCGTAAGAATGTTGAAACAACGTATCCAGCTGCAGCGCCTGCTGAAAACTGTCCAACAGGTAAGTGATTGGGTTAGCCATATTTCTGATGCGTATTGGATAAATCATTTAATGATTAGCGCCAGCAGACCAACGCCGCCGCTGCCATTAACAACACAAATGGCAGCAATGCCTCTTCCATGGATTGGGAACAGGCGCGTCCATTCAAAGAGATTCCCAAGGTGAATCTACTGCATTTTTTGGCTAACTTAATGCCGGGCGGTAGATATCATGGTATGCAGATTCCAGACTTGATGCTTGATCTACGGCGCCAGCATGGTCCTCTCTTCAGACTGCCGGGTCTGTTTGGTAAGCCGGAGTATGTTATATCCCACGATCCCAAACATTCCGAGCGCGTATTTCGAGTGGAAGGAGTCTGGCCAGAGAGGCCGGGTAACGAAGTATTGAGTTACTATAGGAATGTGCTGCGCAAGGACTTCTTTCAGGGCAGCGAGGGTGTCATAGCCACGTGAGTACCAAATGAATACAATCAAAGGTAATACAAGATTTGCCCGCAGTCAGGGTGATACATGGGGCAAATTTCGTACCGCAGTTAATCCCGTGCTGATGCAACCCAAGACTGTCCGTTTGTACTACCAGAAAATGTCCAATGTCAACAAGGAGTTTGTTCAGCGGTGAGTTTGATTTTCATCTAACATCACGAGAGTTATACCTGTTCTTTAGCATTCGAGAGATACGCGATAGCCACACCTTGGAGGTGCCCGACACCTTTGAGGAGGAAATTAATCGCTGGACCTTGGAATCCGTTTCCGTGGTGGCACTGGACAAGCAATTGGGCCTGATTCATACGAATCGTGATAATCCGCAGGCCAAAAAACTGTTCAATGCCCTCAACGATTTCTTTGCACTGGCTGCCATCCTAGAGTTTGAGCCTTCACTTTGGCGTTATGTGGCCACGCCCGCTTATAACAAAATAATCAAGAGCCTGGACGACATCCAAGAGGTGACCGTGGGCTATGTAAACGAAGCAATTGATCGCTTGGAGCGCGAGCCAAACACCAAGTCGGAGCAAGAGCAAAGTGTGCTGGAGAAGCTGTTGAAGATTGACAAGCATGTTGCCACTGTCATGGCCATGGATATGCTAATGGCTGGTGTGGACACGGTATAAGGCTAACAACTAACATAAAAATAGATCCACTGATTAACTGCCTATTCCACAGACCACCACAACTGTAGTGGGAGCCCTATTGTGTTTGGCCAAGAACCCGGAGAAGCAGGCCAAGCTGCGTGAGGAAGTACTGCGTATTTTGCCAAACAAAGATTCTGAATTTACGGAGTCCTCCATGAAGAATGTACCCTATCTGCGTGCCTGTATCAAAGAGTCATTACGTCTGTATCCGCTGGCCGCGGGCAATGCACGCGTCATCAAGTCAAATCTGGTTCTGGATGGCTATCAAGTGCCCAAGGAGACAAACGTAATGATGCTCTCCCACGGCCTGCTCACCGATAATCAACACTATCCTCGCGGAGAAGAGTTTTTGCCCGAACGTTGGCTACGCAACAGCACCAGCACCGCGGACGATGCAAAGTGTCCGCACTCGCTGAAAGCCAGCAGTCCATTCATCTATCTGCCCTTTGGATTCGGCTCTCGCATGTGCATAGGCAAACGTATTGTGGAAATGGAACTCGAACTGGGTCTGGCCCGACTTGTACGCAACTTCCACATTGAGTTCAACCATTCCACCAAGAACGCTTTCAAATCGCAGCTTATCAACTTGCCCAACATACCGCTAAGGTTTAAGTTTTCCGATGTGGAAAACTAGGCGGCTAGTTGGGTGAAAAAGAAATCAGTAAAGATACAGAGCTGCCTACTTAACTAAACTCACTTTGGTGGGGAAAATTCTCTTTTCAAATTATCGCACATGTCGTCCGTAAGGTGAATTTTGTCAATTTTCAATGCATCCGCATGGTTCTTGGGAGCAATGGGTGCTCTAGAGCTCTAGTAAAGATGAGCGTAGTCGCGTTCCTTATGCGAATTGTTTATGCCCAAACCAGCTGTTTTCGTGTCACATGTTACTGTCAAACATGTTCAGGGAGCGCTACCCAGCGATTTATACATACTTATTGTTTGCCCAAAAGAGAGCTGGACTTGGCTGATTTCAAACCATGCCACAGAGCATGCGAAACAATAGATCATGCGATATAACGCCTTTAGACTATTTTAGGTGGGGCTATGTTAAGGCTCATGACGGTAAGCCCGCAACAGTTGACGCACTGGGAGCCCATATTGAAGAGACTTTATTATTAAATTTGGATCAATCAAAACGTTTCTTTGACGGATCAATAAGCTATCCTGATTACTAAATATGTCCAGAAGGAACAAGCCATCTATCTTTAAAACTGTGAGAGATATGACGTTTTTTCTATATTGCGTGGGCGGGAGGGGGCGTGTCTAAAATTGAAAATAAACTTGATCTGCCTGCAGACATAAGAAGCATATGTGCCAAATATGTCAAACCTCTATATTGTACCATCTCTGAGATCTGTACGTTCATACGGATAGGCAGACGGACAGGGCTATTTCAACTCGGCTGTTGATGCTGATCAAGAATATATATACTATATAGTTCCTTTTTGCTGTTACATACTTTTGCTCAAACTTATAATACTCTTTGTACCTACGGTACAGAGTATAAAAATAGTCTTAGTAAGAAAACATTTTTTGTTTTCAATGTAAGCCTCTTTAAAATTGTTATTTATTTATTTTATAAGCTTTCACACAATTCTCAAAATCGGATGACTATAGGTTATAGCTGCCATAGGAATGTTCGGTCAAGATTTTAGTTTTAGTGAAAAAAACTTGTTTGTTTTTAAAGAAAACGCCTCCAAACTTTATATTTCTAAGTTTGCTATGCTTTCCCATGATTCCACTAAGTTTGGTCAAAATCGGACATCAATATAGTATGGCTGTCATAGAAAAGTATAGTCTGAATATTAGTCTTAGTGAGCAAAACTTGTTTGTTTTCTATGGAAATGTCTTTCAAATTAGTTTAAAAAAACGTGCTGCAAGGGTACGGCCGAGTCGAAGATAACTTTCCTCTCTTTTTTTTAAATCATTTCTGAAAGCAGCTAAAAAAAATCATTCTTCATATCAAGGCTGAAAACCAGTTTTGAACCAAACCGGTTCCAACCCGGACTATCAAATTACTGCGAACCGAACCTTGATGCGAATCTCTTTAGTTATTAAAGCTGAACCTAAGCCTGTTCCGAACCGACTATTTCGATTCGGTTCGATAAAAATTAAGATATGACAAAATGTGACGTATTGCTTAGCGACGTCTCCTGTTATCTGGGCGGGTTTGAACGACTGAGGCAGGAAAATCTACATAATAATTTTAAAACTATCCTGTAAACTAATAAACAATAATTGTCACCGATCCTAAGGATCCTGGATTACAATATTTTTTTAAATGTTTTACAAAATAAGAACTTAACATAAGTAAGGTAATATGTTTTACAATTTGACTTTGAAATGGAATTTTATTTATCAGTAAATGATATTTTTGTTAATACCATGTGTTCAACAATTCTCAAACGAATTGTGTCGTTTTTAGGTCGATTTCTACTTAAATAATGTATTTGCTTAAACCAAGGTTTGAACCACAGTTCCTCAAACCTCAACTTTCTGAACCATAACCATTGGAAAATTTTGTTGGGATCAATTGTCTGCAAGCACTTTTCATGCCAAAACATATCTAAATTGAAGTCGATTTCAGTCTCGGACTTAATAATTAAAAGTTTTTGCTTTCCAGCACATCAAATTACTAAATATTGCTGGGACTCAACAAACCAATAATACAATAACAATGAACTCTCTTCCTCAGTTGTTCAATTCTTCTCATTTGCGTACAATAAGTCTTCAGGTGAAATAATTGACGCTTATAAAATTAAAACAACAAAAGACACAAAAATAACCAAAACACCGATCGTATGCTTAATTTCAGCATTTGTTTTGTTATACTTATTATTATTAATAAATATATGTATGCTTTGCCGCTCTCTGCGAGCTTTTTCGACTTGTTTATCGCTCTTTTCATCCATTATCTCGTTAGGCCTCAAAAGCTTTACAAATGCTTCATGTTAGATTAATTGATCGCTCAGCGGTTACGACCAGACCAGTATGGCGTTAGAGGCGACAGATAGTGGACGGAAATTTAACTACAATAAAAATGACATTGCGCAGGGTTCTATTCATAACGCAGAGGCAAAAGGCGGTGCCCGCTATCAGTTGGCACTCGCAAGTAAATAACAATTTAAAGATATTTTCCAGAATTAAGTCAAAACAAGCAAATGAAAACATTTTCAGCGCTGGCAAACCAATGCAGCCGCAGCTGAGAACCCAACTGTCTCCAGGGATGCTGCCGATTGGGAACAGGCGCGTCCCTTTGAAGAAGTTCCGAGGGCCAACTTGTTTTCCCTTACCTGTAAATTGGTGCTACCTGGTGGAAGTTACAAGAACTTGGACATTGCACAAATGGTAATGGCCATGCGTAAGGATTATGGTGACATTTTCTTTATGCCCTCCATGTTTGGACGCGAGTCCATATTGACCACACACAATCCCAAAGACTTTGAGGTTGTCTTTCGTCATGAGGGTGTTTGGCCACACCGTCCAGGCAGTGATACATTGCGGTATCATCGGGAACAACACGGGCGTGACTTTTTCCAAGGAGTCGAAGGTCTAATTCCCACCCAAGGCAAGACTTGGGGTGAATTTCGATCTGTGGTTAACCCCGTGCTCATGCAACCCAAAAATGTGAGGCTGTACTACAAGAAGATGTCACAGGTGAACCAGGAGTTTGTGGAGAGGTGAGCATGCAACTTAAGTTACAGCTAATTGATGATTGATATTTGATCCACTTCACAGAATTAAGGCCATACGGGATCCTAAGACCCTAGAGGTTCCGGAGAATTTCATCGATGACATTAATCGCTGGACATTGGAATCGGTCTCAGTGGTAGCACTGGACAAGCAATTGGGACTATTAAAGAATGAATGCATCAATGACGAAGCGATGCTGCTCTTTAAGAGCCTGGACGAGTTTTTCGAACTAACGGCCGATCTGGAAATAAAACCATCGATCTGGCGGTACATTAAAACTAAAAACTTTAAGAAACTGATGACGGCTTTCGACAACATTCAAGTGGTGACATCTGAATTTGTAAACGAGGCAGTGGAACGCTTGGAGGCCGAGGCCAAGCAGGGCATTATAAGGCCAGAGAATGAGCAGAGTGTGCTCGAGAAATTGTTAAAGGTCGACAAGAAGGTGGCCACTATCATGGCCATGGATATGCTAATGGCTGGCGTGGATACCGTAAGTTAGAGCCCTCCCTCAAAAACCATTCGAAAACCATTTTCAATCTATTTCAGACTTCCAGCACTTTTGCGGCCTTGATGTTGTCCCTGGCAGCTAATCCAGACAAGCAAGCCAAGTTGCGAGAGGAGGTGATGCAGGTGCTGCCTGAAAAAGATTCAGAATTCACAGAGGCCTCCATGAAGAATGTGCCCTATTTGCGTGCTTGCATGAAGGAATCGCAACGTCTCTATCCCTTGGTGATAGGTCATGCCCGTACTACTGCCAAGGATTGTGTACTGAGTGGCTACAGAGTACCAGCCGGCACCTTTATTTCAATGATACCTCTAGGGTTACTCACCGATGAGCAATATTTCCAGCAAGCTGCAGAGTTTCTACCCGAGCGTTGGTTGCGCACCGCAACGGACGGAGACGGCAAGTGTCCAGCAAATTCATTGAAATCCACAAATCCATTTGTGTTTCTACCCTTTGGTTTTGGACCACGCATGTGTGTGGGTAAACGGATTGTGGACATGGAATTGGAGCTGGGCATTGCTCGTTTGATTAGAAATTTCAAGGTTGAATTCAACCATCCAACGGAGAATGCATTCCGCTCTTTGATCATCAACGTTCCCAATATTCCGCTACAGTTTAAGTTTACAGACTTGTCCAATTAAATTGTGTATTCTTGTATCTGTTCTATACATGTATGTATTGACAATTATTCAGATAATTTGTTGTGATAAGATTACCGATTTCTTTGTTCACATGCATTAAAAATACTAAACGATTATACACATACAACTTTCAATGCCAAGAGTAAATAAGTAAGTAACTGGTACTGTTTCTAATGCGAATTTTTGCGGGAAGCACAATGACGAAATTCGCTAAATTCTCATTAAGAATAATCTAATGCTGGCTTCAGTCCCAAATTCGCAAAAAAAAAAAAACAAGAAAGAAAGTCGGTCAAGTCCGGCTATAACATACTCTGTACCAACGAAATTATTCGCTCAGCATAAATTTTCAAGCTGCAGTAGCAGCTGAAAGCAGCGCTGATACTGCGCAGCAGCAGCGAACAGTCATTTGATCATAACTCGACAACAGTTCATCCGATTTTCTCTATTTTTTTGACGGATCGATATGTTTCCTTATTACTAAATATGTTTAGAAAAAATGACCCATCTATCTTCAAAACAGTGGGAGATATGACGTTTTTCCTACATCGCGGGAGCGGTAGGGGGCGTAGCCTAAATTGAAAATAAACTTGATCTGCCTGCAAACATAAGAAGCATATGTATGTCCCATACATGTAAATCCTCAGAGTATAAAAAGGTACTGGCAGTATGTATCCACGGTTAGTACAGAACGGAGTACCCGTTTGGTAAAGCAGCGTCCATGATACAACAAAGAAGGTAAGGCGCTTAAGTTTTGTTTAAGAACTTAACTTTTGCGTGACGAAACTCACGCTTTAAAACACGCGAAACACTGAACGTTTTAAGTACTCTGCTATTTAAGGGCTCACACTGTAAGCACCCTTTCTACGTTTATTGTTGTACATACATATGTATCATGGCAGCGTTCGTATCAAAGTTATAGGAGTTTACAGTTTTACAGTTACAGCTTACAGTTTTCGGTGTAAATTGTGGGTACATTTCTGTAATTTAGACAAGCCATTAGAAAATCACCCTTAAATATAGAAAATCGCCCTAAAAAATTTAAAAATATTAAAACGACACCGCTTGTAATTCTCAAGTACGAATTCCGAGCATTCGGAATATAAAAGCGGCAACTAATATTCGGCATGCTTAGAAAGTCGCCCTAAAATATAGAAAAATAATCTAGAAAACCGTCCAGTAAATATTTTCTTAATTTCAGAAAGTCTTTGTCTTATTTTTAGAAATAATTTTTCAAAAATATATGGCGAATCGCCTTTGATTCCTTTTTTAGGTCAAAATTCTAAATTTTAGGGCGATTTTGACTGTTTTTTTTTTTGAGTGTATCTCAGAGATGGTAAGATATAAAGGTACAAAGGTATAAAGGTATAAATGACTTGTATGGGAGAAAAACTTCTCATCGGATCAAGTTAATTTTCAAGTTTCGCCTAGCCCTCTTCCGCCCATTCAATTTAAGTAAAACGTCATATCTTCCACAATTTTATGGGTAGGACTGGCTGGAAAACCGATGGGCAGCAACTAACACACCTAAATACATTGAGTGGTAAATGAAAACTTTGCAAGGAACAGAGTACGTTATGGTCGCGCTTGACCGCCTTTCTTAATTGTTGATTTTTTATACCCTTGCTGGGGGTATAATAAAGTTGTCCAGATGCTTGTAACGCATAGAAGGAAGCATTTTCGACCAGTATAAAGTATATATATATTCTTGATCAGCATGACGAGCTGAGTCTATATAGCCATGTCTATGCGATTTCCTCCGTATGTTTCTTGTAGTGCAAATACGCTGCACAAGAATGAAAACGGATGACTATAGCATATAGCTGCCATAGAACAGATCGGTCGAAAAACTAGTTTTAGTGAGAAGAAGTTTTTCTTTTCAAAGCAATACTTGTATTGAAATACTTTGTATTTCTTTGTTTGCTTTGCTTTCCCATGATTCCACCAAGTTTTGTCGAAATCGGACAGCTACATAGTATAGCAGTCATCGTTAAGTAGAATCAGAAAAGGAGTCTTTGTGAGAAAAACTTTTTTGTTTTCAGTGGAAATGTCATCATCAAAATTGCCCTGAAATTAGAAATTCTCCGATGAAAAGCGTACTAAGGCGATTCACCCTAAAATTAATATAAATATATTGTCTCATCAATGGCATATTTTTCTAAGTTTCAGAAGTTAAGAGTGTACTTCTAGTCGAAATGAACAGGCCCAGTCTTTCCACAGAGAATTCGGCTATTAAAATTTAGATACAATGTGGAAGCTCAACATTGAACTTGTTTGTGTTTCCCACACACGCATCATTCGTATGTTTGCCGCTCTTTGCGAGCTTTGGCTGACTTGCTCTCTCTCCATTCTTATTATCTGGTTAAACACAAAAGCTTTATAATTTGATTGATCGCCAGCTGGAACGAACAGTACTGCTTTGGACGCGAGAGGAGATACACCGAAATATTATATAAGCATAATGCAAGTGCGCAACGCAGTTGTTGTTTTATTACAGGGGCAGGGGGTGTTACCCGCTATCTGTTGTCGTGCTCAGGTGAGTAACTTAACAGATAAACAGCAAAATGGAATCAAATCGTATTTAATTCTAGCGCTGGCAAACCAATGTTGCCGCAGTTGAGAAGGAAAAGCTCTCCAGAGATGAGGCCGACTGGGAGCAGGCGCGTCCCTTTGACGACATTCCTCGAGTCAAGATTCTTCCCCTGCTTCGGAAAACCGTTTTGCCCGGCGGAGCGTACAAAAATTTGGACATTTCAAAGCTGATATTGGCCATGAAGAGAGACTACGGGGATATATTCATGATGGACTCCATGTTTGGACGTAGAGCTATCTTGACCACACACAATCCCAAGGACTATGAGGTAGTATTCCGTCATGAGGGTATATGGCCAGATCGTCCGGGCAGTGAGACATTAAGATATCATCGGGAACAACACAGACGCGACTTTTTCCAAGGTGTTGAAGGTCTTATTCCCACACGAGGTAAGGCCTGGGGAGAATTTCGATCTGTGGTCAACCCCGTGCTCATGCAACCCAAGAATGTGAGGCTTTACTACAAGAAGATGTCACAGGTGAACCAGGAGTTTGTGGATAGGTGAGCATTTTAACTAAAATTACAGCTAATGAACTGATGATTAATATAATATTTGATCCACTCCACAGAATTAAGGTTATTCGGGATCCTAAGACCCTAGAGGCTCCGGATAACTTCCTCGACTACATTAATCGCTGGACATTGGAATCGGTTTCAGTGGTAGCTCTGGATAAGCAACTGGGTTTGCTAACAGAATCTTGCAACAGTAAGGAAGCAATGCTACTATTCAAGAGCCTGGACGAGTTCTTCCAGTATACGGCCGATCTGGAAATGAAACCTTCACTCTGGCGTTACATTGCAACGCCCACGTTCAAGAAACTGATGAAGGCTTTTGATAACATTCAAGAGGTAACGCTGGCACTGGTAAACGAGGCCATCAAACGCTTGGAGGCGGAGGCTAAGCAAGGCATTACAAGGCCAGAGAATGAGCAAAGTGTCCTCGAGAAACTGTTAAAGATCGATAAGAAGATTGCCATCATTATGGCCATGGATATGCTTATGGCTGGCGTGGATACCGTAAGTTACATCCCCTGCCTTAAAAACCATTTGAAAACCGCTTTAAATCATTCTTAGACCTCGAGCACTTTTGCGGCCTTAATGTTGACCCTGGCAGCTAATCCAGAGAAGCAAGCCAAGTTGCGAGAGGAAGTGATGCAGGTGCTGCCCGAAAAGGATTCGGAATTCACAGATGCCTCCATGAAGAATGTGCCCTATTTGCGTGCTTGTATCAAAGAATCACAACGACTCTATCCTTTGATAGTAGGAAATGGTCGAGTTACGGCAAAGGATTGCGTACTCAGCGGCTACAGGGTGCCGGCTGGCACATTTGTCTCTATGACCCCTCTAGGGTTACTCAAAGAAGACAAATATTTCCCGCAAGCTGCAGAGTTTCTACCCGAACGCTGGTTGCGCAGTGCCACGGACGGAGAGGGCAAGTGTCCAGCAAATTCATTGAAATCCACAAATCCATTTGTGTTTCTACCCTTTGGCTTTGGACCACGCATGTGTGTGGGTAAACGGATTGTGGACATGGAATTGGAGCTGGGCATTGCTCGTTTGATTAGAAATTTCAAGGTTGAATTCAACCATCCAATGGAAAATGCATTCCGTTCGGTGCTTATTAGCATACCAAACATTCCATTAAAGTTTAAGTTTATCGATTTGTGATTATACAATTGTATGGTTTAAGTTGTTGGCGATAAAAAACAAAGATATAATTTTCTGCCCTAACATTATGATGACTATATGCTCTGTATGCTCTGTACTTACCAAACTTTGTGTTTAGGTGGAGTAAGTGCTGCCAGTTGCGGTTGGTGCTGCCCAGCATTATTGTTTGATTTCCTTATGACTCGACTATCGTTCATCCGATGCTTATCAATCCTTTGTTGAATCAATCGATAATGCAGATTTTTAAATATGCCCAGAAGGGGAACGAACATTTTAAAGTGTATTCATTTGTCTAGAAAATGAAGGAAACACACACGAAGCAAAAGGTACAGTGTATTTTGGAGTCGGAATCAGAGTTTTTCAAGAAGAGCTACGCGACGCATACTAGCTCTGACCTGCCCTCATCGACCGCTGGCCTGAAACTAAAAGTAAGCAGAGCACTGTTTGCTCTCTTACGCCAAGCACCGCCTAGCGCTTGGCTCGAGTCCGTATGAATAGCAAAATGTGCCAGTTACCTGCGGGCCAGGCGTGACAGTCGCTAAAGTAAATCAAATGTTGTCTCTCTTCCTCACCATCTCCAGCTTATTTTGCTGTCCTCTGCATTTGGCAAGATCTGCACTAGTATAACCATACGAAATCTGTGTAGGGTAAACTCACCGTTCACTTTGGGGTCTGAGGCATACATTGACTTCTTTTAGTAGGCTTAGCACACAAATTCTTCGGTGCTAGCCTGACCCAACTGTTTACGAGTGTGCTTCCATGTGATGCAAGTTTGGGCCAAATCTGAGGACTTTTAATCTAATATCGGACTCTAGGTTCAAAGATCCAATTCTCATAGTATTTTGAAGTTCACATTTCCCTTCTTTCTGGTTAATAAATGCTTAATTAAGTTGTACTATTCAACCCAGTTCCATTCCAGGTTCACTTAGCCTTGAATAAAACACATAATTTGTTGTTTATACATTTAGAGCCGATTTCCCATCTTCACAGGAACCAACAAATATCGGAATAAATTGTTAGTTCATCTGACACTTTGGCAGTTATCTGGAAGATGAGTAATCAGCCAATAAAGCTATTTCATTTTCAGTATATATATTCATGGTATGTATATATGTAGATACTAGTACACTCAATAGATTATATATTGTACATTCGGGGTAAACATTTTACAACAGTTTTACAGTTAAACAGCTCTTGATTTTCATTTGATAAATTGGTTGTTTTTGGTAATTTGATTTACAATTTTTGGCCAATTTTTTTGCAATCATTTTGATTGCGGCTTAATTTTAGTTTTTGAAATGCCTTTAAAGTTGTAGAGTCGAGTAAATAACTGCAATAGTTTTGCATATTTGTAAATAGCGATCCACTGAAAATTCCTTTTGAAGTATACACACACGAGTATGATATTTGTATTTATATATATGTTTTGCTATTTTGTTCGAGTTTCCATTTGACTGCTCTGAACTTTGTTTTGTTTGGTCCAATTGGATATTGAAACTTTAACAGATTGGTTCGTTTTATGTTTTATATTTTTGAAGGATTTTAACTATAGAAAATATACAACTCTTCGTTTTACGTTTATTTAATTAATTTATCTAGATAGAAATTGGTTCAAATTATGTTGAAACGTGAAGACTACGTATACGTTCAATTTCAAAAGTTAGAGAGGAGAATTCAGTCCTAAATTATGGATATGAAAAGTTTTCTGTCCTAAAATACACATAAACATTCATACATACATATGGTTTAAGTAGTGGTTATAATATGATTTATATGCTGCATTTTCAAATCTCTACTACATTAAATTCATTGGCATGTTTCGTAATATTATTGAATATTATTTTAAAATTATAGTATAAAACCAAAAATTGAATTCAACTAAATGCAAATGCTGAAGAAAACTTTAAAATAAGGAACAGAGTAGGCCTTGTCAAAGTTGTACACCCTTTCCAATATTCATTCTAATGGAGTTTTTTCCTTACCAACTTACATAAGCGGTCACCTTTACTAGCTATTGGCAATTGCTTTGAGGTAAGTAGCAATGGAAAAGCATTAAGCTCTTGTGCTAAAAATAAGAAGCACACAAAACATGACATTGAAAGGATCGCGGCTGGGGCCTCTTGGGTTGCAAAACAAAAGACTCCATGAACCACTTAACCACTTAAACCATTCTAGTTCCCGATCGGTTAGCATGTGTGCTTTAGAAAGAATATCATTTGTCAGAGAATAATGAACTAAGATGAAAAATGGAGATTATTATCTTCGGTATTGTCTCGGAATGGAGACTATAATCTTGGTTTTCGATTGGTTTCTATACCGTTCACTCGTAGAGTAATTAGGGTAAACTAAAGTCGAGCAAATGTATGGTGCAGTCAGAAGGAAGAATCTCCGAACCCTTAAAACTAAATATAATCTTAATCAACATCAATAGCCGAATCGATGTAGCCTTGTCCGTCTGTCTGAATGAACACCTAGATGTCAGAGACTAAAAGAACTAGATCAATCAAGTTCAGATCAAGTTTGTTTCAAATTTTAGCCGCGCCGCCTTCCGCAAAACAAATTATTAGCTTATATTCTGCAATGTGGTGTATGTGCCCAATATCTACAGTCTCACAAATCGTTTAAAATAAACTTGATCTGCCTGCAGATATAAGAATCATATGTCCCATACATGCCAAACCTCTATCTCTTACCATCTCTGAGATCTGTACGTTCAAACGGACAGACAGACGGACATGTTTCGGCTGTTGATGCTGAGCAAGAATGTATATACTTTATACGATCGGAGAAGCTTCCTTCTCGATGTTACACACTTTTGCACAAACTTATAATAACCGATGTACCTACGGTACAGAGTATAAAAAGGGTGTATTGAAGTCGTACAAATGTGGGTAACAGACAGAAGGAAGCATCTCCGACCATAAAGTAGTTGTTTTTGATCAGCAAAAGTATAGTCATGAAGCTCATACAGACATTAGGCACGGTTAGGCAAACATTAGGCAAACCGGTTCGGAGTCAAACCGCTCCCGAGTCGGAGATTCCGGCTTTTTTGGGAAGTCTGAACCGAACTCGAACCGAGGCAACAAAACTTTCCCCTGCCGAACCAGAACCTGAACCGAACCAAAAAATTTTAGAAACGGTTCGGTTCAATGCTATGTTTATTACACATTCTTCTTCATTCTTCTTCTACTTAACCTGGTACACTCGTAGCCCACAAGTTCTAAAGTCTTCTGCATAATACTGTAATATCTTGTCAAAGGGGTTTGAAAAACGTTCTTGCAATTTAAGTTCAGTTCCAATTCTAACATCTGAACAAGAACAAGAACAAATTTTTTACCTTGGAACAGAAACGGCAAAAATCATGTTTGAACCAGAACCTGGACCTTCCGAGCCATCTCCGTGAATCCGAACCCAAAATTGTTATTGTAATTGTAAGGCTCTTTGTTGGAGGTTTGCAGCCCTGGTATGGACATCTAGATCTCAGAGACTAAAACAACATTTTGTAAGTAGACTCTTAGTGCAGATCAAGTTTGTTTTACAAAATTTTAATTTGCCTCAGACGCTTATGTGAATTGTTCGTGAATATGTTACACGCAAATGGGCCGCGTGTCCAGTAGAATCTTGTTTAGCTGCAGTTGGCATTATCTATTATTCGTTTCGAGTCAGTTCAGACTTCGTTTTATTTTAGTTCTCAGCCTTTTTTGTCGATTTTTCAATACTAATAAATATATATTTCTTATACTATATTTTTACTTGTGGAGGTCTCAAAAGAGATGGTAGAAAAATACCTCAGTTTACTATGACTTCTCCGTCAGAAAACTCCTAAGAGAACTCAGATAGCCTACGAGAAACTTTTATGAGATATCAAACAAGTGAAAACACAGCTTTTGCACTGACGATTTTTGCCGTTGTGCGACTTAACTTATTCTTGTCCTTGTACAGCATAGCAACTAAGGACACGGCTTTACTCCCACAAATTTATAGTTGAACTTAATATGTCCCCTATTATACTGCCATTTTTTTTCATCTCCCGACCTTCGCGCTCATTCATGGGCTAGTTATACATTTTTTATTGCACGCATTTTGTTTGCAAACAGAATTTGTATGTTTATAAGTATTTTAATGCGCAATCGATACGACGCAACAGTAACAACACAATGCCTGCAGCACGTGGGAGTGGCAATAAAACTGGAGAAGAGAAAAAAACTCACAGAAACACACCCACACACACACACACACACAGGGAGAAATGGCATCAGGCTTTAATCTTGAGCCACATGTGGCTGTGGTGCGTGCCAGCGCAATAAAATCTAATTTAATGCAGGCACTCACTCACACACACACACACACCAAACTCAAAGGTACACACCAGCAAAAAAGGTTGCTACATTTTTGTACACCGCAAAACGAACGTTGCATAGTTCTGGGCTAAAAACAAAAACAACACAGAGAACCACAACTGCGGTCGGAAGTGGCTACCAAACTCCATGAAACCCACCGCAGCGCAGTTTAAGCGGACGGATTATGCCCAAAATGCCGTAGATAAAAGGCAGCAACAGCCAGGACATGCAATAAAATTGCGCCAAAGGCGTCAGCCCAAGGACCAAGAGATGATGACGGCTGCTGTCTCTGTTATGGGCGTGCCAAAGCATGTGTATACCCTAGTAATGCCACGGGGTATGTGTCTGTTTTTGTTAAAAATAGAAGCTAATTCCTTGACAATATTGTGCACACTAGGGTGCTCTTTTTAAGGTCAAAATTGAAATTTACTAAGGGCGCCCCCTTAATCGATTCATTTTGCATTATAGATATTACAATTTTTAACCAAAAAAAAACAAAAAACATTTTTAATGGGTGCGCCGAGGCCATAAAGTTTGCTCTAAAAATTACCCATACGCCCCGTAGTCTACATCGAATTTCCAATAATGAAAACATTTTGTTTGAAGTCGACGCCAACTACAAAAATATATAAAGTTGAAAGGCAACACTGCGTATGAGTAATATCAAAAACTTTGGAGCCGCGGCGCGTCCACTAAATTATAACTTTTAGAACTTTAAGAACCATAAACCATCGAATCAGGCCTTATGACCTTAATTTTTCCATACACAAAAAGTACGCCCTAGTGAACACTGTATGCATTCGGTTAGCGTTGAGCAACGAGTGATTTCAACTGCGTAGGCAACTGGTATCCTGATACATAAGCTCTCCTTTAAGTGGATTTTCTTGATTCCAATTCACAAAATTTTTGATCGGAGGTGTCCCAGAAATCTCTACTAATTTTCGTATAAGCGCTTTCATTTCGAGCTAAAAGTGCCTTAAATTTTATTAGAATTGTCCCCAAAATGCTGCGCTTCTCGATTTGTTGACAAAAGTTCAGAGATTCAAACCGATTGTTCAAGGCTAAGTAGATTTGATGCGCACGGCTTATAATCTTAGTTCTCTTCACTTTATATCTAAAACTCTCCTAGTTTTGTTAAAAATGCAATCGCTTATACGAAAAATCTCTGAAGATTTCCCGGGGCACCCATGAAGCAAACCTTCAAAATATAAGACCTTTCGAGCTGCATACTTTACTAGAGACGGAATCTCTATTTCTTCTATTTCATTTCAGTTTTGAGTCTTTACCTACTAAGAGCTGGGAAGTGATACATAAAAAGATGCAGTCAAGCCTGCTCCTCTTCCACTAACTTGTAGCTCCTGAGCGACGCTCAGGCTTGATGTATGCAATGACGCAATGACCCTAAAGGTTCGAGATCAATAGTAAGTTGTTATCTCCACTTTGGCGCAAAAGTATCTTGGTTAAATTGTGAGTACTTGGCCTGCTAGTAATAGAATAGGTAAAGCAGTTAAAGAAGCCATGAATCAAAGTTCAAGACAAAGTCTTAGGTCTTATAAGTTTTGGCACCGGAACGACAAGAAATGTTCACTCTAAGCAAATTATGAAAAGTTTAACAGCAAACTGCAATTGTGTATGTGTGCTTGTAACGGAATAACAAAATCCTGACGTAACAACAACAAAAAAGACGTGGCTCGTGTTGCGCAGTTGCCTGTGTTCATCTTGTGCTGAGAGCCGAACAAAGCTTCGTCTGCTTCTCTCACCCAGAACCATGAAACAGAACACACGAGAGAATCAAAAACAAGTGTTTTTTTTTCTGTTGTGAGAGTGAGCAAGTCTGATTAATTGGTTTCTGTCATTTCGGTGAGCAGACAGCATAGTAAGAACTGGTTGGTCATATTTGAAGCCCAATTACAAGAGCCACACCAGGAACCAATGCACCTAAAAACAAGTAAGGGCGCTGCAGTCGAGTTTCCCGACCACAAAATACCCTGTTCATTTGTTTTCATTTATATGTTTTTGTAACAAAATTGTCATCCTAAATGTGGGCAACACTTTTTCTAGTCCTGACCAACAACTGGTGCTCTTATCAACTGTTTCGCTTATAACTCCGGTGTTTTTTGTCCGATCTGATTATACTTTTCAGAACAGATAGATATTGACGGTTTTTTAGGTCTATGATGTCTAGAGGAGTTCTCGTTTTTTTGGGGATAACAGGGGGAATGGGGTGGAATTTTCCAAATCTGAAACAAACTTGATCTGCGTACAGTTTAAGTCTACCTTCGTGCAAAAATTTGTGACTCTATCTCTTATGGTCTCTGAGATCGACGCGTTCATACAGACAGACAGACAGACATGGCTATATCGACTCGGCTATTCAAGCTGATCAAGAATATATATACTTTTTTGGGTCGGAAATGTTTCCTTCTCCCTGTTACATACATTCGCACAACTTCATGATCCCCGTTTTCCCATTTACAATGGGAAAAGGGTATAAAAAGTTACTAATTGGAGCGGGTTATAATCCGGCGGCGTCACCACTGTCAAAGCCTGATGATAATACAAAAGTGAACTATATGAACAGTGAACATATGCAAATAGTTTTCTTTCAGTATTAATTATTTCTTGGTTTCAGCTCAATGCCTATAAGTCGCAATGGACCATTGCCCATAAAGTGGTGTCCTTCTCGTCGGTGTCTATTGTGTATGGAAAACTGCACACCGACAGCATAATCTCCTTGTGTGGTTTCGGGTCGTCGAGGTGATGCGCTTTCAGCACTTTTTGTGGTGTTCAGCACTGCTGCAGATCAAAGTGAATCAGTTGCTATTAAGCCATGTCTATTGCAGCGCAAACATAACCATGACAAAATGGGTTTGTGTTGTAGGACGACCATAGCATCGCAGCATATGCTCAACGTTTTCGCTTTTCGTTGTCTGCGAAATCAAATTTTTCCTCAACTCATTCAATAGAGAGCGACATAAAAGCTTCGCCATGTTTGATTTTGATTTTGTATTCCACATTTGTGCACCGCAGTACATCGATGAGCATCCCTGCAGTAAAAATGTTTACTTTACAACCAGAAATAGATTTCTATAAGCCTCTCTCCATTACTGGAGGTTGATTTGTGAAGGCTGAAAAATGTTCGGAATTACCTTTAAAACCCTTTCCCCATAAAGATTAATTAAGATCCTCGACTTCAAAGTTAACTCAATGATTCACAGAGCTTAACATGACTTTGGTAATATATTTCATTATTTGTCTGGGATTTTGAATTTTATTTAATAGTAAATAATAACTTGATTTATTTTTACCACTTTCTACGCAAAATCCACACAATTTCCACACAGCTTGTGTCGTTTTTAGGACGATTACTGGATAAAGCTAAACCAATGTTAGAACTGAAACCTCTTTCCTAATCATTGATTAATTTTGGTTCAAGTTCACTAGTCGGAGGTCCCATGTTTTTTGTAGGTTTGTAGCCCTGGTTCTTTGAAAATCTCACAGTTCATGGGCACTCGACTAACACTGTCGTGTTATTTGTTTGCGGTCAGATAGATCAGGGCTCAACAAGAGCCGCTCATCAGTAAACGAGCTGGTAGCACAGCTGATTTTTAGCTGTGCATCGCTGCTGCGTTATATTTTCCGTCTTTGATGTTTGCAGAGCTGAATGCAATCTGGCTTAAAACCATCGCTTAAATTTAGCGGCAGAGACTTAACGAATACGTGCCACTATGAGAACCATGGAAGGACATTTATATGATGTTATATTGGAAGACACAGCTCTTTTTTATTTTCTGTATATATCGTCAATTGTGGAATTTGGAAAGGAGATTTCGTCAACATTTTTAACCAGGAACCTGTAGTTCGGTTTATTGCATGTTTTTTTGGAGCTAACTGATCCGCGGTTTTAATTCGGTTCAGTGGCTCAATACTTTTTCTGGAATATGGTTTCTAAAGTGAATTTACAGAAAGAAACTATATGTAGAATAATAGGATTTCACTGAATTGTCTCAATTAAGAGTACCAAAAATGCTGTCTTAAGTTTGATGATCAATCCTTTGAGGATATGGAGGAGATAAGAGAATATATTTTCTCAAATCAGTTATCAACTTGATCTGCAGTCTGGCGGGTATATTAAGAGCTGGGTGGAAATGGAAATGGTTGGTCCATAGAAGCTACTTCTATCGGGCATAAAATCGGCCGATGAGCAGTTTCCCTTAGTTTAACCGAAGTTCAGATACAACTTTTCTTTAGCCAAGGATTATAATTCAGACAATTTTCAATTTTTCTTCCCTGGTGGTAAGCGCTTAGCGTCTTAAAACTCGTCAAAATGAACCGAGCTGAACCGAACCAAACGGTTCATGTAATAATGGAATGGAATTAACGGCTCGGTTTGGTTCGGTTCAGAATAGGTTTTATGAATTGTTTCTAAAAACTTTCAAATAAATGTTAAACAAATTTTAGCACAAAACTTAAAAATCTAACTGAATGGCACAGCAACAACATCTACAACAAAAATATTATAAAATAAAATATTGTGCAAAATCATGTAACAGCCATAAGGAAGCATCAAATATATATATACGTGATCAGCATCAATAGACGTGTCGATAAATATGTTCTTGTTCGTCTGTTTTTCCGTATGAACCAACAGATTTGAGAGTTGGATAGAAATAGAAATTTGACATGTATGGGACAAATACTTCTTATACTTTCAGTAAGATCTGGTTCATATTCAATTTATCCACATATCTCTGACAGTTTCATAGATGGAAGGTTCTTGATTTCTGGTCATATTTAGTAATCAGGATTATTTATTGATTAGCCAAAGAATTGGATATTATCGGACGAACGGTAGTCAAGTTATAAGCAAAAGAATATTTACTGCAGCAGCGCTGCTTTCAGCTGCTACTGCAGCATCAAAATGTCTACCTTTGTTAGTAGAGAGTATGTTATAGTCGAGCTGGACCGACTTTCATACTTGTTGTAGAAATAAATAAAAATGTTAGGGTATTTAGGCTTCGACTAAACCAAAAAAGTGACGCCCTTTGTGGCTTTAGTTTCATTTTCCCTGCTTTAATGTTAATTAGTTTTTGTGTTGTTGAGGCTGAAGTTTTACCACTTTAAAAGTCAAATCAAATTTTGGTTGGCCCAGTCTGACCTTTAAAGCAGGACTCTTGGCCTAGTTGTATGGCAAGCCATAAATTTAGATAAGCACAAGGACGTTACAGTGGGCCTCCTTTGTTCTCTGCAAAAAAAAAGGCAAATCAATTGTCGCGTCGCCTGCCACTGACAGCAGTCCCTGCCATTTGGGTTGTGTGTGTGTGTTTATTTTTTGAGTGTCTGCGGCTAATTTGGCGGTGGCAGCTCACGCGATGTGGTGGCCCGTTGCTTCATTAAAAATAAAAACGTAATCATAAGCTCTAAAAACTTCCATAGATCATAAATCAAAAATACAAAATGTTTATTGATATGCGGGTGGGACTCTGTGTACGCTGCCGGATGACATAAACGGTAGGAGCAAACATAGAACCAAGTAAAGGACGTGACATCATTTCTCATCCATAAAAACCAAAATACATTAACTACAATACAAATACAACAACAGCAACAACAGAAACAAGGACCCGGCCCGGCCACACCATCATCAATTATCAGGCGTGACTATAGAGCAGATATAAACTATATATATATATATATATACTTGGGTTAGGGAACTCAAATGCAAATGATTATGCAGCACTTTGGACTTTTATAACCTGCTCAATATTTGCGGCCAAAGCTTGGCGTGCCCGGATTGAGCACGCGGCAATAATGCGAACTGGTCACGCAATAGTCCCCAGCGGCATCCACGTGGCCAGTGGCCAGCTGTTGAGGATGTGGCTGTTGCTGCTGCTGAAGACGCCGCCGCATGGATAACGGTCATTGGCGCTGTTGGGCATTATTGATATAGTCGCTATGTTTTTGCACCTGCAATGAATGAAAACTTTGACTTTCGACTGTAGACTGTTGTGCTAATTGCATTCTCACCAAATCGGCCACGATGGGCTCCTCAATTTCCAGGCCCTGCAGCGTTTGTTCGCGACTCAAATGCAGCTCATAGGAATCTGTGGGCGTGACAAATACCACGCGATGTTTGCGTGTCTGCAGCACATTGGCAATGACCAGCTGTGGAAGAGGAACTGAGGTGGTGGCGGAACGATTAACTTACAGACTCACCTTGTGCTTGTATTTGTTGAGACTGTCACGTGCCTTGACAATCAATAGACTCTCATCCGTCTCCAGTTTGAAGGATACCACAAAGGCGTGCGGCACCCACAGGCTGGCCAGTGGAGCCAACATTTTTGGCACCAGCTGCAAGGATATTGTTGGGGCACCATCTCCTGACTGCATTTTGTGTGTGGGCTGGTGAAATTGATGGCAGCGGTTAGCATTTTAATGAAATGACAAGGCAACGAGGCGTATGAGCGACAAGTGATGGCCTTGGTGGGTAGATTCTACTCCCGTGGAATGTAAGGACATTGGCCATAAGGAACCTCTTTTTAACCTAGATAAGACATATATCCATCTGTTTCAAAAACTTTTCCCAACTGCATTTCATTGGCATGTCTGAACCCACATGCTGTTTAGTTGAAAAGATATATAAACACACACACACACTGACTGCCTGACAGACAGACAGTGAAATGTCCTTGCCAAGGGCCAGGGCTGTCCACGTGTCATTTGAATTACAACTAATTGAAAGCATAACTCAGCCGTAATGAGCTGACGGCAACGTCTGGCTGCACAATTCTCTTTGTGCACGACTCTTTCAAATATTACACATACGTCACGTGCAACTTGTTGAGCCTGAGTGTCCATGGCCATTAGCTAAGCTGCTCTCCAAACGTCTGACCAGTTTCATTTGTTCCGCACACAAAGAAGAGACGGCGACTAGCCCCAAGTAGCTAGAAATGAGAAATATGGCCCAAAGGCGCTAAGCCGACCACCGCCACCCGCTGAATGGAGGTTGATTAGAACTTTAAGCTCTTAAGGCAAAAGGCAAAAAAAAGATTCAATGATGCTTTTTAAGAACTGCCAACAGCTGTTGACATTGAAGAACTCCTACTCTGCGCCCCCTCCTTGCTGTGCGTTCATGCGAGCTCTTGTAAAATCTTTTGATTTGATTTGCGGATTTCAGCACGTCGGCTGTTGTCTGTCCTAGTCGCTCTCCATCTCTCTTTCTCTCTCCCACTGTCTGTGTGTAGTTTGCTATTATAATTTCTTGTTTGTTTTTGCTTATTAGAATTTACTTTCGGGTCTCTTGTGCCATCCTTGTCCTTGTTGCCAACACTAAATGAATTCAAATGGTAAGTTGGCTCTGGCTTTTGCATAAATTAGTAAAGGCTTCCAGGCACATTTAGCAGGGGGCGTGAGCGGGCGCCGTTTTGAATATGATTGCGAAATTGAATTTTTAGCACCAAAAGTTTCGAAAGTGGGCGGGGGAGTGAGGAGGTGTGCGATGACTTGTTGAAATTCTCTATCGAATAGCCCTGGGCTTGTGCTGTGCTTTCTTTTGGAGCTAACTTGGCTGTTGTGGTTGGACTGAAAGTTCAAGAATTGAATGCAGAGGGGGAAAAACAGAGAGCGTTCGACTGCAGTTGACTCCAAGATTCCTTACCAAAAACAGGTCATTAAAGGTTTTTCTCACTTTACCTCAATGAACTCATTTCAACATATTTTTTTGAAAAATATTCTTTTTTCCAGTTTTTGAGTAGATTTAAAACTCAACTGGGTAAGAAGAACATGTAAGAAAGTCGATCAAGACCGACCATAACATATTCTGTACCTCTCAAAGTTTGTATTTATCACAGAAAGTGTTAAGGTGTGTAGAGTGCTGCATATATTATATGTTTGGTTTTTCTATAACTCATCTATCGTTCATCCTCCGGCGAATGGGTAAATAATACCAATTGCTTAATATGTCCGGGAGGTATGAATTATAGCTCCACCCGTGACGTGAATTGGACCGTGTCACGGTGGGCCTCTTAATGTCAAGGCGTGAATGTGAGAAAACATAGAGTTTCGTGCGTGAACATCCATTGTCCATGCGTTTTTCGTGAGTGAAAACTCGAGGTGTAACGGCCGCGAAATGAAAAACTTTATGAAAAACAAGAACGTCGGTCAAGCCTGACTGCTACATACTCTGTACCATGATACAACAATAAAAGTACGGCTGTGTCAGTGTGAGCTCTCTGCAAAGTACGTTCACGTTTAGTGCAGTGCGTACTCTTGAAGCTTTTGGCAAAAAGTACGCATCACACTGACTTCGCTCACCTTTATGGTTGCATCGTACTCTGTACCTTACAAAGTTTTCATTTACCACACAAAGTGTTAAGTGCTGCCCATCGCTGTTCCAGCCAGTGCTGCCCATCAAAGCAAATGTTTGTTTTCTTTATAACTCAACAATCGTTCGTCCGATCTTCACCATTCTTTTGGCGGATCGATAAATAACATTATTCGATCTATCTATCATAAAATATATAAAATATATAAAAATATATAAAATATATATGACATTTTGTAGAGGGTATGTTGAAATTGTCCAGATGTTTGTAACGCATAGAAGGAATCATTTCCGACCACATAAAGTTTATATATTCTTGATCGGCATGACGAGCTGAGTCGATATAGCCATGTCCGATTGTCCGTCCGTCTGTTTCCATGCTATCACCTCCGTCAGTCTGAAAGCTATCGCCACCAAACTTTGCGCTAAGTGTTCTGGTACGAATACGCTGCACATTTGTCGGAACCGGCCGGATCGGATGACTCAACACATAGCTGTCATAGGAAAGATTAGTTTTAGTGAGAAAAACTTGTTTGTTTTCAATACAAACGTCTCCAAACTCCGTATTTACTAGTTTTCTATGTATTTCCATAATTACACAAAGTTTGGTCGAAGTCGGACATCTACATAATATAGCTGCCATATAAAATTAAGGTAAGAAATATAGTCTTAGTGAGAAAAACTTTTTTGTTGTCAATGTAAGCCTCTTAAAATTTTGCATATATTTATTTTAAAAGCTTTCACACAATTCCACACAGTTTTGTCAAAATCGGATGACTATAGGTTATAGCTGCCATATTAATAGTCGGTCGAGAAACTAGTTTCAATGATCAAAACGTTTTTGTTTTCAAAGAAAAGGCCTCCAAACTGTGTATTTCTTAGTTTGCTAACTAAGTGAAAATTTTCAGTGGAAATGTCCTTCAAATAAGTAAGAAAAGCGCGTATTCAAACTACGGCCGAACCGAAGTTAACTTTCCTCTATTTTTTATTTAAATTGCGGGTGGCAGGAGTGGGAGTGGCATAAATAGAAAATAAACTTTCTTCTCTGCTCGGAAACGAGGTATTTTACAATATTTCGAGGGTAAGGCAATCCGCAAAGCGTTTGGATAGCTCTTCATATACCCTGCATTAACTCTTAGGGCACATCCTTGAGAATATGGTAGAAAATTATCCTTAAGTCTGCTCGGAAATGTAATTTTTCTAAAATTGTGTCAAAAACTTCTTTCTGTTTAAGGAGTTTCCTTAGTTTCAGCAAATCTTAACCCTTTAAGGCAGTTCTTAAGTCTCGCATTTAGAAATGTCCTTTACTCTGTTCGAAAAGTTATTTTTATTAACGTGCAAAGTGCAGAAGTTGGTTCGAACTCAATATAAAGTATTAGTTATGATTTTTAGAGGTATGAGGTCTAGACTCTAGATAATCCTTAAAGTTTTGAAAATTATGTGAAAGAAAACTTTGCAAACAACAATTTTGCAATTGAATTACGAAAGAACATTTGAATAGACCATAATGATTTCACTTTAAAAGCTGAGCTCCTGGCTTCGATTAGCAACATCCAAAGAATAAATGTTAACTGATGACAGGAACTGATGACAGGAACTGGACAAATGCAGGAGTTTTCCGGCACCCATCTTTTCAGTCCCGCATCGATAGTCGTCAGTGAAGTAAATCGAACCGTTCTGTGGTTTCGGTTCGGTTCCGCATCGTCATGCGGATATTTCTATTGGCAGTTCGGTTTAGAGCCGGATTGCATCCCTGCTCTAAAGGCATCAATAACATTGATGATTTTTTCCAAAGCTACTAAAATTTTGATGCAGCCACAAAATACGCTTTTACGATTCCCCGAAGCCAGCTGCCAGTACACTCACAATGCATTTACATGCTTTATGCAAGACTAAAGCGATTTACAGGCAAATCATCTACAAAGGAACACAGCTGTGAGAGCAAAACACACACCGAAAGAGGTTCGAGCCAAATATGCGCATAAATTTTAATATAAACATCAACAAGCAATTTTCGCCATTGCTCGTTGGGCAAATGTGCCTGGGAATGGAAGTGAGAGTATCAAACAATTTAATCAAGCGAACGGGCTATTTGTGGTTAACACCCATCAACACACACACACACACACACGGATACACACAAACACACACCCACAGCCTATGTCTTAAGAAGGCCACCCCAACTAAAAGGAAATGCACGAGCTGAGCGGAAACAGAGCGTAGGAAATGCTAGGATGAAACTCAGCAGGTTGGCGGCAAGTGGAAAACTTTCGTGTTTACTTACCGTAGCATCTGTCATGTTTCTTTGTGTGTGTGTGTCTGTCTGTTTTATGGTATGCAAATGTAGTGAGTAGGTAAAAACTACAGGCAAAGCCATTCACGCCCCACCAATGGACATTTGATGCACCTGAAAGCCTTTTGCAGCTGAATATGCGCCAACAAGTCAGCTGACAGGCAAAAGAAGGACGAAGAACGGGTGTAAAAGTACTAAACACGCCCACGAACCGAGACGGCGACGCACAGTGGAAGACATCGACATGATTATTTTCTGATTCATTTGGAAACTTTAAACAGAGCATTGTCCAATTGGCATACAACAATACAATATCTTGTAATGTTTGCATTGTTATTGTTACAGGACAGCACACATCAACATTTACGTAGAGCCTCGTAGTCGCATTAAAGATTGCCTCGCTGCTTGGCGCCGTCGCGCACAAGAAGACAGATCAACAAGCGCAATGGGCTGACTTCAAAGAATGCAGCGCGTGCGAAGCATAAAAAAAAAATTGTATGTGAAAGTCAAAATGATAAAATCGTTTTTTTTTAGATTTTTCACATTTTTTAGCTTTGGGTATTAGGTTTTCTAAATTCGATTTAAATACCAAGTCTAATATGAAAACAGATTCGTAGAGCTGCCAAAATATCCTTTTAAAAAGCTATACACAAATTTGGACCTGGCTAAGCGCGTCGTATGAATTGACTAAAGACCTATGATTTCTTAGTAAATATATCTAAGAATTTAACGAAGATTATGTTTCTGCTATACGCTTGTTCGATTTAAAATCTGACCCGCCCAAGCACAAAACAAAAACACTTCGGAATCTATTTTTTAAGGAAGTGGTGGGTAAAAAAAAGGTACATATCAGGTACATATCAGAAAATGTGTATTAACTCATTAATTTTTCCTAGCACAAAATCGAGATTTTGCTGACCTGTCGATTCTGTGTACCTGTGGTAAGGTAAGGTCAGGATTCAGAGTACCCTAACTTTTTGAAAAGAAGCTTGATACCCTTCTTTCACCCAAGATCATTCCAGCAAAAAGATTGAAAATATAACAGTCAAAATTGAGGGCTTTCCAACATTTAAACAAACTGTAAAAAAAACTAGACTTACAATTTTTGTTACGTTATTATGCTACGTTATAAGCTTACGTTATTGTGTTGCGTTATTATATTGCGGTACTATGTTAAGTTTACGTGCTACGTTATTTTGTTACATTTTTAAGTTACGTTATTATTAAGATAATTTCTTGACGCTACGTTTTGCAAACAACAAGCCGTGTGGAATGCAGAATACTCGAGAATACGGCTTCACGTTGTTGTTACGTTATTATGAAACGTTATTAGCTTACGATATTGTGTTGCGTTAGTATTAGACAGCGGATTTTGCATATTTTCAAACAGATTTTCATCCAAGTAAGCCAAACTAAATGTGCACAGCACTATTTGATGTGCTGACTTTTTACGTTAATAAAATTCCAAAAACTCTGCACTCAATTCCAAGATGACTTATGTAATTATTACATGAACTGGAACGCCAGCAAAAGACAAAATGATGTGAACAAATTTGAAAAATACACACATTTTCGAGTCTACTGGAGTTAAACCGATTTAAAAATATGAAAAATCCGCCGTCTAGATTTTATGTTACGGGACTATGTTACGTTTCGTTGTACGTTATTTTGTTACATTTTTATGTTATATGCACGAAATTACGTGACGCTGTTTTGCTACGTATTTTGATTACTTTTTTTATTTCGTTTCGTCAATTTATGACCTTCTTTCGCAACGATGTTTTATTACGCTAAGTTAAGTTATGATAAGTTAACGTAAGTTATGTTGTGTTTGCAAGCAAATGTTAATGGACTATGTTCCGCTACTATATTGTACGTTCTTTCGTTACAGTATATCGCTACATCAACTTGCCACGTTATTTTGCTTTGGCATTTTGTTAAGTAGTTTAGTAACGTTATGTGGTTAGCTTTTGTGTTCGTTCTTTGTCAATTTGAGGTACGCGTTTGAGAAGTTTGTGAAAGCTATCTCTTTTAAGAATTGTATAAAATTACCCAACTGGGGGTGGATTTCACCTCTTCTGTACAGAGCTATCTCTCAAATGAACTAACAAATAACAGAGCATATGGTTAGAGCAATTTCTTAGTTTTAGGAGATAAGAAATCGGGCCTAAATTGAATTGGGAATAATTGGGTAAAAAAGCTAATTTTAATGTCATTGGACACGATTTAGGAACTACGTTCTAACTGAGATCAAAATCTAGGGATGAAAGCTCCAACACTGCAAAGTATCAAGGCTAAAAACCTCTGGAATTCGGGATCGAGCCTGCTGGAATGTATCAGACCGTGTCTTTACATCTATTCTTTTTTCAGACCAATAAATTTTGACAGTTTTATAGATTCTAGCAAAGCTGAATAAAGTGATTCTTTGAAACGAACCTGCTTCCGAGCAGTAAGAGTTTCGGACATAGAGGGTTTTGAAATTTAGAAGATCTGGTTCTGGGCCCGATGTTGTAGACCCATACGAAATATCCGAAACCCTTCTTAGGCACCGACTGCAGCCTTGCAAAATATAGAATAAAGATATGTATTTTATATAATTTATAACAAAAGCAGTTCCAACATGTTCAGGAACTTATATTGAAGAATACTTGGTTGAGTTTACATTATGAAAGAAATTTTCCTAAATTGATTAGAAACCTCTTAACCCTTTACATGGTGGAGATGCATATCTGCATCATACCGAATTAATACAATTATTTTCCAGTGTGGATTATTTGTCAAACATGAATTTGATGCAGTTCTGCAACATTCCTTTTTTATATTAAAAGTGTTGGTAACCTTAAATTATGTCGATAACTCAACAGCTGATCACTTTTCCCGCCAATTTGGTGAATGTGGTAAACTCAATTGGTTGCGCAGTTTCTCATTAATCTACATTTTAATCATTTCTATGAAATCCATTGGTTTGATTTGCAAAAAACAAAATTGTACTAGTTCAGAATAGTTCAAAAAATATATAAAAAGCTACTTTACGAGAGAAAATTGATTAGCGGAATTTCAGGAATTTTAGAAAGGATTTTAAGAATCGTTTTCGTAGGGACGATCTAGGATTCGTGGATCTTTGAAATTCATATCAGTTAACCTTTGTGGCCGTACCACTAAAAATATGAAGTGAACTATTTTTTAGGTCCACCCATTTTAACTTGGGGTTTAAAGGGTTAATTGTGGTCATAATTATTGCTTAATTTCTTAATATCACTTAAAAATATTCAATAGCGATATATGGAATTTTTGGACAAAAGTATCTATGTTTCTCTATCCATATATTTAAAATTATATCTTCTGCACAATTGAACCTAGTTTTCGGAAATCGATCCACTGTGCAATGGCAGAGACAGAACAGGTAAAAAAGCATGAACATAAGAATGAGTATAAAACTCGAGTAAAGGTGAAATGGTGGGTGGGCGTGAGTGTAACCGAAGCAGGAGGTAGTACGGTACCCCGAGCATCAAGTGAAGCGCAGCCGAACACCCAGGCTAGAACCATGGTAACAAGCAAAATTATGCAAATCAAATTATACGATGACAACGTTAAGGCTGCTGGAACAAGGACATTTGCTGTAAATGTCGCTGACAGGCTTCTGATGACGGTTCTGACCATGGAGCGACAATAGTTGACTTAGTGCTCCCATCGGCAGGCAACCCAACTAAAGAGGAAATGTGTCATGGAGCAGCAAGGGCAAAGTCAGACGCAAGCAATCAGAATCAGCTTTGGAAATCGATAAAAAGCAATTTCCAGGCATCTAGCGACAATACATTGATGACGAACACAATCAATTACAAGATTTCCCACATGGCCAACACTCCGTCCCCCTCCCCCCGCGCTCCATCACTCACTCTACTCACCATCATGTCTTCGGGTATGTAGAAATCTGATACGGCCGCTGCCAAGTACAGAATGGCACGTTCCTCGAACGCAGCCAAACACTCGCAGGCGGCCCTCAGCAGCCACATGTAGTCCACGACGCTGGTGAAGTTGACATACAATATCATTTGCGTCTCGCGGGCAATCTTGTATTTGGCCAGCACGGGAGCAAACACATCCACCGAATCCGGCTTGATGGCTATCGTTGAGCTTTGGCTATTGTCCGCTATGTCCAACATATCGAAGAACTGCTGTCCCGTAAAGTGTCGCGTGAAGGGCTCCAGTGATTTGTGGCGATGCATGAAAATGACGGCATAATCATGATCTAAAAAGTATTCCGCCGAGGCAGAACCTCGAGTGCCAGCACTAAAGTTGTCCACAAACCGGACGGTGTTGTGCTCCAGCGGTACTGTGGTTCCACCAGACTATACAGAAGACGAAAAGAACGGAAGGAAAGAATTAATCAGAGATTCGGGCAGTGTCTTAAAAGATATTTTGATAAGACCCTAAGAAAACGATTTCGTTTGTCTACTAAGAAGACTTTATGAAATTGTTTGGCTAATGATCTTTGAAATGCCTAGATTTGGACATGCCGATAGAATCGGCAGCTCGCATTTTCCAAAGATTACAAGCACTTAGAAACGTTGGACTATTTAAAAAAAAAAACATGTTTATTCGGATCGGTTGTAAGAGAGATAAGATGCTTTATGATTAATCGCACAAATAGATTAGATATGTTGCTAAGCTTAACACATGGCATGTTATACAAAGCATACAAATCCTACTTCACCACAGTATTTGGGTTGTTTTTCATCTTAAATAAATTATAACTAGATAGAGACTTTCAAGACCGACTGTAATGGGATTTTTATGTCAGCAGCAACAGCAGAATGCAGCGCTGCGGCAGCGAACTTTCTTTACTTATAACTTGACTACCGTTTATCCGGTCTTTACCAATCTTTTGGCAAATCGCTAAATATTGCTGACTAACAAATATTTCTAGAAGGTGCAAGGCATCTATTAGTGCCCACTCGAAGTGCACATTGAGTCCCCTTTCAAAAACACAGTTGGAATAAATCAACTCAGAAAACGATTTCCAGTCAAGCAGCTCAACACTTCCCTATTTTATTATGATCTTTAATTTGATTTCCCGTCTATTTAATCATGTCAATTAGGGTTCTGTAATGGAAAAAGCGGTTCCATAATTTGATTTTTTAGATTACATATGCAGATTCCAACAGTCACTTTTGAAAGCGGATGCAATGTGCATCGTCAGATGAAGAATTCGTGATCTAAAAAGTGTTGTATTTACACGTATTGAAAGACTGTATCAAAAGCTTGAAGACTGTATCAAAAGTTTTTGGCGTTAATTGTTTGCAATCATGAGACCCCTCGTGTTGTCGTAATTGACCCATCAATTTTCGAGGCTATGGCTTACTCTACTCTAACCCAAATATTTAGCACTCTCTCTTGTAATTCTGAACACTTTTATAGAATTTTCATTAAACTTTCTGCCGATTGATAGACTTGGCAGGTCAAATTTGTTCTTGTCTATATATTTTCTTGAACCAAACCGAAACTTTAAGATTTGGAATAGATTCATTCCTTCGTCGGATCAACAAATAAGTCTGATTACTAAATGTATCCAGAAGCTAAGAACCATCTATATATAAAGCCGAAAGGAGATATGAAACACCTTGTGGTTCGGTCGCTGGCAAATAAACATAGAGTACTAGTGATTTTCTAAGCTACAAGTTAATCATTTAATTCAGAAACAATTGCTCAAATTGCTCTTACTTGTTACCTAGTGAAGTCTCTGGTCCGTGTTCGCTAGCAAATTAGTTAGCCACCTTTGGTAGAAAAATATGTAGGGTACCGAGACTGAGTGCTGGTAGTCTAGTTAGATTTGCCATTCGAGCTCTAGTCTCGCTAGAAAGTTAGCATTCGATAGATAGACGATACTAGCTTTTATAAAACTAGCCGCGTTACAAATACAAAATTCCAGGATGCTACCATTAAAAACAAAAAGTTTTTCTAACTAAAACTGTTTTTCAGACCTATCTTTTGTATGGCAGCTATACCATATAGTTGTCCAATATTAATAAAACTTGGTAGAATTATAAAAAAAAAACATAGTAAGCCTACGATTACAAAGTTTGGAGACGTTTCCGTTGAAAAGAAAAAAGTTTTTGTCACTAAAACTAGTTCTCCGACCGATTGTTCCTATGAGAAATATGAGATATAGTCATCCGATCCGGTCGGTTCCGACATATTAGTAGTGTGCAGCAAAAAGAAGACTGTGCAAAATTTCAGCTCGAAAGCTTCAAAACTGAGACTAGTTCGCGTAAAAACAGACAGACAGACACACGGACAAACGGACGGACGGACAGACGGACGGACAAAGCTCAATCGACTCAGCTCGTCACCCTGATCTAGAATATATATGGTTTATGGGGTCGGAAATGAATATTTCAATACTTTGCAAACTTCTGGGCAAAATTATAGTACCCTTGGTATTAAAATTTTGTATTTGTTTATTTCACATGCTTTTACCTAGTTCTACAAATTTTTGTCCAAATCGTTCATTTGGGAGCTGTATGATATAGTCATCATATCATATAGCTCCCAAATGAACGATCGGTCGGAAAATCGGTTGTTCTGGGAAAAGGATTATTTTTGAAAATATTTAAGGGTATAAAAACTTTGGCACAGCCTACCTTTCTTGTCTTAATTTCTAAAGAATTTTAAATTAGGAAAAAAGTAAACACTTTTGGGGAGCGAGAAACCCACGACTTGATTTAAATCATTTTTATTTGTCACTGAAAGGAGGTGCTCAAAATGTAATTTGTAATATGATTGACTTTCCACAAACAAATTGTGCATTTGGTGGAAAATTTCGATAGTCATTTTTCGAAAATGGCCACATTGAACAAGTCGGATGCCGCCTGATTTGATCGAAATCAGAAACGGGAACATGCCTTATTATTTCGGGCACGACTGTAACTGGAAAGTAATGAGAACTTCTTTATAAAAATGCATTGAAAATTTGTCTCATTCCCTTCATTTCCTTTATTAACATTTCTTTGGAAATTTGAAAAAATAGTTCAATTTATCACAGTTGTGTGTAGTGTGCACTTTGACTATCTTAACAACCATCTCTGTAATTAGAAAATTGCATGTTTCGTCGTACTACGGCGATAGGTCAAATTCTAAAAACTCAGATTTTCTCTTCCAGTTGCCGCCGACTTTAATTAATATTTCATTAGTAAATTTCCGCCAAGGCATTTCGCAACCATTTATAATGGCTGTGAGTAGATGTTGCTAGCCCGGGCTAATTAATGGGCATAAGCTATTCATTCCATATGTTTGTAAGCTTTGCCACCGGCTGCTTACCGTAACGAGGACAATGCGATTCTGCAGCTTATTGTGCCGTTCGCAGAACTCTTTCAACAGCGAACGATTATCCTCGAAATCTGCGGGTGGCAGATGCGTGTTGTAGAAGTCCTCCCAGTGCGACATATTGTTGTCCTCCCAGTTGATGTTCGCCTCTGTTTTTAATTGGCCGCGAAAGGAAGCGCGCACGTGTTAGGGTGCAGGAAAAGGAAGCCCAAAAAAAAGTTGCAGCTGTGCCGGAATGTATACAAGGTTTTTGTTTTGCCTTTAATTGGTAAACACAGTGCCAACACAAGGGTAGTGTATCTTCAAGGGGGGAGGTACCGAACGCCGTGCACCGTGGGTTTTCGCGAAACTCAATTTATAGCTGAATGAAGCCACGCAAATAATTTAATAACACATCCGTACTATTTTAATTCAATAAACTCCACTTTCACGCTGTGGGGGAGGTGGGCGGAGTGGGTGGGGGCGACAGATGCGTTGTGACTTTCACTTGCTTTCGATTATTCTTATCAATGAAAATGACGAAACAAACACGAACGGAAACAAGCGCGCGCAGTTCTGGCGTTGTGCACAGCAGCGAGTTCGGTGAGAATCTGGCTAATGGACGAGGACGAACAGGACACGGACAGGCGCACTCTTATTCGGCAGCCAAATTCTCGTTTTTCTCGTCGGCAAGTTCAAAGTGCAAAATACAAACAATCGGATGAGCACTGCGAGCAAAAACAGCTGATGCCAGTGTTGGGCAGCTCATGTGCGAGTGAGCCGAACGAACACTGGTTCATTTTAGTGATGACTCGTGCGATGAACTCGTAATTATATTGGGTGGGGGAAGTAAAAATTACCGGCTGTTCAGAATACCTAATGTAGATATTAGGACTAAAGCTGGAGTATCACTTGTCGTGATCTCATATGAGATGGGTGAAAAAATAATCAGTTTACTGTTAGTTGGCTACCCACTGCTTTTTCAGCTTATCAGATATATATGTGATTCTCAGATTGACTATCACATTTGTCTAATAACTAAAATCTCAAACACTTACCTATTTTCCTAAATGTGTGTCTATCTTGTATGGCCAGTTAATAACTGAGTATATTGGTAAAAGTTGTAGCTCTTCATAAGTTTCGAAAATTGATGTCCCTTTGACTAACGCATTAATTATACCCTTGCAGAGGGTATATCGAAATTGTCCAGATGTTTGTAACGCATAGAAGGAAGCATTTCCGACCACATAAAGCATATATATTCTTGATCCGCATGACAATCTGAGTTAAATTAGTTTTGTCCGTCTGTTTTACTGCTATCTCCTCCGTCAGTTTTAAATCTTTGCTATAGGTTACAGCTGCCATAGGACTGATCTATCTAAACTAGTTTTAGTATGAATAGCTATTTTGTTTTCAAAGAAAACGCCTCCAAACTTTGTATTTCTTAATTTGGTATACTTTCCACAAAGTTTTCTCGAAATCGGACATCTATATAGTATAGCCCTCATACAAAATTAGAGTCAGAAAAGTAGTCTTAGTGAGAAAAACTTGTTTGTTTTCAGTGGAAATGTTGTTCAAATAAGTTATAAAAACGTATTGCAAAGGTATATAAACTTCGGCCGAGCCGAAGTTAACTTTCCTCTATTTTTAAGGGCTAAGGAACAATGCGATTTATGAATTTTCACCCATTCAAATACTATTTAAGGATAAAGATTAATATTTACAGGTGTACTCATTGTATTAAAGAACTGAACAGAATCGAAAAGTTTTGCCCTGTTGCTTTGCATTGCTTTAGGGTCTAAAATCTAAAACATTTTAGCTAGTTTCCATAATCGTTACTTGCCTTCCCAGTTCACTAGTTCACAAAGCACACAAAGCCAAAACAACTGTCCATTTGCATGTACATGCGTAAAGTGGGCAGCCCTAAGCCAGTGTTGCTAAGCAGCTAGTTTAGCCCGCATATTTTGAATTTGAATTATCAACAATTTGTTTTACTTTCTATTTTATTTTTCTTTAATCATAATACTTGGCACCTTTTAATTGACCATGTTCGTTACAAAATACATACAAAACTCGGCTCTATGCACATTAAAAAAAAAGAATCTCTAGAGCGATATCACAGAAACTTACAGACTAAATTGGCTTTGTCAGCTAAGCGCTAGCTTAAACTACTAATAAATGACCTTTAGCGTGGTGGTTAGTAGTGTGTGTGTGTGTGCCATGTAGTTAATTGTAAAATGCACTTGGAATTGCCCGTTCAGGCAGGTGGTTGACTGTATTATGGCATTCATTCTCAAGTGCAATTTAAAGTGAGCTTAAGCGTAATGGAATCCCTTCTGCCCACCGACCGCACATCCGCAGGACTACGCACGTGTCATAGCCGGCGTTGTGGTTGGAGCATATACGCTATAATCCCCATCGTCGATGCCCTCGTCATCAAAATCTCGATTGACCAGTCTCTCGCGCATGCCATAACGTTGCCTGGAGAAATGAAACGATTAGCAATTGCTAATTAAATGCAATTAAGTGTTTCACTTACTCCAAATGTGAACGCCAAATGACCAGACCAGCGTACAGACCCACCGAAGCCAAGGCCAAGACGACCAGAATAATACTGAGCAGCATGTGGCTCTCGCTAATTGCACTGGACTCCACGTCCACGGGTGTCATCTCTATATTCTCCGCCACAAAGGTGTCGGTATTCGTGTTGAGAATGCCATGTCCCTTGAAATGCTCTTCCAGCTCCTCGCTCTCCTTGCTGGTGTCACTATCATCATCGCTTGATTCCAAAATTTCCACATCGTACTTGTAGTTCTTGGCTAGGACCAGATTTGTGGCCGTGTTCAGCTGATCCTCATCGCGGTGTGGAAAGGCATGCGGTGTAAGCTCTGCTGAATCCGAGTCAACATCCTGTAACGGAAATGGAAAAGTGAGTGAGTTTTTTTCGGTTTAGACTTAGTCACGTAATTGGGAAATATATGACAACCCGTTGGATTAATCATCCGCAAATAAAGCAAGCGCCTTTTGTTGTCACTTTTCGAAATTGATTTCGTTTGGCACGTGATTAAATGCGAATTTCAGGGCTAAATAAACATTTCACACACGCGAGCTCGAAGTGTGGGCAATGCCTAACTAGGTGGATGCACTGTGGGTGGGTGCATTAGGAATTTTCCATCTCAATTTTTTCACAAATATGTGAAATTTTAATTGAGACTTTAAGCTGACTCAGTGTGTGTTTGTAAAAGGCCTTTAGATCTCACACTTCGGAAAGATGAACTATAATTATCAAGGTTTTTTTTTATAATTAGCACCAATAATTGAGAAAGTTTCCATCGCCAAAGAAATGGAAGAAAAATATTTATTGTGTTATTAGATGATTTCCCGAATCGGCTTTCTAATCAAAAATTCTAGCAAATTGATCTGGTTCTGGTACCTTAGTGATGTTGTAACAAGAAGATATTTAAATAACTAAAGAGTATTTTATTTGAGTAGACAGTTTGGGCTATAATTTTATGGTTGATCTTTTATAGAGTACCATGAAAGCCATTAATCGTTTACCTAAAATCATGGAAAATCTGGAGAAAGTTTCGGAAAGGCTCACTTTAGGTGGGGCTCAGCTGTCTATACGAATTTCCTATTGTGAAATAGGAATGTTCATCACAGATATCGAAAATGAATTGTGCAATATTCACAATATTGTACAACAGAGCAGAGTTCCAAATCATAAATGTTGTCGCCTACAAAAGATTCTATGATACAACAGCTAGACAAAATCGAACTTTTGGAAAAAAAACCCGGAATGAGACCCCTAAATTCTGATCTAGGGTTTAGTTGATAAACTGAGTAAGAGGTGATGCTTACAGAAGTTCCTTCTATCAGAAGCTTCTCTAAGCTTCGAAAACGTCCAGGTTTTGAATAAATTTTCCAAAATTTTTAAAATATTTTAATAAAACAGAATTTTATTTCTGATAAGGCTCGTTTTTAGAACTCGCTATTAAATAATTAGCAAATGTTAGTCAAAACCTTTTTTTTGCTTGAAAATTTTTAGTATACTTTTATGGAGATTTACTATTAGGTGGTCTTAAATGCAGCAAAATTTGATAGCTTCCATTTTTGTGTGCAAAAATTGTAAATACAGCAGAATTTGTAGAAATATTTTCAGACCTTTACTCTTCATTTGGGAATTGTGGTGGGGTTTGCATAAATTTTCAAAAATAATGTCGCATTTAATAGCTTGGTAATTTGAAGCAATTTGCTGAATTTAATCAGTAATAGAGACATTAATGATTTAATAAATTAAAAGTTAAAGTACGCACCAAAAACTTAAATTCGACAGGTTAAGGGTGCGGTTCGATTAAGGAACGAACCGAACCTTAGACTTAGACAACTTGTTCGATCCCTTGGACCGAACATTCTGCAGAAATTGAGAGGTGTCGTCTTAAAAAATATCTGATTTGTAGAAAATGATTTATTTTGGTCAACTTTAAGGCCAAGTTCGACATCATTTGCATTACTCATACCAAGTCTTGGATATTTATAACCTTTTTTCCATTAAAATTTGCAAAAAATAGATCATGAATTCGTGCAAATGTATGTAGCTGGAAGAAGGAAACACTCAGAATTGCCTCACTTCTAGGCGCCACCGCGCACAAGGAAACAGATCGATAACTGCCATACACTATCATAAAGTTTTGGACATCTCAACAAGGTAAACCATTGGCTGGCTTTTCCATTTTTAAATGTATTATGCCTGATCTAAGAAGACGAACTATTTATTGAAATTGGCTTTATAAATTCAATGTTAATCTTTACATTTATGTATTCAGAAATTAACCGAACCACCATTGATACATTTTGGGTGGATGACACCAATCGAATGTACGAATCATTCTTTTTGGATTGCTGAATCGCAAACCTTAGGGTGTGGGTGAGCAAGATGCTGGGGCCAATCGACTTTACTGGAGTTTATGCTTAAATATATGATCAGCTCAGCACACTTTGCGATTATTTAGAATTTCTAACAGGGTTCGGAATCGCTCTTTGCCTGCAGCTCTTGCTCGTAGCCCATAACACTCGGCTCATGGCTCACAAATTGAGAGCTATTGCTCACCAGCCGAGAGCCGGTTGATGGCTCTCGACTCACAAGCTGTGCGCAAAACCGAGTGCTGTGGCCCATGAGTCGAGAGCCAGTTGAAGCTCTCAGCTCTGAGCGAGAGTCTAAAATAGGCAGAGTGCGCTGCTCGCTCTCGAGCAGTTCTGAACCTTGATTTTTGATGAAAAGTAAGATTAGAACTAGGGATGTGAATAGCCCTACAAAAGCTCGGAAAACAATTGGGTTGCAATAACACGCAAAGGTCAAGCTGAAAAGTTGAAGTGCATCAAAACCACCTCCAGCTCATGTGAAGGTCTGTGTTGATTCGATCCGGGAGAACTTCGCAAGTAAAACGCCACCAGCCGCCAAAACACACACCTCAAACCGACGCTCGCTCAACTTAATGATAAATGCGTATATATTTAGGTGCAGTAAACAAATGGTGTACAATATGGTGGATAAGTGGGTGGACTTGTTGTTTTATCTCCTGTAAAACAATTACAATAAGTTCTAGGTTTCACAAATTAAAAATATTCTTTTCACTTACGCTTCGTCGCGCTCTGCCCTCTTCATTCTTTTCTCATCGAATGATCAAACCTATCGACTTCAGGGCTCTTGTATCGAAACATATCGATGTACAAATTAAAGGGTTGCCACAAGGCTTCAAAAGTTCTGTACGTTAACAATTCAAATTCAAATTTCAAAAGGTTTCTTAAATTACTAAATTCCTTCACAACATCCCCGCCACCGTGAATCTAGCAGGGCGTTGATTCACCAAAATCGAGCTTAGCCAAAACACACGCTGGGCGACGAAACACTCCGACATCAGTCTTCACGGTTGCTGTGCGAACTTGTCCATCCTTGCCAGCAATTACGTCCGTCACTATGCCCTTCTTCCAGGTCGATCGATGGGCATTCCCATCGCAAATGAGCACCAGGTCTCCCACAGCTAGCGGCTTCACATCTTGGTACCACTTTGTACGACGACAAAGTTCCGGCAAATACTCGTTCAACCATTTTCTCCAGAAGCAGTGCGCAAGCTGTTGCACGGCCCGCCAAGACTTTCTTGATGGTTGATAAGTTTCTTCCTCTGGGTGTGGTGTCTGGCTGGAATTAGACGTGCCTAAAAGGAAATGGTTAGGTGTTAATGGTTCATCTGTAGGCGAATCTAGCGATATGTGTGTAAGCGGTCTTGCGTTTACTATGTTTTCTGCATCACACATCAAACCATACAGCACATCTTCCTTTAAACTACGACTCAATATGGCATGTCCCATCGCTCTCTTCACGCTGCGGACAAGTCTTTCCCAGCAGCCACCGGCATGCGGGTTCAAAGGGCAATTAAAAAGCCATTCAATTTCTTCGTTCGCCAATTCTGCAGCAATCTTAGCTTGGTCCATTTCTTTCAACTGACTTTTCAGCTCTCGATTTGCACCTACAAAATTTGTGCCATTATCTGATCGAATTCTCTTGGGCTTTCCACGACGCGCCATGAAGTTACGTGTAACTCTAATGCAAGTGTCAGCACTCAGATCCTTTGCGATTTCAAGGTGGATAGCTCTAATAGTTAGACAGGTAAAAATGCATATCCAACGTTTTTCTGTCGATCTTCCTCTTATAACAGAAAACGGTCCCATATAGTCGATGCCAACATAAGTAAATGGTCGTACATGTGGTGTGAGCCTGTCAGCGGGTAACTGTCCCATTAGTGGCGCACATGGGCGTGCTCTATTGGCCACACATATTTTGCAGAGTCGTGATACTCGGCGCACTTGTTCACGGCAATGTGGTATCCAATACCGTCGGCGAATCTCTGCAACCACGGTGCCCTCGTTCTGATGTTTCCAGTCCTTGTGGTATTGTTCCACTATAAGATTCGTCACATAATGTCTTTGCGGCATAATTATTGGCCGCTTGGTGTCTTCATGTACTGCGTCTGCGTTGTTTATCCTGCCGTTCATTCGTAGCAGACCGTTTGCGTCGAGGATCGGACACAGTTTCCATATTTTGCTAGTTTTCTTCACAGGCCTTCCATGCGCCAAAGTCCCGATTTCTTCACTGTACTCTGACATTTGGACTTTGCGACACACGACCAACTGTGCATATTCAATTTCTTTTGCCTGTAAGTATGTAGTTCGTTCAATCGGCCGTTTGCTTACCCTCAAAATCCAGCCTATAACTCGGGTTAATTTTCTGAAAGATGAGAACTTTAAGAACATATCTTCAACATCTTGTTGAACAACAAATACAAATTTCGGTCGCAGTTCTAGATCAGTGCCCTCTTGCTCTAAATTATTGTTGGGCCAGTCGCTCTCGTCGATTAAAAGAACGCGTGCACCCTGTAGCCAAGTAGACTGTTTGTTATTCCGGTTAATTTTCGTTCCAAAATCCGCTGGGTTTTCCTTTCCAGGAATCCATCTCCACTCATCCGCGTCGCTCGATTCTAAGATCTCATTCACGCGATGAGCCACGTAAGGCTTGTATCTCCTGTGATCGGATTTGATCCATGCCAAAACGGTACTCGAGTCAGACCACATTTGGACTCGTTTCGGGCGGACATCGTGTCCTTCCAGTATGTGTTTGCGCAGCCTAGTAGCCATGACTGCCGCCTGCAGCTCCAATCTCGGTATGGTCGACTGATTCATGGGAGCACACTTTGTTTTCCCCATAACAAATGCTGTTTTCCATTGTCCTTCCGATCGTATGCGCCAGTACGCTACTGCTGCGTATGCCGCTTCGCTTGCGTCCGCAAAAACATGGAGCTCAACAGTGTCATCAAAGAGACTATCTCCATAACATCGAGGGATCCGAACTGTTGATATGTCATCCAATTTATGCAGCCAATTTTTCCATACAGCATCATCGTCGCTATCAATGCATTCATCCCATCCAGTTTTCCTGCGCCATATTGATTGTAGTAGTAGCTTGGCCATAATCGAGTGTTCCGCCAGGATTCCAAATGGGTCGAATATGGACATAACAATTTTCAAGACTTCTCTTTTCGTTGGAGTCCTATCGGGAGTAAACAAAGATTTATCAATTTTGGCAAATGACAGCGTGAACCCAAACTCGTCAGTAAGCGTATGCCAGTGCATACCTAACACCTTTTGGAAATGATTCGTGGCGTCCTTGTCTAAATTTACGATGTCATCAGGCTTGTTCTCGGCGAGTGTTTCATTACAAATCCTTGAGTTGGATACAAATTGTCTTAACTCGAAACCGCCTTCCTTGTGAATCTCGACTACCATTTCGGAAACTCTCATTGCTTCTTCTTCGGTGGAAAAACAGTGCACATAATCATCCACGTAGTGGTTCCTGATGATCGCATCCGCCGCTTCTGGATATTTCTCTTCGTATTTCTGCGCGTTAATATTCTTCACGTATTCCGCAGATGTGGGTGAACACTTTGCTCCGAAGGTCATGACCACCATCTGATAGACCTTCATTTCTTCGTCAGGATTCGATCGCCAAAGGAATCTTTGAGCACAGCGATCTTTTAAACGGATTTGAACCTGGTGAAACATTTCTCTTATATCTGCGCATATTCCAAATTTCTTTTGTCGAAATTTCATCAGTACATGGCTCAGCAGCTGTACATTATCAGGCCCGCTCATTAAGGCCGAGTTAAGCGAAATTCCGTTGACTTCTGCAGCCGCATCAAAAACTATCCTCAGTTTTCCAGGCTTGTTTGGATTGACCACTCCAAAATGTGGCAAAAACCAGTCCTTGTCCGATTTATTGTTTAGCGCATCCTGCGACACCAGCTCCATGTATCCCTTTCTTTCATAATCAGCCATAATTCTGCAGTATTCCTTCTGATATTCCGGTTCGCGCTGAAATTTCCTTTCTAGGGATAATTGTCTTCTGATCGCCATTTCCTTGCTATCCGGCAGAAAGATGTCATCACATCTCCAAAGCAATCCAGTTTCATACCGGTTTTCAACACGGTTCGTTGTCTCTTGTAGTAGTTTGTTCGAACGTTCTACTTCCTTCCCTTTGTGATCCACTTTAGCCATTCGAGCGCCCATTTCTGAATCTACAATATAATCTTGGATTAGTTTATCAATGATAAAATCCTTTTCAGGGTTTATTAAGAAAACTCCATTAGATTCATTCTTATCTCTGGCCTTGCATTTGCCATAACACACCCAGCCAAGCTTGGTGGCAGCAACAATCGGGCCATCATATACGACCGAGCGTGCTGATTCTGGCACTCCCAAATGCGCGTTGTCCAAACCAATCAGGATCTCTGGCACGGCATTGACATAGCTGTGTACTGGAATCGTTTCCAAATGTCGATATCTTGAGCGCAATTCAGACACATTAACAGATTGCTTCGGCAACTGAAGGTTCTTTATTGTGCGAACTCCTTTCAACTTATGGATTGTTTCATTTTGGCCACCTGATATGCCAATATCAAAGCGGCTTGTCGACTCGGATACTCTTCTGTTTCCGAACCATTGTAGAGTAAGGTTCTCTTTGGAGCCTCTCAAGCCCAGCTCCTCCGCTAGTCTTTCGTTCATCAACGAAACTGCGGATCCGTCATCTAAAAACGCATAACAGGGAACGATTTTCCCATTTGCATGTAAATTTACTGGCAAGATTTTGAACAACACTGCAGAGTTAGATACCTGCGAAGCTGTTCCTGTAAATTCCTGATTGTTGTCAACTGTAGATACCACGGAGGGCTTGTGCAGTAACGTGTTAATTTTCTTAACGCACCCTTGCGTCTCACATTTGTGTATAAACTTACACGCTTGAACTCGGTGACCAGGTCTTAAACAGTTAAAGCAAAGTTTGTTTTCCCGTACTGCCTTCCATCTTAAATCGATGTTAAGTTTAACAAACTTGTCACATTTCTCCAAATTATGTTGACCCTTACAGACAGCACAGCTTTTCTCTTTGACCTCAACTTCGTTCGCATGGAAGAACCTAGATTTCTGATTTCTCGGCTTTGCTGCCTCGACTTCATCCACTAAGCCAGCAGCATGGATGTCCTCTGCTATAGTTTTGAGCCATTTGCTAAAGTCTTTAATGTTTTCGTGACCTTTACAAGTCCGACGATAACGTGCCCACTCCAAACGTTGTTGTACTGGTAGTTTCGAAACCAGCTCTTCCATCAGCGTCGGATTTTCTAAGTATCTTTCGCCCTCAGCTGCTTCTAGAAAAGAGGTCAAATTCTGAACTTTATTTCTATAGTCCAACAGTTCCATTAACATTCCTTCTTTTATTGGAGATGATTTTCGTACACGAGAGATTTGACTTTTGATAAGAATTTCAGGCCTACCAAAATTTTCCTTAAGTGCTTCCATAATGTCGGGCACGTTACGACTGTGGATCAGCAAACATTCTACAACTTCGCGTGCCTTACCTTTGATTGCCTTCTGTAGTCGTATCAAATTCTGTCTTTCACTATAGCCATATTCTCTGGTCGTCATGGCAAAGGTTTCTTTGAACATCGGCCAAGATTCAGGGGTTCCATCGAACTCAGGCAAATCATAAAGCTTTGCGCCTGAATCGTGCTGCGGATTAATATCGGAATGCCCAGTGGCTTGTTCGTCCGTAATATTCGATGAATCCGCAGGGATTTCATTTTCACTCACACGATTTTTAGTGACTGGCCTCGATGCCAGCGCATCAATCAAGATGTTCGTCTTTTCCATCTGGATTTCGTTCATGCGCAGGATTTCCATCTGAAAAGCCTGCATTTGTACTCTGTTGGCATGCTGCTGCTGCTCCATAAGTTGCATCATGCCGATTAAACCTGCACCCGCAGGCTCCGCTCCAGCAGATCGGCTACCTGTACTGGAGTTCCGTTTCTGTGCTACACCTCGCATAGGGTCGGCACTCTGATCACTTTCATTTTCTGCCAGTTCATTTGGCTTGTTTGATGCTCTAGTCTTTCGCCTGCCCATCGTACAGAGAACCACAACAACAAAACCAAAACCAAAGACACTTACCAGATTTTTCCAGAACAATTTCACAACTCCGCGAAATCGGCGTCACTGCGCAATAGCCTATACACACACAAGCATGTACATGCGCGTCAAGCCGTCGTCACACCAGAGTTAATGCAAATTGGTTCCTCCTTTTGCTTCCTTGCACCAGCCTGTTGCAAGTCTTGATCCTTTCCCTTCGGGGAACGCCAAGGTGAAGCGAGATAAAAGATGTTGATTCGATCCGGGAGAACTTCGCAAGTAAAACGCCACCAGCCGCCAAAACACACACCTCAAACCGACGCTCGCTCAACTTAATGATAAATGCGTATATATTTAGGTGCAGTAAACAAATGGTGTACAATATGGTGGATAAGTGGGTGGACTTGTTGTTTTATCTCCTGTAAAACAATTACAATAAGTTCTAGGTTTCACAAATTAAAAATATTCTTTTCACTTACGCTTCGTCGCGCTCTGCCCTCTTCATTCTTTTCTCATCGAATGATCAAACCTATCGACTTCAGGGCTCTTGTATCGAAACATATCGATGTACAAATTAAAGGGTTGCCACAAGGCTTCAAAAGTTCTGTACGTTAACAATTCAAATTCAAATTTCAAAAGGTTTCTTAAATTACTAAATTCCTTCACAACAGTCTGTTTTAGTGAGTGAGGTGACACTTATCGGTTGATCGAACTAAAAAGGCACATTGATTAATAATCCCCAGCATTCCAATAAAATGCAACTGTAAATTTGCACTAATCTGCATATTGTTTAACAAACATCTGTTTAAATAATGTACTTAAAATATTAACAAAACAATGTTTTTCCATCTTATCGAATCTCATTAACAGAACACACTGGGACGAGAGGAGGTCATTAAAAACTTGCATAATTCGCAATTGTCTATCTGTCTGTTTAAATGCAAATACTGTGGCTACACTTAGTTGTAGAGAGTAGTTAACATTCGTAACCTGATTTCTTAATGCTGATCTCGATGCGAACAGTTCGAAGTGCAGATTCATGATATGTAATTTGCCTCGTGCCTTTATTCACTTTTAGTTTAATTATAAATGTAATTGCTTCATTTGTTTACCACTCGGTTGACCCCTGGGAAGCACGAGAGTAAAGATCAGACAACTATGTACTCTGATTGGCATTGAAACGTGAAATTACTTAGAACTTTAGTTGACTCATCACCCCCCACTCCCCCACCCCCCACTACCAGCACCTTCCGCCATACCCCCAAACTTGTTTGTTGTCTCGTTTTGATGGAATTTCGTGACTAATCCATTGAGCCCCTCTGATACACCTCATTGGGGGTTTCTTTAATTTTATGCAAATGTTGGCCACTGGAAACTTCATTGCGTGCGTTTTTTTTGACGTGGTTGCCTTTAAAGGCAAACGCCGCGCGTGTCTTTCTTGCGGTTTTGCATTTAATCAAAGTGAAAATAAATAAGCGTAGATTTCCGGTTCTGTTTAAAAATAAACCCAAAACCCAAAAGTGCATGCCAGTATTGACCAGCCGGCTCAGATTTCGTGCGTCAGAGCCGGAGCTTTGTCCCAGTTTATTTTACTTGTACATACCTTCTCCTCCACCTCCACCTCCACCTCTCCCTTTTCCTTCTCACCGGCACTGACAGCTGTTGTCTTATTTCGGGCTCCAAGCAAATCACTTAGCTCGGTGTCAATTTTACTTAAGTCCTCCAAGGGCTTGGCATGGGCTATAAAAGTAAATAAGAAAAAACCAAGAGACAATTAAGCAGAAATGATTAAGATATTTAAGCAGCAAAACCAGATCCCTCGACTTCAGAGAAACTCAAATATTTGCAAGCGTTTTTGTACCCACTAGCACCTTTACTTAATTATTTACTTATCTCTCAGCGATAAGTTTCAACAGAATCTTGCGAAACTCAGACAATACACAACAGATTGGCACAAACCAGTCCGTGGATACACAGACACACATATATGGCCCACAAGACAAACAACAAACACATTTCTAGTGCCAACGAGCTTCGGCCAAACTGTTTGGCCATGCAGCGCACATCCAAGCGAAAAAAAAATTGGAAATTTTGTTCAAAAACAGCAAATTCCATTTAAGCACAAAGGTTGCCCTAAAATACGATATGCCGTCTTGCATTTCATTGCATTTGACATTCGTAAGCCACACAGATTTAATTTCTGGGCTACGTGATGGATAATGGACGACAAGGGCATTAGCCATCTATTGTATTCGTATGACATGTGCCAAAAAATTCCACAAGTTGCTCTTATCAGAGACCCACACCACATTATCAACTGATATCAATCGTAATTAGAGTTGTGTGGTTCAGTTCGAATCTAGTTCTGTTGAATCATTAATATTGCAGATGGGTACTGTTGTGGGCCAGCTTTAAGAACCGGTTCGGTTCAGACAAACCGATCTGACTACTTTCTCTTATATGCAAAAAGTTTTATTTCAATAATCAAACCACTCTTAAATCTTTGTGATATATAAGCCCGCATCCCATTGGACCGATTTGACGGGAACAGAAAACCAATCACCAAATGTGGTTCGGAACTGTTTCATATCAGTTATCAGTGCATGCAGCCAATTGAAAGTTCCTAACTTCAATAATATTTCCTTATGAATCGGGTTTTCAAATAGTATTAAGCATGTCAAATTCATTTTAAAGATAGATTCTCAAATAAAGCTCAGAAAGCCGATTTTAAACGGCGAAAATAACTGAATATTTACTTGAAGATGGATCTGAAATACTTTTGAAATGGTTGCAACAAGCTCAATGTTTTTCATTATTTTTTATAATAATTTTCTGTCTTAGAGCTTTAAAAAACTTTTAAAACTCTAAATTACCAGCCTACTGAACTTAATGTAAGTTTTTAAAATATGTAAAAACTTAAGTTTAACAGCTATTCTGCAATTTCCATGTTGACACGAAGCGTCGTCTATATCGTCGTCTCTTTTAAAAAATTGTCTTTTAAAATCTTTGTCCAAAATGAAGCACTTCGTTCAGCAGAAAGAACTCGATGTATCATTTGTTTCTGATACCTGCTCAGCGATCAATCTTTCTGCTGAACCTGGCCAGAGTTTCCATTTAAAAAAAGTATTGTGACGGAATAAAAACTCCAACAACGTCTGCTGATGCTGATGAAGAATATATATACTTAATGAGTTCGAAAATGCTTCCATCAACTGTATGCACAAACTTAAAATACTCAGTGGACTTTTCGTACCGAGTATAAAAAGCAGAGGTGTTTTACGTTCTATCTAATTCGCCAGTGCGTTGTGAGATATGGCCATAACCTAATAAACCTCTTTCTAAAAGGCAGTTTTTTTCCAACATTTTCTACGTTCTTTCTATTAGTTTTCTAATTCATCTGTGGAATTACATGGCGAACAAATAACAAACTCGAAATGAACGCTCAGCTCTACAAATTGTAATCATATCGTGAGACTGGCGAAACCTTATCGGCAGATGGGTTAGCAAACCCAACTTCTCTGCGAGTTCATATCTTTCTCTTGTTTAGCTGGACCTTGGCTGTCCAGTCGGTTGATATTATTAAAACAGATATTTATGCGCCATAAACTTTATCTTGCCAAATGGACAAAACAGGCAGGCACTTTAACATTTAAACAGTTAAGGCAAAAGGTAAACTGCCGCCTGGGACGCCTCTATGCAAGCTGGCTCAGGTTCTGTTCTCCTCCAGCTGCGTTCGAAACTAGTTTCGCCCGGGGTATTGTAAATGTGTAGAAAAATAAATATTGAGACGACTCTGCGTGGATTTTTATGTTTGCTTGGGGGCCATCTATCTTGTCGTGTTGTTTGTACTTACAGCAGGCAGCCAGCAGCAGCAGCAGCGGCAACAGCAACAAACTTGGGCTATAGCGCATTCTGGTTGTTGTTTTGTTGTGTTTTATGTACTAAGTAGAATCAACTTCTTGTCTTTGGTTTTATCACTAAATACGCGTATATAATTCCCCTTATCACTGGCAGAATTTAACAGTTTCACGCGCCTTCGTCAACCGGATATTTTCAACACGGTGAATAAGCGTTGGGATTTTCTGTGTTAACAGCCACTTATAAATATTTTGTACTTGAATGGCCAAATATGAATGAGTTCAGACCAGTTTCAATAGACGTGTGCGTTATTAACGAGCTTTGCTTTCAGACTGAACCAAGTAAACTGAGCCAAAGGCGCACACGAGACAAAAAGTTGTCTTAACGGCCAAAGCTCACCACGCCAGAGAGTTAACAGAGGAGAGCCGTTGAGAGAGCAGGGAGTACAATTTAACAGCATGTGAATTCAAAATTAACGGCCCACTCGAGCGGGTAACAGTTAACATTGCAGTCAATGAATTTCTTTACATTTCTCTGTTAACGGTCAACTTGAGCGGGTAACAGTTAACATTGCAGTGAATGAATGTCTTTACATTTCTCTGTTAGAGTGGCTGTGACAATTTTTAAACTTTAAATTTAAAGTAAATTAAAGACCCAAAATTCTTAGAAAATACACTCGCAACATGAACGAAATAGGCCATTTTGATATTGATAAATAAAAGTAAGAGTTAAACTTCTGACGTTAATGTTTCCTTCTGTATGAATTATATGATTGAAAAGAACCCAGACAACCAAAGTGAAATAAACTGTTCATCGAATTCTCCTCTCAATTGGGCCATCGTCAAATAAGGCAAAGTCCAATGTGTTTTTATATCCAGGCTTAGTTTAATTTTCCAGATGTTTATCACTGATAGAAGAAAGCTTCACATGAAGTAAATTCAGGGATTAATCGCATAGTAAGACATAAAACAATCATATTTGATTTTATTAAAATGACTAACACCATATTTACATGGCGAATTTCAGTTACCCCTTTCACAATCTCAAGAGAATTCCAAGCACAGTTTTTCAGAAAAATGCATATTTTACATATTTAAATCAAAATAATGGGATCTTAGAAGTCAGAACATAACTTTGTTTTTTCGTGATCGCTATTCAGCAATCATTAATAAATGTGGCCTCTGCCAACAACGAATACGGTCAATGCGTATAGCCTGCGGGCACCCCTCTCTTAGAACTAAGCGTGCCTGAGGTATTCCTCTTGAGCATCAAACTGGTCGATAAAATTAACCTTCGGTTAACCATATACATTCGTTGTATTCGGTTCGAATCTGTATTTTTGTAACAGAGGTTTGATTAACGGTTAAGTTTACATAACGGTTTGGTAAGAAGCCGCTTTCATCCCTGGTAGATATCAAGTTTTTCATGTCAGAGTTTTTTTTATTAATTGGGGAATCTTTTCTAAAAGGACTTGGACAATGAACACTTTTTGATAATTTTGAAACCGAATATTTCCTAAAGACAAGGATTCTGGTTTCCAAATAACACGATACAATAACAACACGAACCATTTTCCATAAATATTTTGAATTTTTTTCCAAAACCTTTTTTAGTGAGTTAGTTTGGACCCAAAACAGCTGAGTTACATTATAACCCGCAACTTTAAAGTGACATATTTTTAGAACCATATAAGGAATTGGGATTTGCTCATTTAATATTTAAAAAAAAAAAATGCGTTTTATTTTAAAAGTTTTTTTATTTTCTAGATTTTTTCATGTGGCGTTTAGATCGTACAACTCCTCGTGGTTTTGTTTTTGATGTTGGCCTGTTTGGGTCCGTCTTGCTCGTCTGGTGTGTGTGTACAGTAAATTTGCCCTGGCCCTGAAGCAACGCTCACGACATTTTACGTATTTACAATCGGGCGAAAGCGCCACGGGCCGTCTTGGTTGTACCTAAACAAAACTTCTCTATACTCAACAATTTGTCTTAATAGCTACTAATGTTGGTAACCAACATGCCTGCTGCATAAATTGGCTTTGCACTTTAAGCTTTAACGTTTAATTTTTGGGCCAAGCAGTTGAGGTCCACGGACGCCGCCGGCCACACCACACACCAAACGCACCAGCCCCTTGCCATAGATACCCAAATACGCACAGCTTACAAGGTAGGTAAAAATATACAACATCTCGTACATGGGACATTTATGGAGGGCGGGCATTAGCGCGCGGAATGGCGGATGGGGACCGGGAACCGGGCCAGCCTAACAGCGGCTACTGCTGCATCACAGATGAGCTAGGAAACCGACCAGCAGCTCCGCCGGGCTGACGCGACTAGCAGTTGACGAAACTTTCAGAGAGGTGTGTGCCAAGGGATCGTGAGTGTTTGGGTGTGTGTGTGTCTGTAGGGTCGATGAGAAACTTTAAATGTCTAGTGATACAATTGCCTGCAGCGCGTCTTAAACAAATTGCTCCTGACTATTCGCCGACAGCTCCATGAGTCGCCATGCTGCCTTGGGATTAAGTTCGTTTCGATCCCGACACAGCACCCACACATAGTGCACTCGCATCACCTTGTCCGGATCGCCCTCAACAACCTGGGCTTTCTGATCGCGCACACACATGATCTGTTGGGCCTGGAATGTGATAATCAGCACCGGGCCCTGCTCCATCACTTTGCCCATGGCCAGCTCAATGTTCTCAATATCGAGAATTTTCGAGTCCAGATACAGGCCAGACTTTTTCGCTTGCGTTATGGGCGTGCCAATGATGTTGTACGTGCTCTCGAAGCACCAATCCTTGAGAATTTCCAGATCGCCTCGCACAATCGCCTCCAGTATGTTTGGAATGATGTCCGTTTCGCAATCATGCAGAAACTCCTTCTGGTCAAAGCTGGGGTCGATCTTGACCAGTTCGGTCATGGTCTCCGAGAGCTCGGTCTTGGAGAAGAGACCGCCCATGACGTCGGACACCTTGTCGGTGAGCAAGCGGGAGGCGCGTATCACGGGATTCTCGGACTCATCGTATTTTGCCTTCCAGTCGAATACCTTGTTGACATAGGTGTTGTTGTTCTTGAAGTTCTCCCACGACTGATAGAACTTGGAGTCTTTGTGCAGCTCCACACCTGAATGGAGGATGAGAGAAAGGATTTATCTATGTTCGAGCTTATTCAGGCAAACCAGCGACTCACCTGTAGCCTCCGTATTCGCCTCCACCACCCGCGAACTGTCCGTCATGTCCACTTGCACACGTTTCCGCAGCTTTACTGGCGAACGATAGACCCGATTGTCTATGCTCGTCGTGTCCATCTCATTTTTGATCATTTTCGTCGTGTCCGAGATGGCCTGGAAGGCGCCTGACTGACCCAGTTTGCCGCTAGTATCCGTGATTGTGTCGCTGACGCCCCTTGCCGTTTTCGACAGCTCCTCACTGACCTTCTTGGCCAAATCCGATTTGGAGGCATCGTCTATGACATCGCCCACCTTCTCCTTGATGGCGCCCAGCTGCTCCTTGAGCTTGCTCGAAGACCGCTGCGCCTCGGACTCAACAATATTGAACTTCTGTCGCGCCGATTTCAGGGCATCCGATTGCTCCAGCTTTTGTGCCTCCTCACGGAACTTCTTGATGCTGTCCTTCATCTCCTTGTTCTTGTCCATTTCGGTGCGCACATTGTCGATGAACTGTGAGAAAAAGCCGGGCCTGCGTCCCGGTGCGCTGTAATAGCGCTGCTGCGGGTGGGAGAGGCGTGGTTGGAGTTGCGGGTCGTGCTGGATGAGCCACAGAAGGCGGATGCTTACCGGCTGCTGTGGAAGACTATGCGAGGCATATTGGCACGTAAAGAGGCAGGCACGCTCCCGCGCAAAGGCAGCAAATTTGAGCTGAAAGAGGAGACAGAGGAGAGGGAGAGTGTGAGATTGGAATGACTTTTGACCAGTTTTAACCTAGAAACTGAGCCACATGCATTCGCAGTCGGCAGCTAGCCACTGGCCACACACTTGCTCTATGAATGAACCTACCATTGTGAAGAGCCCGTTTGTTACAAGGAAAATGCGCTTTCCGCGATTTGGTGGAAAAACTCGCGTCAGAAGCTTCGAAATTTATGTAATTCCTTTTGGTTCTTCGACCACGCACGTCAGCCCCCCCAGTCAGCTGTTCGATGCGATTGGCAGTGCTGGCAGGCGTCCGCAATGTGTAGTGTTGGCCAACAACTAAGGTGGGCGCGCGTTTATTTCAAATAAATGTTATGTGGTGTGGGTGCAGCAAAGTTAAAAATAGTGGAACTAGTGGAACGAGGATGATGACAACAACAACACGTGGAATGTTTTTTGTGTGTATTTTTACTTTTGTTGATTAAAAAATTACAGTTAGCTCTGCCCCATGTTGCTTGTTTTTTTTTTAGATCTGGCAGCATCAGCTCTTACTTTAGTTTGATTCCCGCTAAAGCTGTTAGTTTCAAATTTGAAAACGAATAGAAAAGATGTCGTGGATACGATTTATGACAATTGCTTAGTTAAAGGAAAATTTGTATATAGTTTCCAGTCACATGCTTAAGATTTAACAAATAAAAATTCCACTTAAGTTCTCGTTGTTCCAGTTATAGTTCTAGTTTCTAGTTTTTAGTTAATTGAATGTCACAAGCACTATCGGGCCTGTTCCGGTTTTCACTTTCACCAAATTTGCACGAATTCGATTTAATTACCTGCTCCGGCTTTCAGAATTGGATAGATTTACTGAGTTCTATTCTTTGTTTGGAACCGGTGAATGGCGTCAAAATAATGGCTTCGAATTGTTTTTGTGCCATTGTTAAATGTATTTAGATATATTTTTTGCTGTTTAATATTTTTTTTATAAGTATTAATAATACAAAAACATATATGTTTTATGCAAAGTTTCAATTTTGCAATGCGACAACCAAATCAAAATATGTTCAACCTGTTCTGGTTTGCTCCTAATTTTTTACGAATCGATGGTAACATGTTCATAAGATGCCGTTGAAGCTAAAATTGCATTTTAAACAGCTTTATTAAAATACTGTTACCTTTTGTTGTTTGTTATGCTAATCCAGCTGATTAAATTGAAGAAGTAGTCGAAGGGAACAATTTGGAAGTGAAACAGTCGAATTGCAAGACGAATGCAAAACGCTCGAATACCAGAACAGTTAAAACAAAATCGTTCGGTTTGAGAAAACCAGAACAGACCTGTATAATTGTATTAAATAGTTAACAGAAATCCGAACAAAATAATATAAAATATAATGTGTTGAGAATCAATGTAGATATCGCACTCCAAAAAAAGCGGAGCTGAACGAGTATTTTAAAAAACGTCTTAAGTTGAAGATTTTTAAAACTATTTAGATTCACTCAAAAATCTTCAATTCCATCATCTCTGGTCTACTAATATAGCGTGCTAGCGGAAATTCTAGCTAGTTTTTAATTTAGCTCTTTTAAGGCCCTCTTCAAAGCTGCAGAGTTATTTTTTGGTTTTTTGTTAGCAACAGGTTGGCAGCACTACTATTGTGCAAACCGTTACCCACAAATATTCCTTGTAAGCATTTTTTTTGTGCTTTTGCAGCTGACGGTCGGTCAGAAATAAAGTTGTGATTGAATTTCGCGCCCATTGCACGCCTCTGAAATTGAGTTTGTATTATAAATAAATGTTAAAACCGAAGAAGTAACGATTATACTTCACAAACCTAATTTTTGCTCGATTTTGGATGTGTGCGTGAAACTTGAGCACAAAGCGGAACGCGCAATAACGGCACTTCTACATTTTGTAGTGTTCTTAATTTTTTTTGTTGGACTTTGACATGTTTCGCAGCAGCCTGGAAAGCAACGCCACAAGCGTAAGCGAGAAAGAGCGATAGACGCCATTGTAAAATGTGAGATAATTTTTTTTTACATTTCAGGACAGCTTTGCGGCGGGCTTCAATTCTAGGATCGGCGGTGGGCTTAACATGTTGGGCCTTCAGGATACGGGGGGCAGTACGCCACCTGCCAACACATTAAGTCCTCCACCCACACCCCTGACCCCAGAACCGTGCCCATTTGGATCGACCACACCAACGCAATTCCCTCTGCTGACGGATGCTGCCACAGCAGCGAACACCCTGTTTTTCCAACGCCAATACAACTACCACTTGCTGCTCCAAGAGCATCAGCAACAACTGGCCTTGGCCAAATATCAATTGGATTTGGCGTTTAGCGAGGCCACAAGGAATCACCAGCAGAAGGATGAAATAGCGCGTTCACTCAAAACATTTGCTCAGCTGACAACCGGCACGGCAGGTAAGACAACGAGAGAAAGAGAGAGGGAGAGACAGAGAGGGCTAGATGAGTACAGTCAACTCCGAACAAAGTACATTGACCTATTATAATTCACAGCTGGTGCCGGGGGCTCTACCCAGGATGTGATGCAGGAGTTTGCCTCGAATGGCTATGTCAGTGATGATCTCAATCGCTTTCCGTCCCACCGTCACTTGCCTCAGCCACCAGCAGCAGCCGCACCGCCAACACCTTCAATGACAACTAACCATTGGCTGCACAATTACCGAGAGCAGTTCAATAATGTGTGGCGTAACATGCCCACGGCAATGGCTAACGGTGTTGCGGGCCAATTGCAGCTGAATGCGGTGGGGAGTGCTTTGGGTGTGCCAGTCCAAGTGAACGATCACATGCGAAACGTGATTAAACCAAATATCTACAACAATAATAACAACAATCAAAAGATGCTTAAGCGCTACAACAACAAGACCAAAGAGGTGAGTGCAGAGATCTGGCCGACTATAACCTAAGTTGTAGATTGGTGCTATGCCTTGTTGGCAGGTTACCCAGTAGGTACTACCTGATCTTTAAGACATGCAGCTGAACTTATCGACGCTATTTACTGTTTCTTTTTCCGATCTTCGGTTAGCGAATATGCCTGAATCTTCTGCGGTTAACAGAAACCTTGTCTTGGGGTCTACTACGCCCCCCACTATCTTGCATCCCGTCCGTGCAAATGTAGACTTTTCGGTCGCCTCGATCAAATTGTGCTGAGTTCAGTCCTCGGTATTTCTTCACTCCTGCTGGACTGTGCCCGTAGACGTATAGTGCCAGGTTGCCAGTCTTGACCATAGCCTGCCTAGCTCGTAATGTTCCGTAGGCTTTAGGCCTAACGTATTTTTCATTTGTACCCACGATTCGGATGTCGATCCAATCCATTAGTGAGGATTTAAGTTGTGGGATTGTTGATCATTTCCCCAGCTATCAAAATAGTTCCTAAAGCAACAATTAAGCTTGAAAGAACTATTGGTAGTTTCCGTTCTGTGTTAACAGTTAATAGGGCAACGAGTGTTCTTGGGGTGATCCCTATGCACCCAAGATTATTTACTGACGTACAGTCCTCCTTAATTTACCATCGAATTATGATTGTGGACCTCTGTGCCAGAGGTACATAGAGTATAATAAGAATGTGTAGAAGTATGTAGGTAGCCAGAAGGAAGCATCTCCAACCCTATAAAGAATATATATTCTTGATCAGCATTAACAGCCGAGTCATGTCCGTCTGTCTATCCGTATGAACGCACAGATCTCAGAAATGCTAAGAGATAGAGATAGAGATAGAAGTTTGATGGGCCCCATTCCGCCGCCGCAATTTGGAAAAAGTCGTATCTCCCACAGTTTCAAAGTTAGATCGTTCGTACCTTCTAGACATATTCAGTAATCAGGATTATTTATCGATCCGCCAAAGGTTTGAAGAGAGTCGGATTTTATTCGGTCACTCAATGTCTACAAATCGTAGAACAACCTAATGGAACAAGTCGTAGAACAAGTCTCTCCATTGCAGTGTGCACCTCATGCATATAGAACTCTACGCTTCAAAAACTCAACATTTGGGTGTCGAGAAGCTTCGAGAACAGACCACAGTTTTGAACTCCAATGGATTCAGCTCTGGGAATATTATGCGTGAAAATAAAGTTCGGTATTTGGGATTTTTTCGACATGTTTGAGTTGTTATTGCCTTGTTAACTGGAACGAAGTCTTGTTGAAAGGTTGTTTGCAAATAATTTCGTGTTGAGAGGCTTCACAATCTTTTTCAAAACGTCGTACTGATACACTTTCACCAAAGCTTAGACTTCCTTATCATAAACACGGTGCTTGTTGATCCCATCACAGGCGACTTTCCCACTAAATCACACATATGGATGGTGACTTCTGTAAATTCTCAGAATGAGTTCGAACGCTTATTTTGATGACACAGCGTTTACTCTATCGTTCTGTGTGTTGAACCATTCCTTTAGGAGGGAAAATTCAGTACACAGAACTCGCGACTTTCTTTCCGGTGTGTCTATTGTTTGCACGAGTCTCAAGTCACGTTTTATGATGCGCACAACATGTTGTCCCTGCTAATATTTATCTTACGAGAGATGATATTCTGCTGGCGCAGTGGATTTCGACGAATTTTACAAAAACCTTCACGATACGTTACACCAAGTTTCGGGTGATTTCCAATTACGACAAGACTATTTTCGAGCGTGCCCCATTCCATGTTTGCAAGCAAACAACTGAAAATTTCGATGCAACCATTCAGCCTAAATGTCACTTGTCAAATAGCCGTCAAGTTGGACTGGACGGAATGTGTTCAATACGTGTACCAAAACAATATAAATTTCATATTTTCCCTTATCTCCCTACTTAAATTACAGATCAGCCGTCACTGCGTTTTCTGTGAGAACAACAATGAACCCGAGGCGGTGGTCAATAGTCATACCGTGCGCGACAGTCTTAATCGGGTGCTGTGCCCTAAGCTGCGGACTTATGTCTGCCCCATATGCGGAGCATCAGGCGATTCGGCACACACCATTAAATATTGCCCCAAGAAGCCGATTATCACCATGGAGGATGCCATCAAGGCAGAGTCCTTTCGTTTGGCCAAGGGCAACTACTACAAGCAACAGATGATTGCCTAAGTGGAACTCTGGCAGTCTCTCCACTTGCGTTTATATAACTTAAATATATATATAAATATTTGCGCCTTCCTAGTTCAGCGCCTGGCGCGTTCGATTTTAAAACAGTCCAAGTCAAGCGACGACTGTTCACTCAATTTAAAACTTGTATTACATTTTTTTTTATCAAATTCTCACACAAATCTCTGTGTTTGTTCTCGTTGGAAACGTAGAATACTCACAATATCGTAATAATTGTTCAATCTCACAATCTCAATTTTGTATGGACCGACGGGTCTGTGCATTCTCTCCACCTTATATCCAGAAGTGATATATAAACTAAAATAATTTTTCCTTTTCTATGTCTGAAATAGAACACTTTGAATTTAGAATTTAATTTGAAATTTAGCTTGCTAAAGTAAAAAACAAAGAATACTTTCGCAGGCAAACGAATTTCCATTTACAAGTTGTTTTTTTTTTTAACATTTGACATCTAAAAGCCAAAACCAACATCTACGAATTTTTAATATATCGGATTTTTGTATATTTATTAAATCATCTTATCATCAAACACAAAATCTAAATCATATTCATTAAAGTAAATTCATTTTGTATTTTTTTAATCGTCGAAAAATGTAGCAATGTGAAACTGAAGCATTTAAATAAACTTATCATTTTAATCCTCCTCATCGTCTCGTCGTTTTTCGAACAGGGCCAGAAAGATACCATCGGTGAGGTCTTGATCTGGCAGACAGTACAGACAGTTTTTGCCTATTTTGGCATACTCCTTGTCGCCCACGTTTTGCCACTTGTTGCGCAAAGCCTTCTTGCAGCTGAGCATTTTGAAACTGGGATTCAGTTGCAGACAACGTTGCACCACCTGCTCATTCTCCTCCTTCCACAGCGAACAGGTGCAGTAGGCAATGCGTTTGACATGGGGAAAGGCGCTCATGGCATGCGAAAGGATTTTGATTTGTAAGCCAGCTAGCTTATAAAGGCGCTTATCATCCTTCTGCTCATCACACACACTGATACGGCTTTGCATGCCATTGCCCGAGCAGCTGGGATCCACCAAGATGTACTCCACATCCGGGCAGCGGCTGTCATCTGGAAGATGGTAAACGGTTAACTATTTCTTCTCCCAACCATTTAAGTCTAAGCTTACCCATGGTCAGTGCATCGCCCAATATGGGCGTAACAATTTCGCACCCCGCCTCGTTGGTGATATCACACATGGCCTTGTAGCGCTCTGTGGATTGTTCCACCGCATATATGCGTCCCTTATTCTTCATAACATTGCACATATGCAGTGTCTTCATGCCGGGAGCGGCACACATATCCAGCACTGTGGAACCCACTGGTGGGGCCAATAGCTCGGCCGCCAGGCATGTGGCCTTGTTCTGTAGTATCAGCTTTTTCGAGTGCACCAAATCATGTGAGGCCCAATAGTGTGCCCATTTGGCCGGAAATATCAGCACCTCATCTACATGCAAGTCCACCATAAATTGATCCTCTTCCAGCTCTCGTATGGCGCTTAAAAAGTCTGCATAACTGCTCTCTGCCGGCAGCTCTTTGTGACGCCATTCCTCGCCCGCCAGATACTCCAATGCCTCAGCCATGCTGTACAGATTGGTATTTATGCGCACATAGCGTGGATTGGGCTCTACAAGAAACAAAATGAAAACATTCGCTTTAGTTTTTAAGATTTTATTCTGGTTGCGTTTTTAAACGCCTTATGATTAAGCTACTCCTCATGCTCCTCCTCCTCCTCTTCGAGCGGTGGTGGACCCTTTTCACGGAAGGCCTTCAGCACATACATGGCCACCACCGCATTGACCACCAGGACGGCGGTCAGCACGGAGTAGCAGTTTACCTCGAACACAGTTAAATTGGTAAATGACTCCTGCAGCCAGTTGCGCATGCCATAAAAGCCCAAAAAGGGCAACGTGAACATTAGCGTACTGTAGGCCAGCAGCCATAGGAACACCTCCAAGCTGGTGTCCTCTGCCTGGGGTCTGACCGAAGCCTTCACTACCGGCTCCGACTGCGTCACTACTTCCTGTTGCTTCTTATTTTTCTTGCCCATGTTTGATTCTCAACCAGCTTTAACTGTACACCTGCCTTTTTTTTGGATGTCCGAGCCGCTAATCGCCTGCTGCAGTTTCTCCTTGTAATTGCGTACCGTCTGCACGGGTTTGCTTTCACCGTTTAGCTGTCCGCGCCCAAAGACGAGTTCTGTCACCAGCACCTTGGCCAGGGCCGAGTCCAAATTAGGATTATCCTTCAGTAGGCCCGTTTCTTCGATGGCTTGTTCGATGGCGCCGCGATTGTCGCTGTAATGTTTTAGCACCGCCTGCAGACTGCGTACACGCTGTGCGGGCAGAAAAGAGAGGATGAAACAAATATAACCCGATTTGTGTGTGTCAAGCTTACCGCATGCTTCTCCTCGAATATAAGCGATTTTATGGACTTTTGCTTCTCCAGAGCAAGCTTCAGGATTTTTGCTGTGGCTTTGTATTGGGTGGGCACTTTGATGGAATGCAATTTACGATTGAAATCCGTTTTTACGGAGTGGTCATCGTCACGTGTACTAGCCATTTTTTATGTACGTATTAGTGATGTGCAAAATACCGATACCGTAGGATGCCAGCTAGAGGTCACACTTGGGCGTGACTAGTGATGGGTAAGTGGTAATAAGTAGCAATAGCACACTCACGAGGTGCAGGAATAAATACAAGTAAATAAATTATTTCATAAATTGAATCAAGTGATCTGCTGTTAATTTACTCGGTAAATTATTTTTGATATTTTAAGCAGAATAGCAATTTCCTGGGAATCTTTCTTTTTCAGTCCGTTTCATTCGTGAGCATCTCGTGAGCGACATCGAAAAAAATATAAGTGCGTCAAATGCTTCAGGGATCAAAATAAAAGATGTTAAACGTACAAGAAAATTGTTAATTTCAACTGCTTTATTCACTTTCTTGATGTTAAGTGGGTTTTTAATATGTCCGATGTTGCTTCCAAGCATGATTACCTGATACCGAAACGAAACATATTTTTATTTCAAAGGGGGGTGCAGTTCCACAATAAAAATTGCTCGAGCTGTGATTTAAAAAAAATACTTATGTTATTCCGCTATCTTTACAAAATTACAATAACCTCTACAAAAAAAAAAAACGCATTTGAAAATGTATTTATGGAAATGCTTTCAAAACTAGATGCGATTTCAAAATGAACTTATAGTGAAGTAGCAAGTCTTCAATGTTTATTGATTTAAATCCGATCCATCTAAAAAAACGATGTTTCTCATATTGTCTTCATCAAACGTTTAAGAGTATCTTCCAAAAAAGTCCAAAACGTCTATATATTTTTTTTTATTAAAGTAGCGCTTACATAAAACATTTTCAAAATCAATCTTAAGTTCATCATTCCAAACTACCACAAAATTGTTTAAAAGAATTACTGTAAACTAGTGTTATCTAAGTCAAAAATAAAGAGTACTAAAATTGTTTAGGAAGAGGACACACACTGTACTTGCATTTGCAGCAATAGATTTGTTGATTTAACTAGCTTCGAAGCAGGGCAATAGTACTTGTCGATCTGTCCACTTGTGCGCGATGGCGCCAAGAAGCGAGGCAATTCTTAAAGCGACTGCGCAGTACCAGTTGCCGGAAATAGCTCTTGGATCGAGGGCGTGCCCACCGCTGCTTTATGATGAAGATTAATGATTTATGTGACTAGCTGAGGAAAATTAGGACAGTCGGCGCACTTCAGAAGATTTTCAGTGTTAAGTTATGGGTTTTTCTAGTAGTTTTTTTAAGTTTATTTTATTCAAACCGTTGGAAAAATTAAAAAAAAAAAAATGGACACGGTTATGGTTTTGAGCTGTAATCAGTTTTTCTTGTATTCGTTTTCGGTTCTTGTTGCTTTGTTCTGGTTTGATTGAGGAAAATAGAAGAAGCTGATGTTAAACTGATGTTAAAGTAGATTTCAAATATTATTGGGAATTGCTCACAAGACCATCCTAACTTTAATTCCATCTCACTTTTTGGAACAGTTTTTTGTAAATCAGATGGTATCCGCATAGTAATAAGTTTTAAAAAACTTTTTCCCTAGCCTAGCCATCCTCAATCTAGTAGACCTGCGTCTCATCATGTTTCGCCTATGAATTTGATGAGATTTTTACAACAACTAACATGAGACTGCTTCTCATGTGTCGAATTGTGTAAAGGCAGCCTTAATCGGACTTGACTTAAGATCATTACAACCTACTAAAAAGATTTTAAAATATTACGAAATTCACTTAATAAATCCCGAAACAGTCCAAGTATTTGAGGGTTGAAACAAGAACTTTGTACTTGTAGCAAGTATTTTCGGACATACCGTACTGTTGACTCCTTTTGTACTTAATTGAAGTACAAAGTTCTTAGATTTTGTCAGAGTATCTTTTCAGCCATATATGATCAAATAACTTGCGAATAAAACCTTAGCCATAGTTTTAGTCCTGAATCCCCGTGATGTCAGGGAATTAAGACAAAGTTACATGAAAGTTTGTGCAAATTATTTGTCCGACTGAACTTAGCTTCGCACATGCTCATTTATCCCATAATGCTTACCAAGTATTCAATCTTTTCCCATGACATTAATGGTTTATTTTTCATTTTATTTCCATATACAACGACTAAAATGCAGTTAGAACATATGTGTTGAGCTTAGCTAATATTTCGTGTACGTAAATTGCATGCGTTTTTTATTAAAATTAAGAGCATCATATTCGTATTTTGTATTGGTTTTTGTGTGCGTGAATTAAGAGAGGCCTACGAACTAAAACAGAGTTGATGCGGTTGATGGGGTGGAAAAAGTGATCAATTGATTACTATCCGCCGATTTGCTAATGATAATGCTGGGAGAATTTCACTATTCACGTGCCACTATTGATGTCTGCCTTGAGCAGGTGCAACTTGGTGGAAATGGGTCGCAATGATGAGGAGGGCAATGGCGATGAGTGGGTACTGCCGGTGCTACTAAAAGGCACCGGATTGGAGTATTCCGTGACTGGCTGGGCACCAGGAAAAACTGTACGCTCTGTGGATAAAAAATCTGCGGGCAGTTCGCCGCGGTAGGCTGCAAATTGTGGCGTAGTCCTTATAAGCTGCTCCAGTGGGGTTAAGCCATAGTGGGTATGACGCAAGAGTCCAGTGTCGCGTGCATCCAGTTTGGGTGGCAACACCAGGGTGCTATCCACCACCGACTTGCCATCGAAGGTGTATAGAGCCCCGCTGGGTAGACCGGCATGTGGTATTTTGCGATTATCCGGGGGCAGGTAATAGGTATCGACACGTTCTGCAGCGGCAGCCTCCCTATCGTCTGATTCTTCTGGAGAAGAATCATTGCCAGCTGGCAGCAGCTCTTCTTCAAATTCAAACAGACTGGATATATCATCGTAAAAGGCGGCTTCGGTGACTCTCTGAGTGGAGCTGGACTGGGTTAGCGGAGGATGCTCTTTCTCTTCTGCCTCTTCGGCTTCGTGTACTGCCTGCTCTTCTTGCAGCTCTTCGCCAAATAGCTCCTCCAGCGTTGGCTTGCGTAGTTGTGCCGCCGGGGGTAAAGCATGCTCCAGTGCAGCTGAAGGTAGCCTCAAGGCCGAGGCTCCAGCGGGTAGTTCCACTTCTATTTGTGGTTTCTCCGACTTCTTTACAAGTATGCTGGCATTGGTGCTATCCAAGGGCGATGGAATAAACATGGGCTCAAAACTTTGCGTTTCGCTAACTCCCTGCTGGGCGGTAAGGAATAGAGTGTCCGTTTCCATAACCTCATCGATCTCTGTGCCTGGATCCTCACGCCGGTGTGCCACTTGTTCGATGAGCTCCGGGGGTAGCTGAACACCGCTACCGTCTTGTCGCATAATCGGTCGAAAGCCGCTTTCTACCACCACGGAATCGGGCTTAAAGCCCTGATTGATGGCCGGTCGCATGCTGGCTATTTGCTGTGGCGAAGGCTCCTCCTGCAAGGGTCGTTTGACCAAGGGAGTCGTAGTGGTAGACGCTTTAGGCTCCGGCTTGGTAAGCAGAGGTCTGGCCAGTGATCCCTGGGGTTCGAGATCGCCATAGGGCACCGGTACGGGTACGGGCAATGGATGAGGAAGTGGCTTGGGTTTATCCGTTTTGCGTTGACCGGTGACACCCAGTTCCGTGGGTTGACCCAACAGCAGCACTGAGGCAGCTATGGGCTGTATGGGGAAGGGCTTCTCCTTGAGAAACGGCTTCAGTAGACTGGGAACCGGCTTGCGATAGTGCTGAACAATCAGGGAAGACTGCGGCACCAAGGCACCGTGCGGTAGATGGGGATGCTGTTGCGGCAGTACCGGTCGGGAGGCGGGCACCTTCTTGATGGGACCGGGATACGGGCGACGACCGGGCAACTTAACCGGATGGAAGAGCGGTGCATTCTGCGGAGGGCGCAGAAATTCGGAGAGACTAATGGTTTTCTGGGCTAGCGCTGGAAGATTACTGGTTAGATTATGATGGTGGTGCAGTGCATAAGTGAGATGATGGTGTGGTGGGTGTGAGTGATACAAGTGTGGGCGATTCGGGCGCTGAAGCAAATGAGAGTTGTGTATGTCAAGCGGTGATTTTGGCGGTAGTTTTGGATGGGCGGATGTGGGTGATTTGTGCGAGTGCGTTTCGCCATGCAAAATCTCGGGCCTGGCGATGGCCAGCTGTGGTTTCGTTGGTATGCGAGAGCCGTTGGGGTTGTTGTTGCTGGGACTCGACTGGTTCCTTAGAATGCTCTCCTCGAGAGCCTCAGCAGCGCGGATTCCATCTGAAATCAGTTTGGTTATTTCCGAAGATTTCGTTATTTCAAAACTCAGTTTGGGCGGTGTCCCGTTCATATTGTGATTCTTAATCAAATCGGTTTGGTGCTTCAATAAAAAATTATCGTTGGGGCTGACCTTGGTTTCGTGGCGTATCGATGATTCGGCGGCATAGTCCGCCTCATGGACGGGTGCCGGTTCGACCGCCAGGCGTACCTCTTCCCGCTCAGAGGCCGCTCCGCTGTGATCGCCCTCGCACGAGTCATGCACATGTATCTTCCAGCCCAAATAGCGATGGGTGAAGCAATGATAGTAAACGGTATCCGGTGTATTCCTGTCCGGTTTCCAGCTGATCACACCCGGCTCGCCGGAATCGCATTTGAGTGTTAGGGTGCGTTGATAGGCGCCAAATGATTGATAATCATCGGCCGGTGGACCCTCCACATCGGGTGTCCAGTTGCAGAGACGACCCACACCAGTGGGCGTGACCTGACCCGAACGTGAGCGATGTACACCCGCATAAATGCGAACGGCCTAAAACAGTTGATAAGGAGGAGTCCTCGATAAGACAGAGTCAGCTAAATAGACTTACCTTCTTTTCCTCCTCACGTTTGTGCTCGTAGCCACCGACAGGATCGTCCGTTATGTAGAAGGGATGGTACTTGGCCGGTATATCGGGATTGTTGCCACCCTCCACCACAAAGGTGTAGGTCTTGCCGCGTACCACATGAATTTCGGGTATAAGTAGTCCATTGATGTACCAGGAAATGCCCCAGCCCACGTGACCTTTGGATTGGATTAGAAGGTAATTTAGATGGCAGTTGGGACTAATCTTTATACGGAACACTTAAACTATGTCTCAGGTCTTTGTTAGTACAGTTGTTCGTTCAATAGTGAAGACGTTAATTGTTCACTTGTTCTTTCTTAAAGTTTTTCATTCAATAGTTTATGCCTTCGTTCAATTGCTCAGTAGATCAATAGATTACTCGTTCAATAGTTGAGTTGTTCAATGGTTAATTGTTTTAATAGTTCACTCGTATTTCAATGCTCAAGTTGATCAGTAGTTCAGTCGTTCAATAGTTAAGTTGTTCTGTCGATTAGTTGTTCAATGAGTTATCATTTATAAGATCAATCATTCAATAGTTAGTCATTTATTAGTTCTTTTGTTCAATAGTTAAATTTTTAAAACGTTTTCTTGTTCAAGATCTTACTTTTTCAAGTGTAAGTCAATTTTTAGGTCAATAGTTCGTCAGTTTAGTTCTTCAATTGATGTTCGTTGGTTCAATTGTTCACATGTTAAGTAGATTAATAATTCAACGGTTCAATGGTTTCCTCGTTCAATACTCGACTCGTTCAATAGATAGTCGTCCATTAGATCAGGCGTTCAACAGCCGATGATACAATATTTCAGTCGATCAACAGTTTCCTTATTTAATTGTGAAGTCATTCGACAGTTTAGATCTTCAATAGCTAAGATGTTCAATAATCCAACTTGTTCAACTATTAAGTTGTGCAATATTTCAGTGCTTTAATAGATTTGTTGTTCAATTATTGCTCGTCCATTAGATCAGGCGTTCAACAGTCGATGGTTCCATACTTCAATCGTTCAACAGTTTACTCGTTCAATAGTTAAGTTGTTAAGTTGTTCACTCGTTCAATTGCCTAGTTCTTTAATAATTGAGTCATTTAATAGTTCACTCGTTAAGCAATAACTTAATCAATAATTCAGTCGTTGAAAAGTTCATTGTTTAAAACTTCAGTCGGTCATCACATCATTCTTTCAACTATTCTTCGTTAATTAGCTCTATTTTCATAAGATCAGGCGTTTGACAGTTTAGTTCAGTGATTAGTTGTTCAATAGTTCAAAAGATCAGTCGACTTATATTAGTTTTTCGATCAATACTTTACTCCTTCAATAGTATCTTGTTCAATAGTTTAGTTGTTCAAAAGTTTACTACTTCAAGGGTAAAATGTTTATTCCATAGTTGAGTTGTTCAACAGTTTATTTCTTGATCTTTTATTCGTTCAACAGTTCTTAATTCATGTGGTCGGTGGTTCAATAGTTGGGTCGTTCAATGGTTCAGGCGTTCAATAACAACTAAACCCTCAATTTAAGCTTAATTCTTTCAAATCCAGTCAGAAAAAACTCACCTGTAATGGCTGGATAGCCATGCTTTCCACCCGTGGGTCCCATTTGGGCATAGAAAACACCATCCTCAGGCTCATGACATTGGATGGCTGGAATATCCCAAGCTCCATTGCTATTCACCGGCTTGGGTGTGGGCACCGGACGACGTTGTGTAATAATAGCCGTCTCCTGACGTCTTTGTGGTGTTGCTGGGGCAGGTTGTTGCAGGGCCTGAGCACGATTCTCATAGAACTCCTCCTCGGGCTCCAGATTTGGACGTCCAGCGGGTGGATAGCCCTTACCGCCGGTAGAGCTCTGCGGTTTTGCCACCTCATCTTCCTGTTCGGCGGATTGACCACCAGGCTTGGCACCCTCGGGTAAAGGACAATTCCATTTGGGCTGGCGTCCAAACTCAATTTGATGCAGATGCTTGTTGTAGTACGTATGGAATGAGACTTCACGGAAATCATTCAACGGTCCTATGGCCCAGACCACAGACTCGGTATCGGTCACCGAAATGGGCAAGTCCAAGCGATCGGTGGCTGCCAACGAGCGTTGGTAGGTCACAATGGAGTAGCCATTAACCATGGCGGCGTTCAGTAGACGTATGGAGTTTGTTTTCTCCGCTATCTTGGTATCCGGACAGGCGCCACGACCGCCCGAGCACTGAGCTTTGCCGTCCAAAAAGTAATCCTGTGCAAAACCATTGCCCGTCTCGGGATCCACCCAGGCTACAACGGCATCAGCTCCGATCATTTGGCTGATGCTCTTGTTCGGTGAAATGCCAAAGGACATGTAGTTGTTAGGCTCTGTGGAGGAAGGAGGGATGGCGGGGGTATGAGATGAGTTGACATAGTAATCAACGAAAGTTGGCCGACCCATTTCCAGGCCCACAGCAAAACGCAACCGGTTAAACGCATTTTCCAGGTGAAGAATTCCTGTTGGCATTCTTAGCGGTTACAAATTGCACCCAAGACCAGTGGCAGTCGCATGCCATGATTGCAGCAGAAGATTGCAGATGCCGCAGCCACACACTGTCCGCGATTTGCTCTTTGGTTTGCTGCACGGATTGCGCAATAAACCAGTCGTCATAATTCGCAACTTGTTATTCTGCTAACGATGCGGCCGGCGGCCGTTGAGCGGACAATTTGGATGCTAACTGGATTTCTGTGATGCGATCTGTGTGTGTGTGTGTGTGCTACTCCTTTATTATTAACTGTACCCAATAAAATGTCAAAGCATTGTTAATCAATAGAAATCAAAATGGAAGCAACTGGCTTGCAAGGGGGGAGACGCATTAGAATTGCGTTTAATGGTACATCCAATCTTACCCCATGAGTGAAAACTTTCAGGGTCTTTATGGCCAAGTGCTCTGAACATTTTGACATAAAAACGATATTTGCAAGCCACTTAGGAACTAGGACTGGTTCGGTTTAATGTGTCACAGAGATTTAAACTCTTGGGTTTGATTGAGCCAATAAAACTGCCTGAAAACAATCGATAATCAGCGCAAAAAGCAATTAAATGGATTGACCAATATGCGTATGAAGGAAACCAAAACCAAAAGTATAAAGAAATACAAAATGTGGTCAGGCGCGACTATAAGAAGCTCGGTACTTGCCAAATTTTGTATTAAACTGGTAACCTATTGATGTGGCGCCACATGAATTGTGTGAAGTACCAGTTATTCAAGCAGTGGAGTCAGTGGAACTATATGAAGAACTACCTTGAAACTACACAGAAAACAAAGATTTAAAAAAATCCATTTGAACTGTTTTTAGCATCCTTTTAATCACCCAACGGTGCTGAAAATCTCCAAAGAATGATCATTTATCATACCCTTTGGGTGATTTTCAGCTCCGTTGGATGATTAAAAGGATATTTAAGACATATCAAGTCCAAAAATAGATACGGGAGTTATCCAATGTATATTTTTTAATACTAATTTATTTTTCTCTGTGTACTTGTTTCGCAGTGGTTATGCGGAACACGAACTGTGGGCAGGACAAGCTATTGCAACATTGTACAGAAGTTTCAGTGGAAATATCTAAAGTGCCACCCATTACCTCTGTGGCGCCATATGAACTGTGTAACGTGCTGTCTATTGCGACAGTGGACAGTGGAACTAGTTGAAGTACCGCCCATTGCCTCTGTGTCGCCATAGAAACCATAGTGCTGTCTATTGCGACAGTGGAGAGTGGCGACAGTGGAACTAGGTAAAGTACCACCCATTACCTCTGTGGCGCCATACAAACTGGGTGGAGTGCTGTCCATTGCGACAGTGAACAGTGGCGACAGTGGAACTAGGTAAAGTACCACCTATTACCTCCTTGAAGTACTACCCATTACCTCTGTGGCGCCTTACGGACTGTGTGAAGTGCTGTCTATTGCGACAGTGGACAGTGGCGACAGTGGAACAAGGTGAAGTACCTTCCATTACCTCTGTGGCGCCATGCGAACTGTGGTAAGTATTACACAATGCTGCAGTTCTGCCATACGAACAGAGTGAAGTGCTGTCTATTGCGACAGTGGACAGTGACAATATCATCACCCCAGTGGCACCAGTCGAACCGTGTGAAGTGCTACCTATTGCTTCAGTGGAACTATGTAAAGTACTGCCAATCATCACAGTGGAGCCACTCGAACCGTGTGAAGTGCTACCTATTGCAACAGTGGAACTATGGAAAGTACCACCCATCGCCGCAGTGGCGCCACACTACCTATAACTGCCACAGTAGCTTAAGTCATGGCTGCCGATGACACTGTCTCTTCTAGCTTCCTCGATTAGCTTGGCTATTTAATAATTTTCCTAATCAAATTTGGTTATCATTATTAAGACCTTCATCTAATGCCGCCGCAGCCAAGTCCTAATCGCTACATTTAACACTAATGTTACGCCCATTAGCACAATGCCAAGTGCCATTGATGGCATTCAACCGAGTGTTAAACGCTTCCGCTACAATTAGCACTGAACTTACCCAATTTGGCCACCAATTGTACCACAATACTCTCACCGGCCACAGCCCAGCGTACCTCAAAGGCCAGATCATCGTAGAGCACCTCACAGTTGAGTTTGGACTGGAAGAGAAGGGTTTGGGGGAACGTTTTGTTTTGGTTGAAAATATGAAACGGAAATGTGTTAGGAAGTGTGTAAATGTGTGTGCGGGTGAGGGATTTGGAAGGGGAGTAAATGTTAAACGTTTGCCAAAATCAATTTTTCTGATATATTTGATTTTTGTTTTGCTGTATTCGAAAATTTTGCCTTTATTTTTGATTGTTGTATGAAGCTTATACAAAATGAAAATGTCTTTTTTTTTGGTTGAGAGAGAGAGATTTAAAGAGAGAAATAGTTCTTGGTTAGTATTTAACAGGAATGGCGCATGTTGTGTGTGTGTGTGTGTGTGTTTTTGTGTGTGTGTGATCGGGTATTGGGTGTATTTGTGTTCTAGGATAAGGGATCAAAGGGATTGGTAGCCCAGTAGAAGCTATTGCACACATTTCATTTTGTATAGACCAGAAAGCAAACAATTTTCAAGACAACAAAACACAAACCACAATACAGGTGTGTGTAAAGTACACAAAATGTATTTAAATAGTATATAAACAAATTATATAGCAGGCTTACGGTCTAATAATTTCAAAGCAAAATTGGCAAAAATTGATAAATAACTCAAATACAAATAAATATGCTTGCGTTTGAACTCGCGATTGGCAATCAGAGTTGCAGTTCGTTTAGAATATGATTTAACGACTTCTTTACCTGTGGACTAATGCCCAGCATTTTCAGCGATGGCGGCACATTCAGACCCTCCGGCAGGCGTACGTGTCCAAAGTCCACGGTGAAGGCCTCGCACCACACACCAAAGTGTCCTATATCAAAGATGGTCAAGTCTTCGGGCAGGGTCAAAACAATGGTTTTGCGATCATAGCGACGCAGCGGATTCTCCTTGCCATTCTCATCGGGTATGCGCAGACCTTCGGGTGTGGGACGCTGGCCTCGACCCACCCAGAATTTGGCATCTACCAAGAGGAAGACACTGTCATCGCTGGAGGAGCAAATTTCCAGGAGTAGCTACTTACCCGGTGCCTCGCCATCGTAACTGAAGTTGGGCACCAGCAGAGTTTGTGCATCCACAATCACAATATTATCCGAGGACACACCATGCACACCTCTCAGGGCATTAATCTTTTGTGGTCGGGGAAAATCCAAACTGCTGGGTATGGACACATCACCAAAGTTGACAGCAAATTCATCACACCACACCGAGAACCATTTGATGTCGCGCAACGTTTTACCCTCTGGCAGGGACAAAGTGATGTCCTTGTTGCGGTAGCGCCGGGTCAACGAGGCCGTACCGCCGCGCTCATCCCTTAGGCGAGCGGCTCCCTCATTGCTGGGCCGTGCCGTGCTGCCCACATAGAAATAAGCTGCGGGGGCTTCACCATCGTAGTTAAATTTCTTAATAAAAATCGTGCGCGAATCCACCGCAAATACATCGCCGGAAACGCCATGATGCAGACGTGTCAGTGAGCCAATCTTGGTGCCATAATATGGATAAGCTGCTTGGCATCTGGGTTGCAGGGCTGTGGGAGAGCAGAGAGAGAGAATGAGTTAACCGAAACAAAAGACTTAGGCAACAAACTTGAGTCAGAGTCGGCAAGTACCCATAATAAATAAACAAATGCCCCAGCACCACTTAATGGACAGCCACTTCATTTGAATATATATATATAAACAAAAACCGCCCGATCACGTCATATTCATGTCTTGGTTTTCGCATCTGGCCTAATCTCTGTCAGATCGTTACAGAAATTGATGGAACAAATTGACTGATTGGGCTGTTCTTTTGTTTACGAGACAGGAAGTTTGTTTGTTTTTGGTTGTTGTTTAGTTTTGTTTTCGGTCAATAAAGTTTTGAATAAACAAAAGTGTGTGTTTTTTGAGGCGTGTCTCCAATAAGCTCAAAACAAAGGCATTTCCAGTTTATTTCAGATTGAGTTCTGAAAAGTTGCCGAAATTATAAAATTTCACAAACCGGTCCGAGAGTCAACCCCCTCTTGAATCGAAGCAAACAGCAAACAAACAAAAATTAAATAAATCAATTGTAATATAGTAAAAGGCCCATAAACTTATAAATGCAAATGCGCGTTAGCTTATCACTCAACTTTATCAAAGGTTTTATAGGTTACCCCTAAGACTTAGATTTGGATGCCCTGTCGACTTGGATTGATAACACATGGCTGCGAAATATAACTTTTTCAATGGTAATTTCTGATGACTTTCTGGTGCCTACACGAATCTGTTTTCAAAAATAATATAATTTGCGTTTGCATTTGTAAAAGTGTTTGCCAAAACCAATAACTTAGTTTATTTTTAGAGCTTTGGATGAAATTATTGTACTCTTCTGAGGGAAAAGAAGAACAAGTTTTTAAGAACTTTGATTCTTAAACAGTTCTTATTCTGAGTAATGAAAGCAATTAGATTGAAGAGAGAAATACAATTTGAAGACTAAAGCATTCAAAACTATTGGGTCAAACATCCCTGCAATTAAAGTTCATTCCGAATCATGAAACTCACTCTTGGAGATCAAGAGCTCTCATGCTTTTCTTACATCTGACATTGAAAAATGTTGATCCAAGTTTGAATTCTCCAGTTTTTTTTTTTGTCCAAGTAAGGACATTCCTTCATAAAGTAATATCGGAAATAAAAACTCTTATTAGTTAAAAATGTAGGATGTTGCCTGCGATTATTTCCGAACTGAACAACTTTATTTAAAGTTTCAGACAGTCTTAAAGATACCAGCAGTCGTGCCTTTATTAAGATGAAAAAATCTATATTCCACTTCGAGCGAGGTCAACTTTTAACTACAAAGTTTAAAAATACGTAAACATATACTTAGCACATGTATTCGAAAAGACAGAACTTTGGGATCTCATACCTGAGAGAACTGATTGATGGGTAATTACCATTTTTAGATATTTCGTGAACAAATAAGTTTAAAATAATTTTTTAAAGGTTGCTAACGCAGAACAATGTAGCAATCAATTTCAATTTAAGGCCTTGTAATTAGGCTTTATTTTAAAGTATGTGTCGTTTCGCTGAAGTGTAAGCAATAAAGTATTGGTATGCTCCGAATAAGTTAACATCAAGAAAGCGATTTTTTTTATTTTTGGGTTACTGATTGACGGTGGCAGTTGACATGTATGTGTTTGGTGGACCAATTAAACGTGGTGTACTATATCACAGGCCAACTCTACCGAACTCAGTTGATGCGCTTGAGGCGAGCGTTGAAGCGAAAACGGTCATAATAGGAGCAAAGGCACTACAAAGTAGTTTTTTAACTTTATCTATATATATCTATATATCTATATCTTTAAACGGTGAAATGGGAAGTCCTACCTCACTCGCTGTGTAGCCCAGACAATGCCCTTCCCAACACTATTTGTTTTCGTCGATGAAGAACTCCAAAATTGAATATCCATCAAAAGACGGTATTCGAAAATTGCCAGAAAGCTAGGAAAAAGTAGAGCCTAGCGATGGATGGATGGGAAATTCTTTAAGGCCCAATTTCTCATCTTCTACATAGCTGCTATGTGTCAGATAAACTAAGATTTTGCTATGTTATTTGTAGGTTTATGTGACAGATAGCTCTATGTAGTAGATTAGAAAACGGCTCTAAAACTTATTTAAGTCAGGTAAAAATAAGATTCGGTTTTGAGTTTTAAGAGCCTAAAATGGGATTTCGCCACTTCTTTGGTCGCCGTCAATAATTGAGAAGATTTATGATAATAACTTATTTCACAGCTGGCAAAGGTGACCGGTTGCTTACGATGTTTCAAAAGCTACAAGTTAAGGAAAAGGTAATATCACTTGGTCGCAATTTCGTTAATCTTTAGGTTTGTTAATCTCAGGTCAAATTTGTTGCTCGATATGAACTTAGATTTTGTCAAAAACCTTCCAACCTATCGAGCAAATAAGCTTTCTTGTTTGCAATCATGAATTAAAGTGAAATTGCTAAAAAAAACAAAAGGGTGAAGCTTTCCGGTGACTGAGGAACATTTGCTTGTGGACTTTGTTGAGTCAAAAACACATGTATTTTGGAGAGCAAAAAGGGTGAGGCGGTAGCTAGGAAGCAGAAGACCGAGGCTTGGCAGAGACTTGGAGTTAATCGTCGTTGGAAAGCGTGGAACAAATGCAGGGCTTACCAAAGTAGCGCTGTCTGTCCCAAAGCAAACTGCAGTGATGAGGAAGCTGCAATAATTATGTCCTCGTCTCAGTAAAACGAATCGCATCTAAAGTTAAGGATTTACTTTTACAAGACATTTGATCTCCAATAATAGCCAGAATTATTATACATGTTGATTGCGCCAAACTGAACCTTTAAACCTTCGGCATCATCACATCAGTAAAATAGTTTGGCCACTCGTTGAAGCTTGCACTATTTATTCCTTTCTCTGACTCTTTGAAATTCATTCCCAAAGCATGGAGTAAAAAATTCGTTGATTTATAAACATTTTCAGGTCTATTTTTAAATAAGTCAAATCATTTTTAAATTGAGTCAACTTTACAAATTAAAAAACCATCTTGATTGTTTACCAGAAAACGCTTCATGTACCAAATTCGAATTCACTAAAGTAAAGACCGAAAAATGTCAGTTTGATTAGAGAAAGATTTGGATTCTGCTGTTGGTCTATCGGTGAAAGTATCGATAGTTTTATCGGTACTTATCGAGAGACTAAAACTGGTACCCAAGCATGAAGCTGCGATTAAGTTTGTTAATCGTTTCTCGTCAAACTCAGCATGGGACCCAAGAGTTCGGTTAAGCTAAGCAGGTCACTTTGGCTAACCTATCATTCAGAAATCGCGCCTTAATTGATTCAATAATACAGCACTGATGGAGCTGTCTAAAAGCACTTGAAAGAGAAGTTCTATGAGCGCGGAATTAAGCAGCTGCTTTAAAGATGGTCAAAGATGGTTAAACAAACCTGCCAAAAGTAAATAAACGATCAAGAAGTAAGAAAAGAAGGCTTTACTATTTGTTTACCTCATATATCTGACACTTCAAGCCAATATGCAATAATTATACTCTGTACCAGAGGTACGCAGAGTATAATAAGTTTTCCCAAAATATGCAACAGCAAACAGGAAGCATCTCCAAACCCATAAAGTATATATTATATTTATTTGATCATCATCAACAGCCAGACACAGAGCTCAGAGATGGTAAAAGATAGAGATTTGACGTGTACGGGACAAGAACTTCTTATACTTGCAGGCAGATCAAGTTTATTTTCAATTTTAGTCACGCCCCCTCACGCCTCAACAATTTGGAAAAAACCTCATATCTCCCAAAGTTTTAAAGATAGATGGTGCGTACTTTTTAGACATATTTAGTTATCAGGATTGCTTATCGATCCGCCAAAGGACTTGTAAATATCGGATGTGCGATTGACGAGCTATGATCAAAAGACTGTTCACTACTGCGTTGCAGTAGCAGCGCTGCTTTCAGCTGCTATTGAAGCTTACAAATTTATGCTGAGGGATTATTTTCGTTGGTACAGAGTATATTATAGTCGGGCTTGACCGACTTTCTTTCTTGTTTTAGTACTAATTTAATAATTTTTAAGATTATGATTAGATAACTGAGATATCAGAATGTTAACTAAACCCATTATTAATGGTATTTTAATAGACATACTTAGGGGAAATATCGAATGTCTTTTTATGCAAACCATACCAGAGAACACCATACATTTACCTACTTGCAGATTTCACCGATGCTTTCTTCTGAATTGAGAAATCTGTTACTCACGATTTTTACTCTATTTTCTATTGTTTAGTCTTTAAAAGGAACAAGAACTTTATTTGGTGACACAATTGGTACAGCAGGACTCGAGTAAGATTTTTTTTTTTTGTCATTTTAGTCTAGTGGCCCACAGTGCAGTGGGACCAAAGTGGTTGAGATTCAATTAATTTTTATTTTATTACAATTTTGTTTCTGTTAAATTTTTGTTTTTTTTTGTGTGCAGGGGCTATAAACACGTTCATGTCTACGACGACTATCAAGCCATCTAGTGCTTTAGGCGGCTGCCATGGCCTGCAATTTTGGGTTATAGTTAGTTGATTTTTTGATTTTTTTTGTTTTCTTTTTTTTTTTTTTTTTTGGTATGTGGCCATGGCTGTTGGTGCTCCAAATTTTGCAGACACGGGCAACTACAACAACAACAACAACAACAGCAACGAGTCTTTCTTGTCTACCCACAAGATACATATGTGAGTGTGTTTGGCCAATGTTTTGACACACAGTTTCCGCTTTGTTTTGGTACAAAATGCCGGTTCTGGGGTGCAGGGCCCTAACAGCTGATTTCCCAATCTCCGCAACTCAGCAAAACCTCAACAACAAAATGCCAAAAGGTGTAATTAAAAGTTAAATAAAACCAGCAAACAGCCAACGATCAACACAATCGAGTGTCTCTCATTAATGATGGTCGGGCTAAAAAGCCATTAGGCAGGCCATCAGGCAAAGCGAACTGGTTGGCAAATCAATAGATATGCAGAGATGCTGAGATACCTAGTTATTTTGCAAAATCTGCAACCTACAGACCTACTTTCACGGTGCCAGCGAAAAACGGATTTTCCACAGCGATGGCGGGGCCTTTTGAATGGTATCAAGGAAACGCACGAACACAGACACACTCACACACCCAGACACAGAGACGCAGTTGTCAGGCACTTAAATTTATGATAATCTGTCATGGAAATGCTAATGCATTTCAGTCAGTTGGTCAGTTGGATAGTTAAGCACAGTTCAACGGTCAGAGCAAATCATAAACTAACAACATGTACAACAACAGCAGCAGCAGCAGCAGCAACTGTTGAATATTCATTTGGCTTACTCCACATTCAACACACAAAAGATGATATATATATATAGTTTTTCGGCATGTCATTGTCTGGCCGCCCTCTAGCCATAAATAGTAGTTGCCACTAATCTAGTTTCAGTTTCGGATTTGCATCACAATGGCTTGGCTTTTGAAGGTACTTACAACTGAAAGCGGCCACTAGGCCAAACAGCATTAACAGCCAAGGTTTATCCTTCATGAGTGGCAACGACATGGTACACCAAAAATGTGTGTGTGTGTGTGTGGCCGGTGGCCTCTTTTGGATCCCCGATTTGTTTTTTTTTTTATTTTTGTTTTCTTTTTATTTGAGGGATGAATCTATGTGTGGAGCACCTTTTGCACAGACACTTGTTACACTCGCGTTCGGTTTTCTGGCTAAATGGGGTGTATGGGATGACGATATTAACGCAACCAGACGCAACGAACTCCAAAACCGCACTGAACGACAATAATGTTGCGTCTGCGCTTTGTGCCAGTGGAAGAGTTGAAAAACTTTAGAGCCCCAACGCTGGCGTCGACGCCAGCTGCGCATTGGGGCTGGTTTTCAGTTGAATGTTGCTGTTGTTGTTGTTGTCAAAACACTATGGCACAAGATTTTGCTTTTCAATTTAGATATTTAAAAAAAACAACCATTTTTTAGGAATGATTTGGTCTATTCTGAGAGGGGAAGATAAAATCAGGCTCAAAAAATTTCGACCTTTCGAATCCGAAAGCAAATATAAGCCGAGTGCAAGCAAAATCTCTCTTACCAAAGCAGTGAGGCTAAATGGGTGCACAATAGAGTTGGGCGAGTGTCAGATATTTTCAGCACTACACGACACGACTCTAACACGAATGGCATATTTCAAACACCCACACCACACGCACGGTTAAATATTTTCTAATCACATCACGACACGCACGACTTTATTCCTTTAGCCTGATTTTCGCTCGTAAAAACATAAATCTTGTGGATTTTTTTTTAGGTACAGTTCAGGTGTTATTTTGTACAATCTGTCAAAATTTCTTTGACCTTTAAAAACATCATTTTGTTTCACTGGACCGAAAACAAACCTATATTAAGAAAATTAGTGGGTACAATAAGCTTTTCCAGTGTTTTCAGAGTTCTAAAGCTCGGATATCTTAAATATTGATGTATGTGTTTCTTTGCAAAATAAAACATTCTCAGTATACTGTAGAGGTAATTAGAGCCGGCTTAGGTCGTGTCTTGACACTAAAAACTGACACGTACATGCACGCACGAAATCTGGTCTTGCAACACGAACTAAGTCGTGCGCGTCTACGGCACACACACATACACTTAAAATGAATTTCATTTCGATATTATTGAAATCAAGTTGATTCGTTGACAAAAGAAAAGTAATCCCTCTTTATGTTGAACCGTGAACAGTGGATATTCTGAATATTTTGGGCTTACTTTGGGCTTTGTCATGTTTTAAAAACATTTTGTACTCGCTATATAAAACCCACAAAAAGTAATACTATGTTATGTTATACTCTGCATCAAACTATATTAAGTTTTTCAAAAGTATTATATGTAACAGCCAGAAGGAAGCATCTCCGACCCCATAAAGTATTTATACATTTATGATCAGCATCAACAGCCGAGTCATCTCAGATACGGTAAGTATATACTTAAGTACCTTCTGGACATATTTAGTTATAAGTATTATTTATCGATCTGCCGAAGGAATGGTGAAGATCGGATGAACAATTGTCGAGTTATAGGGAAAGCAAACATTTATGGTGGGCAGCACCTGCTAAAGCAGCGATGGGCAGCACCTACAATCTATGGGATTTACAGAGTTTGTTATAGTTGGGTTGTTCATACTTTTTTTTTTTTTGTTGGGTTTCTTCACCTTTATCTTCCATGTCATCCATGAAAATTGAATTCGTGACCTTGTACTAAACACAAAGTCGGCATGTTTACGCAGACGACTGTTGACCTCACGCAAGACTACATTAAATCAATGAAAATAAGGCAGCTATAATGGTAAACATTCAGCAATAAAGAAGCCCGGTGGTGTTTACTGATCGAAATCGTTCAAAGAAACTTCTCTTGGGCTTAGTCGCTTTAACCTATAGTCAGTACCAAAGGTAAACAGTGTTTTATAAGTTTGTGCAAATGTGCCGGAAGGAATATATGTATATATATGTGTATATATAAATATATATATGTCCGTCCGTAAGAACAAACAGATCTCAGAGATGGTTAGGGATAGAGGTTTGACACATATCGGACAGTTGCTTCTTATACTTGCTGGCAGATATAGTTTATTTTCAATTGTTGCCACGCCTCCTCCCTCCCCTGCATGTTGGAAGAACGGCAGATCTACCATAGAAGGATGTCCAGTCAATAAAGAAAGAAAGAAAGAAGGTACCTTCGTACCTTAGGGACATATCTACTAATCAATATTATTTATCGACTGGCCAAAGATTTGGTAAATATCAGTTGAACAGTCGAGTCGTGTCGAGTTATGAGCAAAAGAATGTTCAACAAAAATAAAACTGAGCATACACTTTCGTTGCGGCCCTTGAGGCAATAATATTTTGAGGTCACATCAAGTTTAAATATCGAGCTCCATTGAAACATCGGAAATAGTTAAAGCATTTTCTTCCATACTTTAGCCGATTTTAAGATCAAATGAAATACAAATGTTTTTTAAAAAACAATATAGGATATTTCCGATTTGATTCGACTGAGGGACTAAATTAAGTTTCAAAACCAAGCCACACTCAACCCTGTATGTTATTAAAATAAGCCTTTATTCAGTTAAAATCAAGCTCTCCGGGATTGATCGGCTTTTGACATCTTTGGAATTGATTTTAGTCCGGATATATGGCTTCAATTTTCTGAATCACAAATGGACATTTTCTGAGTTACGTACCAATACTTTTATTTAATTCTGGTGATCTACGGGATAAGTATTTCGCCTAATTAAGTGCTGTGATTCTTTTAATTTACAACAAATATTGCAGTATATAAAAAGTATCAGCTTGCTTTTCTGAATCATTCAATACTTTGATTTCGATAAACTAAAAGTCCGAGCCTACAATGGGCGGACAACTCTGAATGCCTTTCTGAACCGGTTCTGTTTAACTGCTAAAAAAACCATTCACTCGGTATCTAAATTTAAAAATTCATATGATTAGAATCTTTCCTCACAAAGTGCACCTTATGTTGCCTAGTGTAATAGTCAACGCTGTTGCCTACAAGTGCTTAGTTGTTATGGCTTTGGACAGTCTCATCAGCGTCGGCCATATAATTATCACAGTCAGAGAGCCTCGTCTAACATCTTCGTTTTGGTGATGCTTAATTTTTTGCCTACTTTTTTTTTTTTTAATGATTTATGCAAATATGATTCGGCGTTTTGAACTTGTTTCCCAGCATGCGGGAGTAATGAATATACCCATTGATACCGCTTACAAATAGCTGGCGGGACCTACAATTGGTTTACAGTTTTGATTATCCCTGGATTAGATAATGATGACTTGATCGATGGAGGTGAAAGATTGCAATTCGTGATCGGATTCCAAGTTCACTGCTGGTGGTCGCTGGTTTGGGTTAGTTTTGTGGCTTTTTCTCGTGTTGCCCTGCGGCTGCTGTGAAAGTTACGTGTTTTCACATGAAAAGGGATCGCAAAAGGTCAGGCAACTGTTTCATTAGTTGCTTGCATAATTCAATTAAATCGAGGCAAAATGTTCAAAGTGGTTTTCTTTAGTCAGAGATGAAATTTAGATATAGAACTGTGCCGATATTCTATATCAACAGCCAAAAAGTTTTGTAACATTTTTGGGCACTCTTATTTAAAACTTTCACATTGGACATTTCTTAGTGCATTATTTTGTACCCATGGCACATGGGTTCCTGAATTTTCAATCATAATTACCTCTTGTCTTAATTATGTGCATCCTTTCAGAGATATTGAAAGCGCGTTTTGGTTTGTAGTTATTAATCTTTCATTTTAGCACCTACAAAGACGAGAAGATACACAAAGAAACACACAACTCAAAATTGATTTTTCACTTTCAATTTTGTTTTTGCGCATTGAAATTAACTTTTAACTGATCTTTTTTTCGCAGATTGCTTAAACGGTGGACTCTTTGGTGTGTGTGTGTGTGTGTGTTGGTCATGTAATTAAATAAAGGAAATGATAAAAAATATAAAAACGCACATTTCATATGAATTACAGAAAGTCATCATATTTCAGCGCTCTTTTCTTACCTCTTTCACTTTGACTTTTAGCCATGACAAGCAATGTTTCTCTCATTTATGAAATGCTTTCATAATCAACTCGCTCCGCGGACATTGCGTGCGCCCGCCGCCAAGATGATATTGTTGGTGTTGCCCGGGACTGCCCTGCCTCAACGTGCATCAAATTAGTTTTTAATTAAGTTGGCTTGACATTGAATACTCCGAACATAATAATAAAACATGAATAATTTAGACATGAAAGCTACCAGATTTGAGGCTGGTCTGGCCACTTTCGCATACGCCTTGCTGACTCGACTTTGGACATTTCGATTTATGGGTCGCGAGTCGCATGCAAATGTTACTCTTGTCTCTGACTTTTTGGTGAGTTGATTGATCTGAAAATTATGCGCAGATTCCCCCCAAAAAAAGACACAAAGCACCGCATGGTGAGGTGAGGCTTTGGCGTATCGCGTAAGACTCCTTTGTTATGCGAATTGGTTTGGCAGCGAGGGGTGTAATAATAGTTGCATAAGTAAGGCATTTCTTATAATGTCTTTAGATGTGCTCAATGTGAATATTCTATTATTCACAGTTTTATCTTTAAATATTGAAAGAAATGACTGGAGAAGCTTAGAATGCTCACGCACGTGTTAGAAACAGTTGGGAATTGTATGGACAGATTCGTTTTAAAGTAATTACCTTTTCCATTGCTTCACTTTTTGCTTGGTATTATAAGTCGTCACTTACTAGACGAAGCAAAGTGCAAATAGAAACGCTTTATCCAAAAAAAAGTGTTAATTTTTAATGAATTAATCGTAAATTTTTTGAAATTAAAAATGGTTTGGACATAATTTAACGGTACACATGAACAAAATGTATTTATAAACTAGCAGGAAATCGCAGTACATTGCTACGCTCCCATTAGAACTCCTATTCAGCCGTCTACACTCAGAGAAAAAATAGAGAATTTCATACTTGGATTAAGAATTTTCGAGATCAATAGTTCGATAAGAGTGAAAATTCTCGATCCAAGAGCGAAATTCTTGATCCAAGTATGAATTTTTGATCCCGGTTTTCTTGATCCAAGATCCAAGCTTCAATACTTGATCCAAGTACGAATCATTCTCAAATCAATCTTCCTATTATCAAGAGCTCATCACATTCAAGAGTAAGATCGTTTACTCTTAAATCAAGAGCTTCGCAGATTCCAACCACACAACAATTCAATATTAGTAGATTTTTCCATTTTGTTAAAATTTATTTCATGGAAAACCAATTGTTGAGACAAGTTGCAACTTTTAGCCGGCTTGAGAAATACACACCTCAAAGCAGCATTAGTCCTTGTGAGTCAACTATCACTGATAGTCTATCAGTCGAACAGAGGTCTCTCCATGCCAGCAATGCCATAACAGGTTGGGAATTCCAAAGCAACACGAGTGCAAAAATCTATTACGCTCTCCGCTCGATAGCTTCCCCACACCCCTCTCCCATATAATACAAAACTGTAAGAGCAGACTCAAAGTTATTCTCTCAAATGTGCTTGCTCTCCTCTCTCAGTTTCTATACCTCACTTCCCTCGCCTAAATGCACCAAGCTAAGAACGTATTTAGCTCGACTTCAAGAGCGAAATGTTTGAAAATTTAAGAACGAATAAATATTTTTTCCGTTAATAGCGTTTGTTCTTAAGTTATTCGTTCTACTTTTTTCTGGGTGTACAATTACCATCTATCAAATCTACAAACATGATTATACTAATCTAATTGTGCCGGAAAACTTCATATCGTCAAAATATAACCTAAAAAGAACTCAACAGTAATTTTATTTGGAAAACAACATTTTTTGTTGTCTGCTCTGAAGTGAGCGGATGAATTCTCAACTCGGGAACATGCCACATATAGCTGATCAAGTGAAAAAAATGACATATCCAGATTTCATTTTCGTTTTCGGTGCTCATTTGTCGGAACCGGCAGGATCGGATGACTATAACATATAGCTGCCATAGAAAAGACAGGTCGAAAAACTAGTTCTAGTGAGAAAAACTTGTGGTTTTCAATGCAAACGTCTTGAAACTCCGTATATACCAGTTTTCTATGCACCTCCATGATTATGCCAAGTTTGGTCGAAATCGGACATCCATATAGTATAGCTGCAATAGAAAAGTAAGGTTTGAAAAATAGTCTTAGTAAGAAAGACTCTTTTGGATTGAATGGAATCCTCTTCAAAATTGGAATATATTTATTTTACAATTTTACACAATGCTTCAGAGTTTTGTCGAAATCGGATGATTATTGCAACTAGCTGCGATAGGAATGAACGGTGGAAAACTAGTTTTAGTGAGTTAAACTTTTTTGTTTTCAAAGAAAACGCCTCCAAACTTTGAATTTCTTAGTTTGCTATGCTTTCCCATGATTCTACCAAGTTTAATCGAAATCGGACATCTATTTAGTATAGCTGTCATAGAAGTCAGAAAATAGGTCTTAATAAGAAAAACTTGTTTGTTTTCAGTGGAAATGTCCTTTAAATTAGTTGGAAATATGTGCTGCAAGGGTATACCAACTTCGGCAGATCCGAAATTAACTTTCCTCTAAATTTTATCATCAAATTGTTTATTAGCTTCGTCTCAATCAGTCCGGAAACACTGCAAAGTTTCGGGCATTATTATGAAAATTCTAACCATAAGATGCAAACGATGAGGCGTTCTGATAGGCAAATCCAAAAATTTGAATTTGAAAATTTGTTTTCAACGTGATCGACCAAATTTCCTGGAAGTAGACTTTGAATTGTTCAATAAAAATTCCAATTCTCAGCGGTTTCTTGGAGTAATCTTTAGCGATTCTTTCCTGTTGCAAAATTTTAATAAATATTCAATGGAATTGTTTTTCAATTAGCGGCACAAATGCGATTAAGAATTTGTTGATTTAGGTCAGAAATCGGTCACCACTCCTGGAAAAAAGCGTTAGAACCAGTTGGGAATTTTAAGAATAGATACGACTTAAAATAGTTCTCATTTAACGGTACCCAAACAAGCACCCGGCCTCATTAAGGACCATAAGTTGTAGGTGTTTTATTCTGTTGTCTGAACTCTTTATTTCATTTTTTTACACGAAACAAACGTTTGTTTCTGGTCTCAACAATAATTACCGGTCTTTCTTCGAATTGAAATTGTTTTTGTACTATATTTAAGTACTTCTGAGAACAAATTATAATTGAACGCTTAAGTACAAAACGTTATAAACTCTGGAACTCTGCCGGTTGTGTTTCTCTGAACTCCAACAGTCAGTTAAGTTCTGAATAAATACAAACTTCTTTTTGCATTTAATTCCAAACTTTTCTATCAACCCTCTTTTAATGATGTGTACGTCTTTAAAATTAGCTTTACAATTCTGTGTCCAAAGATCATGACTTTAGCTCCAATGAAGTGTAGAATGCAAGCAAAGTTCAAAGCCAAATGCTTAAAATTTGTTTATTCTCTATCAAGAGAAAGTATTTGTTGGGCTTTTTGAAATGTTGACGATCATTTCCCTTTCCTGTCGTACACAAACTGCAGTTTGCATATCAGGTAATCATATCAAGGTGCCTTCGCATGAAACTTTCAAAACTGTTTTCGCTGCTCTTAGCAATCAACTCACACGCGCCGTACGCTAAGGTCAGGCAAATTGCACAAATCGGAGGGGGCCCGTCATAAAACTTAATCAAAATCCCAAAATCTATTTAAACAGAAATTGAAGAGGCAGCACTGTCTGGTGGTTTATGACAGAAAAACAGCCGAATTGGAAAGGCAGCTTGGTGTAATTTATGGGCCCAATGACGCGGCAGCTTCTAATCAGCTTAGGAGCCAAAAACACTCACACAAAAGCATCGCAGTTGAAATGTTATCAGGTTGCTGTTGTTTGTCAGACAAATCGCGTGCCTGAAATTTTAATTAATTTAATTAGCCAGTTGGGTGCTAACGCACCACACAGAACCAGCCGCTTGACCTTGGCCAGCAAACCAAACTCTTTTGGCTGCACATTGTTTATGGCTTGATTGTTCACTGCTGCTAACACCTTCGACTTGGCTTCTTCTGCAATCCAAGGGCATCGGTGGAGCTGAGCTGAGCTGAGCTGAGCTGAGCTGAGCTGCCGTTTGTCTCGCCCGAAGCTCGTTTGATGAAATTGAATGGCCGCTCTGATGTTGCCTGCAATGGTTTCTAATTTGAATTTTCCAGTTGGTTTTATGCTTTGCATTTGCAAATAATGCTTCGTGTGTGTTTGCCTTATTTATGGCCAACGCGCAGGTAATTAATCTTCAGAAAAGTTGTAATAAATGCGAATGCAAACACAACTGGCAAACTATTAGCCACATGCCATTAGTTTTCGTTGCCTGGCATAAATTTACTGCATACTCGTACATATTTTTCATTCGACTGATGTTTCGCATGCATTTCTAATGCGCGACGCTTTATGACATTTGTTTTAGCCAAGTTGTGGGTGATGGGCTTAGGTCGAGGTGTGGAGCAAATACTTGTTCTTAGTATTGAGTACAGGCAAATACTTTGTGCTGGACTTGAAATTTTAAAATGATAAAACAACAAGAATATTGTGTTCATCCTTTAATTTCGCAGACGGTTTCTACTTTCATAAGATGTGTGCTATATCAAGGCACAAGACCTTTATAAGTCTGAAATTGGTCAAAGACATATATCATAAGGGTTTCCGAGACAAAGGTTCATTAGAATTCCGAACTTCCTAAACTCTTAATTTGATCAGGAATGTCAATTAAAGCTAAATTTGTTATTTATTAAATTCCTCAATCCAGGTTTTAAACCCCTAAAAACTATGCAAAAGGTTCGGTCCGAAAGTTTGTACGCTTCATAAAGTCTTAGGTTTGGATCGCAAACCGATTCCTAAACCTAAAAGACAGTCTCTTTTTTTTATAAAAAAGCATTAAAAAGAGAGGTTTTCAATATTATAACTTGACTTTTGGTTGAGTCGCATTCTGAAAGTCGTGATCCGTTGTATTCTAGAAGGCTCTAGAGATTTTTGTATAATCTATTGCATTTCGAAATAAACTTGAATGAATTATATGTGCAGTGACAAGCTAAAGTTATGTTTTTAGATCCAATTGAACGAAAATTTGTGGAGAATAAATCTACATGGCTTTCAACAGTCGGTTGCAAATCATTAGCTTTCCTCTTCAAATCTTGAAACTTGCCTAACTTTACATTCAATAGCAAACATTATGGACTTTCCTGAACATAACAGATTTGGATTAGATTGATACAGAGAAAATATTAGAAGTCTTAATAAAAGTGAACTAAGATTATGTCAAACACATGAAATCCTAACCAATACTTCAGTTTTCTCAACAACTTTCTTAATTCGTGAACATTGGCTTACCTTATATTATGGACATCTTATTGACTACTTTAAGAGCGGCTTAAACATGTGTCTAAAGTAAGGTTAGAAAAAAGTCTTAGAAAAAAAACCGTTTTGTTTTCAATGAAAACCTCTTTAAAATATGCACATATTTGTATTATAAGCTTTAACACAATTCATCAAAGTTTTGTCTAAATCGGATTACTATAGGTTATAGCTGCCATAGGAATGATCGGTCGAAAAGCTAGTTTTAGTGAAATGATCTTTATTGTTTTCAATAAAAACGCCTCCGAACTTTGTTTTTCTTAGTTCGCTATGCTTGCTCATGATTCCACAAAGTTTGGTCGAAACCGACATCTATATAGTACAGCTGTCATAGAAAAGTAGAGTATGAAAAGTAGTCTTAGTGAGAAAAGCTTTTGTTTTCAGTGGAAATGTCCTTTAAGTTAGTTAGATAAACGTGCTGCAAGGGTATATAAACTTCGGACGAGCCGAAGTTAACTTTCCTCTATTTTTGTTATTTTCTTTAGCTACATTCTGTTAGTTTCTACAATCTACAAATTCCAATTATTATATTTTATTATTTCCAATGCTTGTTGAAATGTATTTATTCCATTTAAAGTAAGAAAAACCACAAGATGGGAAAGAGGAGGGCTAAAATGCTTATGGCATATCGTGAACAAATCAGGGCTGCAAACCGGTTTTGAGCCGATCCGGTTCGTGTCCGGAATTCCGAATATTATTTTACTGTGAACCGAACCTTGGAGCTAACCTCTTTAGAATTAAAAGCTGAGCCCGAACCTAAAATATCGATTCGGTTGAACTAAAATGGTGGACATCGCGAAAATTGGCATTCTGTCTGGAGATTCCATCTGTTATCTGGTTGGCTTTGAGCAACTGAGTCTTAAAATAGCACTAAGCTGCGTACAATATTCCCATCTATAGTAGTCTGTGTTTTTTTAAGATCTGGAGTCAAGGATCTTAAAAAAGTCAGGCTACATTTCAATAATTCAATAACAGCATTTTCAATAATTCACATGGGAAATACCTAGTACCTAGGTACCTAGTAGTAAAAATGTATTTTCAATATTTAGGATCGATTAATGGAACACATAGGATTAAACTAACTTCTAAAATTTAGTAATGTTTAGCATCCAAACAAATATATTGCTTTGTAAAATCATAATATTGTGTCCAGCATGGACTGAACCATGTTTCGAACCAAAATCTTCTTTCAAAAACCTCGAACCTGAAATTTTTGAACCCTGACCATTGGTAAATTTTGGTTTCCGAAAAAATGTATGGGTTTGCAGCCCTGGAACAAAGGTTTATGAATTACGAAAAAGCCGGCTTAGCAGTCTATCGTCACCATAATGTCACAATATTGGTACATTTAGAACGGTTTTATCTTTCTTTGTAAAGGAAATGCAACTAGGGTCCATTGCTGGTCGCAACACAGTTTTATTGTCTACGCCAAAGACCGTGGTCTTACATATCTACAAAGTTGCAGACTAACAAAATTTTTGCATACATTTGAAACATTCATTTGGATTGAGCAATGACAGTTACAACAGCTAGACACAATCCGCCCACGCATAGACTGTAATTAACTTGGCATTTACATGCATGGAGAAAACCCCGTCATACATATGGCCAAGGCATGCCCAAAGTACGTGAAGTAGACAGACAATAAACAGACTTGTGGGTAAGAGACCCCCAACTGGTCACAACCGGCACACGTGTCACACGCGAGTTAGTTGGTTAACCTAAAAGATTGCGCCACACCAACAATAAGACTTTAGGCAACAACTCGATGCTTCTCCAGAAGTCAAATTGATTTATCAAAGTCAATGTCTAAAGTGGGTGGTGATGTCGGTGGCACCACCACACGCGCGCGCCTTTAAATTGATAACGAAACATCTAGCAGCTGGCGAGAGATTTCTGTTAGAATAACATGGTTGAGCGCAAGCGCTACAGAGCGAGAGAGGGAGAGAGAGAGAGAGTAAAATAGAGCGAGCGATCGAACATATGCTAAGAATATGTAACGGTTTAACACTCAGCGACGCTACGTGTGGGAGCTCTGCTCTGTGTGTTGTGTTGATATTGCAGAGTATTTTTAAAAATTTTCTTTACAGTTCAGTTTGAAAACACACGCCAAACAGTGCAAAACATTCATCCGATCGATCATTGTGTGCCCCGAATTGCAAAATAGTCTTTGAATTTCGAGTGTCTTGCTATAGAAAACAAAAGTAAAATTGTTGATTAATTGAAGTGAAATACAAACAAAATGCACAGCAAATTATTGGATGAGGTGGGTCATACATTAAGTATTTTGGTTTTAAGAAATGCGGATTTGATTCTATTTTTTGTTGGCAAGTGCTTGGGGCATCGATTGATGGACGTGGGGAGGTTCAAAAGTAACTCAAGATAGAGATAGTGGGAGAAGCTACTTGAAAAGAAATTATGCCGGAGAAGGTTTAGGTGTTCTATAGAGTAATTCGAAGGATTCGAAAAGAGTAATAATGAAGTATTTAGAACGTGGCTTACTCTAAGTGGTTGAAAAAGCTGGTGGTATTAAGAAAAGATTATCGGAAATCTCCATTAACGGTATATATGGTATAGATTGAAGTCATCGAGTTAAATACTGGAGTTTTCTTAGGTACGCATAATAAATATGTAAAATATGTAGTTGGCACAGTCTTTCTTGGACATATTTTAAATTTCGGTTAATTTTTTGTTCCAAAACTTCTAAATAATTTCGTCGAAAACTACACAAACAAACTTAATATTGATGTTTTATTTAGTTGTGAGTAAATGAGGCACCCATCTACTGTGCCAACTGTCTTACTTGGACATATTTTACCTATCGGTTAACTTGTTTTTTTTTAGATATTTCTTTGTCTTAAGACTAAAATTACGAAAACTTCTATAAAGTTCCGTCGAAAACTACACAAAAAACCTTAATATTGATGTTTTATTTAGTTGTGAGTAATTGAGGCACCCATCTACCTATCTTATGTCTGAATGTATGAGTTTCTCTATCATTTGGGTGTTTGAGCTTACATATTTTCAAAGAGTATCAACGGTCTTCTGAAGAGCTTCAAATTCATTCCCATTCAACAATTAGTTGAATAACTTCTGGAACCACCCAGGTAACCATTGGTAGCCACAATGGCGCTGACCAATTCCATAAGTTAGTCATCTTCTGAGTGTCATCGTTTTTATTTACATCCCATCAACATCACCACACATTTCAGTGGAAAATTCAACTGCGTAAAAGCATTCTTTTGATGCGTAAGAGACAAAGATTACTTCTTGGTAGCCGGCACTAAGGAAACGAATTTCGTCTGTTTCTGTGGGTGTATAGCGACCCACTGTAAAGAGAATGATAGAGAGAATATTATGTAGAAGCCAGGAACTTAATTCAAATGAACTGGTTTCTTAGTAACAAATCAAACTAATGCAAATTTGCGCAAGTTCTAGTTCAACAAACATGGCCTGTGAAACCACAGCTGTATTACAAATGAGCTCAATTGCACTGTCCCATTATCAGAACCGAGGCGAGGCGATTACCGAATCAGCTGGTCAAGCATGTTTTCATATTTGTACAACTAGCAACAACTTATCTGCCGGGCCGACCCTCGTTGAAATTTTCCATGCACACGTCTGCTGCACTAGACCTTCTTAATCATGCCTTTCCGTTGGCTGACATTTCGTTAAATGAATTTATTTTGGTGGATTCGTCAAACGTTGGACCAGCTGACCCGCTCTCAAATCACTGCAGGTGTGCGTGCGTCTGTGTGTGTGTGTGTTGATGGTTCCCACCTTTGAGTCACAGCGACTATTTTTACTCTAGATTTTCATTTTTCATTTTTCTTACTCAAACAACTTAAATTTATTTAATTTAACGTCACTCGGAGAGAACTCGTTCATTGGGCACCCACCATAGAAAAGAGAAGCTTGGCCATGGCGAAGTTTGTATACTCTTTCTAATGTAATTTTCAATAATAAAAGTTTTAGCTGAAAATTGGGACAATAAATGGATTATATTATCAAAATGGATAATTTATTTTTCTAGGATTTGGGGACCTTAATGAAGTAATTTAGATTACAAAATATTGCGAAAAACCCAAGCAGTAAGTTCTTGCTTAAGAACATATCGATCGTGCAGTTAAAATAAGATGCAGCTTATACTTAGGTGATAATCAAACAAAAGTCAAAAACTTGGTTCACGAATTATGGGCATTTTTGTAAAAATTATTATTAGATTCATGCAATGAAAAAAGCTTTAAAAGCGCATAACTCTGGAACGGTAAGACCAAATTCAATTTTTTTATTTTTTCAAAATTTATCCATCTTTTAAACTGCATCACTAGTTTTTTTAGTTTTCATTGAAACTTTAAAAGTAATAATGCCTTTTTTACAACATTTATGAAAAAATTACGAAAAAATGTAATAAATGGTACCTAAATGAGCAATAGCAAAGAAAAAGCTAATGGTTTATGCTCATAAAAGTAAAATTTGGACATTTTGCTTTAAAGATGTTGATTTGAAAACTCAGAAATCGTGCTTATTGACCTAGTAATTGGTAAATTTCAAAAACTTTACAGAATACTCGATTTTTGGGGAAAACGCGACTTGCGCGACCTCTAAACGTCTTCCGAAAAATCTGAAAAAAATCTCAAAAATTTTTTTGGGACACCCTAATGGGCACCCCAACTATAGGACATACAATTCTTAAAGCTTTAAAAAATGTAGTACTTTCTTTGTCTAAGGTTTTTTTTTTTTACATTAACCTTCCCCTCTCGGATTCGAGCTGAGAACACTAGATACGACATCTCAACGCAGTCGACTATCAACGTGGCAGTACGACAAAAAACTGTAAAAAGTTCAGCCAGGCGTGAAATCACAGTACATAGTTCAGCTAAGCACTTCTATTCCTATTTTCAGCTTATACTTGGAAAAAATAACATAAATATTTTAATTACAGTCCATATATACATTTTGGGGTCACAATTTTTTAAAATAAAGGAAGAAACATTATTTCAAAGTAGCAATGCTTCTTATCTTCAAGTATATTTATTTTCATTTGTTAACTATTATGAAGATTTTGAGTTATTCATAGATAAATCGAACATTCAGTTTGCATTAGACATTGTGTTGGCTTTCTCTCGCTTTATTCGTATGCTGTCGTTTTGCCAGCCAGCATAGAAGTAACCCAGTTGGTCAGGCTAACATTGCACTTTGCCAGATTTGTGTAACTCAGTACAAACTACTATCATATTTCACATTACCTCATCAGCGCTTGCACAGCTGAATTTTAATTTAAGCACGATTTGAAAGCAACAATATAAGTCTTTTTTCAGTATATCGAAGGGTTGTTGATGTTACTAGATTATTTCCGTGAGCTGAAAACGAATCTGTTTTCAAAAATCGTCCATTTCATCTAGAACTAAAGTATATTGAACCGAATGTGGCTTAAAATTACAATTTTAACCAATTTTGAACTATGTGTACTATTGACTTTAATCCTCTTGATATTGTCGTACAGTAATCCTCATTTGTTTAAAACAAGACTGTAGCAAAACATTTTGCGATATTTTTAGAAGAACATGTATGGTATTTTGAAAACATGTGTTTAAAATTACTAAATTATCTAATGCCCAAAAATATGCTATGCAACATCACTAGAGACACAAGTCCTTTGTACTGAATTCTCATGAATTTTTCTGTAATATCCATAATAATTATTTATCGGCTGTAGAAAATATGGTCATTCCGAACACCTGTATTCATTCATTTGGTATATAAAAAAAAAAAAAAAAAAAATATTAGAAATATAAGACACAGTTTTATTAAAAGCCAAGAAATAGTACCTTACAATAAAATCAGTGTAAACCAAAACAAACGAGTAAGTGAGTGATCCCCACAAAACAGGGAACAAAATATATTTTCAGAAAATTAATTCTAAAATCACCAAATATCTAGACGTGATTTTGCGATTTTTGACTCGATTTTTCAATCACAACCGCTGCATATATTGCAGGCCAGTCGAATTTGTCTTGTGCGAGTTGGCACCAGTTGTTCACCCCTAGCGTCTTAATACTATCCGGCAATTGGTCTTTCCATCTCAGTTTCGGTCCAAGTGCTAAGCACACGAAAATCATTTAGAATCACCCATCAACCTCTCAATATACTGGACCATGTTGAATAGTGTAATCGATTTATATTTCAATCGCAAACGAGAACACCTAGATGTAAACGATTTGGAACTTTTTTGCTGAATTCCCTCGAAAATGCGAGCAGACCTGAATATCCCAAGTCCGCGATCTGCTTATGTCATTACTTGTATACACTTCCAATCAAGCAAATAGACTCAAAATGTATTCTTGTATTCATCTTGCAAGCTTTTGTCATAGCCTTTTTTCTATCATTTCGGTGCAGACACCTTAAGAGGTTACAAATTAGCCGTTCAATATACAAAGTTTTCCATTTGACATAATAGAATCAACGGATGTAATGTTGGTTTTCGATTAGCTGGCACGTTGAAAGATGTAGTTTGTTATCTCTCGTAATATTTGAGTATAAAAGGATTATTTGTGGCCGTAACAGCTGGCAAGAAATGGACTAACCCCTTAGATTTGTACGAGAAGCATCTAAATTTAATGTGCTTTCAAATTCAAATTTGATTAAGTTCCGAAACAAATGCTGAACGCAAGCCATTTCCATTATCTTCGTCATTTTAACAAATTCTTGCAGAACGAGTGGAATTTTTGTAGTGCTTTAAGCCTTAAAAAGTCTAAAATCTTATCACTTAAATTAAATTAATCCAATTTTTGACCACTTTGGGAAGCGCATCTAAAAAGTAAGAATATATATTTGTAAGCGCTTAGTTCAATTTCCATTCAAAAAAACCTTAGTATAATCTGGGAAAGTTTTGAGTCTATTTGACCAAAAAATGAATGATTTAATTCGCTTATACAGCTCAGCAAAAAACTGTGATTTCTATTAATATACGCACAGTGTGTGTTGGCACAGTGGTTATACCCGTTGCGAAACTCGTCGGCAGGGAAATGTGTGAATTTTCAATTTCACGTTGAGTGATTTCAATGAATGAGCACGAATTTCGGTTTTGCTCTTTGTGTGCCAAACGGAATTAACATTTTGACATGTATAGGAATTTGTTAATTAGCATCGAAAAACACAGACAATAGTCACTTAAACAGAATACAGTCAGAGGGTATGGCGAGTGCAAACTACCTACATACATACATACATTGTCGTGTGTATGGCAGTTGGTCTGATAATGCTCAAGTAGTGCTCATGCCAAGCCAGACCAGACGGCGCGACGATAAGAGCAGACCTTCACCCGCTTGCCTAGTAAACTTTAACGATTTCGATTGTTCTCTGCATCCGTACAGCTCAACGAGAATGGCTACATTGTCATCGAAGACTTTCTCAAGCCCGAGGAGGTGGATACCCTGTATCAGGCCGGACGTGCCCTATGCATGGAGGCACCGCAAACGAATCGGAAAATCTTTAGTACCCTCAAGGCTGAGGATGCGCAAAGCAAAGAGTTGTATTTCATGGAGTCTGGTGACAAAGTCCGCTACTTTTTCGAGAATGGAGCTGTCGGTGATGAGGGTCAATTGCTGGTAGATCCCATGATCGCTTTGAACAAAGTGGGCCATGCCCTGCATGTGGAGCATGACACCTTCAATGCGCTCACCTTTAGCAATCGTGTGAAGGAAATTTGCTGGCAACTGAACTACAACCGTCCAGCGGTGTGTCAGAGCATGTATATCTACAAAAATCCTGGTATTGGTGGCGAGGTTATTTCACATCAGGACTCGTGGTATCTGCACACTGAACCCAACTCAGCGGTGGGCTTTTGGTTTGCCCTGGAGGATTGCACCCTACAAAATGGTTGCCTGCAATTCATCAAGGGCTCACACAAAAGTGGTGTACATCGTCGCTATATGCGTAATCCCGACAAGGAAGCCAGCGAACTGATGGTCTATGATCGTGCCGCTCCCATCTATCCGCAATCCAGCTTTACACCACTGCAAGTGCGCAAGGGTAAGTCTACGAAGGGGATAATGTTTCAAGAAATGCTAAACTTATTAACTTAATTTCCAACAGGCACCTGCATCATCATCCATGGCAATGTTGTGCATAAGAGTGAACCAAATCGGTCACAGAAGAGTCGTCATGCCTACACGTTCCATGTCATTGAGACTGAGAATAATGTCAAGTATTCGGAAGACAATTGGCTGCAAGCGCCGCAAGGCAAACCCTTCCCCCTGCTCTTCGAACGCAAAGATTAGGCTGGGAGGAACGTGATTTGATTGGTATTTTATCCTCATACTTTTAAATAGGATTCTAGTGAATTTTAAGCACTTTGTACATGACAAAATGTATGGAATTAGCATAAATAAAGAAAATTTGAAAAAAAGGCAAATGGGAAGGGAAGATGGCTGGGCTGGTCCAAACTTCATAGACATCTGAAACAAGTCCAGTGTTGGAACAAGTAGGAAAATCCCTCTACCAGAGGTACAGCCAAAAAAAAAAACAAATAACTTAAGAGCGAAAGCTCTAACAAAATTTTTATTCGTTCTTAAATTGTCAAGAATTTCGCTCTTGAAATCGAGCTAAGTTCGTTTTCAGTATGGGGCATTTAGGCAAGGGGACTGAGATAAAGAAACAGAGAGCAAGCAAGCATATTTGAGAGAACACAGCGTTGAACTCGCTCTCTCTGTTTGGGAGGGCGGGTGTGTGGGGAAGCTATCGAGTGGAAAGCGCCATCGATTGTTTCACTTATGTTGCTTTGGAATTCCCAACCAGTTATGGCATTGATGGCATGGAGCGACGGCTGTCCGAAGACTGATGCTGATTTGAGGTGCTATGTATTCCTCGAGCCGGCTAAAACTTGCCACATGGTTGAACAATTAGTTTTTCATGAAATAAATTTGAAAAAAATGAAACAAACAACTGTTTTAAATTGTTGTATTATTGGAATCTGTAACGCTCTTGATTTAAGAGTAAACGATATTACTCTTGAATCTCGCATTATGATAATGATGTATGCTCTTGATTCAAGAATGAGCAATCTTGAATTTGAGTATGTTTATCATGATTCAAGAACTATTCTGCTTGATTTGAGAATGATTCGTACTTGGATCAGGTATAAAAGCTCTCGAAATAAAAATTTCGCTCTTGGATCAAGAATTTTAATTCTTATCGAACTTCTAACTTCTGAGGAACATTCTTGATCCAAGCTTCAAATTCTCTATTTTTTCTCTGAGTGCACTTTCAAGCCCCTATCTCTTCATTTAAGAGATATATAGGCGCTTAAAAATGTATAAGGTTTAAAATACTGCAAATTTGATTTTTTAGCTATTATCTTTTTGGCAACACTGGTTTAAACAGCTCACGCACGATTCGTGTTTTGATTCACTGTCAAACATGTTCAGTTTGGACTATAATTTAACCATGAATCATCTTACAAACGAACAACCCTTGCAAATTATTAAATTTTATCATCAAAATGCGTGCTCTGTTAAGAAAGTTCATCGCGCGCTTTTTCCCTTTTATGGAAGCTCATTTTTGGCTCAATGGGTACGTAAATAAGCAGTATTGTCGATTTTGGAGTGAATATCAGTCAGAAGCATTGCAAGAGCTACCAATGAATCCAGAAAAAGTCACAGTTTGGTGCGGTTTATGGGCTGGTGGCATCATTGGACCCTACTTCTTTAAAAATGATGCGAATCGTAACGTAACTGTGAATGGTGAGCGCTACCGTGAGATGATATGCCATAAAATGCAAGAGCTTGACTTGCATGACATGTGGTTTCAACAAGACGGTGCCACATGCCACACAGCACGCGCAACAATGAACTTATTGAGAGGCGAGTTCGGTCAATTGGCCGCCTAGATCGTGCGATTTAACGCCTTTAGACTATTTTTTGTTTGGCTATGTTAAAGCTCATGTCTATACAGACAAGCCCGCTTCAATTGACGCATTGGAAGACAACTTTGAAGCATTTATTCGTGAGATACCGGCCGAAATGTTGGAAAGAGTATGCCAAAATTGGACTAAGCGGATGGACCATTTGAGGCGCAGTCACGGTCAACATTTGCATGAAATAATCTTCAAACATTAAATCATATGGACCGTACTATCGATTCAAATAAAGATTTCATGCATTTTTCTGAATTTTATGTGTTTTTTATTTGAAAAACTTTTCTATACCTCTTAAAAAATCACCCTCTATATATATTTATTCAAACACACACACACTCACACAGTATTAGGCAATAACCGATTTTTTCTTTTGTTTTCGGTGTTTGTTGTTGCTTTAAAAGTTTTATCTTATTTGTGTTAGTGACTGCGCGAGCAAAAGCCGAGTCCTTTCGGTCTTTTGTATGGCAATGCCAACTCTGAAAGGTGCAGAGAATGCTAAATTCGAACTTGATCGACTTTCTTACTTATTAGTTTAGTTCTTGTTTCGTTTTGAAGGCTAAATTCCAATACGCACGAACATTTAATTTTTAAATCGAACTTCACATAAATAGAAACACTTTCAAAATGTTTTAAAATCTGAATGCTTGCAAACTGTAGTCCTACTTGATTAATGTATTGTCTCAAAATAAATTTGTATATCATCTGGAATCAAGCCATTAAAATGTTTACATTTCTAATAATCAGAGTTCACTGTGCCTGTTATTCAAAACAGTTTTGTTTACTTAAATGACAATCACACACAAACTGGTTTGCTGCGAGCTGCTCAAATTATCGCATAGAGCAGAAATTTTTAAAATTTGATAAAAATTTAATACGTCCGTCGGCGCGTTGGCGTTACGATTATCATAGAGATAAAGGCAGTTTGTGGGGTCGCCAGTGCAACAAGCTCGTTCAGTGCCCTCAGAGTTCTCGAACGGAACGGAACTAGCTAGAAAATGTGCGTTTGCGAGTGGGAATCAAACGAGGAGCTGCAGTACTTTCGGGAGTATCTGCGCATACCCAGTGTACATCCAAACCCCAACTATGGTGAGTGTAAGTCTCTACTCAATTCACTGAAATCATATCTGTACAATTAACAGAGCCCTGCCTGAAGTTTCTGCGTCAACAGGCCAAGCAGCTGGATTTGCCTGTAGAAGTTTACTATCCCATGAATCAAGAGAATCCAGTGCTTGTATTAACCTGGGAGGGTCTTGAACCGCAGCTACCCGCAGTGCTGCTGAATTCTCATATGGATGTGGTGCCTGTATTTCCCGAAAACTGGACGCATCCGCCCTTTGGTGCAGACATCGATGAGCAGGGACGCATCTTTGCGCGTGGCACTCAGGATATGAAGTGTGTGGGTATGCAGTATCTGGCGGCCATACGTAAACTGAAACAGAATGGAGCCAGGTTTAAACGCACCATACACATCTCATTTGTGGCAGGTGAGTGATCCGCCTTACCTTATGACTTGCTTAAGTAAATAAATAAATTTTAGACGAAGAAATGGGAGGACGTCAGGGTATGCGACCCTTTGTGACCACCGATGAGTTTCGTGCCTTGAATGTGGGTTTTGGCTTTGATGAAGGTCTGGCCTCACCCACAGCCGAGTTTGCGGTATTCTATGCCGAGCGCAGTGTGTGGCGTAAGTAGGAATCTTTCTATCTATCTTTCCAACAACACTTAAATCAGTATAAATCATGTGAAACGCAGGTGTTACCTTTATCATAAGCGGCTCGGCTGGACACGGTTCTCTACTGCTGCCAAATACTGCGGGTGAAAAGCTAAACTACATACTCGGCAAAATGATGGAGCTGCGTCAGCAACAAGTCGAGCGACTAGAGAATAATCCAGAGCTTTGCATTGGCGATGTGACCACCATTAATCTGACGCGTATCAGTGGTGGAGTACAGAGCAATGTGGTGCCACCTCAAATGAAGGCTGGTTTTGATTGTCGCCTGGCCCTCGATGTCGATCATCAGCAGTTCGAAGCAGATGTATGTCCCCAATAGAATACTGTGACCGAGTTTTCATAAGCATCTAATTGCAGCTACACAAATGGTGTGACGAGGCTGGTGGAGGCATCGAGTTGGAATACGAGCAGAAGCAACCACGAGTGAAGCCCACAGCCATTGACAGCAGTAATCCTTTCTGGGTAGCCTTCAAAACTGCCACCGATGAGTTGTGAGTACAATTAAGCAGCATTGAAGAAGGGACTTCTTTCAATATTCTATGAATCCATTTGCAGAGGCCTTCAAATCAAACCACAGATCTTTACCGGCGGTACGGATAGCCGCTATTTGCGGCAGGTGGGCATCCCAGCATTGGGTTTCTCACCCATGAACAATACACCTGTGCTCCTACACGATCACGACGAGTTTCTGCATGCGGATACTTATTTAAAGGGTGTGGAAATATATGAAAAGATTATTAGCCATGTGGCTAATGTGTAGTGTTATCCACCATTTTACCTTAATACATTAACGTCTTAAGACCTTGATAAATAGCATATTTTGTTCACTGAATTCTAGAAAGATTTCGTAATAATCAAGCTTGAACCGGCTGTGTTTGCTTGAGCTTTTAAGTTCCAAATTGAAAAACTATCCAACTCGACATATCCCACCAAGTTCATAGTAAACCGATTGCAGTGTCAACTACCTTGTTTAATTCTGAATCCAGACTCTGGAAGAACCCACCAAAATATATTCAACAAATTTCTTTAGAATCAGCCCATCTCGAAGGATTTTAAGGTCAAAGTTTTATGAAGCCTTGACTACTTTTGGTATGCCAAGAAGGTTGTACTCTGTATGATGACTGAGAGGGGGCACAGAAAGCTCCCTAAATAGAAGAAGGATCCGCGTCGAACCATTTAACACCAATACTGGGGGTGTTAGGGGCTAGCAGGGTTCCGAACCAGAGGTCGCAAAATCTGCTCAACCAAAATTTTCTGCGCGGTCTGCTCACAACGAAGACCGAAAAAAATGAAACGGCATCGCTCAGTGTCTGACCAGCAACCCTCTTTTTCGTTTCTTTCGTGTTCTCGCTCTTCGGTTTCGGGTTGAGCGCAACACACGAGTCGGTCTTTTACTGACCGCGCGAAGCGAACAGAACCGGTTGTTGTTCAGCTACTGAGAGTCAGTAAGTGAGCGAAGCAAGGAAAAAGTCAGCAAAAAAGGTTTTTATTTTTGTTGTTGCGTTTGCCTTATGTTGTTGCCTTAGAATTTCGTCACAGGCAAAGCATTAAAGAGGAAGGGAGAAGGTGATATGGCGCTCATCCATCCACGCCTAGCTATCCACACGCGCAACTCACATGCATACATACATGCGCAAAAGACCATTTGCCGAGTTTTTACGACCGAAAAGGTCTCGAGTGAACACTGAGCCGAGCGAGCGACCAAAAGCGGTCGGCGGTTGAGCGAAGAGCAAGCCAAAGAAGAACGAAGTTTGAGTGTTTTTTCGCAACAGTTACGCATCGAGTCAGTGAATGAGCGGTTGTTTTCTGACAACAAGCACGAGAGAGACCGATTATTGCGACCTCTGTTCCGAACACAACACGTACCTGAAATGTTAATGTAGCGACCGAAAAGAGAATCGAATTTTGTACACGGAGAAAACAAAATGTGAATATCAACTTGATCTGGGCTGGTTAATTTGATATTTTGGCAAATATTATCAGTTTCATATCATTTCGATACCTCAGCATTTCATTTTGACCATAAAGAGAAAGGGACGTATAGAAAATGTAAAATTGGAAAGAGACAAATACAGTTTCATTTCGAAATTTTTTTGCGCAGTGTGACCACACACGTATCCGATGGTGCAGTACGATAAAGTAAATAAAGTAAAGTAAATAAAATAATATAAATCATTACTTTGCTGTTTTCTGAATCTTAAAAATTATGCAAATTCAGGGCTGAAGACCAAAACAAGAAAGAAAGTGGGCCATGCCCGACTATAAAATACTCTGTGCCAACGAAATATACGCTCAGCATAAATTTTGATGCTGCAGTAGCAGCTGAAAGCAGCGCTGCTACTGCGCTGCAGCAGTGAACAGTCTTTTCATCATAACTCGACAACCGTTCATTCGATCTTCACCGTTTCTTTGGCGGATCAATAAGTAATCTTGATTACTAAATATGTCTAGAAGATACGAACCACCTATCTTTAAGACTGTGGGAGATATGACGTCTTTTCTAAATTGTGGTGGCGGGAGGGGCGTGGCTAAAATTGAAAACAAACTTGATCTGTCTGCAAGTATAACAATTTTGTTTCTCCGAACACATCAAACCTCTATCACTTGCCATCTCTGATATCTGGGCTATATCGACTCGGCAGTTGATGCTGATCAAGAATAATATATGTACTTTATGGGGTCGGAGATGCTTTCTTCTGGCTGCTACATACTTTTGCACAATCTTTTTATACAATGTCAGAAGTTCAATAAGGTTGAAAATTCTTGATCCAAGTATGCATTTTTCATCCCGATTTTCTTGATCCAAGAGCTTTAATGCTTGATCGTTCTTGAATCAAGTGCTTAACATACCCAAATTCAAGATTGCTTATTCTTGAACCAAGAGCATAATTCATTGACAAAAACTGAGAATGTTCTTTCTAGTATCAAGAGATGCAAGAGTAAGATCGTTTACTCTTAAATCAAGAGCTTCACAGATTTGAATCATACTATAATTTAAAAAAACAGCTGTTTTCCCATTTATCTTAAATATATTTATCAGAAATAGAATTGTTAAGCCATGTAGCAAATTAATGGAGGCTCAAGGAATACACAACAACTTAAAGCATCATCAGTCTTTGCCTGTCAACTGTCAGTCGAACAGCCGTCGCATCATGCCATAGCTGGTTGGGAATTCCAAAGCTTCATGAGTGCGAAAACCGATGGCGGTTCCGCTCGATAGCTCCCCCAAGCACTCCTCTTCCAAACTGAGAGAGCGAGCTTTACGCTGCGTTCTCTTTAATGTGCTTGCTTTCCTCTCTGTTTCTTTACCTCAGACCCCTTGCCTAAATGCACTATACCTCGATTTCAATAGCGATATTCTTGAGAACCCTGGTTTGTGGATATTGCAATTCCTTATCGAGTGACGTCTTTAACCTGTTTTTTTGGCCTTATCTTATGCTGCCGATAACAATTTTATCGGTAGAGACGAGAAGTTAGATAAGCAGTTAAATCTATTGTGGTGAGCGGTGAATGCAGACAAGATGACTGAGAAATATCTTTATATTTCTTTGTTTGAAATAAAAGATTTGACTGGGATATTTTTATGCATTATTGTTCTTTCTTATCAGAGTAAAGTTGTACCTTGTAGCATATGCACCTTGAGGCCTCATCCACAGCCAGGGCATTGCTATCTGAGCTCTCGAAAGAAACACTTCGTAATTTGCTTAAAATGAATCCTAATTATTCCACTTGGCAGTGCAATGAGGAATTGCAGTATTTTCGGGAATACCTACGCATACCCAGTGTACATCCCAATCCAAACTATGGTTAGTAACAGATCTTTCGAATTGGTTCCAGCAATTAAACTGTGTTTCACTAGATCTTTGCTTGGAATTTCTGCAAGATCAGGCCCAACTGTTGGAGCTACCCATTAAAATTTACTATCCAGCCAATGAGCATAATCCTGTGGCTGTAATGACTTGGAAGGGTCTGGAGCCACAGCTTTCTTCAGTACTGCTGAACTCACATATGGATGTTGTGCCAGTTTTTCCCGAAAACTGGACGCATCCGCCCTTTGGTGCCGCCATCGATGAGAAGGGACGCATCTTTGCACGTGGCACTCAGGATATGAAGTGTGTGGGTATGCAGTATCTGGCTGCCATACGTAAGCTTAAGAAAAGCGGTGTCAGATTCAAGCGCACCATACACATCTCTTTTGTGGCAGGTAAAGTGGCAAGCAGCTCTGTACTTATTTTTAAGAATAATTTGGGATTTATTTTACTTAGACGAAGAAATGGGCGGATTACTGGGTATGGCTGCGTTTGTGGCTTCTGAAGAGTTTCGTTCCCTTAATATAGGATTCAGCCTGGATGAGGGCCAGGCCTCAGCCACCACCGAGATGCCAGTGTTCTATGCAGAGCGCACCGGGAGATGTAAGTGAAAATGGGAATTGCATTCAGCAGAGGAGTTTCATTGAATGCATCCATTGATCTATAGATCCAACTATCACACTCTCTTTCCCTAGTGGTCATTTTTAAAATAAGCGGCACAGCCGGTCATGGCTCTCTTCTGCTATCAAATACCGCCGGTGAAAAGTTGAACTACATACTGGGCAAAATGATGGAGTTCCGTCAAAGTCAAGTGGAACGGCTCCAGTGTAATCCCAGTCTCACCACCGGCGACGTGACAACTATTAATCTGACACAGCTCAAGGGTGGAGTTCAAAGCAATGTGGTGCCCCCAATGCTAATTGCCAGCTTCGATTGCCGAATTGCACTGGACCTGGATTTGCCACAATTTGAAGCCGATGTAAGCTTGCCTGTGGTTGTCTCATTAAGAACGATGCTGAAGTTTATCTTTTAAACAGATGTACAAGTGGGCCGTTGAAGCAGGTGATGGAATAGAGGTAGATATCAGATATAGACGACCACATGTAACTCCCACAGCGACGGATGCAACTAATCCCTTTTGGTTGGCCTTCAAAAGTGCCATCGATGAGTTGTGAGTGTAAAGCACAGATGCCCACCAAATATGCTGCACAATTGTTTTTGTAAGGCATCCAATCATCTCTTTCTTGTGGTGGTTATTGCTTTACAAAAGAGCATTCTGTGTGCCTCCCTGCCTTTAAACCAACACAGATAAGTGTGACTTTTTCAATTACTTTTCAGAGGCCTCAAAATCCAGCTGCAAATCTTTAATGGTGCCACGGACAGTCGCTTTTTGCGACAGGTGGGTATACCAGCATTGGGCTTCTCTCCCATAAATAATACCACAGTTCTACTGCACGACCACGACGAATGGCTCCATGTGGATACCTATTTAAAGGGTGTGGAAATCTATATGAAAATTATTAGCCAGGTGGCTAATGTTTGATATGAAAATTGTTGTTTGTGTGTGTGTGTGTGTGTGTAAGACGCTGTCTCCGCAGCTTTCAGTTTTGGTTGTAGCAATAAAATTTTATGAAATTTAATTTACTTAGTTTGCCTCCAAAAAAAATGTGCCACAATGGGTTTTCTAGTGCCACAATTGAGAGACTCAGTTTGTCCTTTGAGCAGTACACAATATTGTTATTTTGATTGGCGATAATTCTATATCAAAGAGAGTCCAAACTAGAGCATAGTTTCCACACAACAAGTGCCTAATAAGGGCAAAAAAAAAATGTGTTTTAATTATCAGCTAAAACTTAATGACAAAAATAGAGGCAAGTTAACTTTGGCTCTCCCGAAGTTTACATACCCTTGCAGTTTGTATAATTTATTTAAATAGATAATCATTTAAAAAGATAGTCGGGGGTGTCCCAGAAAAATGAAAATCTCTAGAGATTTGTGGGACACCCCCCAATTTGTGCTTTGAAGAGTGCTAGTTGAGTGATTTCCCAAGCTGACCAATAGATGGCGCCTCTACTCAACCGGACAGTTATTGTATGACAGCTTCATGCTACACTCATTTGATTTTGATCAAATTGAGCAAAATTGTGCTGAAGCACGCACATATAATAGGCTTTTTCCATATGATTCCACTAAGTTTGGTTGAACTCGGACATCTATATAGTATAACTGTCATGAAAAAATATAGTCAGAAAAGTAGTCTTTGTGAAAAAACTAGCTATTAGTAAAAGCTGATTTACACTAGGAGTGCGTTATGCGTTAAAGTTAACTTCGGCTCAAGTTAAACAAGTTTTTTTTTCACTAAGACTACTTTTCTGAATTTATTTTTCCATAACAGTTATACTATATAGATGTCCGATTTGAACCAAACTTAGTGGAATCATGGGAAAGCATAGTAAATTAGGAAATACAAAGTTTGGAGACTCATAAACACAATTAAAATAAGGCTAAAATATTATTATTTCACTTAATTTTTAATAACCCCATATAAAATGCACAAAATAAATCTACGGTTTGTCCAAGACTTTAAGCCGCCCGGCACCAATGCGCTTTAGCTCCTCCGTCGTCTTCTTTGACGCTGCCACTACTTCTTCCCGGAAAGGTGAACGCTTTTGTCTAGTTTTTCTGCGCTAAATTATTTGCTGCTAAGAAGTCGGTTCATAATCCAACCAAAGTTGCTCGCTCATACCAAGCTGGATAGTTAAGGGCGTGATCCAGATAGTTCATTGTGCTCTCATTCACGAGCGTGTAATGCCTTCATAAAAAACATCGCAGTCCACTGGATCTTCTTCCAGGTTCTTGGGGTATTCTGGGGGCTCATCTGTAAGCAAACAAATTATTTACCTCTCTGATATTATGGTTTTTCTGATGAGACTAATGGCATTGAGAGAATGTCGGAAAAAATACCAAATTCACTCGGGGCGAATTTCATAATTTTTAAGAAATGATACGAAATGAAAATGGAGAAACGTATGGCAGAAATGAAATAATTTCCATCATTTCTTGTCATTTCAAAAAATGATGTTTCATTTCTTTAGTGGAAATATGCTATAAGTTATGTTCAAGCTTTTTAGAACATTTCGTACAAAATTTCAGTTTGCTAGCTAGTCTGGTGTAGAAATGACTGAGGAAAAATTTGATTTCTGATCCTTACTGCAAAGGCCGGAGATATTAAAATTTGCTTCACAGTTTTATCTCTTAATTAACTCTCACAGTTTGATAGTCCTATTCAGATTGCAGAAGGTTGCAGCATAAACTAAGCACAAAACTGATCTCACCAACGCAGGTCTCCCCACTGAGTCACGGGTTGTGTTATCCGCTAGTCATGTTAAGAAAAATGCCTAAAAGTATGCAAAAGTCTTGGTATTAAAACCAAACAGCCATCCTGCAGCTGCTTTGGCTGCCAACTTAAGGCTACTTTTGATGTGTTAACACTTAGGACAGATTCCCGTGCTCCACTCCCAGCATCTATAATTAAGTCTAATTTACTCCTCCCACAACAGCTCTTCCCCTTCCACCGAATGTTGTAGCAACTCTTCTCTCATATGCCTGGGTTCCCACCAAAGCAGCTGCCCAGAAACCGTGGCAGGGGATATCCCTGTTGGGACAATTTTTTTCCTGCCTGTGCTTTTTTTGTTGTTGTTGCTGTTTTCTGCTGGTGCCTTGGTCTTTTGTTTTTGTTGGCCCCCGTCTTATAGTATGTAATGTTCCTTCATGTTGCAAAACGATTTGTTGGACGCAAGATTTATGAACTTGTTTTCTCTGACAGCCGACAGTGGTTAAGGTAACACACACACACACACGAGCGTATCAAGTGGTGTGTGTGTGTGTGTGTGTGTGTGTGCGTGAACATGCCGCCTAATTAGAAGATTTTAATTATCTGTTTTCAATCAGCTACCATTGAGATAATGAAAATGCTGCCGCTCTGCCGCTCGGCTGCCTTGTTCTTGTTTCCCCATTTAAGCCAAAATGTTGTTGACATTTCGGCTGGCCAGCAGCAGCAGCAATGTTTTTTTTTTGGTAGGTGTTTGCAAGGTGCCGTAGTAGTATCGCGGCCACGCGCTCGCTGCCAATAAGCGCTGTCAAAGTGTCCCAAATCGATTAGAATTGATTTTGACGAGCTGGCTGACAGGCCAAAACGGACCCCAGAGGACCCCGGCCCAGGCCCAGGCCCAGGCCCATCATTCTGGTCTGGCGCGGCTCGTTGCACAATAGCGGATTACAGTTGTCTGTCGTGTTCTGAGGACTATGTCGTGCCTGCGTGGCGTGTTTGAGTCCAAAAGGAGGCGATGTTTGCTGTCATTGACGATTTATGTCAACCGCCGCCGCGGCACAAAATTCAAATTCTTTGCATTCACTCATCAGTTGTCGCCGCCGCCGCCGCTGCACAGTGGTGTGGGATGGCACATTTGAGACCACTGTGGCAGAGCGTCTGCCCCTGCTTGGTCGGTCGCTCAAATTGAATTCAAAATCCAAATTTATTTAACTCTAATGGATTTGGGCATACTGAGTGCTTCGCCAGGGTCTTGGACTCCGGCCTCACCTGGCTTAGCTCCACCCCGCCAACCCCCCACCCATCGTATCTGCATTTGCGTTACTTTGATTTGACAGGATTCATTGTCTCCGCCACTTCAATGACTTCAAGCTTACGCGCCGCATGGGCCCTGGATGCCATCTTCGTCGTCGTCGTCGTCCGCGCCAAGAACCTGACGCCGATGCGTATTGACATTTTAAATGCGTCCATCACATTTTGGTTCGGTCCGCTGGCGGAATTCATTTAAATACATTTCGGCCCCCAGGGGCCAACGGAGTGCCAACCGAGTTCGTGTTCGTAGTTTAGCGGGGCAGTAAATTGGACCGGAGTCGCCCGGCCAATCGAATGAAATTTATAAGCGCCTCGCACATTTTCGTGGCCGTGATTGACTTGTGTCACTTTGTCTCATTTGTCAGGCGAACGCCTTCGGCGCTTAAGTGTCAGGTGTCGGTGTCTCAATTGAAATGGCATCGATGGCTACCCCTCATATTCCCAACAAATGACAGGCGGCCGGGCTGCATTCAAATGCCCATCAAATTGTTACACAGTCGAGCGGGCAGCGGTGGCAATATCCTGCCGCAAATCCCAACTCTCGAACATGGGATTTATGACAGCTGGACGGAGGCGGGCTGAGCTAACGGAAATGTCCTGCCTGCTAACCGGAGATATGTTTCATATCCGCCACATACGGTCCAGTGGCGTGAAAAGCGTTTGCAATCGCATTCTACCATCAACCGAGTGGGCGTGACAGCCAAGATGTGTGTTTTGTTTGGTCATGTCTGGAGCAGGACTCGAAAGGGGTTTCGAATGGGTCTGATTGAAATGAATTTCCATGAAGAATGCAAAGCCTTTGGCTTTGATTGCGAAATCCTTTGGACAGCGGCTAAATTAGCTGGGCAGGATAACACTGGGATTTCAATCATATTTCCAAATAGACGACACCATAATCGCTGGGGCGAAAGCGATCCGGCATGGAACAACTGTATTTTTTGGTGTTTGTTGTAAGCTTCCTTGCAAAACCGAACCTCTTTGTGAATATAATAGCTGAGCCCTAACCTGTTCCAAACCTCAAAATTCAGTTCGGTTCAGCAAAAATGGGCAGAAAAGTGCACTCAGAACAGAAAAAAACCAAGAACTTTGTACTCGAATTAAGTACAAACGGTGTCAAAAGCTTAAAGCATGTTCTAAAATATTTCAAAATATTCTTGATATATTTCAAAACAGTCTAAATTCAAGTATTTCGGGATGTAAATTATCGAACTAGACATTCTAAAGATTCTAAAATAGTTCTAAATTTACTAAATATAGCTCAAAACAGTCTTAAATCAAGCATATCGGGATGGAAAATAATGTACTTGATATAAGAATTGTGTACTTGAATCAAGTATTTTGGGTAATACGGTAAGTACGAAAATTCTTGATTCAAGTACTCAATTCCTATATCAAGTACAATTTTTTCCATACCGATATACTTGATTTTAGACAGTTTTGAGATAAATTACATACATTTTAAACTATTTTAGAATATTTTTGAACATACTTTGAGCTTTTAATGGTCTCAAATCAAGCCCCACTATCTCTCAAAATAAGTGCTAACCGTTCTTTCGTAAACCCTAGTAACTTCTAATGCCAGCCCAAAAACATTTTGGAACGAAAATAGGAGTATTATAAACCAGTACAAAATGTTCTTGGTTTGAGCCCAGAAAATTCCAAAGCTTTTCCCACTTAGTTATAAAACAAGGTCCCTGTAACCATAACCAAAGAGAAAGAGACTGCAGCTCGTTCAAAAATTTACCATCACACCATAACAAAAGTATTGAGAACCAGTTGGGAATATTAAGAAAAGACTCGCTACAAAATAGTTCGCATTTTGCGTTGCACTCTTTGTGGCGCTAGCATTTCAAGTTTATTTTGGACTCAATCTAACATATTTTGTACTTTAACTAAGAACTCGCTTTTCTTGACTTTTTTCATCTTACTGTAAGTACAAAATGATCTTGATCTTTCAGAACGTTTGTACTCATTTCAATGATGTCAACAGTCATATTTCGGTTTTAGAATGTTTCGTACTTAACTTTAGTATACCCAAGAACGAATCATACTTGAAATTTTAAGTACAAATCGGCTTAAATTCTATCCCGTTTGGTCTAGAATGCCGCCTTGTATGGAACAAATAACTACTTATGAAATCCCCACCCATATTAGCTCTCGTTTTTAACGATTCATGATATACAAAAGCAAGAGCTTAACATTAGTAAATTATATTTATAATATCCACAAACCGTTTTCGACGCAAAATATAGCGGAATCCCAAACAATTTGAGTAGTTCTTAGGTCGAAAAAGATTTTAGAACACATTAAATTAACTACTAAAATTAAAATATGTATACAGTTACTAAATAAAAGTATTGCTTTTTATGTTCTGTACCATCAACCATGCCACATGGGACGCACCTGTCTGAAGAAGAGCGTGGTTTTATGAGAAGACTAAGGGAAACTGGGACCAGACTTGCAGACATCGCTGTCCGAGTCAATCGACATCGTAATACAATCGCCAACTTCCTCTAAAATCCCGATAGCTATGGTAAAACAAAAGAATAATAGTTGGACAGACAACGCCACAAATCACCGCAGGCTTCACAAAACTCTTTTTTCCTTCAAGAAACATGCCAGTATTGGAGTAGACAGTGATCAGCCCAGATCTATAGGGAATCCTTTGAGCTAAAGTTTATAAGTTTGACCGTCAGTTTGTCACCTTGAAGCAGCTCACAGCTTATCTACTTTCTATCGTAAAAACTCTCCCATTTTAATAAGGATTGGATAATAAATATAGCCCGGATTTATATGTATGTCATATATAGAATATACACTCAACAAATTTATTTTCTTGTTTTTAGAAATTGACACTAAAATAATGCATCTTTCTTGTTTTTATACTCTGTACCGAAGGTACATAGAGTATTATAAGTTTGTGTAAAAGTATGTAACATCCAGAAGGAAGCATCTCCGACCCCATAAAGTATATATATTCTTGATCAGCATCAACAGCCGAGTCGATATAGCCATGTCCGTCTGTCCGTCCGTCCGTCTGTCTGTCGGTATGAACGGACAGATCTCAGAGATGGTAAGATATAGAGGTTTGACATGTATGGGACATATGCTTCTTATGTCTGCAGGCAGATCAAGTTTATTTTCAATTTAGGCCACGCCCCCCTCCTGCCCCCGCAATTTAGAAAAAACGTCATATCTCCCACAGTTTTGAAGATAGATGGCTTGTTCCTTCTGGACATATTTAGTTATTAGGATAACTTATCGATCCGCCAAAGGAATGAAGAAGATCGGATGAACGGTTTTCGAGTTATGATCAAAAGCCATTTTCTTGGTACAGAGTATGTTATAGTCGGGCTTGACCGACTTTCTTTCTTGTTAGATATAAAAAAGATTTTTTACAAAATAATTTCCTAAATTCATTCAATTCGATTTACTTTTTCCTAAATTTATTTGTAATTTTTCTAGATTTTTGTCAAAATACTTTATTAAATTAAGGGCGAACCCGCCCTTAAGAAAAAAATTCATTGCAAAATTTAAGAAAGCGCATTTCTGGAACTCAGACAAGCTATTTAGAAATAGAAATAGCCAAAAATGTCTAGAAAATCGTCCTAAAATTTAGGAATATATAAAAAGACACCCCTTGTAATTCTCAAGTTCGAATTCCCTGCTTTCGGAACATAAAAGAGGCAGCAGAGTGCTTTAGCAATTTGACTGCGTACTTTACTATGAGTCCGGCGATAAGATGCCTCTCGTGTTGAAGTTTCCCCGAGATCCCAAATTCAAGTCCCAGGCAAGGTAAATTTAAAAACTAAAATAATGATTACTAATAATTACAATGTGATTATCAGAAAGAAACTTAAAGAAAATATATATATATAAAAAAAATCTCGTCACATGTTATTTAAAAAGCTCCTCCGAAACGGTTTGACCGATTTTAATGAAATTTTTGTTGTTTTAATTTATAGTATAGTAGGTTTTTAAGTATATTTCGTAACGCTGGGTGATTTGCGAGTCCCTCTTGACGACGCAGCATGCTGCTCAAGTGTCACTTTGTGTTTTATTATTGTGAAAATTTTTAACTACTAAAATATCGGAATATCTTTTTTCATCAATCGTTTCAATTTGGCCTATCTGTGTGCGTGTGTGTGTTACAAGTAAACAATGCCTGCAAGACGTAGGGGTGGCTATTTGGGTCGTCGAACGATTGCAGCAACAAACATGCGAAATATTAATGCAGCAAGAACAGATCAACAATCACATGAATCAAATGAAATTATACGTTCCAGAAATGTCGCAACGGCTTTCTTCTCAATCACAAGAGGTAGAACAATTTATATGGCAGAACAACGTTTGCCGGGTCAGCTAGTATCCTATAAAAATAATATATAAGGGTGTTATACGCTTCTTAGTGTTGTAGTCTCTTCCTCTTGTGTCTCCAGTTCAAAATTGCATTTAGTGAATCGTATTGGACTTAATCAGATTTATAAATAAATGAAATTACTTTCTTGAGATGAAGGGACAGATTTAAGTGGCCACACCCTTGTATATTTCATTTATGTACAACAGACGTACAATTTATTATATTTACAGCAGCAGCCAAAGAAATGGGCAAATATTTTTCACGATACTTCCAAACAGAACACGAACAACAGGGGAAGGTGAACGGTATTATCGTAATGGAAATAACCATAAAATCAAAATCAATCGGCAAATGTGAATTATAAAATAATCTATTTGGTTATTTAATTTGAACAACACTTAAATCAAAAAGCCAGAGGCGAGGCTCAGGCTGAGGCTAAGTCATCCAGAATGCGGCATCCAAACCGCCGAGACGAATTTGTAGTCTAAATGTACCATCCATAAAAACCAAGTCTAGTCATTAAGGTATTAGTGAAGCATTGTTGATTTATTATATTGAAATAACAGAAACTTTAAACTTTAAATAATAATAAATATTAATAAAATGAATAAAAACAAAAGTAAAACCTTGAGTTATTCCAATTGAAAATGTGGAAAAAAACACAATCAAAAATAATTTTTAAAATTGTAAATATATGGTCGATAATATTTTTTTTTTTTTATATTTTTTAGAACGAATTTCTTAATAATTTTTCTTAATTTTTGAAATGTTATTTCCTAAAATAGGGTAGTTTTACTACTTTGGAGTATTTCTGTGTATGCACCAAGTTTGAGAGAATTTTAAGAAAACATCAACATACAAAATACAGGAAAAAAAATTACAAGAAATACTTTCTAAAAACAAAAAAAAAATTCCATTAAAAGAAATTATTTTAGAGCAAATTTCTACAAACTGGAAAATGCATGTCTCTGATTGCTCTGTTATAGCTGCTGGCCAATATTCAAGGCGAAAAAAGATTAAAAAAAAAGAGTTGTAGAAAAAACAAGATTCCAAATCCTAGTCAGAGACTTCTACAATATCAAAATTATGCCAAATGGTTCGATGTAAGGGAAGGGATGGAAGAAAGCCAGTCAATAATATTTACATTTCCTTTGGGGAAAAACATCAAAATGGAGAACAATCACTGTACATTTAGAACTTGTACCCATAAACGACGAAAAAATAGATATTAAGATTAATTTCAAATATATAAAGTATGATTGAAGCAGAAAATAAAATAAAACTATTTTATAATGCATTTTCTTTTACGTGCGAAAACAAATTTTCATGTCAAACTTCAATTTGAATATAAACACTTTTAAAATGTTTTGAAAATTGAGTGCGTTTGCTCGACTTAATTGAATATCGTATAGTGGTATTTATTTCGGATAAATTTAAAGGAATTTAAAATAAGTAAAATAGTTAAAAAAAAAGTAATTGCTAATAGCAAAACGAGTCCGAGATGTTCCGACCTCGAACAAATGTAGCAGACTGAATTTATGTATATTTTTCTGTGGCATAACACTTTCAAACGCCTGCTGTGATCTTCATTTGTAACTCGCTTACTTTGTTTTTATCTCAATTCAATTGGGAATACACGACCCTTATATGCTAATTTCATATCAATCACTAATATTTTTAATAAATGAAGGCTCTTCTGGCCACCGTTTGTCAATTACACTCAGAAAAAAAGGCTACCGGCGTTCTAGACCAAACGGGATAGAATTTAAGCCGTTTTGTACTTGAAATTTCAAGTATGATTCGTTCTTGGATGTACTTAAATTAAGTACGAAACATTCTAAGCTTGAAATATGACCGGTAATATTACTGAAATGAGAACAAACCTTCTTGACTCAAGAACATTTTGTACTCACAGTAAGATGAAAGGTTCTTGAAAAGCGAGTTCTTTGTTCAAGTACAAAATTTGTTAGATTCTCTAGCTCTATCTTGCTCTTTGGTTATGGGTCTTGGATATTTCTTTGGTTTAATACAGATACCTCGTTCAAGAACATAGTCGGAATATCTTCTGTATGGGCTCCAACCAAGAACATTTTGTACTTGTTTGAAATACTCTTATATTCTTCCTAGAATGATTTTGGGCTGGCAATAGAATTTACTTACTTTAGGAATGAATCTTTTGTACTTATTTTGAGGCACAATCGAGCTAAATGCATGATTTAAAATATATTAATAATTCAAAACATACTTAATAAATCCCAAAACAGTATAAAATCAAGTATTTCGGGATTGAAAATAGCGTACTTTCGTACTTCAATCAAGTATTTTCGTGCTTACCGTACTATTGACACCGTTTGTACTCAATTCAAGTACAAAGTTCTTGTACCGTAGGTACATAGAGTATTAGAGTATCTGGTCTACGACCAGATGAAGTATATATATTTTCGATTAGCATCAACAGCCGAGTCGATATAGCCATGTCCGTCGATCCGTCTGTCTGTACGCATGAACTCAGAGATCTCAGAGATGGTAAGAGATAGAGGTTTGACATGTATGAGACATATGTATCTCATGTCTTCAGACAGATCAAGTTTGTTTTAAATTTTGGACACGCCCCCTCCTACCCCCACAATTTAGAAAACCTCATATCTCCCACAGTTTTAAAGATAGATGATTCATATCATTTAAACATATTTAGTAATCAGGATAACTTATCGATCCGCCAAAAGAATGGTAAAGATCGGATGAACGGTTGTCGAGCTATGATCGAAAGACTGTTCGCCGCTGCGGCGCAGTAGCAGCGCTGCTTTTAGCTGCTACTGCAGTATCATAAATTATGCTGAGCGTATAATTTCGTTGGTATTGACCGTCTTTCTTTCTTGTTATACCCTTGCGGAGGGTATATTAAAATTGTCCAGATGTTTGTAACGCATAGAAGGAAGCATTTCCGACCCCATAAAGTATATATATGCTTGATCAGCATGATGAGCTGAGTTGATTTAGCCTTGTCCCCCTGTCAATCTGTTTCTATGCTATCTCCTTCTCCAGTTTTAAAGCTATCGCTGCACATTTGTCGCATCCGGCCGGATCGCATGACTAAAACATATAGCTGCCAATATAACGATCGTTCGAAAAACTAGTTCTAATGAGACCAACTTTTTTGTGTTCCACGCAAACGTCTTCAAACTCCGTATTTACTAGTTTTCGATGCTTCTCCATGATTCTGCCAAGTTTGGTTGAAGTCGGACATCTATATAGTATAGCTGCTGTAGAAAAGTAAGGTTAGAAAATAAGTCTTAGTAAGAAAACCTTTTTTGTTCTCAATGTAAACCTCTTTAAAATTTTCATATATTTACTTTATAAGCTTTGACATAATTCTTTAAAGTTTTGTCAAAATCGGATGACTATAACATATATCTGCCATAGAAATGATTGGTCGAGAAACTAGTTTCAGTGAGAAAAACTTTTTTGATTTCAATGCAATCGCCTCCCAACTTTATATTTTTTAGTTTGCTTTGCTTTGGCATGAGTCCACTGAGGTTTGGTCGAAATCGGACATCTATATAGTATATCTATGTATCCATATGTTGAGAAAAACTTGTTTGTTTTCAGGGGAGAATGTCATTCAAATTAGTGCTTCGCCCGAGACCAAGTTAACTTTCCCCTACTTTTTCCTCATAATATGTGTTCTATACTCCAGATAACCCTACACTGTTCGTTCCCAAAAATTCGCTTTATTCAACCGAATTGAACTCCAATCTTGCATTGGCGGAGTCCTCTTGTTGCAATTATGATTGCACCGACAATTGCTGCTGCAACGCCCAGAGGTGTAGCCATCGCGATGGCAAATTGAAAGCCAAATGGCATTGCCAAAGACGCCCCCAAGCCAACACGCCCATGTGCTACTCTCCACTAAGATTGGAGTTGCGGTTGGTATTTGGCCACAATTGCCAGGCACTTTGTAACTGTCGGCGGCTATTAAGAGGCTCATTTTTTGTGTTGGTATCAGCCGGTGCAATATGCAAATCCCCGCCACTGGCTACCGATTTCAGCGGCAGCTGTAAACTCCTTTGTGGCCCAAAAAAAAAACAAGAGCTTGATTCTCGGCCAGTTGCGTAATTTGGCCAACAGCATCAGAACGATGGCGGCAGAGTTTTTGATTTCTTTCAAATTGGCAACCGGCGCGCAATCAACGGACCCAAATGCCAATGCGCCTCCCCCCCTCCATCCACGCCAACCCATCAGGCGATGGGCAACGGCCTTTTGAATTGAATTCAAATTTCAATGCAATTTTGCATATCCAAGCGCATTATAGCCGCTTGCCAACTTACTTCCCCCAGCACAAAAGCCCATTGAACTGTGTGAGCCATGAGCCGAGCTTTTTGATCTGCCGCCGTTGGTCGGTTCGCTTTTGTGTCCCAGGCGAGATTGAACCAAGCTGATGAGCGCCATTTTGCTAAGCAAACACACACACAGTAACACACACACACACACACACACAATAGTAGCAAAACTGCAACTGAATTACGCAGGATGGATGTGGAAGTGAATGCAACTAAGCTGCTGGGTAAGATGGACTGGATGTCGTTTTGGCAGACACTGCGACATCAGTTCGCCTGGGATTGGGGAGCCGGGATGCGTTCGTTTCGTGGAATCAGAATATTGACATTTTTTTTTTTTGTTTTTTGTTTTGCAGCAACAGCAGCATTTGGGCTGCTTCCAGTCTTGGACGAAGAACAATGGCCAAAATGTGCCAGGAGTGGGCAGGCATCATGTGGCGGCCACAAGGCACTGTGGCGAACTGCAGCAAAAACTGGTGGCAAAAATCATAGTCAAATTGAAGTGAACAATCAAAAAATTACACTCATTGAAAGTATACAGAATCCAGAAAATCGTGGTAGAGTTCAGAGTTCGAAAAAGGTGATGGTTATTTTGAATGATTTTCGAACAAATGTCCACGTCCAGATCTTTCGATTTAAGACTGAAAGTTGCTAGAAATGAACATTTTCAACCTTTTTAAGCACGATTTGTTGGAAATCTTAATCTTTATTGAGTTTATCTTTGACATTTTTCAGTAGTAATATTTCCTAGTCTAAACAAAAAATGTCCCATACATTTCTACGATTTTTGTACTTTGTACCGCAGGTACATAGAGTATTCCAAAACCGACTTTCACTCTTGTTTTAGGCGAAGATATGCATATGTTAAAAATTATTCCGATTTGTAATGCCCAAAAGTATGCAATGCTAAATCACATAAGTATGACAGTCATTAGGATTGCATTAAGTAGTATTGCAGCAAGCATTTTTCATTTAGACTGCGATTGTTCTTGGAGTAACTATAGCCTCACTCTAGCGATATTCCATTTGCATTTTCCTTAGCCCGGCAAACATTTTTTTGAATGCGGAAGACAAGAATGCGAATCTCCCAGTAGGTATCGCTTTACTCCAGCAATATCGAATTCTAATCGCGGTCTCACTTCCCCAAGGAAAGAAATGTGACACTATAGTATGTAACTTCTGTGCGATAAGAAAGCGTTACTTCTGGGGAGATGGAAAAAAGAATGATCCAAAAAAAGACTGCCTAAAGTTCGGGATGCGTTTGTTTCCTGGAGATGAAAATTCGATTCATCCTAAAGTTAACAGAAAGTTCTGAAAAATCGATCAATCTTAAATTTTTATAATAGATTCTTGTTTAAATACTTTACACTTAACTCTGGGAATCGAACTTGGGACCCTCGAACTGAACAGCTAAAATATTACTTATATTGAATAGCCTAAGAGTATTCACCAATTTTTTTCGCCGCATAGCTTTCTTGTAATTCTCAAGTATTGATTCCGTGGAATCTCAATATAAAATTTGCAGCTGAAATTTGGGTGTACTTAGTTATACATCGCTAATTTCCCGATTGGATAAAGAAAATGCAATACCACATATCGCTTAGTTTGATTTAAATCCCAAAACAATTCCGAAATTCTCACCTCAAACTATTGTCAAAAGCTCTCTTTGACGAGAGAGATAAGAAACAAAACAAAAATGTTTTCAGGGCCATGAAGAAGTGTGCCAATCTGCAACACTTCTGGGCGATAAAAAAGCGATACTTTCCGGAGAGAAGAAATCGATACTTTTGAGAGATAAGAAAGCGATTTTTTCTTTGGAGAACAAAGGGATTCTTCCATGACCTAAGAATGCGATTCTTCCCGAAGCCAAGAAAATGACTCTGTTCCGGAATCCTGCAAAATGTCGCTTCTGTGGGAGTAGAAGGCATTTCTACCTGGAGATCCGAAACCTTTATTAGTAAAGTTTCAAAAAACAATTAAGAATGAACTTGTTAATTAGTTTCAAATCCAACTTTCTTCAGAATTATCTCTGCAACCCCCTTTATATCAACTAAGTACAGTATTTTTGCATTATCTCAACCATAATATCATTGAATATTTGCCACTAAAATTTTTGCACAAATGCCCCACTGTGCTTCAGTTGGAGCAGTTAGGGTTCAGTTCGGTTCGGTACTCGTTTAATGCTGCCAATTGAGGGAAGCTTTCAACCGCTCAACTAAGATGGAGAGATGGAACTGGGTAGATCTGTGTTTTTGCTGCTGTGTTAGGCCAACTGAACTGCCGATATGAGCTGCCATTGGCCTTGTTAAATGTAGCGCTCCAACAATTGCCGACAAAAGTGCACCTACTTGGGGCTCAGCCTCCCAATGCCTTTGTCTTTGTCCCCGTCCTCGTCGATATGTCGGCGTTCGTTTAAGTTGCGCTTTTTGTCGCTCCCAGCGGCCGCTGCTGGCTGGCTGGTCAATGGAGTCATGTCCATGTTATAAGCACTTAATCTGATCAGCGCTCCAGCGTCCTTTGTTCCTTCACTGTTTGCTGCATTCCCCGCTAAATTATTTGGCGACTTTTTGGGCTAACGACTAATTTGTTTGGAGGGGGAGGGGGGGCGTAGCTACAGTCTCACATCAATTAAAAACAGATCATTTGACTGAAAGCCTTCAGACCCTACTCAAGATGTCTATCTGTCTATGCACCAAGGCTCTGGCAAACTGGTGCAGGATGCTGAGGAAGTCGTAAATCGCCCAACAGTCCCAATTTCTTTCGGTTTTATTAGTATTAATTTGTGTGTGTTGTTGTTCGGGTTTTATACAAACTGCGGTAGGTGGTGGCGTTGGTTAATGGTTGACTCAAGTGCAATGCTTTCACTTGCATATGGATGCGGGGACCACACACCAGGCACACCATCACCACCGCCACTCGTGTTATATGTCACACATAAACACAGCTAGCGCAGACGAAGGCTATCAAAATATTTAGAGAAAGGCAGGCACTGGCCTGCCTGTACCAAAGTGAAAGCAGCCACCGCCGCAGTAGTCAAATTTTAGATGCCCAGCAGGAGCTGCCTAATCCGGGGCAGCCAGCAGGCGGCGGCATCCTCACAAAAATCTGACTTTTGCGGCTGAAACACAAAGGCAAATCCGGTGCGACAACTGCGACAACGACGTCTGACGTTTTGTGCCTTTAGCGCATTATTTCACTCATGGCGATACACATTTGCATATCAGGCCAGGTTTGATGTCCAGCTCAGCTTGGTACCCTTGTGGCCGAAAAGCCGCTTGCCATTTCGTCATGCCTGATCGTTGAGTGGTGCCTCCTTTTATGAGCCAAGCTGAGCTGTTTCCACAGCGAGCGGTGGTGAATTCGTAGAAAAAGACACGACCGATCCCTGCACAGTGGTTGCCAGTGGCTGCAAAACTGTTGCTGGGTGATTATAAAGCGTGACGAAAGCAATTCAGATTGATCAGCATCAACAGTCTAGTCGATATACCACACTGCAATTGATAATGCCTCCATATGGGAGCGCACAGTTTTGTGGATAGTTGGATTCCACTGGAGTCATGTTTTTCTTCGTGTCACACTCACGCACCGCTCAGCACGTTGAATTCGTGATGCATGCCGATATTATTTCAATTCGCAGTGTACAAAACTATTAACTCAATATGACCATTAAACTTAAAAGAAACATATATAGTCTGTGCCGAGGTTTTTATACCCTTGCAAGTGCTCGCTTAAATATTTTCAAACAACGAACCATTTTTCGACCGATCGTTCGTATGGGAGCTATATGATATGGTCATCCGATTTAAACAAAAATTTTTTGAATTGGGTGAAAGCATGTAAAGCAAGCAAATACAAAATTGCAGGATGCTACCATTAAAAACAAAAAAGGTTTTCTAGCCAAGACTGTCTTTTAAACCTATCTTTTGTATGGCAGCTATACCATATAGTTGTCCGATTATCATCAAACTTGGCAAAATGATAAATTAGCATAGAAAACCTATGAATACAAAGTTTGGAGACGTTTCCATTGAAAACAAGCTTGTTTTTCATACTAAAACTAGTTTTCCGACCGATTTTTCCAATGGGAGCTATGAGATATAGTTATCCGATCCGGTCGGTTCCGACATTTTAGTAGCGTGCAACAAAAAGGAAGACTCTGTGCAAAATTTCAGCTCGATAGCTTCAAAACTGAAAGACTACTTCGCCTCAATCGACTCAGCTCATCACCCTGATCAAGAATATATATAGTTTATGGGGTCTGAAATGTATATTTCTAAGCGTTGCAAGTTTCTGGGCAAAATTATAATTCCCTTTGAACATACTGTTCGTGTTACACTCGTGTCTTATTGAACACGCACATCTCTAGTTCTCACTATATATCAGATGCGGAACTGGTTAAGAAAGGCTGAACGATAGCAAAGTTATGAGCAACAGAAAGTTTGCAGCGGGCCGGAAATATTGATATTTAATCAAAATTTATCTTAAGTTTAGTAAACTTCTCAAAAAGCAATCATTTTGTAACTAGTTCCAGGAAATGTTCTCATAAAATATTACATAAATATTCTAGTCAATCCACCCTTAACCCATTCTCATCTCTGGTGCAACCTAAGACTTGGTGTTATACATCAATATGCAAATGCATATACTTACATTGAGATCTGGACCACTGTGAATTTGGCTTAGTGGCCGTCCTCCAACCAACCAATTGCCCAAATAAGGTGCAACAATTGAGACCGCCGCTTGCTACTGAAAACTGCAACTGGAAACTGCCGGCAAAAGTCTTTTGTTTCGTTCCGTTTTTCTTTTGATGAATGATTGCAATTTATTTGTATTGTTGCATTGCTCGCATTCATCGTGTATTTTTGATTATGTGAACTTATTTCCGTTGCCCTGGAGTGCGGGAGGGGGGCTCTTCAAAAGCCTTTTGCCGACTGCCGTCTGCATTTGGCATGGCCACTTCCTTCCCAATTTAGCTCTAGCTCTAGATCTGGTGAAGCCACAAATTGTTGCCTCAATTTGTACTGCTCGCGTTTGTTGTTGTTTGTTTATTTATTTACATTTGAAAGTCCGCACAAGCTTCTCGCTCATGTTGTTTTTAAGTGGTGGCGCCAGTGGCCACAGCGCCAGCTCCCTGGCTCCCATCCAATGCCAATGCAATGACTTTTGGCTGCATGGAGCATTTTTGTTTAAACATAAATTTTTCATTTTTTTAAATCAATAAAGCTAAAAGCACCCCAGCCAAATAGCGCCACGAGACCAAGAGCCATCTCGAGTCCACACCCCAAAGTGATATTTATACCACAGTACCCAAGGAAAAGGAATGTGTCTGTGTGTGTTTCTGTGTGTGTGTGTGTGTGTTCTAATTGAGCTTGACTGAAATTATATAAATAAACAAATTTCCAGGCATCGTCAGCCACACATCTTTGGCAGATTTGTTTTCAGTTGGAATCGGGCTGTACATATATGTACATAGATTCCCGATGGCAAACATAAACACAAATGCAACAAATTAGCCAACAGCCAACAAACAATCCACAGCTAGCAAGCGTGAGCCAACTATGATAGATTTGCTAACAAACTGATGGATCGTCTTTTGTCTGCAAAGGCCCAGACGTATCTGGGGTCAATTAATCTTTTTTTTTATTTATAACAGTTTGTAGGTGTCATTGGAGGATTAGTTCGGATTCGACAAGTACTTGCATTATTTTATAAATTTTAAGATTTCTTTTTTGGCTAGCACACAATCAGCAAGATGATTTTACACTCAGAAGTGAATGACTGACAGAGCTATATGGTACTTAAGTGCTTAGCCTTCTCAAATAGTAAAACGACCTTTAATTTTCTTGAACCGAGAAAAAAAGGAAGGTTCGACGAAAAATTCATAGAAAACTGGGTTTTTAGTTCAAGTCCCAAATAGAATTATTATTATAGCTAGCTCCAAAAAGTGTGTAACAACAAATCGCGAATAATTTTAAGGCGAATCTCTTCCTGAAATTCCCAATTGGTTTAAACACTTTTCATATGATTTTTGATTTGTGTCCTAAAGTAATCACAACTTGGTCTTTGGTTAATTTATGGCTTTTTAATTTCTTAAACATATTGGAAATAGCTTTAGAATTCAATGGGCTTTGTACCTAAATGATATACTCTTACTCCCTAACTAGAATGTATTTGAGCTGACATTAGAATTTACTTTAGAAAATAATAATTTTTAATTATTTAAAGAGTTGATCGGGTCTGTCTAAATCTGTATATTCACTTGTCAAAAGATCTCATGTGAAATGGAAAAAAAATACCTCAGTTTACTGTGAGTTGGCTGTCAAAAATCTGAAAGGAGAACTTAGATAGCCTTCTTCTCCTGTTTTCAATGTACTAACAGCACTTGGCAGTGTCCAATAGGTCTTACCTATAATATTAAAAATGTTTTAGATAAAGTAACTAAAGCGATAGTGTAATGATTTTTTCTCTACAGGCGCTGTGTGATGAGGTCCTTAAGTGGGGCTCATTTTAACCTTCTCCTTTGAAGTACTCCTTGGATTCTGCGTCTTCTTTAGCCAGTTAGCTGGGGTGGTGTGATAGCTTGTCAAGGTATTTAGCGGCTGAATTATTGATAGCATCTTCAACCATACGAACTCCAAGATCCTTTCTCAGGAACCATTCAGCTGAGTAGTCGTTTTGAAACTAACGACCACAGAAGTCTGAGACATAAATTGAGATTCAAAGAAAAGACCATAAGAAGCTACACTCAGAAAGAATCCGTTCCAAATATACCGAAATTAAGACCATTCGTTGACCAAAGTAGACCCTGACCCTGTTTTATGGTGAATCGTGTACAGTGGTTCTGATGTTAAGAACATTTTGTCCAACGGCGTGGGCATATTTTAAGACATTTAGTGCTCGTCAAATAAGACCTCGTGCTTAACACGAAATTCGGCATACCAACCGTCTCACGAGTTGCAACCACGACGCGAACGAAAATTCACAAACGAAATGGTTCAAGAAGTAGACCGCTTGGGCTAGGTTTTGAACCATCGTTTTGTTCTCAGCTGAATATATTTTAAGAACTTTAGTTATATAAATAATACGAGCTGCACGGGTATACTGATAATCGGTCTTGCCGAAGATAGCTATTTCCAAGGAATTTAGCCATAGCTGTTTATGCACTTGGAAAACTGTCGGTTCATTCGGTGTTTCTGAATATAACATTAGATTTATACTGTTCTTCTTTGTCACTCCGAAAGCGTTTGATAATTGTTTTTAATCACAACCATGATTGTCAAAGAAATTATTTTAATTTGATATTTTCAAATGAACCGAAATGACTACTCAGTTGATAGTCAAGTCAAGTCAACTGAAACAACTAAAATGCTCAATAGTCGAATGCAACAGAAGGACTAGTGCCTATCATTTTGTTTAGTTTTTGTTCATATCTCTAATCAAATCATATTTTATGATAACGAAATTTCTATTTTAGTCTTATTTACAGCTTCTACAGAGCACCATGAACTAACAAATAGCAAAGTATATTCTAGGTTTATCTGACACATAGCAACTATGTATGATATGAGAAATCGGACCTTAGTCGATTTACAAATATTGACTAAATGAAAGTTTAGTTTTTCGTCAAAAATTTCAGACTATTGCAAATATTTTGTATGTAATATTTTTTAAGGAAATTTTTGAAATTCGGCATATTTAGATGAATTGAAATTTAAAAAAAAATGAAATTTTGGTACGTAGTTGATGAGGTTACCTTCCTATATTTCTTGTAGAGGTCCCAAGAATGATTGCAATAGGAAACTAGTTCTATTCGATTACTTATTGTATCACATTGCTTCATAAACTGGACTGAATTTTGAGCCAAAGTAGAGGCATAACTTTGAATGCTATCTAGCATTCTTTGATCCCGGACTAGAAGAAAATCCTCTAGTTCGATAAGCACAGGAACCGGTCAGCGAACCAAATCTTACATGTTTCAGTTGGTTCCTTCCCCCCGAGCCGGAACTTCTTAAACATTTGAGAGGTTTGCAATCAAGACATCTTTTTTTATAAAGCATTGAGTTCAAGTTTTAAATGATATTTTGCTAAGATGATTATAATTTGGTGCCATATTTAGGTTGAGGTGTTGCTCCCAGATTCATCATAGCTAAATTTTATCTACATAAAAATTTTCTTGATATCGGCAACTTCAATAAAAAGCCTTAAAATATCACTTAAACATATCCCTTCATTTTGGTTCAGAGCTGAATCATTGCTGAACCACTCCTAAAATGGTAGGGCTGGTACTGAATGCAAGGCATCTATTATATGAGTTCCAGCCATGAATTTAACACAGACATGTACTACTTGGTCATGACCTTAGCTGATATTAGACATGATTTCAGGGCTGAACTTATGGGTGAGTTTCTTGGGAACAACTAAAACATGCCTGAAATCAGGCATGAAATTAAGTTAATCCTACGGGCTCAGGTCTAAATCAGTCCTGAAAAATGCAGTACGGAATTGTAAAACTGTAGGGATTCATAATACCGATATAAAAATATCGATAGTTCGATTTACCAATTCTATTTGCGGCATCCCTAGTTCAAATCGAGTTGAAAATAAAGGTAATAGATTTACGGTTATTTATGGTATAACTTTTTGTTCGGGTAGGGTAACGGTATCGTTTATGGGCTAAATCTCAGCTATCAAGTCCGGCTTTTACTCTGATTGGACCGTTCCAGGAGTGCTCCAGAGTCCATATTTCAGAAACTATTTGAATATTGGTATGATTACCTCAAGCGGCTGGTGTGATATTTCGATTTAGCTCACAAGGGTGTCAGTTTCCTATTCAAAAGACTGACCACAGGACAGCCTGCAGTCAATTTAATTCCATTCTACTACTTTCCCCTCGCATCAAGTCATGTGGCTTCACTTGATCATACACTTCACGTTGACTCTGAAAGATCTGTCTCCACTCATTAAGTGGAATGTGCACACACACACACACACACACACACATGAGCCCATTTTGGCCTGTCAAAAAATTGCTCGTTCTGTGGTAACAGTTACTTGCCTTAATCATAGCGTAACGTTTATATGCGCAATTTATCAATTTTTCAGCGCCAGGGCATTTATCAGATAATTGTTGTTTACACACACTCGAACGCACACACACACACACACACACACTCGCACCCGAGTGTGTGTACGGAAACAGAAAACCGCAAAATCATCGGTCGAGTCTTGGGGGCACTACAAATTGCCACAACAACGGCAAACAATGAGCAATGAGAACGATAACATGCAAGTTAATTGGCCCAGAGAGCAGCTAACTGACAGCTAAATTGCAATATCGCATTGCGTTTTGCTGGTTACCTAAGTTTACTTTAGCCATAACCCAGTGTTGTCCAGCTGCCAAATGGTGGCCCCCAGGGTAATTCAAAGTGATGCGGCGGTGTCATTCAAATCGCCAATCATTGGACTCGATTTCGATTCATTTGGCTCACTTGTTGCTTTGATTTTCATTAGAATTGTACTCGCAGGTCGCCCCCCGTCGATTATCGTGCGCATCGAGTTTGGCCCGGCCAGGCCACGCCCCGCCCAGTGCCCGGCAGCCAATCCGAACGGTCGCCATATTTGAAAAGAGATGGCAGCACATTGAGGTGTGAGCAGGATGCAGGCATTCCACACTGACTAGAGCAACCACCACCGGGGCCACGGCGAACAGCAAGTAAGTGCAGTGGGTGAGTGAGTGAGTGGTTGTTCGCCGGTAATAGCCGAGTGTTTGATGCAGTACAACTACCCGCCGCTGGGCGGCGCTGCTATTAATTAGCCTCGAGTCGTGACTGTGGCCCAGACTGAGCGGGGGAGCTTTTAAGCGTGGGCGTTGCAAAAGAAATTGTCCCATAAAATATTTAAGTGCTGTCAATCAAAAGCGTTGACATGGGACTGCACCTCGCTCTCTCTCTCTCTCTCTTCCCCTCGACTTGCAAAATTTACAGCCTGTTTACCTAAGCTATTTTAAAATTAACTACTTGAGATGTGTTTCGGGCGATAAGAGCTCCTTACACGAATGCTTACCAGCCCGATGATTAATTACCCTACCCCAACAAGCCAGCCAGCCAGCCGGACGCACAAAAAGAATATGGCAGGCAGCTGGTTTTTTGTTGTTGTTGTTGTTGTTGTTGTTGTACTCCTTTGGGCCCCGTCTAAATTAACTTGCTAGCCAACAGCCAACCGGCAACCGGCAACAATGCAATGTAATGCAATGCAGCAAATGTCTTGGCAACATGACGACAACGTTAAGGGCCCCCGATGCGAACAAAGACGGCTACGTGGGACGGAAAGCATTCGAAACATGCAAAAAATGTTACGCCATTTACGAAGGGGGGGAGGGGGGGCCCAAGTAACTACCCCAAAAAATAGGGTCAACACTGCAAGTCCGAGGAGAAGTTGAGCTGTTGACCAGGGTCGGTAGGGGGCAAGGTGAGGGCCCATGAAGATTGAAGTGTCGTTTTGTCATCATCTCGAAAAACTTTAAAAGTTAGCTGAACTTTATGCAGTTAGAATTAATTTATAGTTCCGGAAAAGTTTGCCCAAAAGGTCAATAAATTGGATAGCTTGAACTTGAGAAGAAGTTAATTGTATTAGACCCAGTCTAATATACAGACTCAATATTAAGACGGGTTTTCTCAACTGTTCTGTATTGTTCTTTACTTAAGGATCATTTTTGAGTACACCAAAACTTAATTTGGAAACCATTTCGGATAGTATTATAAGCCGATTATATATTGAGGAGCTTTCTAATTGATACAGGGCTCAGTTTCTATATCTATATACTCAATATATAAGCCCATGACATTCCACAGTTCAAAAAATGCAAGATGCTAATGATCGCCGAGGATACAGCACGGAAGCCTCCTGCACTGACTTACTTAAAGCCAAATACTGGCCTCCAACTAAATGGTTCTTTCCCTTAACCTTGTTTGCACCTTAATAATAAGCTTCTTTTTAAAGAGCAAAAAGGAAAAACGCTAGATAAGGTCAATAAGTTCACATGTACAGTATATTCATTCAAACATCGGAAATAAAAACTATCACTACATAACAAATTAACCATATTTAAAACACTTTTTTTTACCCACTATGTTGTACGGTTCAGAAGTCTGGAGATCTTGGATCAAAATAAACTTCAAAAAGCACAAAATCCTTAAAATTTATATTAAACCCTTTATTATTCCACTAACAGTCTGCATGAAACAGCTAAAGTCAAATCGATTGATGACCAAATTTATTGCTCTAAAAATAACTTTACCCTTCAATTCGGCTTAGCCTGTATCAGCCCAGAAATGGAAGGGCTCTTACTGAATTCATAGCAATCTTTATAGAAATTTCAGTCATGAATTCAACTCAGACATATCCTACACCGTCATGATCGTAGCTGATAGGCATGATTTCAGTGTTGAACTTATGGTTAAGTTTCATGGGAAGTACCAAAATTTGACTGAATTCAGTCATAAAATTCAGTTAATCGAAATGCTCAGGTCTGAATCAGTTACGAAAATTTCAGTACTGAAATGTAGAACTGCAAGGGGATGATAATTGATTCATCTCTTTGGAGTCCCTGCTTTGCCATATTTCTTCATAGGATCAGAGACATTGCTGTCCATCTCAGTTATAATAATTATCCCTCACCAGAGTTAGATTATTTAAGTCTTTCTAAATCAAATACATTTTACAATAATATACTGTCATGGGAATCAACCGCGGGACCTTTGGCACCTCAACGCGCAAGAAGAGAAGTGTTGAAGATGCATGTTTAAGTCGTAACACTCAAAAATACAGTGGGAGAGTTGTAGATAGATCAGAATAGAATTTATATTATTAGTGCTCAAGGTTTGATCTGAACGCAAGCACTCAAATTTAGTGTAAAGAATTCTTCAAACTAAAAAAGAGTTAATATTGTTCAAATGAAAATAAAAGTACATTTGAGCTTACAGCACAACCTGATCTCTTAGCTGAGTATTCCTCTGGGTTGCTGTCAACCCGTGTAAAAAGACGTTTGAGTGGCCTGCTCAGCTGAGGATCTCTGAGACGAAGTAGAACCTCAACTGAAAGGCTTTTCATACAAACGATGCACAACTAAGCTAAGTCACCAACACAAATGAATAAAACTTCTGAAGCAACAACAACCACAAAAAGACGAGTGGAAACCCTGATATCGTCTTTTGCGGTGTGTGCTTCGGGGTGTCTGATGCAAGCGCTATCATTCGACGCACAACAGCGAATGTTACATATGGGCTTTTCTACAAGTATTTCGTAAAATAATAGATAGAAAACTAAAACATTGTTTTTTATTGTTCGTATTTATTGGTGGCGGCATATTTAGTGCTCTAGTCGAAGTGATGCTTGCATAATATTTCCAAAAAATCATAGGATAGGATAGGACAGGATCATAGTCGACAAAAAAATAATTTTTTTTAAATATTTTTAAACTAATTTCTATCCTAGATGACTAGGAAAAATAAACACTTAACACTTTTTTGACTGCATTGTTTCTTTTGCTGACGTTTCAAGTCATTAAATAATAATTTGCTAGGATTACTAAGTATGATAAAAATCTATTTGGAAATATACAAAATCCGCTGTCTAGATATAAGCTTTTGAATTATGAAGAACGTGACATTGAGCACGTGACATATACGTAAAAAAAAGTCAACAAATGCGGACAAAGCGTATAGCTTGCGGGCACCTATGATGTAAACAAAGCAACGTCACAATGTTCATATAATTTTAATGATATCCATAAACCAGTGTTTCGATAACTGACGCAATGGAGATTCTCAGGCATGTGTAAATGCTAAACAGAGTTGTTCAGCTAAGTTTTTTGACACTCAGGTCTGCCGAAAAACCAGCTGAGAGATCAGATTATGCAAATAGAATTAATTTATGGCCCTTTCCAGTCATGTTTGAATTAATACAAAGACCAATTTGGGAATGGCTTTCAAATTGAACAGACTTCTCATTCCAATCCCTAGGTGGGACATAGGGCATCAACTACTCCTCTCCAGCGAACAGACTTATAACCTTTTTTTTACTTGTGTGATGAGCTTCTGTTTTGGTTCAATGAGGGGGGTTTTGACTCAAGGTTGATGTCAAAGTTTATCTGGCCTTCTCCAGTTCGTTCAAATGATGAAATTAGATTAACACTTGGCGTGTTGTGATCAAAACCCAACAGCTCATTCCGCTCCTGGAATCGTATTTTCTGACCATTGTTGCGTGGCGAAGGCTCATTGGCCCAGGCCAAGGGTCCAGCTCCCCACTCGCATAACTCAAAAGAGCGCGCACACCGTTAGCTACGAAAATTGCATTTGCATATGGACGCAAACAAAGCATAGATAGACGAATAGTAAAAGTTACAACAAAAAACAAAACAAAACTAAAACCAAAAACGAAAAAAAAAAACTTGAACAAAAACTGCACCCAGTTTTCAGTTTGCTGTTTGCCATTGCAATCGGCAGCCGTAATGGTAATGGTGTAGGTAATGCCAAAGCTAATGGTAATGGTAGTTGCATGCATGCATGCATATAGGAAATGCAAAGATTGCAATCGCCCGAGTCTCGCCGGGTCTGGGGCTGGGCCGCTTCGCTCTGCTCCGCTGTGCCATGGAACGACACAATGGCCGGCGGAAGTGATAAATTAAAATTATTTTTCGCAAGATTTTCCCCCAATCAAAACCTTTAAGCGGCCGTGTTTTTGCCTAGCTTCTGCGGCAAATGGCAGCCATACAATAACAGCAAAAAAAAAAAACAAAAACGCTTTCAAGACGCTTTGGTTTGATAACAGAGCGAATGGGTCGCTTTGATTGTTTGTTATTGCGAATATTGTGTGTTGTTGCTATAGCATACATTTTTGAAATATTTTTATGCACTGCCGCACAGACATTTAACGACCAATGAAACAATTGGAATTGCTGTTGGGTGGCAAGGCAAAACTTTGACCGGCAATTGTAGAGTATACAAATTTTTGTCATGGTTTTATGGCCGAGGCAATTTATTTTTCTAATTTTGTTTTCAAAGTACTGAAGCCATTTGTCGATCTGCATTAGTGTGAGCTGGATTTAGAGTAAAGAAAAGTCAAACTTGTGTGCCCACTGATCTATATAGTATTTTATGATAGAAATGAAGAGAAGCTGTAATATTCACTTAAGCTTAAGCTTATGCTTAAGCTTAATATAAAAGTAACGACCAAAAAAAGTCATACACCTTCTTCTTGAAACTGCTGGGCACAGTAAGCGCTGCAAAGTTATAAGTCGCCAAGTGTGGTGCAGCGGGTAGTGTGTGTGCCTGTCGTGCAAAAGGTCCATCTAATGAAAAAGTTATTTCTTTAAAAACGTACTCACTTGGTCGCCTTCACAAGCTAAAAGGCCCAGCATTAAGGTATGCATAAACAAGCTTCTAAAACTTTGACGCCCGGATCCGGCGCTTTGCTGTAGGTTCCATTCTTTTGTGCGAATATTGGAAGCCAGGATACAGAAAAATGATTTCTTTGTCCATTTGGACTGTTAAAAGCCCAAAATTTCTTAATTTTTAACTCTTAATTTCAACAGGGAATAACTAATTTAGTGCGGATGTGCGGCTAAAATGAAATCTTAAATTGTAATTTTTGAAGCATTTGTAATATCGAGCAGCTTTATGGTCACCTTATGTAGGTGTAGCCCATAAATAATCATCAACCATCAATTGTGGCTTAATTTTTTTTGCATACATTTACTTCTCAAGTTCAGCATCAAACTCTGTCAAATCCGACCATTAAATACTCTGTACCAACGAAATTATACGCTCAGAAAAAATGTTGATGTTGTAGCAGCGAATAGTCTTTTGATCATAACTCTATCTTTTACCATTTCTGAGATCTGAGCGTTCATATGGACAGACAGCCAGATATGACGGACATGACTCGGCGGTTGATGCTGATCAAGAATATATGTATATACTTTATAGGGTCGGAGATGCTTCCTACTGGCTGTTACATACAAACTAATAATACTCTTTGGAAAATCTTTCAATATGATTTTGAAAATATCAAAATTTACATATCAAAGAAATATTATTTCATGTCAATTTGATGCTAGATTATTCCATTGATACTAAAAATGTTATATAGATAAGTTAAATCATCATAGTTATCTAAAAAATACCCTAGTGACATGATTTCAGTTCAAAGTAGACATCGAAAATTTGAGGGCAGAAAGAGACACCCACAGTTTCTGAAATCAAAGAGAGACGTCTATAGTGCAACTCGAAAAAGGCATAAATAATGTTTATGTCTCTGCCGCAGCAAGCGAGACAGCGAATACTCTTCCGATTTGTCTGTTTTTGCTTTCGTTGCTGATTGCAGTTCCCAACTGCTTAAAGCGGTGAGCGCAAGGAGAGACATTCAAACGGCGACAGTCATTAGCGAAACGCCTGCCGAAGGTTGAATCAAGAACCAGCTCTTTATGGTGTATATAAATGCATAAGTTGTTTACAGTTGTGAACAAACGAAACTTTTCGGGACGTCGAGAAAACTAAAGTGCGAACCCCTGAGAACCGGTCCGGTTCGGTTTTTTTAGGGTTCGCGAACCGGACCATGAACCAGGCGTCTAACATTTTTGACTCCTCGAACCTGAACCCGAACTGGACCACTTTTTCGAAAAATGAGGTTCGGTTCACCAAAATAATAAGCTGAATGAGAGTTTTCAAAATTCGACAAAACAATGACTCAACGTCTGAATGCAAAGTCGAGAAGTTTATGAAAGCTATAAACAAATATCAAATATAAAATCTGTGAATGATGTTATAGATTCCTTTAAAAAATTGTCCAGGATTACATGCATCGACAAATGTTTCAACATGTTGGTAATGTCATAATAACAAAGGCTTATAAAATATTCCTTTTACTATACTAGCTGCACCAGCAACTCAGGTATCAGTTTAACGAGCAGTATAGATGAACAGCTCCTGAAAGATATAGTGCCAATTAACCTAAACTAAATCGATTCTAAAAGCTGATAATTGAAATAAATTAAGTAACGACCATTATGTTTAAGCATATGGATAAAAGGTAAATATGTTTCATTTTAAACGATTTTATGATTCAAAAGTCAAACTATTCTTCTATGTGCAAGCGAACCAAGGTTCGAGCCAGAACCTTGGGTTCAGCGGTTCCAAGAACCGGTCCGCGAACCGAACCTTGGATTTTACAATGGGTTCGAACCCCCGGACCGAACCTCATGAATAATTTTAAAGGTTTGCAGCCTTAATAAAAAATAAATAAAACATGGCCTGGGAAAAATATTTGATATTGATATATTCTGTTTTTTTTTAAAACAAAAATATCGATACTCTCAATATATATCGATATATCGCAGTATAGCTAAGGCATTAACAACTGACGACGGGCAGAACTTCACAAAAATATGCCCGGGGGTTTGCTTTAGTGTTTGGTTCATAGGTGGATTTTATAGCACTATTCACCCGCAAAACAAGTTGAGCCATTTGGGCCCATTACAGCCTAATACCAATCCATCTGAATATGCATGAGATTTCATTACGAAATTAGCCTTCAATACTGATCCCACAATTATCTGATACATCGCATGCCAAATGTTTGCTTACATTAGTGAACTCTCCACCGCTCTACACTATAATCAGCATGACAAGCCATCCCCCCACGTTCCTCACCCTCCTCCGACCCAGTCTCACATCTAATCAATGTTACGTATTTCAATCTCATTGGGTATATCCCCAATGTTACATCTAATCGAAATAATTGCACTTGAGTTAGCTTCAACCACGTAACATGGACATGGCTCATTGTAATACCAATTGCTGTCATTGGCATTGCCACACCTCCCAGCCAGCTCCAGGCATTGGGTCAAAGACGCCACCAGCAGTGTCAGTGTCAGTGTTGGTGCCTTATGGATGCCCCGTTGCCGCCGACTGTCGCCTAATCGGAGTTTATGCTCGCCTCCGTCGACTTAAAGCTCAGCTCGCCGCAGTCAGCTCTTAGGAGTTGGCAGCAGCAGCAGCTCCTCGCTGCCTGGTGGTGGCTGGTGGCTGCGCAGGCGTGCTGGCTACATAAATTCGTCGATTTAAGTGCCGCATGCAAACGGCAACAACAACTACTGGGATTGGGACCGGTAGTGGCAGTGGTCAGGGGTCTGGTCAGCCGGCTAACCGACCAGCCGGCCGGCCTCTGGCTCGGTTGGCGCATGAATTTATGGCACAGCGTCACATAACTTTGCTGCCGCGCGTAACAAATTGCCAGGGAAGTAACGAGATTTAGTGGAAATTGTTTAATTGTGAATGCAGATGCAGTCGCTGAACCGGCGGCGGTGGGGCGACAAAATACTTGTTGCTGCATCCACTGGCGACCCTTTTGGCCAGCTCCGGGCGCGGCATAAATTAGGCTTAAGTCTAGCAAATTTATGCCTTATGAGTGTCGCGCGAAATGAAGTTGTTAGCCGGGGCAACATCATTCCAATGGCCGCGGCCATAATGTACGATTTTATTTTCCTTTAATTTTTATGGCCGGGCGTTTGTCAACCGCCACGCCGCCTCGCCGCCACGTAGGTGGCAGCTGGATTGAGGATTGCTCGTTGTCGAATTTGCATTCGCAATGCAATATTTGGCTTTCCTTTATTAATTACCACCAGTTTTCCGTGTGGGCCGGCGCTGGGAGTGCACATTGACATAAATTGCGTGTTGCTTGTCCAATTTTTGCTTGTCGCACAGCTGCATAGTAGGTTGGTGGGGTGGCGGTTGGCGGTTGGCGGGTAACAAATGTTGCCCAGCTCATTTGCCTCAATTCCATTATCGCCTTAATTTTTTATCGCATCAAAGCGCAAGGCTGGCCCCACCATGGGCCCCCACATCAAAGGATACACGGCACAGTTGGCGGCCCCAGCCTCCAGCCGTGCGGGCAGCAGTCACTCATAAGACGCAACACGCAATCCCATGGATCGGCATCGCGCGCATTTTGTATAAATGGCAATGGAGCAACAGCATGACGTTGTGCAGCCTTAAATTATCATATGCCCCAGCAGCCGGCGGAGCAACAATCAGTCGTCTGAGTCGTCGCCCCGCGCTCCCCCGTCACCGATCAGCAGCCAAAAGGCTTTGGCCTCTCTCGAGATCGCGCATCCTGCTGTGCGCCGCATTTACGTTCGATTTTTTAATTTGAATAGTGCGCGCAACCTTTTCTCCCTTTTTTTTTTTTTTGCTTTTTAATTATGAGCAAAAAAAAAAAAAAAATCCACACTCAACTCAACTTAAATAATATTTATGCATATGCGCTTTTCGATTTAAATAAGTTTCTTTTTTATTTTGTGCCCCACCTTAAGTTGACTGGCCGATTTCCAGTGGACAGACGACGCATCGTTCCTAAAACGCACCGTGTAATTTACCTCCTTCAGGGGGGGAAGGCATCCATTGAAGTCAGAATGATTTGTGAGTTGTTTTTTAAGAGTTTGGATTATGGTGAAAGAGTAGTCAAACGATATCTGTTTAATAATTCCATAATTATCTTAGATGCAGTGGTGTGTTATTTCAATTATTTCTGCTCTCTTTTTAGAGATGAGATTTGTGAAATTTACTTTTCCCTCCATAGGAGGGAAGTGCAACCAGATCCATATACTATTCTTCGTAAAACCGACTATTAATTGTTGAAGAATGCATTGATCTAACTGCTTCAGACTTCATTTTGTGGTTCATATTAATCCCTCGGATGTATGTATGTTCTCAATTCGATTTTCGGGACAACTATCCGCTAGTTTAATTGATTTGTGCCACCCCAAACCGAATAAACACTTGCCAGACTGCCTTTACATAAGACATGACAGTCTAGTCTAGGAGTCTGAATAGATCTTCAGATTCATAGATCAAACAAGATGAAATGCTAGACATATTAGATGATCAAGCCTAAGTTTTCTTTAATATTATGTTTAAAGATTTTTAAAAATGTAATTTTCATCTTAAACGCAGCATTCAGACGATGAGGACATGAGAATTTTGGTAGCCAGAATGGCTTAAAAATTCTCAGACTTCATTCATCGCTGGTCAGCTTTCACGAGCCTCGCCATGCTTTCGTAGCGAAACTATCTATAGTTCGTTCCGTGCGGACCAGGCGTGATTATCGTCATCTTAAATGGGCTCAGGGAATATTCTTAGCGTCTGAGTATGGATCTTCAACGATAACATACTGCGTATCAAAAAACAAGTGTACAGTAAAGGCAATTTAACAAGTTTTTGGACTTTTGTGTGCAAATTAGTAAAGAAGTGGAAACTTTGTAAAATAATTTGGAAACCGTTTGGACAGTGACATAGAAAATGGTAAAATGTAGGCTGCATATGATTCGAAAGAAACTCTACAAAGTCAGGCTATGAAGTTAGCGAAATGTTGTCTTTTTACCACAGCGACCCATTTTCCGACCGATCGTTCCTATGGGAGCTATTTGATACAGTCATTTGTACAAACATTTGTAGAATTAGGTGAAAGCATGTTACACAAATTAATACAAATTTGCAGAATGCTACCATTAAAAACAAAAAAGTTTTTTTAAGTGAGACTGTTTTTCAGACCAATATTTTATATGGCAGCTATACCATATAGTTGTCCGATTTAAATCAAACTTTTGCAAATTATAAAATAGCATAGAAAACCTATGAATACAAAGTTTGGAGATGTTTCCAATGAAAAGAAAAAAGTTTTTCTCACTAAAACTAGTTTTCAGACCGCTTGTTCCTATGTGAGCTATGAGATATAGTCATTCGATCCGGACGGTTCCAACATATTAGCAGCGTGCAGCAAAAATAAGAATTTGTGCAAAATTTCTGCTCGATAGCTTTGAAACTGAGAGACTTCATTGCTTAGAAATAGACAGACAAAGCTCAATCGACTCAGCTCGTCACCCTGATCCAGAATATATATAGCTTATGGGATCGGAAATGAATATTTCTATGCATTGCAAACTTCTTTGCAAGGCTATAAAAATAGAATGAAAGAACTTATATATGCCCTTCATTTCTTAACTGATCCTTTAACGTCAATAAATTCTAATAATCATCAACTGAAAGTATGCACAAAACTGTGCAAGGGTATACAAATGTCAAGCGCGCTTGTACTGATATCTATCAAGCTTCTACTAAATCAGTTGGATCACCCAAAACAGTCAGAACTCTTATCAGTTCACTCAATAACTGTTCCCACTAATCACACTCTCTCACTCTCTCTGGAGACACAGGGCGCCACTCCTCATTCCTGCCACTTCTGCCATTGACAAAATGCAACACAAATATGTCAATAAAATGCATAAATACCATTTAAAGATGTACATTCTGGTACAAAAGATAGTGGCAGAGCCGCAGAGCTAACTGCCAGCACGATGATAATGACCGACGATGATGAGCTGGGCTAGCTGCCTGAACTGACTCCGCCCGCTGCATTAACATAGTCGTAAATACATGAAAATCGAAATGAAATTTCTTTTTATCAAATTTGAAAATATCAACATAAACATGAAATAAATGTGTCCGTTGATAGTCTTATACACAATTCAGATGCATATCGCGAGAGTCCGCTCGTCCGTCCGCAATGCCACACAAAAGGGGTCTTCGCTGGGTCAGGGAGGCACACAATGATCAGATCGCAGCACGTCGCTCGGTCGGCCAATTTGAATTTCGTTTGTTGCCACATTAAAATACTCAATGTGTAAGGTCTTAAATTTGAATTTGAAATCCATAAGCGATTCAATGCCACATTCATAGTTTGTTCTCGCGGGGATGGATGGATGGGGGGGGGGGGGGTCGGGCAACCAACCAATTTTCTGGCATTTTTCCGGCTCGCTCTTGATTTGATTTGCATCTAAATCAGTTAGTGAAATCACACCAACATAACTCTTGACTCGTTCAGTTGAGTTTTCAACAGGCCCTTTAGGTGCTTGGAATTTTAATAAATAATTTCTTGTTAGGCTTGTGGTTTTATTTTAAGTGTTTGCTGGCAATCACTTTGATTGCCAGGCCAAAAAATGGAGTGGGAGGGGGTGTGTCTCTGCATAGATCATTAATATTTCAAACATAGCCGGGAGAGATAAGTTATGGGTTCTACTCGGTGCATAGCCAAGCAGATGTTATACCAAATTCTACAAATGCATGTCGATTTGGCTTATCAGTCAAAACAGTGAGCCGTTGTCTGAGGCCTATACACTTAGAAAAAAACTCAAGTTCTGTGTCTTCTTAGAACAAAACTTTAGCTTTGGATACGATTTTAAATCAGAGATGCTTCATTTAAGAACTTTACAGTATACATCAAGGTACAACAAGTCAGATTTCCACCATGAGCGGAGTGATAGAACTAGTTGGGAATTCTATAGGCAATTTCGAGTAAAAAAACAATCAGATCGGACAAAAAACAGCGGAGTTATTAGCGAAACAGTTGAGCTGATAAGAGCACCCGGTCAGGACTAGAAAAAAGTGTTGCCTACATTTAGGTTGAAAATTTTTGTTACAAAAACAAATTAATGAAAACAAATGAACAGGGTATTTTGTGGTCGGGAAACTCGACTGCAGCGCCCTTACTTGTTTCGACTAAGATTCAGCATAAACACCTGCTGTAGTTTTAATTGAACTCAAAACTTCACCAAAACACTCCATTTTTTTCTGAGTGCAGGAATTTTCACTTGTCAATGTCGGCATGCTCAAAATAATGGACAACCTGCTGCTGTTCCCTGCTGTCTTCGAAAATTTGCGCAATGTCCCTAAGACAGTCAAACAAGAGCGTCAACGTGACGGAAACTCAGCCTTGTCTTTGGATGTGGTCTTGGATATTGTCGCATGTTTTCGGCGCACTTGAGAGATTAAAGCGATTAACATTTGTTCCACATGTCCAATTGCCCAGTGTCCAGTGTCGCTGGGCCTGCAGGTCGTTGCGCATGCGCCTTCTACCAAACGAAAACAACAACAAAAAAACAAAAAACCGCTCGAGTTCTGGGTAAACGCGCGCATAAATCACACACGCCCTGACACTTGTCCACAAAAGTTGTCAGTTTATGGCTTGCCTCCCGACCCTGTGCACCTGTGAAAACGGCAGGTTAAAAGTTCATATTATATAAGTATATGTGAGTGTGTGTGTTGTGGTTCTCGTCTGGGTTTTACAAGCATCATTACACCTTGTTTCCGTTCGTAAAGATAGCTCAGAAGGCACAGCCTCTTTAATTGTTATAGTTTTAATTGCCATTTAAGTTGAATTTCCGCTAACCGCGACCGGAAAGTTGCTACCCATAAGTCTTTTCCAAAGGGTGTGCAGTTGTGTGTGGCCAAACTGAGTCATGGCGACATTTATGCCCCATTTTATGGACTACTTCCACGGAAAGCTTTCAAATTGGCATTATAATGGCAGTACTTCTCCAAAGAGATGCTAATCGTTCGAGTTATGGTCATCAGAGCCAGAGACACGAGGGCGTCAAAAATGGACAAAAGTCATCAGCATTGTCTAAGGTTGGCTTCTATTAGTTGATTTAAAAGAAACAGATTGAATTTACTGTGAGAGCAGATACGTTTAGAGATGCGGTCAGTTGTTTGTAGATATTCTTGACAGCCAGAGAACTGAGTATACTCATGAATGGCCACTAGTGATTAGTAAATGTATGCATTGTCGTTGGGTAGGCATTCATTTGCAGTCCAGAAATATACCCGCTTAGTGCCGGGTACTAAAAATGGCGTGAGTTTAACAACATATCAACATAAAAAAAGAAGCAAAATCTCCCTAAAATTAAGAAATTCGGTGCATATTAAAAGGTGAAATGGCGATTCTCAATAAATTCAGAAAATAAATTTGTAAACTTACACCATCATTATACTCTGTGTACCGTAGGTATTATAAGTTTCTGCAAAAGTATGTAACAGCCAGAAGAAATTATCTCCGACCCTATATAGTATATAATTTCGTAATCAGCATCAACAATCGAGTCGATATAGCCATGTCCTTCTGTCCGTCTGTCTGTCCGTATACGCACAGATCTCAGAGATGGTAAGAGATAGAGGTTTGACATGTATGGGGCATATGCTTCTTATGTGTGCAGGCAGATCAAGTTTATTTTCAATTTTTGCCACGCCCCCGCTATTTAGAAAAAACGTCATATCTCTCACAGTTTTGAAGATAGAGGGCTTGTTCCTTCTGGACATATTTAGTTATTAGGACAACTTATCGATCCGCCAAAGGAATGAAGAAGATCGGATGAACGGTTTTCGAGTTATGATCAAAAGACAGAAAGATTTTCTTGGTACAGAGTATGTTATAGTCGGGCTTGACCGACTTTCTTTCTTGTCTTACTAACTCTTATTTTCTAACCTTACTTTTCAAATTTATGCTGAACGCATATTTTCGTTGGTACAGAGTAGCCTATAGTCGGGCTTGACTGACTATCTTTCTTGAGAACTACAATCGGTGTCTTTTTGATATATTTCTAAATGCTATGCCGATTTTCTAGATTAAAACTTTGAAAATATTAGGGCAAATTTCCAAATTGTTTTTCTAAATTTATGAAACGTTCTTTCTTTAAATTAGGGCATATTATCTACTTCAAATGTATTTGAAGATACCACGAAAATTATGTGCTCTCCAAACTCAAGGACTAATTTTGCTTAAATTTCAGGTTTTTTGAAATATTTTCCTTATTTAAATTAAGAAATTATTCTTAATAAAAAGTCTCTATTCGGGTATCTATCTGCACTAAGAAATATAAATTATTTTAGGGCTGGTTTCTAAAAACACGAAAATACATTTGGGTGGGACTTTATTTGGTCTATCGACTATAAATGTTTCTAAAGGGGGCTAAGCATAAATGACAATGTATTTGCGAAAACGGCTTAGATAGTTTGACTTGTTAAAATGAGCTTAACATGATAGCGACAAGGATTGCCTAACTGTGACATAATGAATTTACGTAAGAAAACGTTAGAAAACTACTTAAGTTAACGCCTTAATCAAAGGGCGTAGCAAAATGTCGAAATATATACGTAGACGTAAAAAATAACGTAATAAACTATAGGTACGAAATCCACAACCAAATCACTTAATCAATTATCAAAATGTAGTATACAAGTAGAGTAAAGTTACGAAATGACGTAATGAAATAACATATCTTCACTTAACTTTACTTGAATTAACTTAACTTATCTTAACTTAAATTGCCCATCCTTACGTCATATTTATTTTTACTTTTTGTAAACTTTCAGAATATTGCAGTCGAGGTTCGAAAAAGCTACAGTAAAAGTGTTAAGCTAGCGCTCTAATGGGAACTACAAGTCCCATCACAAAATATTTTTTTTAAGTCTGTAGGCTTAATTTATTTATTTATACATAACAATGACTAAGTGTTAAGTGTCACCAACTTTTCCATTTTCAATAAACTTTTTCAATTATCCGTAGCTGGGAATTTAAATCATGTTTCCAGCTACAAAAAAGTTCGACCAGATCAGTTTATAACAAAGTAACCAGTTCCATTATAAGGTAATGTTCAAATTCCCGTCGGAATGTCGCACCCCATCCCTTATTGATTAAGACCCTTTAGGGTCTTATAGCCTCTATGACAAAAAATAAGTTAAAGCCAATCGATTCTTGTCCGACCTGAACCAAAACGGTTTCCCCAAAGGCCAAAAAATCGAGCGCCAACATTATTTTTGAGCCAATCTGTTGGGAAATCAACCACCAAGGTCTGAAGCTCATTTTTGCCACATAGGTTTTAAGCCGAGGAATGCAAGAATTCAGATTTGACCCATTATTGTGAAAATAAATTGAGAGATCGATTTCCTAATTTGTTTAACCATATGGCGCAAAGCGAACGACATCTATTAATATCAAGCGCTAGTTAATTATTTGGTAAGCCAAGCTTAACAAAAGCTGACTCAGACATTTTTGCATCCTTTCCTTTCCTTTCATCCTTATACTTGGCTTTACACAGCCAAAAGGTCCAAACCAAGCCCCTCTCCGTCTTTTGGCTTGTGTGCTTCTAAGTTTCGCACGCGAGAAAGGAATCTACAGTTTAACACCGAATCCGAAAGACAAAGATTAATAAGCTTTTTCATGGCCAGTTACTTCAAATCTGGCACCCATAGCTAGTGAAGGTGACCGGATGTGTAAGCTTTAATTAGATGTCCCGGTATATATATATTTCACCATAATACTAACTAGGATAACCTTTTTAAGGACTTTAAAATTGATGCTTGTAAAATAATAAATAGGCTAACAAAATATTGTTAATCAAGAGGCAAGTGTTGGGTCGAAGGTACTCAGAATCTATTCAAAGTTTAGTGTGACCATCATAGATTGTGAGCTTAACAGTCTGTTAGAATGTCAAAATCTCAATGTTCTTGAGGTTTATCTCTAGATAGCAGTCTTTTGAGCAATAATTTTAAAAATCACAGCTAAGAGATTCAGAGAAGCTCACCTTGGACCCAATCTTAAGGCACTTAAGCTTGAGATCTTTGATGCACAACCTTTTTTTATCCCTTGAAAATCTTTATACAAATTCTCACATTGATTTTCATGCATCGGGATTGAACGTTAATCTATCTAAATAGCTGCCAACAGTTTGGACATATACACGACTATATTTGATCTTGATGGTCGCAACACCCCGCTTCTCCTCTGCCTGTGGTACCTGTGCGGTGTACCCGTACCCGCACATTCAACTGATGGATTCGTTCGTGTAAAGTCTGCGTACATGCATGCGGCCTACCCCGTTGCCGTTTTAGCCTTTTGTCGGACTTGTCCGTTCCAGCGGCTTTTCTAGAAAACAATTTAAATTGATTTCAATCAAAAAATGCCTTTTTGTTTTCGGGATTTGTTCATTCTTTCTTTCTGCCACTTGGCGCGATCATGGATTGGGATGGCTCTTTCACTTCCATTTGGGTTAGGGTTTTGGTTTTGGGAAAAAAGGGACACACGCTTTCAGCGTAAAGATCGCATTTAAACGAAACGAAATTTGACTTTATAATAATGCCAGCCTGTGCCCATGATGTTCGTTTGTCTAAGCCAGCATATCCAGCCGGCCGGCCGGCCGGCCAGCCAAATGAACGAGCGAACGAGCGAGCGACGATCCGCAAGATACAATACCGGATTAAATGCCTTTGTGGTTGTTGTTGCTGTTGCCGTTGCCGTTTGGTATGTAGATATGGCGGCACGAAGCTCTTTTTTTTCTGTGGGCATTCTTTCTCCTTCTGCCTTTTGTGTGTGCGTGTTTTGTCTTTTTCGTTTTTCGACTTGATTGAAAATCTAGAAAATCAGGTTAATAGCTTAGGTGACAGCCGCCAATGTTGAATTGTTTAGAACCACACTCGCACACACACAGATGGAGATACGTTGGCTTCGTGTGCCTGATAAGATTGATTTGAGCTCGAGATACTTTCTGCTCTTTTGGCTGGCTTCGGCCATCCCATAGCAGGTCTCTATGGCTCATTGTGCCCGGCACTCAATTAGTTGGTTTGATGTAACTTTTGTCAGGGCCTCCCAGCTCAAGAGCTGGTGTGTCAGCGGCGGTGCTTTTGGTGCCTTTATGCTCACGTCTACGGCATGAATATGCAGATTCTTACCCACAGATATACATACATACATACATGTACAATACTTACGCTTAGATTCAATTACCCATTTTGGCCTTTGGCCGTGCTGCAAGAGCTTATCAAAAAAGAGAAATCTTTTTGTAATTGATTTTGTAATGCGGCTGCCTTCTAAAGATCGATTCATCTATTGTCGTAGGTTTTTTTCTTTCTTCTGAATTGTATTTATAATATATTTTTGGCATTAAGTCTAATAGCTCTTTGGGGGATTTCTTGTGGCCGCGAGTGCCGCCAGAATGGTTTTGTTCGCGATTTGTTGGGCTTTGACATACTTACAAGATTTCGTGGAAGAGAATTTCCTCCCTTGTTCATAGACTAGATAGACCTCATAAAGTTTTACCAAGCAAAAAACAAGATAAATTCATAAATTCTATGGGGACTGTTCCCGAATTGCTTGGCAAGGTTGTAACCTCATAGCTAGCAGCATAATTGCAAATCAACTTTTTTAAATAGCGTTGATCAACTACGATAAATTTAATTGAGTTTACTTCGCTTGTTATTGATGGATTCCTTAGGAATAATCACTTCACTTTACGTCAGCAAGGCATTTAACTTTGTGAACCTTGATCTGCTCTTCTTAAAGATAGATCTTTTAGCACTTACCTCTATTTTTTTTTTTTTAAAAGTTTTGTCAAACTTTAAAGCCTGACTTTGACTCTGGTGTATCTATAGGTAACCACCTGGGACCTTTGTTTTTCATTCTTTGAGCTATTGGCAAAAGAATGCTGAAAGCAGCTGCCTGATGCTTTAAAATTCATACTGTGCATACACTTTTGTTGCTACTGAATATATTTTAGACGGACTTAACCGACATTTTTTCTTGTTATTACTGATCTCCCCGCAATATCATCTTATTCTTGGATACTTCGGTAAGAGTTATTTTACTCTTTCCTTGTATTGGATTGCGAATTGATCTCAACTAGTTACCGCCTTGGTGCTTGGTCAATGAGGCTGAATGGCTTCAAGTGTATGCCTTTAATATTGGCAGTGTCTCATGATTTTAACTGATACCTCGCAAAGTTCTCACCACAAACATAGTTTCGTCCTGTGCTTTTGAACACTACTTGCCACACACGAATTCTGTCAATTTGGCGTGGTTTTTTTACCCTTGCAGAGGGTATATTGTAATTGTTCAGGTGTTTGTAACTCATAGAAGAAACCATTTTCGACCACATAAACCATATATATTCTTGATCAGCATTAGGAGCTGATTTAGCCTTGCCCTATACCAATGCTGGCATGAGGAGGCAATTTTTGACTTGTTTTTTGTCCGTCTGTTTCTATGCTATCTCCTCCTTCAGCTTTAAAGCTAACGCGACAAAACTTTGCACGAAGTCTTCTGGTACAAGTACGCCGCACATTTGTCGTAACCGGCCGGATCGCGTGACTATCACATATAGCTGCCATAGGAACGATCGGCCGAAAACTAGTTCCCTTAAGAAAAACTTTTTTGTTTTCAATGCAAACGTGCCCAAACTCTGTATTGACTAGTTTTCTATGCTTTTTCATAATACTGCCAAGTTTGATCGAAATCGGATATCTATATAGTATAGCTGCCATGAAAAGTAAGGTTAGAAAAATAATATTAGTGAGAAAAACTATTTTGTTTTCAATGTAAACCTCTTTTAAATTGGCATATATTTATTTTATAAGCTTTAACACATTTCTTTAAAGTTTTGTCAAAATCGTATGACTATAGGTTATAGCTGCCATAGGAATGATCGGTCGAGAAACTAGTTTTAGTTAGAAAACCTTTCTGGTTTTCAATGCAAACGCCTCCAAACTTTGTATTTCCTAGTTTGGTAAGCTTTCCCACGATTCCATTAAGTTTGGTCGAAATCGGACATCTATGTAGCATAGCTGTCTTACGAAAGTAGAGTGAAAAAAAGTCTTAGTAAGAAAAGCTTGTCTGATTTCAGTGGAAATGTCCTTCTAAATATTTTAAATGATAAACGTGCTAAAACAAAATTTCCTCTACGTTCTGTGTTGATTTTTTCCCTTATGCTACTTTGGGATTCCCAAACAGTTATACCAATGCTGGCATGAGGAGGCAATTTTTGACTTGTTGTCGATAGACAGAGACTATTGGTGCTAGAGCCGGGGGGTACAGCCCTCTCTGAGGTCCTGTTTAAGGTGGTCTGAAAGCATGCGATGATTCGAAAAGTCGTGTTTTTGCGTCGCAAAGTAAATAAATACATAAAATCATAAGTTTCAAAGGTATACAAATTCAATACTGGACTAATTAGAAACTTTTTGAAAATATATTGCACGATCGAAGAATGAAATTGGCGGATATGTGTCGTGTTGTAAGCATATCAACTTAGTTGGTTCATAACGCTTTAATAAAATACTGGCTCATGGTTTATGGGTGTGATGCAGCGGGTATTGTGTGTGCCTGCTGTTAAATGTGAAAATTTGTCCTCTCACCCGGATTCATTCACTAGCTAATGGTACCAGATTTGTAACTATCCCAGAAAAAGCTTCTCAAACTTAGCCTTGAACTTCTCCCTGTGAAAATGGTATCGATAGTTTTTTTAAGATGCACGAGATGTCATGATTTCACTGAGAATTAAAAAACAGACCCGGCCAAATGGGGAGTACTTATTAAATGTGCTTGTGTTGGTGAGCACTGCAGTCGACTAACTTGCTTAATTTCTTTTATGTGTGAAAACCATGAGTGATGTGTTCCGAAAAATCTCTTTACAAAAATTTGTAATTTTCCAAATCAGAATACTGAACTAACCTATTTTTAAGACCTAGCGAAATGCAATTATTTCGAAAGGAAACCAAAAAAATGCGAAAATTGTTGGCTCAAATGTAACGAGTTAAATGTGTTTGTCACTGGCTTATCAAACATAGTACCCTTGTATTAGCCCCATTCGATTTGGATTTGCATTCACTTATCGTTCAATTTGCGTGCCCATTTCCCCATACAACTTGTCCCATTAGTCGCCGCATTTACAAGCAATTAACACAACAGCTAATCACACAACTGCAAAAACAAAAAAAAAGATTCCCGGATACGGGTTCCGCCTAGTGATCTCTCACCAGCCTTTCTGGGGGCCAGCTTTTTAAGCACATTTCTAATTATTTTTCATTACTTGGCTTGTCGCGCGTCGAGAGTCGTGTACATAAAATCATCTAGTTTATTGACCCATCAGTCAAACGAAGTTGCGCTTTTGCGGTCGCAGCGTCCATTACATTGAGTTATGAAATGAATTTCAAATTTCGCGCCCAAGCATAGAAATAATTGCTAGCTGAAAACAGTAGCCCCCCATACTTACTGGAGGCCGTCGACTGACTCGCATTGATACGCGCCCAAATGCATTTCGTGATTTATCAGTCGCCAGTAGCTCATCTGCGTCCCAGTGGCCATGGCTGTTGGCTGTTGGCTGTTGGCTAACATGGCCACTTGGGCTACTCGGCTGCACTCAGCAGGCATTCTTGCCGTTTTGTTAAATTGAAAAGTTTTCGTATTAAGTTTATGGCAAGGCGTGGCTGAGAGGGGGGTAGAGGAATGTTAGCTGTGGTGGCCGGCGATATATGTTTTGTGTGCCAACTTACAAATCAGTTTTCAAAAGAATCGGCTTTGCCAGCACAGATATGATCAAATGTTAGGCCCACCAAACACTAAGCTACAAAACATAAATGTATTTTAAGAAAATTTACTGCCACCGAGCCATAAATGCTAGCTGATTGCGATGAGGATGGCGTTTTTTTAATTAAAAAGAATTGGGTTGGCGGCAATTCAAAATAAATATATCTGGAACAATTAAATCTTAGAAAAGCCGATGCTGTGCTTGAATTTATAATACATTTTCGTCATGTGACGGAACGAAAAAAGGACGAGTTAAGTCCCACAAAATGTTTATGCGGCCAAATGGATTGGATACATTTTTGAATAGAGTGGTCTACGACCATTTTTTTGACAGAAGTCTTCGGAGAATTTTATCAAACCAATCGCCCAAGACGATACATTCACCCTCATCAGCTCGCACACAAACGATTTGTATAGCCGTACAGCCCGGATTTAGCATCCAATGATTGCCTTTTAGTCTTAAATTTCAAAATTCAACTGCATGAAGAACGTTTTTCTACGCTGTACGAAGCTGCTGATGCGTTTTAAATCCATGTTTTCTAATCGAAATGCAAACAGTGCTACGAAAATTGATTTGAGCAAATATTAAAGTGCATAAATTTTCATGGGGAATATTTTAAAAATCAATATCCCACTTTTATTTAAAAACTTTTGTTTGTTTTTGCTTTTCTCGATATAAAAGTAGTAGCCCAGGTATGACTACACTACACCAGGTATAATGGCTATCTAGGTAAAATAAAGCAGAGGCTAAACTGGCTTTTATGATCTTCTATACAATGGCGAGCCTAGTTGAATTAAAATCTTGAAATTCATAACAATTCCAGTTGCGGTTTTTCTAAAGTTTACCCACTTTTAGGTCCTGAAACTAAAAACGTAAGAACACAAATAAAGTAATAGGTTAAAGTAACAAAGCAACACACAATTATCGTAATAAACTTAGGGACCTCTGGACTAGAACACGCTTGTAATGCCGTCTCAACCAGTTGTGCCTTGAATAGCCTTAAAGTATTCAGCAATATATTTCTAGCATTTTGCAAAAATAAGATCGCTTGTAATTCCCAAGTTGAAACTCCCTGCATGGGGAATATAAAATGGGCAACAGAAATTTGCCGATTTAATATGTTTCTAATCAATTCAAAGTGTCTTTAAGTTAATTTAAATACAAAAGGGACAAACTATAAAGATTTTACTATGAAATTTTTTCCTGATTGTTTAGATGTTTCTTGATTGGGACGAAACGTAACTCTAGAAACTTGTGTATATTACAAAAATTGCCTTGCTTATGAGAAAATAATGATCAAAACTAATCGAAGTTTAAGTACATGTTCCGATTGAATTGACGCTGAGGGGACAAATTTTAAACAAATTTAAAAAAAAAATGGAGTTTTTATCATTTTAAATCCCAGATAAATCAAATTTAAGTCTTAAAACTCTGTACCAAAGGAGTATATTAAGATTGTGCAAAATTATGTTATATCTAGAAGAAAACATCTCTGACCCTATAAATCAGAGGTGCCAGCACTCTATACGCTTCAGCCGCAAGCGAGTGCCGAGCGTAGCAATCACGCGGAACGAAATTGCAACAGCAACTTCAGCGTAATTGTCTCTCTTCTCTTTCTTTCCTGAGCATCTTGCGAAATTGAAGGCAAAAACACTACTTATGCGCTGTCTGCAGCGTTGATTTTGTTTTAGTCGTGTGCCTTAAGCACACACACATACACAACGATGGCAATAGCCGGGCTTCTCTCTTTTCTTGTGATTCCTGATACTTAAAACTTTGTTTCTTATTTGTGTTGGTGACTGCGCGAGCATTTAATGTTGTTGGGCACCCCTGCCATGAAGTATACATATTCTTGATCGGTGGTGGCGACTATCGGCTGTTCTCCACCTCTAGCATAGACAGCTGTCTTAAGAAATTGTTAGTTCCACACCAACAGTAGACTTTGCTGTCCAAACATGACCTAAAGTTTAAAATTCCAAATCAGTTTTGTTCATTTCAGAAAATTTCACAGCTATATTTCTAGCTAGTTTGTTGATAGCTTTGCTGCTGCAGATCAGCAACTTGATCTTTGGGATAATGGAAACACACTGAAAGCTGTCGAAACATTGATTGATGAACCTGCAAAAAAAAAGCCAACCATTTGAAAAGAATGCTCAAAATCTTTTAAAGTTACAATTAATTCCTGTTATTTCCAGCCAAATCTCATCCTGGCTGTTCAGTGCTTCAAATGATTGCAGACCAATATAATCCATGTAAATGGCCAAGCAATTTGGCTAAGCCAAGTGGAGAGTTCCGCTTGGTACAGGCCACCATCGTAAGCGCCCCATGGTGCGGCCACTACGAATCATTTTATTTTGAATTTCTTTTTTCTTTTTTTCAGTTTTTTTTTTTTTGGGTCTCGCACAGATGTGGCCATGAGATGGACAACATTTGCCATGGCTGCCAGCAATTTTCATTATAATTAAATGCACAAGAGCAGAGCGGAGAATTCGAAAATTATTATAATTAAATGCACCCGCCAATGCGCATTTCAGGCGAATTGTTTTATAATTTTGCAGTGCAAAACGCCGCGGCAGCTGCCTGCAGTGCCCGTTGCACCTGATCTGCACTGGCAATAAACTAAATATATCCGCTCTTAAATTATTTATTTCCATATTTGCTTAAGACAAACAGAGTGAGTGAGTGGCGAGCCGACAGGCAGACAAATGTTTAACAATATTTTGATAGCCGCCGCCGGGCATAGCAAATTAGCCCCCCAAAACGCGGTGCACGGATCGATGATGCAGCTGATCCATCTGTGGTGCATAAATGCATGTCATTGCGCAGCAGCGGGGCATGATGTGTAACACCTTGGCGGTGTCCTCTGGCCTCTCCAAAATGAATATGTCAAAGAGTACTTACAAATTCATATGAGTTGATCGCGCGCCAAGCCGTGCGACGATGACAGCACAAATGATTTTCCTGTGAAAGAATCCTTCACAATTGGGAATAGTTGTGGTGCGACTGTGATATACCCCGGGAAGATGTGTATATACAAATGTGGTGCTGCCATCGGTAAGGCATACCCCTTGCATCTTTAGTACAGGGTACCAAAATAATAACAAGAACCGCAGTCACACACAGTCTCAATTCAGATTCCGAGTTGTTGATAATAAATCAAGGCGCATTAAAAGTGTTTTCCATTTCGTCGTAACTCAGCGGCGCGGCAACCTGCAGCTGTAGATGAAGTTGCTGATGTTGATGTGGATGAGTTGGCTGTTGTCCCACGTCATGTTCTACATGTCTTGTGGCCATTATTTGAAGGTTGCCGCACACACCAACTGGCCCATGATTTATGTCTATTGGCAAGCCGAGTAGCCATCACAAATAACTTTTTTATTGATTCACGGTCATGGCCCATTGTCTTAAGCTTGATGCCAAAACGTTTCACAATTAACCAGTCAATGTGTGGCCCCAGCCTCCCGTGGCTTTTCACGCATGCGCACAATTCGATTTTCAAATTTCTGTGGCCGGATTCGTTGCGCATTCCACTGTGCGCGCCATTTCGTTACGCAGAGCCGCCATGGCGTCTCTGACGAGTTCAAGATGGATCGTTGGCTCCCCAGACGACCGCCTCCTGTGTGTTGGCAGGCCCATTAGAGTGGCGCCCACAATTGCTGCTGCTGCTGCTGCTGCAGGGGCATGCATAATGTCGCTTGGCTAATAAAACGTTTGACAAATGATTTTGACATTTTCATTTGGGCGAACGGGCAAAACGCTTTCCACTCACACGGACGTGGGTTTTCTTTCACTTTTGTCTTAAGCTGACGCTGACAGCGCATGCGGGCACCAAGTACTTAATAGATTGGGGAGTGCAGTGCAAATATATGATGGTGTTTGAATGATTAGGCAGGCAATTTAGCTGGCTGGGTGCTATAAGCAGCTTGATGAGGCGTAGATTGACAGTAATTTTAATGAAGATCAGCCAAATTGATGCTGTCAGTGAGGGGCGAGCCATTGAGGGGAGTTTCAGTTGGTGAATGTGTAAATGTTCAAATAGTTTGTTTCGGTTGCCAGAACTGGGTCTAAGGAGCCAGAACTGGGTCTATGATCTTTTTGATTAAAATAGTGTTTTCAATCCAAGCGAGGATTTCCAGTTTTGAAAAAGTATTCTGCTTGAGCATCTTATTGATGTCCATGATGTGGCTTATAACTTTGTCAGCATGGATATCAAAGGAATGGTAGGCAACACTTAAAGCCATTTTCGCAAGTTTAGTTTACGGTGGTAAAAAAGCTTAATGTATTTTTTGGATGCATCATTAGAGTAATTATACAATATCCAACCAACATTTCGAAGATCATTTAAACAAAATCACCATAAATAGACTCTAGTGTGATCAAAACGTTTGCTGAATATTCTCGTACCGATAAACAACTCATTAAACTACTGTAAGCTCTGTCGTCTCTCAAACACTCTCATACTTAGATAGGTTAGTTCATAGATATCAATGCATCAATGGGCGCATTTAGCAATGAAGTTCGATTGACTGCTGATTACAGTAATTCCCGCTTGCGATTTATAAACTTGACAATCATGATTGATGAGATGGAAATATATACAATCATATGATTGGTAAGACCATTTACAACTACTAACCACAAAAGTGAAAACAGAGTGACAAACTAACGGTATCAAAAGTCCTCGAAGCAAATGTAATAACCTAAATTTAGCAATCCGTGGTATTCAGCAGTGAACCTTAAGCTATCGGAATCGTTAATCGGATTTATCTGCTGAACCCGCCCCATTTATATTTATTACTCTGATTACATTGAATACATTTTGTTACTCTCAAATTAAATTGGTGGTAAACGTTATATTAACAAATCATAAAGGTTTTTCTAGCATCTTACAGACCTTATTCATTCACACATTCTCAAACACATTCTGAACTGAACTGAATATTCTGAGTGTAAACAATGGCCAAGTTCAGCAGAGGATTGATCGCTGAGCGGGTATCAAAACAAAATGATACATTTTTGGACAAAGACATAAAAAGACAATATTTTGAACGCGGAACAAGCATTGGCGCCTCTATTTGTCAACATGCAAATTGCTTAAAAGTAAACAAATTAAAGTTGTAGTATAATGTTTTAGTTATTCAAATTATTAATAGACCATAAAAATACATTTTTGAATGAAGTGGTAAAAATATTCCAAGACACGCATACCTGTAACGACTATACAATACTCTACCATCAAAATTATACTCTCAGCATAAATTTTGATGCTGCAGTAGCAGCTGAAAGCAGCGCTGCTACTGCGCCGCAGCAGCGAACAGTCTTTTGATCATAACTCGACAACCGTTCATTCGATCTTCACCATTCCTTTGGCGGATAGAAAAGATATGCAATTTTTTCCAAATTACGGAAGCGGGAGGGGGCGTTACCAAAACTGAAAATAAACTTGATCTGCCTACAGACAAAAGAAGCATATGTCACACAATCCATAAAAAAATCAATCCGAAACTTGATTGAAAACGGGGTGATCCCGGATATTCTTCAACTGTTCCCGGAAAATGATTGATTTTACTTCCATTTTGTTTGTTAATCCCGAAAAACAGGATCACAGCCTGCCCCGATTTAGTATTTTCTGTGCATACATGTCAAACCTCTATCTCTTACCATCGCTGAGATCTGTGCGTTCATCCGAACAGACAGAAGGACAGACGGACATGGCTATATCGACTCGGCTGTTGATGCTGATCAAGAATATATATACTTTATGGGGCCGGAGATGCTTCCTTCTGACTGTTACATACTTTTGCACAAACTCATAATACTCTATGTACCCACGGTACAGAGTATAAAAACCAGGGATGCAAACCATTCGGAAATAAGTAGTGGTTCGGTTCAGTGACTCACACCGCCTTTTGCGAACACCGAAAATTTAATTCCTATAATCCATTTGAATGTCTATAAAATCCTTAGAAGAATGTCCAAAACTTATTACGTCTATAAGTTCTTCGACAACAAAAAATATTGGCTTCAAAAGAATACGGACCATGGATCTGCACAGCAGATTTATCACATTATCTGAGAAAAAACTCTCCTGGTTACGATTGAATTAGGGTAAAGATGTACTACAGAATAATGAAAATACAGTCCACTAGAGAAAAAATTTAAGATTGATGACATGTATATTTATAAATCGGTGGGCAACTGCAGAAGACATGTAGTTACTTTTTTTTGTCAAGTCATCCCTAAAATGTATATCGATTCGGCATCGCTAAGAATGTAAAGGATCGAACGAAATGTCGGATAAAAATGATCTTAGGGAAACGATTCAAACTCCCAAATAAATAAGTAACATTGTCTAAAGGAAAAAGGATGAAGAAAGGAAGGAGGTAGAATCGAAGTAGGCGCCTACTTTCTTTTCTCTATCCATCCATTTTTACTTTTTCCACTCTCCTTCATTACTGTGTCTTTCCACTTTCCTTCCTCAACTTTTTCTTCTTCCTTTCTCGATTCTACCTCCTTCCTTTCTTCATACTTTTTCCTTTAGACAATGCGATTCAGGCCTTAATACTCGTCAGAGAACTGAACCAACTCGAACCATTTTTATTTGTGGTCTTCGGTTCGTTTCTGCAATTCTGAAAGGAAGCCGGTTCGGTTCAGAGAGATCAGTGAGAATGTATAATCGATACTTCTGCTGAACGCGGCCAATGTATCATGCTGTACATTCTGACCAAGTCTTGAATTACCTCTTTTAATATTTGACCTTATTTGTTTGAGCCATCTTAGGCCGTTACTTGAGTTATGACAGCTTTAATTTAAGTGTGCGGAATATACTTTATGAGAACAGTTTCTTTCCAAGTATTTGCCTCTCTTCCTTAAATAGTTTAAGCTACAGTAAAGCGAAATGCACAAAGAGACAAGAAGGATTTAAAATAGTTTTAAGTTCACTTCTGTCTAATACTTCTTAGCATTTTGAATTAATTTCCTTTTCAAATTGTTCAACTTTTGAAATGGGTTAGTAAATGTTGGGTTATTTAACTCTCCTCCCCTTAGAATTGATTCATTGCACTGGAAATGGGGGTTTAAGTGCAAGTCACTTCGCATTCCTCTTTCTAATTACGAAAATTTTTGCTCTACTTTCCCACCCTCTTCAAACAAATCCATTACAAATTCACCAGCTTCAATGCCTCATGTCTGACATTTTCATGGATTCTCAAAAACAGCGTAGCGAGCCAAAAACCGCATTTCCAAAATAAGTTTCACATGATTAGATTATAACTGTAAAATGCATGGCAAACACTCGCACAAAGACGGCGAGTGAGCGGCACGGGGTGAGGGGGAGGGTTTGGGGTAAATGGATATGGAATGGTTGTGGATGTGTTATGCTCCGGCTGGTTTTGTGTATTTTAGCAACAGAAGGCGTCATGTCCCTAATTCAATGTGTCAATTGTGTAGCATCGTCGTCAGGCTCAGACTCAGCCTCTGCCTCTGAGTTGTTCTGCCGGGCCCTGGGCCCGAAGAAAAAGGGAGTTTGATTAATGTAAAAGCTGCCACTGATATGTCACACGCATGTCAAATTCTGACATTTGACATTTTGCCAGCGACTGACGCCACCGACGCTTCGCTCGCCTGGTGGCTGCCTCTGCCATTGCCATGGCCAACCAACCACCAGCAACTTGAGTGCAAGTCGCCTGCTTTATTATTATTATTGTTTTTTTTTTTAAATAACGCATACCATACAAATGTGCGGAGCACTCGATGCGTTAATACATCCGTTAGAGTTCCATTTTGTTTGTCAGTCCCAAACATCCTTCCCCGCTGCTCTACCGCCCCGCCCCGCCCCTCACACATCCTTCCTCCGGTCCTCCGTTGTTGGCACTTGACAACGACGACATTTGCGCATAAAAAATGCAACATTATTTGACTGCGAATTAATGTTAAATTGTTGTACGAGGCCTCTTCCACTCGGTCGAGCGGTCGCTCAGTCCGTTGATGTGGGAAATGTCACTTTTTGACAGGCAACGCCGACAAGTGTACGTACAATTTTTTGTATAAATATTTAATTATATTTTTGTTTCCATTTTTGGGTACGCTCCGCGCTTTGCGGGTTGCGGCCCGTCCTCCACTAGCCCAATTCCAATAAACATTTGATTAATCACACTGACGCACATTTCACACTCTGGCCAAGATCAAAGCACTCTTCTGTCTGCCAGCGGCAATGCTTCAACAACGAGACCTCAACTAGTGAGTGAAACTATTCGCACATTATGTCTAAATAAACAAACAACAGCGGAAAGCACGTCGATTGGGATCCAAAGCTCACGAATGTTTTCCCAACGCTCGATAGTTTGCTCCAGCACAGCAGTAAGATCTATGGCCGCTCCCGATAATGCGTGTGTGGGTGGAAAATTTATTTCAAAAACAATTTTCATGAAAAGTATGCGCATACAGAACTGACAGCTCTTTTTTTGGTGTAAAGAAAAATCAACAAACTGGCTTGGGGATTATAAATGGCAATCCACTGACCCAAGCTAAATAACATGGCCGGCAGTCGATCGATTAATGGTAGTTTCTCCTATAAAACTGATTCAGTTGAAAGTAGGATGACAGAAGGGGAGGAGTAAATATATGTTATTTGGAGATGAACATTTTTTTGTTTTTCGAAATTGGGTTGCATCCTTTTTAAATTCTATCACTTTAACTAATATAGACTTGGGGTAACATAAGAAATAAGAGGTTGGTTCATTAAAGAAAAGAAATCTATTCGATCTTGAATTTTCAAGAATTTACCACTTAACTTTTCATCGAGAGGAGAGAAGAGCAAGCATATTTGAAAGAATTGAATTGAAGCCGCTCTCACAGTTTCGTTTTTTATGGCAGAGAGAGAGAGCAGAGAGCGACATTGGTTTTTGCTCATATGTTGCTTTGAAATTCTCAAGCAGTTTTGGCATTGCTGGAATGGCAAGACTGTTGTATGGTTAACTGTTGACGGGCAAATATTGTTGAGCCGACATTATTTTCAATGATGTTTTAAATATGGGTAAAATATGTGAATGAGCACGCCCAGGGACATCTATTGAAAAGTCTTTTCTTTAAAAGCTCACACACCCGGTCATCTTCACTAGCTATTTATGCAAAAAATGTTAAAACAATCAATTTTAAATTGTTGTTTGATTCGAGTAAGGGAGCCCTTTCTTTTGAATCTGTGGAGCTCTGGATTCAAGAGTGAACAATCTTACTGTCAAGCATGAGTTCAAGATACAAAAACCAGCGATTGATTCAAGCATGGGCAATCTTAAATTTGAGTACGATTAGCAAAATGGAATATTTCATACTTGGAGTAAGGATTCCGCTTTTCAATCAAGAATTTTCACCCTACACTCGTAAAAAAAACAGCCAATATCGCCCTAAAATTTAGAAATTCGCCTTAAGATGGGGGAAAAAAAAAAATCAGAAAAATTATTTCTAAAAATAAGACTAATGCATTTCTGAATATAAGAAAATATTTACCATAAGCTAGAAAATATTTTATTATTTGTGGAAAAGCATTTTCTAGATTTTAGAAAAACCTTTCTAGATTTTAGATTTTAAAAAAAAACAAATAACGAAAATTATTTTAGGGTGGATTTCTAAAAAATAAATTTTTTCAGTCTATCAAGTTTCGGACAATAAAACTTCTTTATCCAAGTATGAAATCCTTCAGTTTTTCTCTAAGTGAAATATTCCGCATTATCCGTTGTAAAATTATCAATAACTTAAGGTATTGAAATTTTGAAGAAACCTCGTACAACCGAACTGGTAACTAAAACTGATCAACTGAACCGCCATCCTTTTGAAAATCCACCGGAACTCTGAAAAACTAGTTTGGGTTAGTAAAGAAATAAACTTAAGCTATTCTTACTCTGAAAAGCAGAGTGAGAAGCGGGAGATTCCCTGTAGAAAAAGAGAAGAGCTACGTTAAAAAGTCACAATTTGGTATTTAAAATGATTTGGGTTAGGTTAGGTTTCGATGGCTGAAGCGTCTTTGGTTTTCCCTGTTATACAATTTTTAACTTCTCGTTACTAATCAAATTTGAGGACAGAATGCATTTTATTACGGCTGGAATCTCTAGATCAGTTGTTTTTGAGAGGTTGACCTAGTGTCTTAAGTTTCTTCTAAGCAGGGCGGGGCAATGGCAGATAACCGAGATGTACTTTTTCATCCCCTTCTTATGATTCGTACCTAATAGGTACTAGACAAGCCTGTTTCAAAGATGGGTAAAAAAGACAGGCCGAATGTGGTACAGTATTGTTTGTGTGAGCCCGCCCAGGGACATCTAATGAAAATTACTTTTCTTTAAAAGCTTACACACCCGGTCATCTTCACTAGATATTGGTGACAGCAGTTCTGAAGTAAGTAGACATTTATTAGTATTGCCAAGAGTTTTCCTTCAAATTCCTAAAACTGAATGACTAATCAATAGAAATGCTGGGAAACTAAGTCACTGTGCCGCCTTGGTTGCTATTAATGTTTCCCAAATACCAATTTAATCCAATTTAGTTGAAATCTTTTTTTTAATGGAAAGTTCGTTTGACATTTCGACACAAAACTCTGTACTCTTTAAGCCTGCGAATTTATTACCTGGCGGTTTTTTGTGTGGCCCTTCAGGCTGCTTACATTTGCACTCCCACCTGTCGCCACAGCATAAATTCACATACTCAATTGAGCTTCCTCCTAACGCCGTCCGAGCCCAAAACAGATCCATTTTCATTAGCGAAAATGTTGGGCGTTTCACACAGCTACCCGCAATGAGCTGCCGACATGCCAAAAAGTGCAGCCATCAGACATATTTACGGCTCCGATGGCGGCGACGGTGGCCCATCCTCACATCCCCATACACTCATCCACCGGCCCATCCAATGAGTTACGGGCTGCGCGTGGTAATGTGGCCAACGCCATCGAAATTTATGCGCCACGCCGCTGCGCCAGCTAAAATCAAAAGCCAAGTGCTCATAAATAAATATCGGCCGAGGCGGCTAAATCAAATTTGATTGCATATATCGGCTACCTGAGAGCAGACGTCGTCAGTAATTAGTTACTCCGAGTTTTGGTTGCCATTATTTTTGGCCAGCCCTCACATTTGGACCATGTCCATCTTCATCTCTTGATTGCTTGTGAACAAAAACGAGCAAATGTAATTTGCATATTAATTACATTACGAGCAAAAAGCGAACTCTTGCCTCGACAGCATCTAATCTGTAACCCCCCCGAAAATTAAAAAAAGATTAATTTAAAGCGATCAATGAACGCCATTTGCTCATTAGCCAGCCGGCGCTTTTTTTCCGAGCCAATCAAAAATTTAAATGAAGCCGCACACAGCCCAGAAACTAAGCTAAAACGCTTATTTTTGTATTTTGTTAAATTAATCCCAACAAAATGAAAATGAGAAACAAAACAACAGATACCCAGAAATTTGGCCGAGCTATTTTAGCGCGCTGACGCATTTCGTTTTTAAGTCAAAATCACTTCAGTTTCGCTTTGGCAAGACACAATTTGCGAAGCAGCCAAATATTATATATATATATATTTTAATTAACATATGGAACAAAAAGGTCACCCGCCTTGATTCGACAAAGGTCGCAGCATTATCGGCCGTAACGAACTCCGCGTGAATGGTCCAATCAAGTTCAAACACAAAAACAAATCTAAATTTTGCTGTTGACCGGGCCAAGAAAGTTTCACATTTGAATTTCAAATGCCTTCAGACTTGACCAGGAATAAAGCAAATGTACATAATTAATCTGGTCTAGGGGGGATTTTGATGAAAAGTTCTTTATGGTGGGGCTGTTGTTTTGGCGAAGACCCGACTATACTTGTGAACGATCGCGTTGACTTAGTGTTCACATGGAATCAAACTTCATTGTGGGAAAATAGTTAAGAAATTAAGTTTCGCTTGAAGAAAGTGCGTAAACTGGATGACCAGCTGGAAAAATTTGAGTAGTATATATTATCTTATCTGTAAGTTAATGTTTCGAAAGATATTACAATGATAAAAAGATATAAGAATCACCCTCCGACTTTTCCTAATACCCACTCGCCTTCCGAACCCAAAACCAAGTGTTCCTTTAAAAGCCCGAACCCGTTCTCAAACTATTATTTCCACCTCAACCACATCTTTATATCGAACAGACTTTTTAATATCACCCCTAAAACGAAAAGTGGCACAAAAATAGTTGGTTTCAAAGTTTCGCGATTTTAAGCCGATTTAAAAAAAACATGAGCTTTGTACGTGAGTAAAGTTTAAGCGGTGTCAATAGTACGGCTTCTTCTTCTATTCCAATCCCTAGGTGGAACATAGGGCATCAAACGGCTAGTCTAGAAAATACTTGATTGAAGTACAAAATTCCTTTATCAGATTTTAGCCCCGATATCCATAATGATAACAGGGTTTCTGTATATTTTAAAAACGAAAATCTTCTTCATTAAACATTTAGCTCTTAAACCAAGTCCGATTTACTCTCAAAATAAGTACAAATTACTCGAATGTCAACAAATTAGTCAAGCTCAAAGTTTTACACAGCTATTCCAAATTCGTTCTTAAAAGAAATCTTTATATTGAACCAAAGAAGGGTGGAAATTTTGCACAGCCATGAATTACCAAAAAAACCAAGATGGAATTACTGTAGGTTAGAAGTCTACACAGAAAAAATAAGGATCCTAAAAAGATCCATTATTACTGGATATGTCATTAATATTCTTTTAATCATCCAACTGAGCTGAAAAACAACCAAAGAATGATAATTTTCTATATTCTTTGTATGTTTTTCAGCTTCGTTGGATGATTAAAAGGATATTTAAAATATAACCAGTTCAAATGGATATTCATATTCATATATATTGATATCCAATAGATATTTTTAAATACGCTTTTGCATTTTTATCTATGTTAGAATTTCTTGAGAATTTGAAAAACGTATTGGAATATTCGAGAAATATATTCGAGTTTATTATTCCCTTGCAAAGGGTATTATAAGATTGCAACGCATAGAAATATTCATTTTGGACCCCATAAAATGTATATATGTATTCTTGATCAGGGTGACGAGCTGAGTCGTTTGAGCTTTGTTTGTCCGTCTGTCTGTTTCTACGCAAACTAGTCTCTCAGTTTTGAAGCTATCGAGCTGAAATTTTGCACAGAGTCTTCTATTTGCTGCGCACTACTAATATGTCAGAACCGACCGGATCGGACGACTAAATCTCTTAGCTCCCATAGAACAATCGGTCGGAAAACTAGTTTTAGTATGAAAAACTTTTATCGTTTCAATGGAAACATCTCCAAACTCTGTATTCCTAGGTATTCTATGATTTTTCATAATTCTGCAAAGTTAATCAAAAATCGGAAAACTATATGGTGTAGCTGCCATTCAAACGATAGGTCTGCAAAATAGTCTTAGTGAGAAAAACTATTTTGTTTTTAATGGTAGCATGGCGAAATTTTGTATTTGCTTGGTTCACATGCTTTCACTTAGTTATACAAATTTTTGTCCCAGTCGTATGACTATATCATATAGCTCCCATGGGAACGATCGGTCAGAAAATGGGTGGTTGTGGAAAAAGATTGTTTTTTATATATTTAAGCGAGAACTTGCCAGGGTATGAAATCTTCGGCACAGAAGAAGTTAACTTAGCTTTCTCTTTTTGTACTCAATGTAAGATATTTTGCACTTGAACTTAGGGCGCGCTTCTTGAATTTTTTTTGTCTTTATTTAAGTACGAATTGATTTTGTTACAAGAGCGTTTGTATTTATTTGACGTATATAAGCCCTCTTATTTTTTTATTAAGAATGTTTCGATCTCAATTTAAGTACTTCCAAGAAGAAAGCTTACTTGAAGAATGTATAAGACTGCATATATTCTATCCAGATCGATATAGAGCTCTATTAATCATAATTTTCTGAATGTACATAATTACTTCCTTGGGATTGCAAATCTTCTTTTCACAATCATGTCATTCAAATTAAGATAGATGTTAATCATTTTTTGTATGAAAATCTCTAAAGATTACCAAGAAAATGTGTTCAGAGTACGATCCCTACTTGTAAGTCTAAGTTCAATAACAACCATCCTGATCCCTCGAGAATCCCTTATCTCATGTCCAACTTTTACAGATTTGCATTTGCATCAGAGACTTCTGGGTAACTCAAGTACTTATACTTATCAGGAATTGAAGCTCTCAGGGGAAGGAATAAAGAAAGCGCATACGAAGCCTGTTGAAAGATCTGGTGCACGACTGCCAACAAGAGATACCAACTTATCAACCTACAGAAGGAATTAAGCACGCTTATGCTTATGCAGTATGCATATGCTGCAGCTGCGAACTTTCTTTTGCTCAAGGGGGGCTCAAGGGGTAACAATAAGGATGAACATCTCTCCCTGACACACTGCCAGACAGGCAGGTGTATATCTTCTATCGACGTTATCGAAGATAAGAACTTTGTGGTTTAAAAAGATTTCGTCTCGAAGAGGGAACAGCACTATCCTGGACTTCTCTGAATAGCTAGCGATACAGCCCTCATTCCTTCTACCGAACTGATCAAGGGTTCTTAGGCAGAGATCTTTATAGTCTACAGTCACCAAGTTACAGCAAGGTTTATCTACAGTTTAGATGAAACAATCAAGAACATATACAGTTTTGTCAAGAGCCAGACCACTCAGTAATACCAGGCAACTTGAAATCGTAAAAAGACCCTTGTCAGAAGCATTACGGAAACCCAGATGAATTACAGACATCTGGCAGTCACATCACCCGATTTAGGTTTCTCTTTCTTTTGGTTGTATAGTTAAATCAGTATAGGTTTCTTAAAGCGGCACTGCACCATGGAACAATTCTGTTTCAGCTGTGAATACAAATACTTCCCCTAGTTATAAGGCATCACCATGCATTGATCCATCGTACCCTCACCGCCGAACTACCTGTTGCAATACTTTTGTTGATAAATTTCTATCTTAAATACTTTCGCCCAAATATTTTCAGTCAGTTTAACTCACATAATGCAAAACGAAACCACATCATCCGCCATTTGTGACAGCTTAAAGTCTCGTAAGCGAACAGCGATCTGGCATACGGAATCGGATGAGGTGGCTTCGCCTCGAGACTAACAATGACCCTTCTCCAGCTCCGCTTGCCGGATGACATGATGAATAGCGTGCTAATTGTTGACAGACAAGCAGCAAAGCGCATGAATGTCAAATGCACAACAAAATACACAACATTTGATTGAGATCACCCAAGGATGTGGAATACCTAACCAAAAAAAAAAACAAAAGAATAACAGTTGACAATGCAGGCGGTATGCGTTCCTGTGACCCCTAAGCCTGGTGGTGGTCGTGGCTGACATTGAGCCGCGTAACTCGTCACAAATTTTCAGGTTTATCCTTACCCTTCTGCTGCCTCAGCTGCCACTGCTTCTGCATTTGCCGAATTTCAAATTGACTTTGACTTTTTGACAATTATTAGTTTAACGCATGTTCTGTTTGCCTTTCTTGCTCTTTTGCTTCCTTTTATTTGACTTGCCAAGCGCGAAATTGTTTGTTGTTTTTTTTTTGTTGTTGGCTGGCACTTAAATTCAAATGCATATGGCCGGGGTCGAGCCTGTTTTGTTTGAACTTCCTGCGATTGTTCACAGTCTCGCTTCCCTGACAGATCTGTGACAGGCAGAGGCAAGCGGCTCCATGGACCATGTGGGGTGGCTCCGGCCGGCTTTGGCTGCTGTTGGTTGGTTGCAGTTGATGGATGCCACTTTGGCCATTGTTTGCCAAAGTGTTAATGTGCTGGTGCTGTTGCTGCGGAAATGTTTCATTTTCTGCTTGCTTTGGCCTATTGAAATTAATAAACATTTTTGGCAATGCCAAAAATTCAAATTCCCGAATGCACAGTGGTTCGAAAGAACTTAATTTTTGATACAACTTATGCTCTTCTTGTGGGCAGATGCTTAGCATCGGGATTACAGCCTTAATATCAAAATTTATGGAATAGATGTTTACAAATCAAAGCTCACCTTTGCTTTCATGCCTAATGTGCTGTGCACAAAGAAGAAACATGTGTAAAAACCATATGAAAATGTTGGTTTTCTAAACGTTTTGTCAGAGATTTTACACCCATTAAGTTTGTACAGCTTTTCTACATATCGTGTTTACATTTCTCGGTGCTACATGCAGCTTTTCTACATGCCACGAACAAAAAAATATACATAATAAATAACACTATTCGCTCCACTCTATTTACATGAGGGGGTGTGGTGCGAAGGAAGGGTAGGGTGGAAGGTGGAGTCTTCCTCCCCTAATCATACAACTTAAATTTATTTTTTGTGGTCTCACCTTGTCTGGTGTACGTACTCATAGCTCACTTACCTTGCCTCTGACATTTATACATAAATGCCGGCATCTCAGCCCATACGACTATCAGCAGCATTGCCGCAAATTCAAGTATTAAAGAGAAGCGACAAGCGACGATGAGCGAATAGATCAACAACAAATTTTTGTGTAGATTTTCTACATGTAGCATTTAGCATTTTAAGTCTTAATTGTTTGATTTAGAAAACCTTTCTAAATGAAAATCATAGCTGTTCGGTGCTGATTTTGAGATAAAATTTTCGTTTAGAATATCCTCACACTTTCAATATCTAAACGTTAACGTAGAAAACCAAAATTTTCGTGAGTTATTCAGAAAAATGTAGAAGTTATTAAAAAATTCGCTTTTTTTCTCGTATTGTTTATCCTTTACCTTGGTCCTCGCAGTATTTAACTTTTCAACATGCATTTACATTTACTTACATTTTTATACCCTTGTAAAGTGTATTATAAATTTGCCCAGAAGTTTGCAACGCATAGAAATATTCATTTCCGACTTCATAAACTAAATATATATTCTTGATCAGGGTGACGAGCTGAGTCGATTGAGCTTTATCAGTCCGAAATTTTGCACAGAGTCTTATTTTTGCTGCACACTACTAATATGTCAGAGCCGACCGGATCGGATGACTATATCTAATAGCTCCCATGGGAACAATCGGTCAGAAAACTAGTTTAAGTGAGAAAAACTGGTTTCTTTTCGATGGAAACGTCTCCAAAACTTTGTATTCATAGGTTTTCTATGCATTTGTATAATTTGCTAAGTTTGATGAAAATCAGACAACTTTATGGTAGGTCTGAAAAACAGTCTCAGTTAGAAAAACTTTTTTGTGTTTAATGGTAGCATCCTGCAATTTTGTACTTCACAGTTTCACATGCTTTCACATAATTTTAAAAAATTTTGGCCAAATCGGATGACTATATCATATAGCTCCCATGTGAACGATCGGTCGGAAAATGGGAAAAAGAATATTTTTCGAAAATATTTAAGCGCGCTCTTGCAAGTGTATAAAAACTTCGGCACAGTCGAAGTTAGCTTAGCTTTCTCGTTCTATTTTACTACATTTCTACACGCGGCGTATAGCCAGTCCAAAAAACAAGACGTAAGGCATTATTTCCGGGTCTTAAGACACCCAACCATTCACCATTAAGAAATACATAATTCTAAATCAATTTACTATTATATGACCTAAGTTTTTTCTTCAAAAGAGACAACTATCGATATGGGTTAACAACAATCGATTCTTCCAGAATTCAGATCGGAAGTTTAAAAAATAAAAAAATTTTGGCCAAAAAACGCAGTCTTTTCAACCATAGTGAATTGTGAAAATGTGTTTATTTTTATCAGTTGTCACAGTTCAAGCAAAAAAAACCAAACAGGACTCGGCGACCCTTGAAAAGTCTTTGGGTAATCCCAAGACATGTGCAAGGTTTATTTTTATTTTTCTATTTCATTTAATTTTCTCTCTCTCTCTCTCTCTCTCTCTCTCTCTCTCTCTCTCTCTGCGTGAAAGTCAGCCACGAAATGAAAGCAAACGCTGGAGGATGGCAGGAGAAGAAAGGAAAAAAAAGATTTAATGTCGACTTTAGGTGATTTATTACCAACAAAATTGCGTCCAGAGCATCGTTGTTGAGTGCAATGCAGCGAGCAACAAAATGGAAATGGAAATGTATAGAAAATAGAAAAGAGAAATATAAAAGGCCCTGGGCAGAAGGACACACAGAATAGACAATTTTGGTTCATTTCAAATGGCAGGCTGGGGTTTTAAGATGGAACTAATAGCATTAAAAACTTGCGTAAATGCACAAAGATAATTTCTATTTTTGAGGGTGTGAAATGTATACACACACACACACAGAGCCCCGTCCCCGGTGAAAGTCATTTCGGGGTCGAGATGTAGCCAGATATGAAGCATCTTCGGGTCTGTGGCAGGAGGAATAGCGTGAGAAATTTGTTGCTGTTTTTAATTTCTTTTGTATTGATGCGACGATTTCGACTTTGATTTCGATTTTGTTCTTCTTTTCTTTTTTTGTCGCCTAAAATTGGATTTACTTGTGTTGAGGGGGAAGACTTGGCTCTGGCAATAGATCAAAATCTGTTGAAGTTGCCTTCGGAGTACGTGTGTGTGCCTGTGTGTGTGTGTGGGGGGGGGGTTTGGGGCTGGCAGGAAAGCAATTTGGAGTTTTACCATTTTAATATGTAATTTAATATCTAAATTGCTTGCGCTTTTGGCTCTATTAAAAATGTATTACCCTCAGCTGCGTATCTTTTAGATACATTTGCACTTTGCACTGATATCCGTTGGGATGCCATCGACCTGCTTAAATATTTATGTCATCTAATTAGTAAATAAATTTCGGTGGGTCACTTGAAATTAGCTAATTAAATAAAAGGTAAAACAAAAACAACAAAAAAACAAAATGATATGTGACAAAAGTTGCGTTTTGCAGGGGGGGATGGAGGAAGCAGTTGGCATTAAGGGAAAGTGAGTTGGGCTGTTGGGGATTTTTAGACGAAGTGATTTATGTGGCAGAGATTTACAGAAGATGTGACCCTAGCCAGACATTGGGGTTAATTAAAATGGATTGACAGCGGGTAACACTTTCTGCGTCATCTGAATGAATTCAACAACTAGAATAAAGTTAAATTACTCTTACAAGTGCAAAAGTATAAAAGTGATCGTATATAAGAAGCGTATCGTAACTTTATGGGCATGTGAGTTCCACTGTGGTCGATCATAACCCAAGAATTCGTCGATCAAATCCAATTAATGATATTAAACGTAGAATGAATAAAAGTGGGTCAGATGACAAATATTGCAGGCATAGTTTTACATAATATTTGCATATAATAAACCTGAGATGCGAAATTTGTCAACGCCATTTGTGTTCTCATTTGGCGAATCATCAAGTCGGTCCATCAAATAGTGAACATTTCTATTTGGACAAGTTGTCGTGGGAATTGGTTACCCGTTTTCCGTGCCATTAGGATGCCAGAACATTTGTAGCCCCCGGGTGGAGTAGAAAGCCGTCAAAAACGCCGAGCTATTCATACGTAAGCAACAAGTTACGAACAAGTTATAGATATGGTTCAATTTGGTTTTTCAGGGTCCTTTGAACCGAACCAATTTCGCTTACTAAAATCGCAGAAATATTTGGTATAGTTTATTTTAAAGCTTAGAAATAAAACTTTACGGGTGATCCAAAACAAGCAATACAATTTTCCATTTAACGAGCCTAACATGGTCAAAACATGCATTTTTAGCAGCTTCAAGTGTTGATTCCTAAAACTGATTTTTGATCAGCACACATAAATCATCTGGAATAACGAGCAAGTCTTCAACATACTGGACCTTGTAGCCAAGTGTTTAAGTGTGGTATTTTATTCTTATCATTAGTCTAACCCTTCTTCTCCCGATGCCGAATCCAAGCCTAATAATAAAGCATTAAAATCAGAAATAGTGCTAAGTCCAACAATTTGCTGTTATCAAAGTCCAGGACGTGTTTGTCTATGAAGCAACGGATGTCCTTCCTGGGACACAAAATGCGCTTGAAAGACTGCGTTTGTCGCTGAGGATTGGAGGCATACCATGAGCTCACTCTGGATGGATGGCTCTTCAGACACTAAATTTGCTGATACTCGTTGAGGAAAGGGCTCTTTCTAGCATAATTTCCCGATGTCGAAACAAACATATTTCTGCTTTACTAGGAAATACGCTATACTGGTATATACATCACCCCACAAACCTCACTTTTCAGGCTAAGCTACTCAACAAAAATTATCGGTGCTTAGAGGTACATCAATCTTCGATCTGACAAATCGCAGGATAGAGACCCATTTACCCAGTTGATCGCTACTTTCTTTCATTTGAGTAGAACCAAATATTTGTTTGGCAAATCACTTGAACGAATTAAGACTTATATAAGTGATGAATGTCAAATTTTACACTTGTTTAGTTATTCGTGCTCAAGCACTACTGTTCAGTGACCTTTTTCAGGCACTCTTATCGAGTAAACATTGGTTCAGTAATTTTTGATCAGTGACTATTGTTGAGTCACTCTTTATCATCAATTTGCAATGACTCTGGTTCAGTTACTCTTGTTCAGTTACTTTTGTATAGTGACTCTAAATCCCTAGTCGAGAGAGTCTTGCTTGGTAATTTTTGCTACAGCTCTTTTGCAGTGACTCTGGTTCAGTTACACGTTTTTTTAGTGACTCTTTTTTAGTTACTTTTGTTCAGGTGCTTTTGTTAAGTTACTCTTTATCAGTGACTATTCTTCAGTGACACTTCTTCACTTATTTGAGTTCAGTTACTTTTGTACAGTTACTCTTAATCTCTTGTCAAGAGAGTCTTGCTTGGTTAGTTTCTTATAGGCTCTTTTGCAGTGACTCTATTTCGGTTACACTTTTCGGTGACTCTTACTTAGTTACTTTTGTTGGGGTGCTTTTACTTAGTAACTCTTAATCAGTGACTATTCTTCGTGACACTTCATCAACCTCTCATGCGTCGTGATTTTTTGTTCAATGACTCTTGGTGATCGCCTTTTGTTGAGTCACTCTTTTTCATCGGCTGACTTGCAGTGATTCTTGTTCAGTTACTTTTGTTCAGTTATTTTTGGACAGTGATTCCTAATCTCATGTTGAGACAGTATTGCTTAGTTATCTTTTATCGGCTCTTTTGCAGTGACTATGGTTCAGTTACACTTTTTCAGTGACTCTTTTTCAGTTCCTTTTGTTCAGGTGTTTTTGTTCAGCAGCTTTTGTTTAGTTACTCGTGTTCAACGACAATAGAGAAAGATAGAGAGACTCTTGAGTGGTGATTTTTGTTCAATGACCCTTGGTGATCGCCTTTTGTTAGGACAGACTCATTTATCGGCTATTGCGCAGTGATTCTTGTTAAGTTTCTCATTTTCAGCTAGTTTTGTAAAGTGCTTCTTCTTAAGGTAGTCCTGCTTAGAGATTCCTTTCTAAGCGACTCTTTTGTTTATCTTTTTCAGTGACTCTTGCTCAGTTACTCTGATTTCTGCACTATTGTTCAGTGTTTTCTCTGCACAGACATCTTCTTCAATCTCTCTTTCTATTACCGAGTGTCTTTTATTGAGTCACTTTTTTTTTACTCTTCTATGAAGTGACTCTGGCTCAGAGATTCTTTTGCAGTTACCTTTGCTCAGTGACTCTTTTGAGTGTCCTTGTGATTAGTGACTTAGGGTCAAAGGTTTTTTTGCAACGGGATTGTGTAAATTCTGAATGGATAAAAAAACCCTAATTTGTCTTTTTTTGGCCTTAGTTTATCACGAAGCTCGTATATACTTTAAAGCTAGTCTCATTTGGAAAAAAGAGCAAGTGAACGAACATTTACAGTGATATGAGCAACCTTTAATACTACTACTACTATGGTAGTATACTACCAACTATTTATTGCTTTAGTTTTCTTAGTCAAACCTAATCACAACTGTGACAACACCCATGCCAAAGTTAAAACTGTCTGACTAAGCAGCCCTTGGCAACCAGTTAGATTTGATTTCCAACTAAATGAGCACCTGTGCCCCCACGATTTCATCATCATCATCATCATTCGGATGCTTCATCAGTCATACACACAAACAATTGGTGCATTCATGAGAAGTGGGCCCTGCTATCGTCATTGACATAATGCGACACTGCAATCACGTCATGGGCCAGCAGATAGCCCACCAGATAGCAACGCCGGCCCCCGAAAAAAAGTAAACGCTGGCTCCTCATCCTCTATTCCTCGTCAGATTGTACAAATAGGTGGACATGTCGTGCACTGCGCTGCCAAGATAACAGAATTAGTGCGCTCTAAACACATTTTCGTTTTCAGATATTGTGATAAAAATTTATTAGTGCCAAGCAGCGGTGGACTACGGTAAACGGTTTGAAAATAGTAAAACAACCGAGATTTATTGCGGCCGGCCGCAAATCTGTCACCGGCTGAGCCGTGAGGCAAACACGAAAATATTTGAGTTGCCTCAGTTTTGAGTTTTTCACATGGCACACATATTTGCCCAGTGCCAGAACAGTAGCGATAAAATGTTAACTCGACGATTAGGGCGGCGCGGCGACAGGAAGAGCGCGCAAACAATTGCAGACTTTGGTGATAAGATTGCCATGGCCAAGAAGACAGCCACCGTCGAGGAATCATAAATTACAAATCATTATGGCCAACATTGGCGGCGGACTTCAAGACCGTTTTGACGTGTACATGAATTAGATTTCGAGAGGAGCTGCTGCCACCGCGCGGCAAATGAGTTGGTGGCTGCTTGTAAAACTCATGATGCAACCGGGCAGATAAGGATATGCGGCTGGCCAGAACGGGGAAGCCATAAAAAGGGCAGTATAACGATTAATTTTTTCCACGTTGACATTTTAGCTTAATTGCACTTCAATAATCCCGAAAAAAGCTACAGCAAAAAGGCAAAAAATGCGTAAAAGGGCATGAAAAGCGGCAGCCGACGACGACGACGACGAAACAGATACAATTTTAATCCCACGGACTTTTGCTGCATAAGCACTGGCAGCAGCTACAGCTCCACATAACACAGAAGAACGAAAAAAAAAAAATAAAAAATAAAACAGAACCCAAAGAACGAACCCGGGCTACATTGTCAGCAGAATCTGCCAACGCACTGCATGAAGCACTGTGGCAAGTGGGCCGACCAACCCCGACCCCAGCACCGGCCAAAAGCGGGCAGTCCGCTACCAAAGTTGACAAGAAGTAAAATGTCCGACGGACTAATTGGCTTAAACGCTGGCAAAATTTATTTAAGCACATTAGTGGGATTTGGTTTTTTTTCCGTTCTTATTTTTTCGCAGTGCCGCCGGCTTGGTGCTTGGTTCATACACTTGCCCAGCTGGTCAACAGAGCTCCGCTTTGTCTCTCCCTACGCGTTTCTGGCATTTGATCTACTTGGATTTAAGTAATGTGAAATTGATATTGATTGAAGGCTCTTTCAGCTGGCGCACATGTGTGTGTCCGCTGGAGGGAAATGCGTGGGATCAAAATAATGTGAGTGCAAGTAGAGGTGAAGTAAAAGATTCAAATCAGATTGTGGTTGTGATGTGCCCCACTTTTGGGTGAGGTGTAAGCGACAACATCCTGTGATTGGCCACAAAAATAGATAATTGTTGTACAATTTAGATCTGGCATGATATCGGATAATATCACCAATTAATTTCCTAATACAGAATTTCAAATTTCCCTTGTTTTTTGAAAAATTTGGAATTTGAGAACTGCTCAACCGATTTTGATAGTTTTTACACCCTTGCAAGGGGTATTATGATTTTGCCCAGAAGTTTGCAACGCATAGAAATATTCATTTCCGACCCCATAAACCATATATATTCTTGATCAGGGTGACGAGCTGAGTCGATTGAGCTTTGTCCGTCTGTCTGTCTGTCTGTTCTACGCGAACTAGTCTCTCAGTTTTAATACTATCGAGCTGAAATTTTGCACAGAGTCTTCTTTTTGCTGCACACTACTAATATGTCGGAACCGACCGGATCGGATGACTATAACTCATAGCTCCATTATGAACAATCGGTCGGAAAACTAGTTTTAGTGAAAAAAAACTACTTTTTTTCAACGGAAACGTCTCTAAATTTTGTGGTCGTAGGTTTTCTATGATATTTTATAATTCTACCAAGTTTTATTGAAATCGGACAACTATATGGAATAGCTGCCATACAAAAGATAGGTCTGTAAAACAGTCTTAGTTAGAAAAACTTTTTAATGGTAGCATCCTGCGATTTATTATTTGTTTGTTTCACATGCTTTCACATAATTTTGCAAATTTTTTGACAACTCGGATGACTGTTCCATATGTTCCATCGGTCGGAAAATGGGATAAAGAGTATTGCAAGGGTATAAAAACTAACTTGTTTTTATTAATTACTCCTAATACCCACCACTAGGATATTTTGAATCGGTCAACAAACAGCGGAGCCACAAACTTTGGTTGATCTTGGACACCTACACTCAGAGAAAATATAGAGAATTTCATACTTGGATCAAGAATTTTCGAGATCAATAGTTCGATAAGAGTGAAAATTCTGGATCCAAGAGCGAAATTCTTGATCCAAGTATGAATGTTTGATCCCGGTTTTCTTGATCCAAGAGCTTCAATACTTGATCCAAGTACGAATCAGTCTCAAATCAAGCACAAGAGTTCTTGGATCAAGTGCTAAACATACTCAAATTCTAGATTACTCATTCTTGAATCAAATGCATACGTTTTTGTCAAAAACAGAAAATGTTCTTCCTATTATCAAGAGCTCATCACATTCAAGAGTAAGGTCGTTTGCTCTTAAATCAAGAGCTTCACAGATTCCAACCTTGCAACAATTCAATATCAGTTAATTTTTCCATTTTGTTTAAATTTATTTCATGGAAAACTAATTGTTTTCCTTTTTGCCGGCTTGAGGAATACACACCTCAAAGCAGCATCAGTCCTTGTGTGTCAACTATCAGTCGAACTGAGGTCTCTCCATGCCAGCAATGCCATAACAGGTTGGGAATTCCAAAGCAACATGAGTGCAAAAATCCATTACGCTCTCCGCTCGATAGCTTCCCCACACCCCTCTCCCATATAATACAAAACTGTAAGAGCAGACTCATAGTTATTCTCTCAAATGTGCTTGCTCTCCTCTCTCAGTTTCTATACCTCAGTTCCCTCGCCTAAAAGCACCAAGCTAAGAACGAATTTAGCTCGACTTCAAGAGCGAAATTCTTGAAAATTTAAGAACGAATAAATATTTTTTCAAGACCGTTTGTTCTTAAGTTATTCGTTTTACTTTTTTCTGGGTGTAGAAACACTCTGACAGACGAACAAGGCTAAATCAACTCAGCTCGTTATGCTGATCAAGAATATATATACTTTATGTGGTCGGAAATGCTTCCTTCTATGCTCTACAAACATCTGTACAATTTCAATAAACCCTCTGCAAGATTATGATCCCGAAACCGAGTCAAAACGGTAATCAAGCAAGTGCTAGACACAGGGGCGAAACTGACTAATTCCTCTCAGTCCGATGTTAGAGCTGGTGAAAGGCAAAGGCCTTAGAACGGTGGGGTCGCGAGTTTAAACCCCACTGGAAACATATATTTATACATTTATATACATTTATACATATACATAGTTCTATCATTTTCGTTGATACCACAGTGCAACTCATCAATTGGTTACGCCTTCGGACCCCGATATTTTTGAAAAACAAAAAATCCCCAAAAGACTTGGCCCTATCATATCGTTAAGGTACTTTATTGATACTCAACATATTTTCACCCCAAGCTGAAATTTTGAAAAAAGGTTAATTTTTTTTAAATCCATATATCGTAGACCGTTTGGAATTTTGTTTTATATTTTTGACAAAGTTATAGATATAAACAAGGCGAAAAAAGTAATGAACAGACTGACCCAAAAAATTCCCATCTAGTGCTCCAAAAGCTACAAAATTTCCAAAAAATTGCAATTTTTTCATGATTTTTTGCCAGAATCGGCTAAGCTACTGGGAATTTGGCAATCCTTTCTTTTGCGAAATTATCCCAAACAACTATTTAAATAAATCCCTAAAATATGCCAGCTTCATACGAAGACCCCTTTATACCATTTCGGTACCATAAAGCTTATCTTTTCTAGATAATAAGTTGGGTATCAAAAAAGTACTTTTGCGATGTGATGGGGCCAAGACCTTTGGGAACTTTTTAAGTTTCGGTATGTTCTTCAAAAATATCGGGGTCCGAAGGCTTAACCAGAAAATGACAGTGTACTTCTAGTCGCTGCATTTTATTTCTGAGGAGTTCTCTAGGCACACAGTCGAGCACAAAATGAGCATACACTTTCTGCTTTTCCTTAAGTTTTATTTGGACTATTGCTGCCAGATTTACGATACCATCGATTATTTAGTATTTGAGTCTGAGTCCCTCTTAGCACTCACATAGCTTTAATTCATGCTGCTAGTCATGTAACACTTACAAAAAGCCTCGGTGATGACTTGATGAAGGATTTATATGTATATCAAATTGTATATTATGTGTTTTAGTTCAAAAGAGCCAAGAGAAAGCATCTCTCAAAACGCTATTACATGTCTAGTTGCTCCATAACTATATCGCCAATAGCTGGTGAAAGGGACCGGTCTTAAAAATTGGGTCTGGTCGAACGCACGAGGCACACAGACTACCCGCTGTAGCACACCCGGTGACCAAATCTTGAGCTTACTAAAATCTCAAATAGATTTGAAACTACTAAAATATGAAACTCAATTTGTAGAAGCTTTCACAATGCCAGATCAAATTTAATTTGCCATAGTGTTCCCTTCAATGATTCATCATCACCCATTTATGTTCTTGTCACGCTATCTCCAACTCTCTGATATAGCCATCAAAGCCCACCCTCTTACCCAAAAAAAAAAACCACACCGCTCTCCCGTTTGCCATCTCTTTCCTGCTAAGTAGATCATAATCAGTTTATACAGATATGAATGTTCACATCGCGTTGATGTATTCGCCCTGTCCGCCTAGCGATAATAAACATTATTTTTTGCACCTAACAAATATCCAAAACGCCATGTCGCCAACGTGGCTATCAGCGCAGTGCCATCTGTTACCGGTGTATGGGCCGTGGGCCAGGTGATGATATTTAGTTGACATCACTTGGACACTGGGCCCCACCGGGCCAACGGGCCAACGGGCCACCACCTCGAGTATGTGCGTTATGTGGGATAGACACGCAGAACCGAAAATCACGTGGCTCAATTGTTTGGCGATTTTAATGGGTTCAAACATGGAAATATCTGTCGTATTTTCCAAAGGGCCCGGCTGCGTGTGGGCTAAGCGAGTTGTATTTGGGCTTAGGCATAAATTAAATTTGAATAAAAAACCAATTCATCTTCGTTAGGAAATGCGTAACGGAGCGATCTGCCAGTGTTATGACATTCGTAGGACTGGAAGAGAAGCCGAAATGAAATTAAAACAAATGGCGAGCTGGTCAGCTAAGTGGCCGCAACGCCCACGTCAAAAGGAGGCGCAACTGGGGAAAAATGGGTAATTGCTTAATTATGAAAATTCCATTTGTGACGCCCTGAAAGTCGTCCTGGCTGGCTGTGTGCGTGCCCGGCCAGGGACTAGGTGGGGACGCATTTTCACAAGCAATTGCCAGCGGTCGGCGGTCGGCGGTCAGCGCCATCTGTCCAGCGGCCTCTCTAATTAAATTATCAAAAATTCATACCGGACGACGAGACCGGGGCCAGAACATGGTCTACATATATCGAGGCGACTTGCTCATTAATTTCCATGTAATTTAGCTCATCCTTTGCGACAGTTCGGTGACATTTATTTGCCAGCTAAATATTTTCTGACATTGTTTAATTGCCCCTGCGCGCTTATCAGCTGACGAGCCAATGGACATTTGATAAATGAACGCGTCTGCATTTTGCATTTCGGTTCCAATTTGTTCACCTTGTTTACCTGCTGCTGCCGGTCTTACCAGCCCGGCCCGGTTTTGCGGCTGGCCAAGTGTCATCGTTGCGCCGCGTTGACAGCTGTCAAAATGCGGCGCTTTCGCCTGCTCATTGAGTGGCAATGGGACAAAATCGATAGGCGGCAGCTTTACTCCCGATGAAAAGCTCCGGCGCTGCGCAGTGAGCAAAACATCATCACAGCATCCCTGAGAGCGCCACATCCTTTGTTTACAATGACAGCATGCTGGCTGGCTCCAGCTGCTGCTGCTGGTGCTCCGGGCTGCAGGACATACTACGTTGATGATGGCCCCGAGCGTGCTCTCCAGAGCGAATGCGAGTGCAGGAGAGGAGAGTCAAAGCTACACACTGGGTGGATGCGAGTGTGTGTGTGTGTGTCTGTGTGAGTGTTGAGCGGCAAGTGTCAACGCGTGCTTTGCCAATTTTTTCGGCACAGCGTAATGTACAAGGACTCCATAAAAAAGGGTATATGCACTGCCAGGAACGACTTAGGTAAAGACAGCATCTAACAATAGTTCTATTGAAAACAAGGATATATGCATTGGATGATTTGCGGTATCCATTTGGGATGGATTTGTCTTAAATGTTCTTTAAATCATCCAACGGAGCTTAAAGTCATCCAAAGGATATGAAAAAGTATACTCATTTGGATCATTTTGCAGCTCTGCTGGACGAATAAAAGGATATTTAAGACATATCGATTCCAAATAGATATTTTTTGGATTTTTTTATTTTGTGCGAGCCTTGCAACATCCCCCAAGTCATGTAATACCAAAAACAGGATCTAAAATGTTGGAAATCCACCAATCAGAGGCAAGGAACAAGCTTATCCAATAGGTTCAATAATGCCCGCTGATATTATGTATTACCCAACCGAATCATATAAATTTTTCTTAGAAACCAAGGCTGTTAGCTAGTTCTGAAAAGAACCAGCGATAACCATTGCGGTTCTGTACGGAGTGTAAGGTTTCTAATATACACAGAAATCTCTAAAGATTTCCTTATAATCGATTGAATTTTGAACTACACAAGGAGAATTTTAGATGTAAAAAGATTGGAACATTGCAGGCTACTAGATTATACAGACGGCAAACCGTACGCATCAAATCTAACTGGCTTTGAATAGTCGGTCTCCAATCTCTTATTTTTTGTTACCTAATCTAGTAGCCTACTAGTTTGGCGAAATTTTACACATAAGGGCAAGCAGTTTTAGCTCGAAATGAAAGCGCTTATACCAAAATTTCTAGTGGTTTCCGGGACACCCCCGTATGTGTTACCTATGTCACGTCTATAAGAGCTCAACTCAACTCAAATCACAAAGACGAAGCACATTTTTCAATTGTCATCTATCAAACCCTATGAAGATTATTAAGCTCAATATAATGTTCGATCTTTACCAGCCGTACCGCCAGGGTGGATTTTCAATAAACTGATCACTTTGGAAAATTTTGCAAGTATTGCGGTTTTCAATCCACCGCTCTTATTTACCCGTCAACAATTGTCATCAAAACCGAGAGTTTCTTACCTTATCCGCCTACTTACCTGTCTTCATAATAATCGAAGAATTCTTCTGACTTCTCATAACTCTATTTCAAAGACTTAAAACCCAAATCCATCTGTCTGGCAAAATATGGTAGCCTAACAAAGAATACCCGAAGGAAATTTTGAATGGTTAAATGAATTTCCGATCCAAAGATGCACCTTTGCTCTTCGAATGTTCCAAATTTTAACATTTAACCTATTTTTAGACATAGATCTCAGCGAACTGATTTGTATAACTATAATTTAATAGTCAACACAAACGAACATAAATATGGATAGCTTTCATTCTCTGTACAGTACTGTGTCAAGGGTACTGGTACGGCCGTTTTTGCTGTCACAAGCCAAGTCGCTTTGCATGTTCCTTTTATAACAACTTTTGAAACGCTAGGTCAAGTTGTTCATTCAAGTCGGGAAGTTAGGGAAGCTGAAAGGTAAGATTTTGTGGTTTTCCAATGTACTTAGATTTGTAATGTTGTAAAGCTGACTGCTAACTACTTGAGTAACATCGTCAGATTGTTTATTAATCACTACCAAACGTTCTTGTGCGTACATCAAGGGAGTTTTACTTTAGTTATAACTTTAAATTTGAAATTCGTGAGAGTATATTGCTCAAATAAAAGTTAAATATGCAGGCAATATCTTTTAGTTCAAGTTTTTTATTTCGCCAAGCAGCTACACTAGTCTTTCAGGAGCACAGTCCAGTAAAGCGAGAAGAGGCCTTTACAATCTCTGAACAAAAACTGGATAACAAAACACAAACTAGAGCCTGAGACCAAATACAGAAAAACCAGGATGTAAGATTTTCAACGCAAGGATTTCTATTGGTGACAGTACAGAGCACAAAGCGGTAAAAAAAACCAGGGCTGCAAACCCAACAAATAATAATGGAGCAGCGGCTCGCGAGCTCGAACCAAAGTGTCCAATGGTTAAGGTTCAGAATTTAAAGGTTTAAGGCTTTTGGGCCAAGGTTTTGCCTCGAATACTTTATCTAAATAAAAAACATTTCATACAGCTATGTAAAGTATTGTGACGAAATACAAATTTCGAAGTGCTGGATACAGACCGTGACTACGTTCGTAAAATTATCCAAAGTAATGCTAAGATTTCATTTTATAAATCAACAAGAAGCTTTGGAGTCGACGATCCTATAAAACAGACGCTAATATGTGTGTGGGGACTCTAATGGCAATTCCGTGCGCTTTTAAAGATGTTTCCATTACACTTTTCTACCGATTGTAAGACTCAGGCATTCAGAAGACGATAAGAAATAGTTTAAATAGAAATAGTTCAGTCTTTCAGAACCATCGGAATAACAGAAGATGTCGCTAGGAAATTGTTCAAATCTGTTCATGTCTATAATTTTTCTTGAACGGAACCGAATTTTTAGGTTCGAAACAGATTCAGGTTTATCTTTTATACCTTAAGAGGTTCGGTTCAAGATTCGCATCACAGTTATCTGAAAGTCGGGTCTGCCCTGGTAAAAAACTTCGTTGAGTAAGGAATATTATCCAACAGCTCGCTGCTTTTTCTTGCAGATGATTTTAATTATGCGAATTGAAACAATTTTAAGCGTGCTTCATTAACAAAAATCGAATCGTACCATTTTTACCAGCAGCTTTGGAAGTCGGTTCGGCTTGAGTCAGGTCTATCCCCGAACCTAAAACTCTTATTCATCAGCCCTTCGTTTGATGCTTTTGATGATTCATTCTAATGTTACCCCTCATAATGTTTCTACTGTGTCTGAAAGATGGATTTGTTTCTAAGCAAATCAAATCATTTCCTAAAACAAAGAATCCTTTTTCCCAAATCCAAATCCAATCACATTGCACCTTTGTACCACATTCATTGCCCTGACCGTACATTTCTCCTATCTATCTATTCCATTTGCATCTTGTGCAGAACATTCGGTAGTCTGCATGGCATTAAGCTCCCCTTTTGGGGGAGCTTTTTATTGTTTTCGGTTTTTAGACGCAACAACAACAGCAATTGAAGAGCGACCACCGCCAGGGAGAGGATTTGTATGGAGTTTGGTGGTGGGGCTCGGAGGGGGGTTTTTGGGTGTGGGGACCGCATTGTACATGACACTCAAACAGTGGGCTGCTGGTCGGGTTGAAAACTATTTTGTCCCGTGCGCTTTGATGCTCACTTCACTTCGCTGTTTTCCTTGTTGTTTTTTTTCCCCCGTCGTTTCGTTACGTGTGTTGTTGTTGTTGTTGTTCCTGGCGGTGGTTCGATGGCGGCAACATTGGCTCCTTGTGTGACTGTTTTGGTGTTGGTTCACTGGGAGATGTGAGATTTTGGCTTTTGTCGCTCGCCGTGCTGCTCTTTGACAAACGCAACGCAACGCGTCGCGACGCGAGTGAGCTGCCAGGCAAAGATTTTATTTATAAAAAATACAAAAAAAAAAGAAGATGAGGCAACTCTCTTTTCTAAAAAAGTTCTAATTCAACCAGCGGCAATGTGTGACAATGGAATAATACAAATTGGCTATCAAATCTGTGCAAGTGCTAGTTTTAGGGCCCATTTCGCGTTTTATTAGAAATTTAGATGGACCAGGGCCGCGTCGCCATGTTAGACGACGCACGCGAGTTTGTTGTTGTCCCTGCAGGCGCCACCGCCGCCGCCGCCGCCACGTTGCCAGTGGAGCCGTTGTCATGGTCGTGGCCAGGATGCTAACCCGCTAACCTTTTGAAGGCAGCCCAGGGGGTTATGCAGCAGCTGCAGGCCTGGAAAGTGCTTAGACTTGTTAAAGTGAAAGAAGCGCGCCAGCCCGAAAAGTCTACGTAGTAGACGTCGATGTACCCGTTATCCGGTCCCCCGCCATAGTACCATAGTATTTTAGTTGCACGCTCTCGCTCGCTCGCTCTCTCCGTCTTCAACTCTCCGTTTTTTGGGAGGCCAAGTGCGTGCTCTCTCGCTCTCCGTCTCGCGCTCTCGATGTGGAAGCTGACATGTTTATGTTTTGGCCACAAATGGCGCTCTCAGTGTCAAATTTTGACAGCCGCAACTGTCAGTACAGTGGCGCAAAATGTGCTAAAATTTGAATGTAATCTTTAATGAAAATGAAACGATAATAATAACACTAAACAGACTAACCCATGGTTCCTAGTTGAAACTACACTGATACAAAAACATAGCCAGGAAACGGACACTTTCAGGGCAATGGCCTGGTAAATTGAGTGGTAAGTTCGCTAATCCAGTCCGAGTCCCCAAAAGACACTGCACTGCAGCATGCTGACAATTTTAAATCAATTTGCTTATTACAAAACGGAAACAGCTTGGGTCCCTAAACAACAAAACGCTATAACACGTAAATATGCAAATTTTGCACAATTTCCTAGAAGCCAGAATGCAAAATGTCGATTTCAATGCTGTCGAGCAAATTTTTAAATTTAATTTAATTAAGAGTGCATTATTACGTTCATTAGTGAGAGCGTGGGTTAACGATTGCATTGCTCGACTCTTATACACCCTTTACTGAGGAAGGGAAGTGATTGCATGAAAAACATAAAGGGCCGATTTCTCATCTTCTACATTGCTGCTATGTGTCGGATAGTCTTAGGTTTTGCTCTGTTATTTGTAGGATTGTGTGACAGATAGCTTTATGTAGCAGATAAGAAAACGGGCCTTAGTCAAATTTCGTGCTCACCAACACATTCATTTTTTTTTGTGCTCCCAGGCTCTGATTAAGTTATGTTAAGTTAACAGAGAAATCAACATGTAACTACTTTTACAATTACTTCAATAATTGTCTCCGTAGCATCTAATTACCCAAAAAGTTTGCCTTATATGACCCAATTACTTAAAGAACTCTACATTTTAAGCTCAATTACTCAATTCGTACAGTTACAATTACTAAAGTAGTTAAAAAAAACTTATTTTTAGAAGTTTTTCATGGTAAAAATACGTTTATCAAAATACCAAAATAAACGAGTCCTGATTGAGATTATGTTATAGTAACGAGACTATCAATTACAATTATTACGTGAACAATACAACACTTAATTACAATTACATTTACAATTACTTCAATAATTGTATGCGCAGCATGTTCTGAACAGAAATTGTGCATGATGTGATAAAATTACAAGAATAATTCTACATCTTAAGCTCAATTACTCACGCCTTACAATAACAATTACTAAAGTAGTTATATAAGTAATGCTTAGAAGTTTATTAATCGATATAAACCAATATAAAGAAAACAAAATTTGATTAAGATTTCGTAATACTATTTGTTATTCATCAATTCAAAACTAATTCATAAACATTACAAAACTTAATTACATTTACAATTACATCAAAAGTTGAATTTATAATGTTTAATTAGTTAGAAAATGTGCCTTGAATGACACAAGTGCTAAAAGAATTTAACATCTTAAGCTCGATTACTTAGACTTTGAAGGTACAATTACTGAAGTAGTTATAAAAGTAATTAAATTTTTTCCTTACTGCTAAAGTTTTAGCAGTCAAATTCCACATATAAGGAATTACGTAAGGAATTTTTTCTTGCCCCATTTCGTTGTTTGGTACTCAGGAAGGAAGGCTATACACAAAAGTATTTTGAGAACTGATCCCAGGGCTAGCAAAAACATTTTACAATAACAGCAACTGGTGCTACTAAAAGTATCCAAAACTTAAAAAAAAGCAACAAAAAATTGCAAAAATGCTACATTGATAACCTGACTGGAGAAAAGCACTTAGGGTACAATACCATCGAAGAACCGGACATTTCTCCTAAGAATGTAAACCTTAATCGGCCAATAACTCACCAAGCAATTGGAAAATCATGGGAGGAATACGTGCGGTCCCTTAGACGCTTAATGCAAGATTGACTCGTCTATCTATAATGATCATGGTGTGAAAAATTCCACCCATTTTCTACCCATAACATAAATTTCCATAAGCTTAGTATACCTCGTTTCCCTCAAAATAAACGGTATGCATATGCTATGCAGCAAACTGTGTGGATTCCAGCACATTTGACAGCCAGCCAGACATTCGTCAACACGAAGAACGGAGGGGCGTACAGTACGTAACATTTGCACGAAAACTCATTATTTTAATTAACTTTCTCTTCACACAATAACAACAGCACAAAACCATATCGTGCGGTTGCCACGGACATCGACATCGACATCGACACCAACTCCGGCTCCGTCTCCGTCTCCGGCTCCTTCTCCCACCGTCCCAGCCATTTCGTTGCACTACTTTCAATGCAATGACATGCCAAGACAAAACTCCATACAGCTGCCTTGCGGCTGTCCTTTATCCTGCTAAATCGCATTACTAACCTGTCATGTGAGATGTCAACCGTAAAGCGTTCGTTGATTGTTAATTTCACTTTTATTACCGCTTCTCGGTTGTTATTGTTGTTGCTACCGCCATTGTCCGCCATTGCCGCACCATTGGCAATTGTTTTGTCGTTTTTTTTTTGTTTTTTGTCGCTTTTTGCAGTCTAAAGCGCCGACTTGCTAAGCTCTTCAAATGGGCATAGAGTTGTTAGCGGGAATAGTCGGTTGATTTTTAGTTGCATTTTGGGGAATCACATTTGGCGCTCTGGTAAATACTTGACACAGTCAGCTAGTAGTGGGTGCATAATTTTTATCCTTTCAAACACAAACTAGTATCGAACCTGCTCTTTGCAGACATAGGTTCGGTTCAGGGAATCGCTTGAGATCATTTATGAAGGAATTTTTTAAAAAAGGTACAAAGAAATGGTGAAAATCGGATAAACGATGGTCGAGTTATAGGGAAAACAAACATTAATGCTGGGCAGCACCGGCTGGAACAACGCTGGGCAGCACTTGACGCACCTTAACACTTCGTGTGACACAAATTTGAAAGCTTTGGAAGCTACAGAAAGCAGACTTGACCAAGTTTGCTAATTGTTTAGCTAATAAAACTGTCCGGATGCATAGAAGGGAGCATCTCTGACCACTTAAAGTATATATATTCTTGATCAGCAAAGACGAGCTGAGTTGATGTAGCCAGCTCCGTCTTTCCGTCAGTCCGTCCATCTGTTTCTATATTCACCGACAGTTTGAAAGCTATCTTCACCAAACTTTGCACAAAGTCTTCAGGTGCAAATAAGCTGCCCATTTGTCAGAACGGGCTGGATCGGTTGACTACAGCATATAGATGTCAAGGAACGATGGGTCGTAAAACTAGTTTTAGTGAGAAAAACTTTTTTGTTTTCAAAGAAAACGACATCAAACTTTGGATTTCTTAGTTTGCTATGCTTTCATATGATTCCACTAAGTTTGGTCGAAATCGGACATCTTTATATTATAGCTGTCATACAAAAGTAGAGACTGAAAATTAGTCTTGGTGGGAAAATCTTTTTTGTTTTTAGTGGAAATGTCCTTAAAACTGTCATTTATTTATTTGATTTGCTAACACAAAATACTAAAAAGTTTTGTCAAAATCGGATGACTATAGCATATGGCTGCAGTACGAAAGTTCGGTGGAAAAATGCAGTTCTATTGAGAAAACCTTTTTTGTTCTAATTGGAATCGACTCCAAATTGTGTATATGTTTTTTTTTTTTGGCTTTTGCATGATTTGCGGTTGATCGAAGTCGGACATTTATATAGGATAGCTCCCTTAGAATAGTCAGGTCCCAAAAGAAGTCTTAAATTAGAAAAACGTGCTGCAAAGTTATAAAAACTTTTGCCGAGCCGAAGTGAACTATTTTCGTTTAGTTAATCAAATCATGCAGAATCAAAAGCTGCCATTAATTCAGACGAATTAAAAGGGAGTGTTGGGAAGTGAGAGTGCAAGTACTTATAAGTACATAGTGTCTACACACATAAAATGCACGCTGGAACCTCATCCCAGGTTCTCAATTTGACCGGAATCGAACCCTTAGAGCGAAGTCCTCTCTTCTTTTAATATATTAGCAAACTATATTTGCAGAATAATCTGTGGACAAGATCTGTGGACATGAATAAACAACAAGCTGTATTAATAGTACGGAAAGTACGAAATACGTAATTCAAATACAAAATTCTTAATTCAAGTACGATATTTTCAATTCTAAAACGCTTGATTCGGGATGCGGGATATTTTAAGTATTCTTCAAACTAAATAAAATCTTTTCGATCATACTTTTGGGTGTGATGGTCCGACTAGCCCATACAATTCCAATTGGGAATTGTGCACTATGCAAGATACTTTCAACTTGATTTCCAGTAAGTACGAAATGTTCTTTTGGAAGGATTCTTACTTAATATAAGTACTTCCAAAAACAAAAAAAAGTTGAAATCAGCTATCAATGGGCGTTTTCAGCAGACAAATCCGATTTGCGATTACTGATTTATGATGAAAGATTTTACCTGCTGAATACAATGATTGCCGATTGCGATTGATAAATATGACAATCATGTTTGCTGAGATAGAATCGTACAAAATCTATGATTGGTGACAGTGATTGCTCGTCCAACTGTTTACCCCAAAACTAAAAATTAACTCACAACCTGACAGCGTTAAAAGCCTTTAAAAATATTGCATTAAATGAGTTGACGAAATGTACTAAATCCAGAAAATAGCCTAACTTAGCGATAGGTTGAATGATAGATAGATAGGTGCTGAAAGCACCCAATGCCTCCAACTGAACGTTTCTTAGAAGTCTCTCCATGCCAGCGGTGGCATAACCGTTTGGTAATCCCAAAGCAGAATGCGCGCAAAAACATCGAGAAGCAGTTTAGAAACAGACAGTCGCGTTTGTGTGTGTGTGGTCCCCATGGCCTTAACGTTTTTAGTGTGACAGATACTCTCCCCGCAGCTAATAACGGCGATCAAAAGATTTTTAGTAACAATTGATAATAAAAAATGCCCAACTTATTACCGACAGGAGCGTCGAGAATGATCATATGTCAAGTAGCCACAGTGAAGGCTACAAAAAGTAGATTCTTTGCTTCGTTCGCTAGATTTTCCTGCGGCTTATCAATATTCTTACACAGAGAATATCCAGCTGCCAAAGAGCACCAATAGAAATGAATAATTTGTACACAGAAAAAAAGGAGGGCAAACAAAAAATGTCTTCAATCTTCCAAATGATCATCAGTTTTCATATAATTCGGTTGATTTTTAGCTCCGTTGGATGACTCAAAGTATATTTTAGACATATCCCAATGGATACTGGAAATCATCCAAGAGAAAAAAGACAAATGCTCAGTTGTCGTTAGAATTTCGCTATGCGCAGCCGCTTTGCGCATTGGAATTGCTATGTGGAAAGCATCAACAAATGCGCCCGATGCGTATAGCTTGTGGGCACCCCTGATCTGAGGCCTGGGTAGATTCGATTGGACTGAATACCTTGGGATTATCTGCTTTCCTTAAGGCGGCCGCAGAACAAACAGATTCACAATTTCCCAGCAAGTTTGTACCAGTATTCAATCTAATTTAAACAACAACCAAAAATTCGGAATTGAGCATAATTTTTGTTTCAGAGAACAAAACAAAATATCGACAGCTCCAATTACCCTCACAATGTCTTTCAGAAATTCCAAGCATTCATAAATCTCCCGAATATAGAAATGCAATCTCTTCCAGCTTAGAAATCAACGCCACCAAATGTTGCCGCTTCTCATCTCCCCAACTTGCCCGCGGCTGCTTATGTTAATTTCGATCCCCCCCAACCTACAGAAAAATCAACCGAAACTTAAAATCTGTTTTTCCCGAATGCCAACCGATATGGATATGGATACGCATGGACACAATGCGTTTGTACAATATTTTCAACACAATGTGAAATGGGGAAATAAATCAAATTGATTAAATTTCGTAGAGCCCAGAAACGATAGCAAGTATGTCTGGTAGTATTGTGTGTGTGTGTGTGTGTGTGCTGTTAGGGGGACAATGGCTTGGCCGCAGAACTAAAAACTCATTTAAATAATAAACCACTAAAAACCGTAGAGCAGCAACAGAAACAACACCAGCAAAATTTAAATAAAAAACCGTTCACAGCCAACGAACAAAGTGGACGAAAAAGTAAACCATTAAAAATTACTACTAATGTGCACCTTACACAAAAGCCAAAAGCCCCACACAATTGGAGCCGGATCGGATTGGACACAAAAGCGTCCCACCAAAAAAAAAAAAGTCACGAATTTTGAACTGAGCTAATGTCTAATAAGTGGGGGCCGGGGGAAGACGCTGAGACATCTGTGCGACCCACTGCGGCGACAGGGCATTAAAATAAACGAGCGTCAATTCATCTTCGAACCTTTTTGGTGAGCCGCCTCCGTCTCCGGCTCCTCCGAGCTAACACCGAACTACGGCCACCAAGTACATAAATTGCAGAATGGACTGGGGAAAAACTAAAACCACTTAACTTAATGAGCATCAAATATCGGGCTCCAAGTGAGTGTGTGTGTGTGTGTGTGTGTGTGCCTGTGGTATCTGCTTGCCACAATTCTCGATACAAATCTATTATTTAGGAGCTGCTGCTGCTGCCGCTGCGCTGCACTAACATTTCAATTAATAAACTGCCCGCACCACACGCACTCCTTGGACCTGAACTCCCACGACTCCGGCCCTCGCCGCCCTACATTCGCACAGCAGAAACGACGAACCAGTCGGAACAATAGCTAAGTATAATCACTTTGTTTGCACCTCTGGGAATAGTCAGTGACAGACGCCGCCGCACGAGTGGAGCAACAGCAGCGGCACCAGTAAGTAGTTTTCGTTGTGCGCCGGGGCAAAAGGGGGGGGGAGGGCGGTACGAAGTGGCACGATAATGGCAGCAGCGTCCACTAGAATGGAAATGGGTATACAGCTAGCTGGGCGCACATGCAACCCGGAGAAGCCAACTCGCATTGCATTTATGAAAATGAGTTGCGCTGCGTTGGCCAATTTGTAAACGAGACAATTGACCAAATGTTGCCATGAGTTTTGTTGTGACTTGATTGTTGGCCAGAGAATTGGTGTCTTTATCTGAAGTGGAACAGGTGACACATTACCATCATCATAAAAACGGAAAAGGGTTTCGTTCGTTTCATACGAAACTTGACAAGCAGGTGAGGAATTGAAGTACATAAAAAGGACAGCAAGGAGGGATACAATCTGAATCTAAATGAGTTGATTGAATGAGGGAATTAATAATGTTAGAGGGGAAGGATTAGATAATAATATAGATTATAGAGTCTTTCCATGACGTTACTACTAGTAAATCGGGAAATGTTGCAACCAACTTCATTAGGCATTCTTTTGCAGTATGTGTCGTTTTGCTGCAGTGTAATCCACTTAGTTTTTGTGTGCTACGAGTATGGCAACAACAAAGAGTAGCAACTGAGCTTAATTGAGGCCTTTGAGCAGAGAACTAAAGCAATATTGACCAGAATACGAGCAAAGGTCTACAAGGTAGTTTTTTAAACATAACTCTCGGTTAAAAACGCTGAAATGGGAAGTCTTACTCCACTAGCCTCACAGGCCATACAATGCACTTTCCGACCAATGTTTCTGTAGGTCGATGAAGCATGCCCTGGAGGATCAGCAGGTTCGCTCTTTTGAAGAACTCCAAATTTGAACCAATTCGCGGGTCTCTACCAACAAACCTTCGATTTTTCGAGATGGGAACCGAAAATTATCAGAAAGTTGGGGATAAGTAGAGGCTACCAATGGACAATGCTATGAAACATGAATTTGCAACCAATTGATCACAATAAAGTGATAAACGTGCTAAATATCCTTCAATTCTTATTTCTACAAAGTGGAACTTCGACTGAGACTTCGTCAGCTATATTCTTAGTCTTCCAGTCTTGGCTACTTAAAGTGTGATCAGGACTGATTTGTCACTTTCTTTAAAAAGTTTCACATTATTAAGTACAACCCTAACCTTAATCATTCTACACTGTTTACATTTTGCGCATTCAGCCCAACAGCGCTAAAAGCCGTTTCAAATTGTGCTAAAGTCCACTAAAGTCAGAAATTAATCAATCAGTGGCATTCAGCAGAGAGTTATAAGTGATCGTAAATCGGATTTATCTGCTGAATGCGCCCATTTTTTTGAAAAACTTAGATCGAATTTGTGTGCCAACTGATACAGGAGAGCGTGGATCAACTAACTTCGACTTTTGGCGATGAAGCACTGGTAAACGTTGATTACTATCATAATTGTCCTTCGCAGCAGGACGATACGTGTAAGGGTTATCCAAAAACCCTTGTTATGCCCAATACAATGCTGTGCAGTGAGATAGAGGCAAGTCTGCTTAATAGTGGGATCAACATTTAAGCGTCCAATTGGAAACGGTGAGAGACGGTTAAAAGAGACTTACATTGAAAACAAAAAAGTTTTTCTTACTAAGACGTTTTTTCTAATCTTACTTTTCTATGACAGTTTTACTATATAAATGTACGATTTCGACCAAACTTGGCAGAATCATGGAGATTCTTAGAAAACATGTAAATACTACGTTTGGAGAAGTTTTCATTCAAAACGAGAATTCTTTTCTTACTAGAACTAGTTTTTCGACCGGTCTTTCCTGTGACAGCTATATGTTATAGTCATCCGATCCGGCCGGTTCCGTCAAATGTGCAGCGTATTTGTACCAGAAGACTTCGTGCAAAGTTCGGTGAAGAAAGCTTTAAAACTGACGGAGGAGATAGCATAGAAACAGACGGACAGACGGCTAGACAAGGCTAAATCAATTCAGCTCCCCATGCTGATCAAGAATATATATACTTTATGTGATGGAAAATGCTTCCTTCTATGCGTTACAAACATGTGGACAAATCCAATATACTCTCTGCCAGGGTATCATGAGTGGGTCTTTGATTTGACTGTAAAATTTGGGTATGAGTAATACTGTATACGCTTTTACGAGTGAAAAACACAGGCACCTGGTGGTTTACACCCACCAAAGTGAACTAGGATACAATACACATGCAGGAACATACCTAGAAAATCGTGTGGCAAGGAACTACAAATACTTCGGATGCTATTTTTCTACAGTGGTAAGATATCGTATGGGGAAGTGGAGTTAAACACCTCACTGGCCGCAGTCGTACGTAACTGCGCGGTTTGATGGATCTAACACCACTCCACCATACTATCAGACTGAGGACATCAGTAATACTGCTTAGACTGATAGCAGAAGGAAGGAACCACACAATAAACTTAAGGGACTCAGTGAAGCTAGGAGAAGGTAATATCTAGACAGCGGATTTTCCATATATTTAAACAGATTTTTATCCAAGTAAGCCAAACTAAATGTGCACAACACTATATGATGTGCTGACTTTTTTGGTTAATAAAATCCATGAATTCTGCACTCAATTCCAAGATGACTTATGTAATTATTTCATGAACTGGAACGTCATGAAAAATGAAAATGATGTGAAAAAATTTGATAAATACACATACTTCCGAGTCAACTAGGACTAAAATCGGTTTAATAATATGCAAAATCCGCTGTCTAGTAGTCGCTATATCCTTTAACCCAGAGACAAAATGATGACAGAGCTAAATTTTGTTTCACTAGAAGTGTCATATAAAATGATAACACAGACAATTTAAAGGTACACAGACGGGGTCTCTAGCGGTTTTAAAACAGTTTAGAATCATTTCGTGACTTTTGTACCTCGTGTTGGGATTGGGAAGCTAACCTTTCTTTGCATTTCAACTGGAGCAGGACAGGAGTTTCTTTTTAAGTGGTCTTAAATTCTCTATAAGTAAGCTGTAATAAGCTACAAACTTTCTTCTCTCCTTAAAAATATACATATATTTTCTCATTTACGGGAAAATCTTTGACCAGAATCTAAATTTAGACCTAGAGAAGGAACAATGCCAATAGCTGGTAAAGGTGAACGATTGCTCTTAATCAAGAACACAGTTATTGTGACCCCCCTATAGGACCCTAACACATTCATGCCTCCTTGTATTGAAATGCGATGCATAATTAAATGCTACAAATAAAACGTTCTTTGCCAGTCATTTTACAGATTACCGACAGCCATTTTGTACCTTTTGATACACCCCTCAGGCACTTCTCTCAATACTGTCATTTCTTTGACTTATCAATTGCCAGTAACAAGCTTAACCAGCTACCGGATCAACTTGCCACCACCCACCCAACCCCATCCCACAACTTCCCCCCTATCAGCCATCAAGCAACACACGCAGCAAAACATATCTCCCATGGTCAAATGCAATCATTGACCAGGACATTGCCCAGAACCAGGAGGAGGCAGCACCACACCCCGGCCCACTTGGGTTGATGAGAAATTACATTTGAACTGCGAGCAGCAGATGCCAATCTTATTAATGTTGTTGCTGTTTAGTAGTTGCAGTCGATGGCCCGGCCAGGCCATGTCGACTAGCCAACATATTTGCATGCCACAACTGCAGTCACAGGCATCAGCATCAGCATCCCGACCAGGCCAAAATGTATCAAATTTCAATGCGCAATCATCACAATCAAAAAATAAAAATTCTGAAATCAACTTTTGTGGTCCCCGTCTCCATCTCGCTCTCACCCGGGAGTCACACTTGGCATTCGCTCGCTGCCGAAGTTGTTGTTGCCGTTGTTTGCTGCAGCTTGTTGTTGGTAATATAAGATACGAAATCAAAAATACATCATTGCCAACAAGCGCAGTTGCCACAGCTACAACAGAGTTTAGGTCCGCAACACAAAAAAAAAAAAGACTTCAAGCTTGACTCGAGTCTAAGCGAAGTCCCAAGCTCCTTTTGGAACTCTCTGCACCGGCATCGGCATCGGCCGCTCCTCCTGGCCCCCTGCCCCACGTTCATTTGTCTGGCCAACGCTGATTGTATGCATGTTTCGCTTTTCTTCTGCCGCGCGCTAAATGAAGTAAGCAAACGTTGATTACATGGCCTCAAGTGTGCGCCGTGTTTGGCAGTCGCCTGGCCAAAAGTGTCTGCACTTGGAAAAATAATCCAGTACGACTGGTCGAAACTTCGAACTTTTAAAGAGACGTGGAAGTTCTTTTGTCTTTCTCTATACACTGACTGATCTAAGCTGACAACCTCAGAAAATTTCCATAAAAATCGTAAAGATGCTTGGTGAAAGCCCATTAACAGCTTGAGCTTCTTTCGAAGAATTTCTAAAACAAAGATTAGCTATTAATTTAAACCAAAAACAAGAAATCTATCATCTCATTTCAAGTCATGTTCCTACTCAATCTAAGAAATGTTGACTTTTTCCACAAACATCTCGATTCAAGTATCAATCTGTTTTTCTGAGTGTGGCCAAAGTGTTGGTGGAAGGATCACCACCGCCTGCCTGCCCGCCCGAATGCCTGTATGGTGCATCGCTCGTCGTTTTTAATGATGACTTCAAATGAGACGCTGTTTATACGTTTTTCATGCAGATACAGCCAATCTGCCAACCTGGCCAAGAAGAAGTCCATAATAGACTTGATTTTTGTCTGATTAAACGAATGCCTGTTGTTGTCCGCTCCGTCGCGTCGCAGAAGTGTGTTAATTTTTAATTAGAGTTGTACTGTTATTTGTTGTTTGCTTGCCTGATCATGGCCCAGAAGGGTTAAGAATGCAATTGACTTTGGCTCGCCCTCTTGACATCGCCAGAAATTTGCAAACGCAACGAGACACGAGTCAGCATTGGTCCGGCCAGTAGTTCCAGGGGAGGGGGCTAGGCACCGTGCATGTAGATGGGGGACACCGACAGGAGACAACCATATAAGGTGGGGCTACGACTCCTCTTTACAACTTACATGTTCTTAATTACAATAAAATGTTACAAGCTTAAGGTGAGGTGAGGCAACCACAACAACAATGACTCCTGGCTTCGGTACACTTTGATCTGAATGGGAATAGGCTGGAGTGCCAGGTCCATGCCGGCTCCATATTCAATATACTCCGCCTGGCATTCTGATTATTATGAAATCGAGCAGCGCTCGAGCCTCAGTCGGCTTTGATGGGCAAATAAATAAATAAAACGAAAATTGACAAGCTCATAAACTCGCTCGCGCGCGCCTAAGAGAAATTCAATCTTGTAGATACAAATGAAAACGCAATCATATTTTATGCATGAGACTGACAAAGAAAAACGGAAAAGAAAAAAAAAACCGGCGAGAAAAGCCAAAATGCAAAAAAAATGTGTATGAATACTGGGATAATCAACCGACTGGAGTGCCTCTCACATGTGGCGTTGTGGTCAGGGTCGAAGAGTGTGAGCCTGAGTATATTGTCAAGTTTTGGCCATTGGGTAGGGTGACTCAGTAGATTGGGAATTGGCCATTGGGTGCCAACAATTTCATCAGTTATTACAAATACTTGACTGGCGATATTTTGGCTTGTTCGCACTCAATATTTTCGATGGGAAATCATTAGAAAAAGAATCATTTGGAATACGCTGTACCGTAAGTACATTGAGTATTATAAGATTGTGCAAAAGTATGCCAGAAGGAAGCATCGCCGACCCTATAAAGTATATATATTCTTGATCAGCATCAACAGACGAGTCATGTCCGTCTGTCTATCCGTATGAAAGCACAGATCTCAAAAATGTTGAGAGCTGGAGGTTTGACATGTATGGAACATATGCTTCTTATGTCTGCAGGCAGATCAAGTTAATTTTCAATTCTGGCCACGCCCCCTGCCGCCCACGCAATTTAGCAAAAACGACATATCTCCCACAGTTTTAAAGATACTCGATTTGTTCCTTCTGGACATATTTAGTAATAAGGATAACTTATTAATCAGCCAAAGAAATGGTAAAGATCGAATGAACGGTTGTCGAGTTATGATCAAATAACTGTTCGCTGCTGCAGCGCAGTAGCAGTGCTGCATTCAGCTGCAACTACAGCATCAAAATTTATGCTGAGCGTATAATTTCGTTGCTACAGAGTATGCTATAGTCGGGTATGACCGACTTTCTTTCATGTTTTACATTTAAATATCAATTTTTTATTTCCTTTCAATGACTTTCAGCTCCATTGGATGAATATCTAAGATTCATTTAATATTATATGGATATTTTAGTATCAAAACATTGATATTTAAAAATACAAATTTCGAATGGACAGTAAAATCATCCATTGGACATTTCTTACTATCCGTTTAGGGCTATCTGTCACATAAACCTACGAATAACAGAACAAAATTTAAGTTTATCTGTTACATAGCAGCTATTGAGAAGATGATAAGTCGGCTCCAAGTTTACTTCCCAACGATTGATTTCAATTTTTTTAAAATCAACCCAGAAATTCGTAAAATAGACCGTAGACTATTGAATACAACTTTCAATACTCTCTACCGGAGTATAACAGATTAAAATAAGATTGTGCATAATCTGCGACCCCATAAACTATATATATTCCTGATCAGCATCAACAGCTGAGTCGATATAGCCTTGTCTGTCTGTCTGTATGAACTCCTAGATCTCAGAGACTAGAAGAGCTAGAGCCACAAAATTTCAAGTGTAGACTAGTATTGTCTACACGCAGATCAAGAATGTTTCTTATTTGGTTCCCGCCCCGCATTAAAAAATGTTGAATATCTCCTTCATTTAGATTAGGATTATTGAGCTCTGATTTTGCAGTGTGGTTTATGTGCCCAATGTCTACAATCTATTAAATTTTCATAAAAATCGGATAAGAAATGGCAGAATTAAACAGGCCATACAAAACGTTGCATAGTTATCTGAGCAGCAGGCACTGTTTCCTTACGCAATGTTGAAATATTCCAATTAATGTTAATGCTCTGTTAATTAACATAAGGAAGTTTATTTAACACTAATTTCCCTGAGTAACGGGTATATTGAAGTCGGACTGGGCCGACTCTAACTTACGCTCTCGTTATTGTTAGCTTTTCGAGACTCCGTCTGTTTAAAGGTATTTGATCAAAGTCGGAGATAAAGTATAACGAGTGAACAACTGAATCGAACTATAAACTCGGCTAAGTTAGCTTTAAAAACTGTATTATAAGCCGAACCGCAGGCTGATGTCCTTGAACCGAACTAGTCCAAATACTCGAATGCTTGCATCTCGGCTTGAAAGAATTTTAAAACTTTGGCACAGATGAAGCCAACTTATAGCTGGGTCAACATTATCGATTGATGGGTTCAAATTATCGAAAATATAGCTAAAAAGATTTTCCGATATTCGATGTCGTTAGAAAGGTATGGCGCTGAGAAGAAATGCGTTTGAGCGCCCGGTTTTAGAACTTTTCGAAACCATTCAGGTCAGCATGATATACCTGAATCTAGGATAATTTAAAAAGTTTAAGGCGTCATTTTGATGCAAAGTTTTGTTGCATGTATTATGCAAAAAAAAGTGGTTTTATACTTCAATAGTTACCCTATTTATGGTCAAAAAATCAATGAACTAGAATTGAAATTAGTCTTCCAAAAAAAGATCCCCAAGTTACTACGAGAGAGTTAAAGTCTGCCTAGCCCCGACTTCGATATGCGCGCTACTCAAGGGAATTAATGTTTGATAGTCTCTCCCTATGTTAATAAACAGAGCATTAACATTAATGTTAGCATTTCAACATAATGTTAGCAAACAGCGCATGCGGCTCAGAAAAATATGCAACGATTTTTATATACTTTGTAAATTTTCTGAGATTGTAGGTTGACCAAAATAGAGAACAAACAGTGACCAAACAGAGACAAATATTGACCAAAGTTTTGAAAGAGAAGAATTTCGGTTCAACGGTATCGGTTAGAACACTATAAAAACTGAGCAGGCGTCTCTTGAAGATCGTATGAACTTCCAACAACGCGAGCAGAAAGCTAAGCAACTCCACTTTTAAAATATTGGAAAAACTTGGAAGTGATACTCAACAGATTTGACCCTTCGGTCCTGACCTCTACTTTCAGAATTTTGTTGATTTAAAACCTTGGTAGCCGTTCCTTCGTTAAACTCTACTAAAAACCTATAAATTTTTTAATGTGTGCCTTGCTTCTTATAGTCATGAGCAAACACATAGCTTAAGTGCATTCTTTTTGGTAAGTAATTTCCACTTATTTTATACCCTGAGTATCCCTGATGCATTCTTATACACATATCCCTACATATGTGGGGCGGTTTAATGCATTTGACTGCGTTGCCAGCTCGAGACTCCAACGAAGGTGTTAAGTTATGGCACAGTCTGGAACTACACACAGCTGGGCATCCAATTTGGATGCTGGTCCGCATCACATTTCGCATTTGCCAGTTGCCGTTGGAGCATTCCATTGGATCTGGGTGGTTTCTCTCTGTTGGCTCACTGTCATACTACGTAGCAGAAAACCACACGCCCCGTTTTGTGCCGCCTGCGCGCTACGCTGTTTGATTTATAGCCCATTGTCAAATTATCCTTGATAAGTCATTAATAAATTGTACGTTTTTGTTGTTTGTTTGTTTTGTTCTGCTGGCCAGTGCGCCACATCGGTTGGCCGTTGTTTTGACGTTGACTTCTGTGACTCTACGTGAACTTTAATGCTCAACACTTTCACATGGTCATAAAAAATTGAACTAAGTAACCGCGTTGCGGTGGCTACCCCCCAGCTCTCCGGCTCTTGGTAATTTATGTCTTTACAAGCTCTCAAATGAAGTGGCAAATTCACACTTTTAGCCCGGCCCCAGACCGTAAAAATGTAATAGTTCGGTCCGGATTGCACACACAAATAACATCATCATAAAAACCAATTCACAAATCATAAATATAAATGAATCCAATTGCATGACTGCCTTCCTAGCCGGCCACAACGATCATCGATCCATTTCGCATACAATAAAGCAATCTGATTTTCGTATCATAAACTTAAAATACTCTGCTGCCCTGTCCCTCCCTACCCGAACATTTGCCTTGGCCAGCCGTAAATCTTCGCTGGCCCGGCCTGGCCGACTGGCCTATCAGCATGTACATGGAATCCAACAGATACCAGACTGAGGTCCAGCTACGATCTGTACGGCTCCAGTGTTTGCGCACGCGCACGCGTTCACCGGCGTTGATAGATTTATGGCGCCAAATAAAATGCCTTAAGACAACAAGCCAAATCACCAGAGACTCAGCTCTCTTTTGGCCAGCGTCCGAAAGGGGTAGGAGTTGCGGTTGATGGCGATTACTGGACACTGGGAATGACTGCATCGCTGGTTAATCAAATAGTAAATGCGAGAAGAGGGCAGTAAACATGATCATTGGCGATTTGTGGGGATTGTTGGGAAGCTGGAAAAAGGTTGGGCATATTAGTTTAACTTTAGGTTAAGATTTAGAAAAGGAGACTTAAGACTTTTTTATTCAATTTTGAAAAATTTCAATTACTTCTCTGTTTCTCAGACTACCTGCTGAATTTTGTGACATTTTAAAACGCACTACTGAGAAACATGTGTCCAATTTTGGGAACCAAGCCTTACAAGAAGGGTTCGCCGCTCACGTCAGCCAGCAGGTCATAATGGAGGATCGATAGTTGACAATTATAGCTCTCTCACTCTAATTCATCTGTGATAACTTCTTTTTTTTAAAAACCTTTGATTCGTGTCAGATAAATCCAGAACTTATTTTGTTATTAGTAAGTTTATGTGACGGTTAGGGCTAAACAGAAGATGTGAAATCGATCCTAAGCTTAATTTCGGAAATACGTCACGCACCACGCGTCACGCTGACGCTGCAGATTTTGTGATGTTCTTTTAAAGCATTCGACGGTAGTCCTCGCAATGAATACTGAGTATTGAGTACTTAAAATAGATTATCTAGTATGGAATACTGAATGTCGAATACTTAGTGTCGACTACTTAGTTTCGTGTACTTAGGTACGAGTACTTAGTTTCGAGTACTTAGTTTTATGTACTTAATTTCGAGTACTTAGTTTGAAGTACTTATTTTGGAATACTTAGTTTGGAGTACTTAGCCTTGAGTACCTAGTTTCGAGTACTAAGCTTTGACTAATTAGATTCGAATACTTAGTTTCGAGTACTTAAATTCGTACTTAGTTTTGAGTACTGATTATCAAGTACTAAGAATCGAGTGCTCAGTATCGAGTACTTAGAATCGACTACTGAGTATTGAGTATTTAATAACCAGTACTGAGTATCGAGTACTTAGTTTCGGGTACTAGTCTTGAGTACTAAGTTTCGAGTACTTAGTTTGAAGTAGTTAATTTGAAATACTTATTTTGGAGTACTTATTTTGGAGTACTTAGTTTCGACTGCTTAGTTTTGAGTACTTAGTTTCGAGTACTTAGTTTCGAGGACTTTGTTTCGGGTACTTAGTTTCAAAAAGTTATTATCAAGTACTAAGAATCGAGTGCTGAGTATCGGATACTGAGTATCGAATATTTAGTAACGACAAGTAAGTCTCGAGTACTTAGAATCGAGTACTGAGTATCAAGTACTTAGTATCCAGTACTGAGTATGGAGTACTTAGTTTCGGGTACTTAGTCTCGAGAACTTAGTTTCGAGTAATTATTAACAAGTACTAAGAATCGAGTAAAAAGTTTTGAATATTGAGCATCGACTACTAAGTATAGAGCATGTAGTATCGATTTCTCAGTTTCGTATATTTATTATCAAGTAATTAGTATCGAGTACTTATTATCGATGACCTAGTATGGCGTACTGAGAATCGAGCTATGAGTAATCAGTTCTATTCCCTCATTATACTCCTTTCAGCTAATATTGTAGCCCACTTCTCATTGGCGATTGAAGACAATTAGAATAAATTAGTTTTTCATTATCAAATTTACCATTTGCAAATGAAATACCCATTACTGGAGAAGGAACTAAAAGCAGCAAACCGATGTCGACCTGTTTACTCTGATGCGCGGAGTACATGCAAAACCTCATTACCTAGAAACTTAGTTATGAACCAACAGTCACTGAACAAGAGAAACAAGTATTGAACAAAAAGAAATGCTCACTTGTTCAGTTAAGTGAGCAACTCAGTTTTGTTACACACAATTTGTGTACATTACTATATTCCCTTTTAGCTTCACTTACAGGGTACTGCGGTGCTATGCTCTGCTGGAGGCAAAAACAAATCCACCAACACGCACCAAATCAAATCTAATCACTTAGTCAAAGAATCGCGAGCACGCAATTTGCAAATCTTCTTCATGGTCGCCATAATAATTCTCCGATACGATAATTAGTCGCAATGCGATTATAAAACATTTCCCAGGCAACGCCAAAGCCGGCACAGCCTACGGCTACGTCTCCGACTCCGTCTCCGTTTCCATCTCCATCTCCGCTCCACGGCGCATGAGTAACGCGCCGCAAAGCTAAGATTTATGGGTCCCGGGCCACGGTTGACTTTGCATTTGTTGGTCTCGATGGCGACACAGTTGACGTTCATTTGAGCACGCCGATCTCTTAGCCACTCGAGGCTAGGCGCTCTCTGGGGTAATTTATGCGCCTGCTGGCCCGTTGACATAATTGCACGGGCCGAGGATCGGTGGGGAGCAGCAGCAGCAGCAGCAGCAGCAAATTGATTGAAATCTTACAACAAACTGCAAAACCTCAAAACGCAGCGTTGAGCGACAAGCAACAATTTTATGAAAAATAATTACACCTTTGTACTTTGTCAATCACGGCGCACATTTGCGGCCCAGCAATAAGCCACAGACAACATGTTGAAAAATCGCTACAACTTTTCATTGAGTCAACACAAATGGGCCAAGCGTTGACTGAGCGAGCGAGCGTGCGAGCGAGCGAGTCAGCGTAAATCTCATTTGAGCCTCTACTGACATGTCGCAGGATTAAGTTGTCAATTGGTTCAGCCCCACACCAGCCCAGCCCCAGCCCCAGCCCCAGCCCAACCTCATCCAGCCAGGCCCATCCATCTCTCCGTGGTTGCGAAAATATTGAAATTATGTTGTGCACGAGAAACGCGAAGGACTGGGAACGGGCTTAGTTGCAATCTCAATACAATGATCGCATTTTGATGGATTCCCCATTGATTTACGATGCGGCGGCCAGTTAGTCTGGAGCTGCAGCAATTAACAGGCCTCATTTTGGCTGGGCGGGAGAGGGAGCGGAGGCTGATTGAATGACTCGTTTGTCAGGTGATTGCCTGGACATGCTGCCAATAAAGATAATTTATGTATGTATATTCCAACGTGTGATGGGTGGATCAACTTGGGCGTACTCCGTGGCCAAGATGACACTGCTTTTGCACCTCTTCTCTTGGCCATAAGTCAATTAGGTTCTGGCCTGCGATAAGATTGGCAAATAAGATGCAATTGATTTTGCTTGACATGCTGGCCGGGAATGAGGTGACAAAATGCGTAGAGGAAGAGGCCTGACACGGCATTTCCATTAAGTATTTATGTCAATTGAGTTTACTCGAAAGTGTATTTTGGGATGTAAGTTTGAGCAAACGAAATTTGATGAATATTGATGGAGTAAGTTGTATGGGCCAGCTAGCTGTATTCTCCTTGTCCTTGGATATGTGCTGATAAGTTTTCTTATGAGCGAGGAAGAGCGTTTGTATTCTAGTTCCAATGGACTGGAAATTGTTATTAACATTTCAACTCTTGGTCAGTTGTTTAGAATCTTTCCATATTTCCAACTTACATAATTTCCAGTTCATAGCTTTAATATTTTTTTGAGATATTTGTATCAACCCCCTTAAAGGTGGTTCGAAACCGAGAAAATAATATTTTCAAAATATGTCACATACTGCAAAACTTTACACAAAATTACCAGACAATGGATCATATAGTATTTGAAATATTTTTCTTGTTTTTTTAACTGGCTAAGAACCAGTCTGGTAATAGTGAAATATCTAACGCCATTTTCCCCACCAACTCACTGAATCACTTTTAAAACGTCTTTGAGTTGGTACACAGACTTAGCAAATGGTCTCTGATTCGTCCTTAAACATGACTGAGGCTCACTCCAATGTCAAATCACCACATTGCTTGGAAGAGTATGGCAAGCTTGTGTAGTTTTAGGCGTTTCCTAATCGCTCAGTCTCCCATCTTGATCACCATTCAAGCAGACAAGACTGACACTTAAGTCCTTATCGATGAGCCATAACTTAACCCACTGATTCGTATGGCTTAACCGAAATGGCGTAACGCTATCACAAACAGTAATAATGTAAAGAAATTGAGTAGCGAAATAGCGTGATCAATTGACAACCCCATAAACAAATATGGTAACGAATTAACGTAAAAAAACGACGAAACAAACAGTCAATTCAAATGAAGTAATCAAATATTGTAACCAAAAACCATGTAACCCAAAAAGGTCACCAAAAATAGCGTAACCAAAAAAGGTCACCAAAAATAACGTAACCAAATAACGTAACTAAAAACCTTAACCGAATAGCGTAGCCAAATAACGCAACCAACTAACTGAACTGACCATATAACGAAACCAAATAACGTAACCATATAACGTTACCAAATAAATAAATCGAAAGACGTAACGATATAATGTATCCAAATAATGTATTCAAATAACGTAAACGAATAACGTAAACAACTAACAGAACCAAATGACGTAGCGCAATATCAAATCAAATAACATTTTCCATTTTAGAACAAGTCAAGCCATAAACAAATATTGTAACCAAAAACCATGTAACCAAAAAAGGTCACCAAAAATAGCATAACCAAATTACGTAAACATATAACCGAAACCCTACATGGATTTCCCAAAAAAGTCATCAAAAACAACGTAACCAAATTACGTAAACATAAAACGTCACCAAATTACCCAATCATATAACGTAACCAAATTACGTAACCAGATAAAATAACCATAACCATCAAATAACGAAGAGCAATATCAAATGAAATAACATATTACATTTTAAACAAATATCGTAACCAAATTACGTAACCAAAACACGTAGCGCAGAATCGAACCAAATGTTTTCTTTTTCCCCTTTTAGAACAATAATTTTTCAAAATCAGCACGGTCGTTTTACTCACTGCTGCTCTACCTTGTGACTATCGCAACCCACAGAAAAAATCCCCATTTTGTATCACCAAAATATGAAACCGAAATAATGAAATATATGAATTCAATTGCCATAGTTTTTGTGAGCGATTTCAATTAAATGTAAATGTAAAATATTTTCGTATCCATCGAAAATGCAACATGTGAAACATTTGTCATAATCAAATCGTTTTTACACATGTGAAAATCTATCAGCGAAATGCATTTTCATGTGGCTGTGGTATAAAAATAAGGAGAGCGTTGATGTTGATGACGATGATTGTGCCCCGCCCGCCTTGTTCATTCATACGAGACCAATATCCATATCCCTTTAGCCATAGCCCACATATACATATACAAAATACATAATTGCGCACGCGATGCAATAAAATTGCACAAATCCAACGTCAGCATCAAAGTGGAGCTGCGGTGGGTGGGTGGTGCATCCTATCGGGGCAATGACGCAAGCTGTCAACTTCCCGCGGTGTTCATAAAAGTCTTGTTTTGTTTGATTGTCGCCCGGCTCACACACCCACACACACACACTTGGCAAGTCATTGCATTTGCATTGTTATCTCATAGATACGGATGTCCGACCGCCAGCCAGGCCCAGCAGTGTTCGACATTCCATTCGCTGTTTGGCTCGGCAAAAATATCTATCAACTGTACATTCCTGTTGCTCTCTCTCTCTCTCTCACCCTTCGTCTCTGTCGCTCCGTTGCAGCGGCACTTATCACTTCATTGCAGTTTTATGACGCGTCAAAATTGATGCTTAACGGTTTTTCGCGCTGACTGTTTGGCTGCATTTGGAACTCGTTGACTTGTTTTGGGGCTGTGTGTCTAGACCTGGTCATGGCCAGGGCCATACAATGAATTTGATTTGGATGTTGATTTGCCTGCCGCTGCTGCTGGCCCGAGAATTGAGGAGGATTGTGGCACTGCAAATGCAACTGTTGCATATATGCAGTTGGCAAGTTTTTATCACTTCAGCTTTCAGAGTTTATGGGTTTTTGGTTGAGTTATGCAATAATTGAATGTTGGCTCAAGCAGCGAGTAACTGCCTCAGTCATTAGTGCACGGACTCATTAGGGAGATGATGCTGAAGTAGAATCAACAAAAAAAAAAACTGGTTGAGGTGCACGTCCTTTGCACATGATCTTCCACATAACAACAATTTGTTGTACAATAAAATATGAACTGACTTCGTAATTAAACAAAAGTCGTAGTTACATCAATGGATGCACGTCGGGTCACACTAATCTCTGTATTTAAAATCTGGTAACATTAAAATAAAATTTGATTTTTTGAAATAAGCGGTTGCACAATGTTTAAATGTACCAGCGCTATTTGTGATGATTACAGTAAGTTGAACAAATCAGTAAGGATTTAAAATGAATAACCCGCCATAGACACTGAAAAAATCCTGAAGACCATGTATCAATCCCAAAAACCTAATCTCAAACTCGGATCCATATAAGAAAGTCAAATAATCGTGACTCGAGACTGAAGTGAGTACGGAAGAAAATCTGTTTCAGCAATGCCATGAGGATAAATGGATACACACACATACGCATAGGCTGTGTGGATTTTTGCACGAATGCTACCTTGAAATTCCCAAACAGTCATAGCAATGCTGGCATGAGAAGGAAGCTGAAGTCGATCAAAGTTCTAAACAAGAGTGTGCGAACAACTAACGACTTCGAGCCTGCAAGAAGCCATCACTTAGACATAAACAAGTAAGGGCGTTGCAATCGAGTGCACCGACTACAAAATACCCTGTTCATTTGATTTCATATATTTTTTGAAGAATGAATACGCACTCTCACACAAACCTATGTCCTTAACCCTAATCAGAGAAAAAAAAGGATATTAAAGGTATCTATTGAATGATACCCGGTATCCATTGGGGAAGGATATGTCTTAAATATCCCTTGAATCATCATGCGGAACTAAAAGTCAACGAAAGGATATACAAAATTATGATCATTTGGATGATTTTGCAGCTCCGCAGATCCTTTACGAATAGATTTTAATTGGATCTTTTTTTTCTGTATACATTATCTATTGGCTCGTAATTGAATAAATTAAAATTAGTTTTTAAATTTCAATGTTACCGGTTTTTGTAACAGCTCTAGCTTGAAAGTAGGCCACATTATTTCCTTTTAGCGGTTTTAGCTCTAACTGACGATGCGGTACCCCCCCGCTTCTACAAGCTCAATTGTTTTGCTTAAAGCTCAAGTGTTTTTTGTCCGATCTGATTGTATATTTTAGAATAGATATATATTGGTCCCAAAATCTGAGATCGACGAGTTCATATTAACAGACTGTCGGACGGACGGACAGACGGACGGACAGACGGACATGGCTATATCGACTCAACTGCTCATGCTCATCAAGAATATATATACTTTATGGGGTCGAAAATGTCTCCTTCTTCCTGTTACGTACATTCGCACAACTTCATGATCCCCCTTTTCCCGTTTTTAATGGTCAGGTTAAAAGTCAAAAATCAGATGGCCTCTTACGGCAAGCTTGTTTTTGAAGTAACACGAATATCGCATTCAATTTAATATCAACGAACGAATTCTGAGATATTCCGAAGAGTAGCTAAAGAGTCTTCTAGAAGTGTCGCAAAAGTCCTTTTTAGAAGAGTCGCATAGTATTCTCCCGGAGATCAAAGCTATAATGCGCAGCTCAATCAGCTTTATACAAGAAGATGTAATAACATCTAACATTTGGAAGATTATCTTATCTAAAATCACCTGAAAAGGTCTTCTTCAACCCCTTTTGATAATTGAAAAGAAATAAGTATCATGTTCGGTTTAAGGAGAACACGAAAATGACTCATGTACCTGCTTAAAATGTGGTTTATTAAAGAACGAATTGAAAAATACTTGCAAATGACTCGAAAATAAGTCGAAACTGGTCAGAAGAAAGGGGTTTTAACCCCATTTTTTAACGACATTTCAAGAAGAAAGCCATTTTCAGTCGACATAAATATCAGTGAAGATCAAAAACAAGATAAAAAGTCAGTCAAGCCCCACTTTAACATACTTTGTTCTAAGGTAATTATACGCTCAGCATACATTTTGATGCTGCAGTAACAGTTGAAAACAGCGTGGCTACTGCGATGCAGCAGCGAACAGTCTTTTGATCATAACTCGACAACCGCTCATCCGATCTTAACCATTCTTTTGGCAGATCGATAAGTAATCCTGATTACTAAATATGTATAGAAGATATGAACCATCTATTTTTAAAATTGTGGGAGATATGATGTTTTTTCTAAACTGCGGGGGCGGCAGGGGGCGTGGCCAAAATTGATTATAAACTTGATCAGCCTGTAGACATAAGATGCATATGTCCCATACATGTTAAACCCTTATCTCTTACCATCTCTGAGATCTGTGAGTTCATACGTACAGACAGACAGACGGGCATGGCTATACCGACTCGGCTGTTGATGCTGATCAAGAATATATATACTTTATGGGGTAGGAGATGTTTCCTTCTGGCTGTTATATACTTTTGCACAAACTTAGAATACTCTACACTACACTACAGTACAGCGGATAATAAGTTTCATGTTCGAATTGAGGAGAACTCGAAAATGACTCATGCAACTGCTTAAAATGTGGTTAAAAAAAACTCTCAAATTACTCGAAAATGAGTCGTAACTTTTCAAACGAACGGATTAAAACGACTCTTCAAAAAGAATGCGGGTAGCACACTATTTTCTGTCAACATAAATATCATTTATGATCAAAAAAAGACTCGAAACTGATCAAAAATTACATAACATTTTGGCAGGACTTCTCCGCTCCCTCGCTTGAAAAATTGAAACTTCCCACCCAACATTTGGAAGATCAACAAAAATGATGAGTCTTTTTCGAGACCTTTGATGATTGTTATATGCGACTCAAAGAAGGCTCGAAAACCAGTAGCGGATCTAGGGGGGGGGAGGGCTAATGGCTTCAGTCCCCATAACCAGGCAAACCCTAGATCCGCGGCTGTCGAAAACTACTCATGCATATGCTTAAAATATGCTTGCTCGTAATACGACTCGGAAAACTATCTCGAATGACTCGAAAAAGAGTCTTAATTGACCAGAAGAACGGGTTAAAAACAACTCTTTAAGACGAGTAGCGCCTAGGGTACCATTCTCTCCCACCAAATGACATTTTTAATCAGATTGAGGACTCGAAAATGACTCGATTGTGATCAAAAAAATTTCACAAAATGTTTGCTGGGCTATATTAATTTCCAGGACGACTCCCAGAAGATTCTTTTTGGAGATGGGCGATTAACAATCGCGGAAATGTTTGCAGGGATTTTGAATTAGTTCAGATTTTAAGAAATTTCAATTAAGTCTAGCGATCCAATTGGTACTAAGATTTTAGCAGAGGAATCTCAGCAAATTTCAATTGTAATGGACTCAGGAGGAGGCCAGGGCAGACCACAGAATGCCTTGATTAATAACAAGCAATTGAAACTGTAATAAACACAAATGTCACGAATGCATTTCGTTGGAAAGATATTGCGAAAAGAAGAAGATCTGTCCGATGCAATAACCAAGTCAGTAACACAGCAAAGTTTTGGCTAAGAGCACAAGAATGGCCACAAAATTGATCGCAGAAATGAAATGAATGAAACGAATCGATAAATGTCATCATGGTTTACTTGGGCCAACTTAGCTTTGTTTCATTAAGGATCACAAATTAATTTAATAGTAATTCAAAAGAAGCAGCTCTCACATCATCCTCATTCCATTACAAATGGTCTCTTGGGCTTCGCTAGTTTGCAATCTCTCACCGGACTCCCAGCTGCTTCGATTCGCAATCAATTCTGCGACTCCATTTTGCAATCTTAATGTCCAACAACAACAGCAAAACTACTGTTAAAATCAAACATACACAACTTGAACCAGCATTTTTTGGGCATATGTGAATATATATTTTACGATCATTCGCTGTTTTGCTCTTCACAGTCATAAAAAAGAACTCAGTCAGTGCCCCCCGATTGGATGGTGAAACTTTTAATTTGATGCTAAAATACTGATAGTCCCGTCCGGCGACACTTAAATGGCATATTAAAGTTGGCTTTTATGTTTGGCTTCTATTAGCAAAATAAACTGTGGCGCGTTAAATGGCGAGAGATCCTCGAGCGGGTTGGAGGGGGCCAACACAATAACAGAAAGCGATCATAAAACTTCAACGCCTTTTTTATGAATTTATTTTAATGATTAAGCATTAAAACAGCATATAAAGATTCCAGTTGTGGCAGCAGCAGGAGAATCTTGCAGCCTGTAGCCTGTGGCCTGTACCAATGGATGTATTTTGGTCTATGGCCGACAGCAAGGTGTCGGCTTACATGTGCCGGAGATGGCCGGGATCAGCGAAAGCGAAAGTGAGGCACTGTTTGAGTTTGGGTAATGAAATTAACAACGCATCGTTTGCTGCGCTTCAACAATTGTTTTGTTTCAATTTCTGGTTGCGCCCCTTGACAGGCAGGAAGACGGAGAGACTTGCTTAAGTGCCCCTTGCCGTGGTTGTTGTTGTTGTTTCCATTGGTTTCCCCGAAGCCTTCAGCTGCATTTTTCAAAGGAAAACGTAGCGGGTCCTGTTTGGTGCTGCCTACCTGAAAATCCGCTTAGTGGTTGTTAGTGTCCCCGTTTTTGACGACAAGAAGTCAAACTCTCGATTTACGACCATTTTGTTTGAGCAATATGTGTGTGTGTGTGTGTTGACTGATGCGCGTCGTCCTTCGTCCTTCGTCCTTGCTCGCCACATGCCCAACAGTTGTGTAAATTGTACAGTTTTTACTTTCAGCTGTCGACCGTAGGCCTCAGGTTGACCCACCATCTTCAAGTGACTCAATTTTCAAATTTACACTTAATTATATTATTAAATATAAAAACAAAAAAAATAAGAGAAATCCTTTTTACGACCCATGCACCCAATTTATGCCCTGCCATATTTCATTGCCTCATTTGCTCGCTCGGTTTTATGTGCCTTTTCCAATCAAATTGTCGTGAAAATATATAAACCAAAATAGAAATGTTCACGATTCAATTAAAAGATCGTAAAAGTTTTTTCTGAATGGTTGGAAAATGTTTGCCTGCTCCACACAACATGAAGTTATTTTGTCATAAAAAAAAAAGGTCTCAAATTGTTGTTAGAACATAAAAATCAGTAATAAAATCAACGTATTGATAAGTAAGTGATAGATAAGCACATGCAGCCCGTGGATGCTGCGTGGGAGGTGGTCTTCTATGGCATATCTTCTGAAGGCTAGGCCAAGCCAGATGCTTGAAAGTAAATGCATTCCAAGCTGAGTTATCATTTGAAGTTTGCAACGCATAGAAATAATCATTTCCGACCCCATAAACTATATATATTCTTGATCAAGGTGACGAGCTGAGTCGATTAAGCTTTATTCGTCCGTCTGTTCGTCTGTCTGTCTGTTCCTACGCGAGCTAGTCTCTCAGTTTTGAAGCTTTCGAGCTGAAATTATGCACAAAGTCTTCTTTTTGCTGCACACTACTTATATGTAGGCACCGACCGGATCAGATGACTATATCTCATAGCTCCCATAGCAACAAACGGTCGGAAAATTAGTTTTAGTGAAAAAAAACCTTTTTTATTTTCAATGCAAACGTCTCCAAACTTTGTAATCGTAAGTTTTCTATGTTTTTTTATATTTCTACCAAGTTTTTTTAAAATCGGACAACTATATGGTATTGCTGCCATACAAAAGAAATGGCAGTCTTAGGTAGAAAAACTTTTTTGTTTTTAAAGGTAGCATTCTGCAATTTTGTATTTGTTTGTTTCACATGCTTTTACATAATTTTGCAAATTTTTGGCCAAATCGGATGATTATATCATATAGCTCCCATACTAACAATAGGTCGAAAAATGGGAAAAGAGAATTTTTTGAAAATATTTAAGCGAGCACTTGCAAGGGTATAAAACTTTTGGCACAGACGAAGTTAGCTTAGCTTTCTCGATTTGTATTTGTATTGGTTTTACTCAAAAAATAATCATAATAATAATAGATTACCATACCAAAATCGAATATTATAATGCTACATTTTTTTATGCATCATGTTGGTGAGTTTTCAGAATGAAAAACTACAAATAATCATTATTTGCGATCCCTGGTTTCGATTTGTTGTACCTTTTTGAAATGCTATGATCGCGAGTGAGTTACTCTATCGATTATCTCCTGAAAACATATCTTATTGCCTCTTACCAAATGAATAAGCAATCTTTGATACTACAGCTCGAAGAAAAGTACAAAGTATGCGCCTAATTTCAGAAACTATTATAATACACTTTTGGTATCCTGAAAGCGATTTTGATTTCGGTGTGACCAGAGAATGTGTAGAAAATTACCAAAAATTAAACCAAAAATTAAAAAAATTAGATGAAAGTTAACTTCGACTCGGCCAAAGTTTGTATACCCTTGCAGCACGCTTTTCTAACTAATTTGATGGAATTTCCACTGAAAACAAACAAGTTTTCTCACTAAGAATACTTTTCTCACTCTACTTTTCTATGTCAGCTATACAATATAGATGTACGATTTTGACCAAACTTGGTGGAATCATTGAAAAGCATAGCAAACTAAGAAATACATTGTTTGGAGTCGTTTTATTTGAAAACAAAAAGGTTTTTCTCAGGTTTACATTGAAAGCAAAAAAGTTTTTCTAACTAAGATTATTTTTCTAACCTTACGTTTCTATGACAGCTATACTATATAGAAGTCTAATTTTAACCAAACTTGGCAGAATCATGGGAAAGCATAAAAAACTAGCAAATACGGAGTTTGGCGACCTTGGCATAGAAAACAAAAAAGTTTTTCTCACTAGAACTAGTTTTCCGACATATCGTTCCTATGGCAGCCATAACTTATAGTCATCAGATTTTGACAAAACTTTGAAGAACTGTGTGAAAGCATATAAAATAAATATATGCCTATTTTAAAGAGGTTTACATTGAAAACAAAAAAGTTTTTCTTACCAAGACTATTTATCTAACCTTACTTTTCTATGACAGCTATTTTATATGGATGTTCAATTTTAACCAAACTTGACAGAATCATGGGAAAGCCTTAAAAATTAGTAGACACGGAGTTTGGAGAAGTTTGATGATCATGCTGATCAAGAATATATATACTTTATGTGGTCGGAAATGCTTCCTTATATGCGTTACAAACATCTGAACAATTTCTATATACTCTCTGCAAGGGTATAATAGCAAGAATCAGAATCAACCTCAATAATTAACATGAGTTTTAAGTCGTTGCTGATAAGTAACTTGATTTTTGTTTTGAGTGAACATTTTTGGTAATTTTCTTTGGGTTCTCTGGTCACACCGAAAGTTGAATCAGAAACATTTGCCGAATCATTAGGAACACTTCTCTTGGATCATAGATTTATTGGGCTAAAGTGTTAAGAATCATGCCCTAAACTTAGTAAGGCGAAAACATGGAAAAATAATATGCGGCAACATTACTCACTTTATCAAAAACAGTGTTAGAACGGCTTTACTCATGTTTCGACAAAAGTGTTCTCAACTTCAGAGTAATTTTTTTAAGTACCCAAAAAACTTGATTTCGTTTCATTATGTTAAGTTTTGAAGAGCATTTTACACACAACTGAGTACAAAATTTGATTGTGTTTGTTTTAGGGGGCCATAGTTAAATGGATCTCTCATGCTGAAGTTTTTTTTTTCATCAGAAGTTACTATTATTTACAGGCGTATATTTCATAGAGTTAGAGACATTGCTGTACAACCAATTTCAGCGATTACTATCACCCAAACCTGCTCTGGTTCATTCAACTATTTTAAAAGAACCATGAACAATTTTAGGATCAACTTGTATACCTTAAGAGGTTCGGTTTAAGGCTCGGTTTACAGTAAAATTAAATTCGGAATTCCGTGTTCGGACCGGTTCAGTTACTAATTAATGGTTTTATTCTTCTTGAGTTTGAAAATTATGTACGCTCACAACCACAAAGAACTTTGATCTTGATTCCAAGAGAACCTAAGCTTAAAATTTATCATTAATAGAGTATGAATCGAGCTTCATATGAAGCCTATTTAACTTAAGACCAATCATTTTGTTGCCAAAAAAGAAGTAAGGATTTAGTGCCCGGGTGTGGTGCAGCGGGTAGTGTGTGTGCCAGATGTTGAAAAGGTTGTGGGTTCGATACCAGATGGTAAAGTCTTTGAAAACTTACACACCCGCTCAGCTTCGTCAGCTGTTGGCGCTAGCTGTGAACTAACTATCGAACACTCCGAACTTTTTATCTTCTCTATGGTTTTCTACTGAATGTACTTGGAATATTTCAACTTTATAAAGTTACTTTATAGTGAGGTGTCGTATTTTCTCTGTAAATCTAATTGAATCATATGTTGTACTTAGGTGAACAATCATCTTGATGGTTGTCTTACACTCTGCATCAAAGGTGTACAGAGGGAAGTAAGTTGTGCGCAAATGGATGTAACAACCAGAAGGCTGCTATAATTACTCTATAAGGTATAATTACTCTTTAGCAGCATCAACAGCAGAGTCGATATAGCCATCGATATAGTCGTCCGTATGGTAGTCAGTCTGTATGAACAAACAGATCTCCGAGTTGATAAGAGACAGAGGTCCGATATCTATGGGACATTTGCTTCTTATACCTGCAGGCAGATCAAGTCAATATTCAATGGGCAAATTGCATGAAATCTTTCAAAATTTCTTATATAGAATCGTAGCTTATAGTAACTTCTAGCCATAATTAGTAATCAAACCATAATTAGTAATCCAAAGGATTGTTTAAGTTTCGATAAAGGTTAGTCGAGTTATGAGCAACAGTAGCAGAGTTGCTCTTAGCTGTTCCTGCAGCATCAATATTCACACTGAGCTTACACTTTGGTTGGGGCCTGATCTCCTTTCTTACTTGTTTTCTCAATAAGAACGCAAAAAAAACATGCTAGATTTCTGTAAGTAGAAACTCATAGATATTGTCGAATACTTAGCTGAAGTCCTTGGCATTTATCTGATATTTTTCGTGTATTAAAGTCGCTCAAAAACTAAGCCACCTTTTTTATAGACATTTCAAATTTTCCCACACTTTTGGCAAACAATTTCTGAAACCACACAAAAAAAAAACCTCACAATCATTACAACTCACAAAAAAATACCAATTCTTCCCACCATATGTTTGAATGTGCCTGCAGCTTGAGAGCCCGAGGCCTCTCCTGGACACCTGTTGGGTTGGGGTTTTTGTTATTTGGGTTACGTTTCAGTTGCCCTTTGGCCTCCTCCTCCACATTTTGGTGCTGCTTATCAGCGTAGTCAAACCAACATCACGTGGGTGCCTTCCCCGAAAACCCCAAAAAGTAAATATCAATAGCAGAGCAACCAGAGCCACAATGAATTCAATTCAGGCAAGGCAAGGCAAGGCCAGCCATCCACCCCCACCCCCCACCCCCACCTACACGCTGGGTCCCTGGGCCTATCTTGTTGTCTGACTAATGCCATTGGGCTAATGTACGGTCGATCGGTTGGTCGGCTGGTCGTTGGGTTTGCTGCCTGGGTACAAAATATCAGTGATTGAGCGATCAGTTAAAACGTTTGTCTGAAGTGAACGAGAATGATTGAGTGGATTTCACAGAGCGACTCCCATTTAACCACTATTTTTTGCCTATGACGTTTATTTTTAGGGTCCACAACGATAAATGATAAAGTGTAACAACAAACAGCATTAAGTCGCATTAAGTTTTGTCAAGAAAAGCATTTACTTTATCGGTGAATATTTGTTTTTATTTTTTTTGGCTGGCTGGTGGGTGGGAATTTTTGCGCCATTTGGCTGGCAATATGTGCACTCGGCGAAAGAGGAGAACTAATTACATGACAAAATGACAAGAGTCTGAGGAAAATACTCAATTGGAATGTTGATTTGAAAATACTTGTACAACTGGTTGGATCTTCCTAGCAATGTTTTGAGTCGAGTCTTCAGTCTAATTCAAATAGTTGCCCGCTTTCCCAACAATCACTTCAAGTAATTTTTGATCACATTCGAGTCTTTTTCGAATCCTCCATCTGATTTAAATAGTCATAAATGCGCTCGTTTTCTGATCGTAAATGATACTTTTGTCGGGAGAAAATGGTACCCTAGCACGACACTTCGTGAAGAATCGTTTTTAACACATTTTTCTGATCAGTTTCAACTCATAATCGAGTCATTTGCGGGTCTTTTTCGATACGATTTTCAATAAATCATATTTTCACCATTTGCTTGAGCCATATTTGAGATAGTAATCCAATTTGGAATCATTAAAAGGCTCGAAAAAGACTCATTAAGCTGATTTTGCCAAAACCCGCCCAACATTTGGAAGATCATTTTCACAAAAATCACCTTGATGGGTCTTTTCCGATACCTTTTGATGATTAAAGAGAAATTCCCATTATGTTCCACTAAAAGATAATCAAAAATTACTCTTAAATACGTTCGAAATGTAATTTAGAGAAATACGACTAAAAATAGACTTTCAAATGACTCGAATATGATTCGAAGCTGATCAGAGGAACCTGTCAAAAACGACTCTTTAAGAAGAGTCGCGGCTTGGGTACCAAATACTACCCTAGCTGCGACTGTTCCTAAAGAGCCGTGACTGGGCCTTTTTTCTAATTAGTTTCAAATCAATTTCAAGTCATTTGTGAGTCATATTTCAATATATTTCAATTAGAGCATAAGCAGGAGACCCTTTCTCACATGCTAGTAATCTCTTTAAAGTCATCAAAAGGGCTCTAAAATGACTCATCAAGGTAAAGTTTGTTTCACATTCGAGTCCTTTCCAAATCCTCGGCCAGACTAAAATAGTCGCTCGCTTTGTGTTCATATATGAAACATATATTTCATCCCTTTCTTTGACTCTTTTCGACTCATTTTTGAGTCATTTGCGATTCCTTTACGAGTTGTACTTTTATAAATCAAAATTGGAGCATATTTAGGTGACACTTTCGTCTAAATTAAAAGGCACATGCTAGAAATCACTACTGAACCATCAAAAGTGCTCAAAAATGACTCATTAAAGCGAAGCTTTTTTGATCACATTCGAGTAATTTTCAAGTCCTCGGTCTGACTTAAATAGTGGCTCGTTTTGTGATCATATATGAAATTTATGTTTCAAACTGTTCTACAACTTCTTTTTGACTCATTTTTGAGTTAATTTCGAGTCGTATTTCAATAAATCTCAATTTAAGCATATGCAGGAGACAATTTCGTGACTTCTTTTGATCAACCATGTTAGTACACTCGGTTAAGGCTCGATTAAGACTCATTAAGTTGCATTTTTTCAACATTGTGTGACTTTTTTAATCACACTCGATTTTTTTTCGAGTTCTCGGTCTGACTAAAATGTTTATACTTCTTATATAATATTATACTTCTTAGATAGTCATTTTAGCCCGTTTAGATGATCAGTTTCGACTCATTTTCGAGTAGTGATTCAATAAATCTCTATTCGAGCATTATTGACTCATTTGCAATGTCTTTTTCGGGTTGCATTTCAATGGATCTCTAATTGAACATATACTGGACACATTTTCGAGTCTTATTTTAATCTACAAATAAACCCTCTTCTATGAGTTTTATCATCATATGAATTTTTTGATCACATTCGAAACTTCTTCCAGTTTTCGGTCTGATTAAGATAGTTTTAAGTGCGTTCGCTGTGTGATCATAAATGATATTCGTGACTCTTCCTGAAGAATCGCATTTAGCCCCGTACTTTAGACCAATTTTGACTCATTTTCGTGTCATTTGCAATTATATTACGAGTCGGAAATTTCTAAACAAGATCTCTAGTATCTCACCCAACATTTGAAAGATCATTTGCGAAAAAATCAGCTAATTGGGACTTTTTTGAACCCTTTAAAGGATTCAAAAATGATAACTATCATGTGCGATTAAAAGAAGACTCAAAAATGGCTCATGTAAATGCTCAAAATGTGATTTATTGAAATAAGAAGTGAAAAGACCCGCAATAGATTCGAATATGAGTCGCAACTGATCAGAAAAAAGGGTTAAAATCGACTCTTTACGAAGTGTCGCTGCTAGGGTACCATTTTCTCCCGACAAAAGTATCATTTACGATCAGAAAACGAGCCCACTTATGTCCATTTTGATCAGCTCGAGGATTCGAAAAAGGCTCGAATGTGATCAAAAATATGATAAATTGTTTGCTGGGATCAATCTTTATACAAAGTAAGTAAAATAGAAAACTTTCTGCTTTAATCAATTACAATTTCTTCTTCAGTGCTTGAAACTTATACAAAAGTACTTAAACTGAATCACAACTGTTCTCAAAAGAAGATCTCTAAATTGTGTGGTGGGACTAAGGGGTATCTACGCATTGCTTTACTCTACTTTATTTAATTATAACCTTGTCATATCTATAAGTTTGTTAGTTTTTGCTATCGATATACATTCCAGCCGATAAGTATGTAAGCACGGATTGTTATCGATAAGTTCTAGCGATTGCCAATAAACCCAACCCGACTCAGTCCTGATCGAGCATCGAGCGAGAGTGAAAGCGTGTGTGTAAGTTCTGCCCCAAGAGTCATTTGTCTTCCACAATTGAAAGAATTACTTTGAAAAACAAGTCTAAAGAACTATAAGACATTATTGATTCAAGATGATCTATTATTTTCCTAATATTAGCGGTTGTACTTAATCTCTCTCTCTCTCTCTGCCGTTTTTTCTCCCAGTGTAACAATTTCAGGCAACGACAATACGTAGATGTCATGTCCAACTGTGGTGGGGTTTTTTTTTAAATTTTTTTATTTTTGGGGGAGTGGCTCAAGTGGCTTAATTTCAAATGCTGCCCCACTAAAAGACACACCAAAACTCTGTCACTGTCTACCACGTGGTCCCCGGGGCGAGATGGTCCAAAGCCATAGATTAACCAGCAATGGGTCTATAACTTGTGCAAGTTTATGATAAAACACTTGTCACTTTTGACATGTTCGTTAATGGGGGCCCCGAGTCGAGTCGGAGCAAGTGCAGCCAGAGGTGTGAAATGCTCAATTAACATGAAATTTATGACCCGGCGGCTTGGGTAGGATCGATGCGTTAACCCATTAGGACAACCTGTTATGCGGCAAGGACCTTGAAGAAACAAAGGAGAAAAAAATGAAAACAACCAACCAACATAATTTATGTTCCTGTTCTCTCCTAGTTCGTCCACGGGTTTCCTCCTGCCGCTCGTAAAAACTTTCTTTTGTTTCGACGTGCGCAACTTTACGACTTTCTGAGTGCGTTGGAAATTTTCCTCCGTCCATTGTGAAAAGGCGGCCGGGGGCGGGGGCGGGGTCGCGGCCAAATCAATGCCATGAAATATCAATAAAAGGAGCAACAATTTAATTTACACAAACAAAAAACTTTGACAGCTTGTAAACGATTTGGGATAGATGTCATTATAACAACACTTACCGACGCATCCGGAGTTTTTACGAGCCATTTCGGTGAAAGGGTCGCTCGTTGCTGCACAGGTCAGGTCAGGTTCTTCTGCTGCGGCCTGCCCCCCCACAAACTGTCATAATTTTCTATTTAATGTGTAATTTGTAGCGCAATTTGTTGCTCGTAAAACTCTCAAGTGAAAAAATATCATCATGTAATGTAATCGTAATGCATGATGGGCGCACATATAAAAATCGTAAAATTATTTGGGAAGCGGACGGATAGAGAGGGGGAAAGAGGAGGAGGGAAGGCAGCCAGACGGCTTTGTCAGAGAAAGTTGTGTAAACATCAGACATCGGACATAAACAACTGGTATAGGAGGAACTGTGTTCACTGGAATTTATAGACTGGTTTATGAACTCACGGGGCATAAAAATAAAAACCAGTCGATTTTTAGGTGTCATAAAAGTTCTAGGGGGGGATTAATTCAATAAAGACATCCGTTTGTAAGGATACTAGAAATTGGCTAAAGGACTTAACAATTCTTGAAAGAGGGAAAAATTAGGCAATTTGGTAACTAATTGGGTTTTGTTTTGTAAGTTTATAAGCAGTGCGAAAGTGCAGAAGAAAACATTATGCGATTTTTAAAGGTGTTCCACCTCAAAAAAAGTCTTGAAATCTTGATAGCTATGTACCATGAAATAGTCCATGGCCTTACCCACATCTGCATAAACTTAAGTTGTTGACACAATAGATCAGCATACCCTCTCTAAAAGAAAAGTAAACAGTTTCTCTTTAGCTTTTAGAATCGCACAATTATATAAAATTTCCTGCATTGTTCTAGGAAGATGAAAGAGTCTTTGGATAAGTAAAATAATTTGTATAATATAGCCCATTTCAAACCGTTTAAAAAGCAGCTGTGTGTGCCTTCAGGTATGTAAAAGTGAACTCCAATCTAATCCTTATATTCTTAGAGCAAAACTTAAATCTTGACATGTAAGATATTCTACTCACTTCGAACTTGAACAACTTGATCCAAGTTTCATTCCATTCACTTTAATCCCTTTCAAACTTACTTGCACCCAGGAAAAATCAGACTGAAACATTCAAGTACGAAATCGTACTCGAAATCGAGCTAAGTTCGTTCTCAGTTTAGTGTTTGTTTTTCATTTGGCTAGGGGAGTGACGTAAAGCAGGGTTCCCCAAGAAGAGTCGCTATCTGTCACTCTCCGTCTCTTTCTGACACTCACTGATGCATTACTTCGGCAAGCATTCGGCGTGAATTGCCGAAAATGTTCGGAACTTTGGGGCATGGCTGGGGACATGATACAACAATAAAGGTAAGTTGGCGTCAGTGTGATGAGAACTTTTAACAAAACCGTACGCTTCAAGCCAGCGATGTTTAAGAAGAGAGGCTCTCTGTAGCTCTCTGTCTCTCTCTCTGACACTCTCTGAAGCATTCCTAAAGTGTTTGGCCCCTGGGGACTATGGGTGAACATCGCTTCAAGCGTACGCGCAGCACTGAACGTGAAGGTACTTTGCAGAGAACTTACACTGTCGCCGCTCTACCAGTACTGTTGTATCATTTGCTAGGAAACAATGAGGTAAAGAAACTGAGAGAGCACATTTGAGAGAATAACATTGAGACCGCTCTCCCAGCTTTGTTTGTTGTGGGTGAGTGGTTTGTGGGGAAACTTCCAACGTCAAAGAGCGCCGTCGGTCTCAGTTTAGTTTTTAGTTTTTGAAATTCCCAAGCAGTTTTGGCATTGCTGGCATGGAGAGATGGCTGTTAGACTGACAGTTGGTAGGTAATCTAGAACGATCGATCGAAAGAAAAGCTTTATTTTGTTTTCCATGGAAATGTCCACAAACTCCCTACTTACTAGTTTTCTATGCTTCTCCATGATTCTGCCAACTTTGGTCGAAATCGGACATCTATATATAGTATAGCTGCCATAAGAAAGTAATGTTAGAAATATAATCGAAGTAATAAAAACTTTTTTGGATTTAATGTAAACCTCATTTAAATTAGCATATATTTATTTTATAAGCATTTACACAATTCTTTAAAGATTTGTATAAATCGGTTGACTATAGGTTATAGCTAACATAGGAATAATCGGTCAAGAAACTAGTTTTAGTAAGACAAACTATTTTGTATTCAAAGAAAACACCTCCAAACTTTGTATTTCTTAGTTTGCTATGCTTTCCCATGATTCCACCAAGTTAAGTCGAAATCGGTCATCTATATAGTATAGCTGTCATGGAAAAGTAGAGTCAGGAAAGAAGTCTTAGTGAGAAAAACTTATTTGTTTTCAGTGGAAATGTCCCTTAAGTTAGTTAGTTAACTTAACTAAAGTTAGTTACAAACTTCGGACTTCGAACCAAAGTTAACTTTCCTCTATTTTTTTAATAAATAAAAAACTTCAAATTAGTTAAAAAATCGTGCCAAGGGAATACAAACTTAGGCGGAATTGAAGTTAGATTTCCTCTTTTTTTACATTTATGCAGTGTTGAAGTAAGTAAGCGATAATTTCATCAATGCATTCCAAACTTCTGAGCAAAATTACAATTCAAAAAAATTATTTTTCCACTGGGACCTCGACTTGCTAAAGCAACTGTCTTACCACCAGGGCTAAAATGCTTGTTCCTAGATGCTAAATGGTTTTAGCCACATTCTTAACTAAACACTCTGAAAACATTCGCCTCGAAAACTAGAAATTCTCCTATGATATCCGGAGAATATAGGAGAATTTCTAATTTCCAGGGCGAATTTTTTTATGAGTGTATTAGATCATTCTTTCTCTTAGGAGCGCTTGATGGTCGTGTGAGCTAAGATACAGACGTCCGCATGCTGAGTCTTCGAACTCCCGAGTTCGAGTTCCAGACATGGTTAAGTAAAGTGATAGATATTAGGGAGTGGCCTAGCAATCTCTAGAGATTTTCCTGTAAACGGTTTAGTTTCGAACTTAAACTAATGTGAAGTGTCCCCAAAATGTTGGGCTACACAGAGGGACAAGTCGTGTTCAGAAAATAAGATTATTTTATCTCAAAATAAGAACAGAATGGGTTTTCATTTCTTTATTTAATTAACTAAGACAGGTGGGGGGCGAGCCTGGAATCGGAACTGGAACCGGACCTAGACCTGCAATTGGACCTGGACCTCAAATTTTTCCAAATGTTCTGAAAAACGCAACATTTTAACTCACATCATCAAGATTTTGCGTTCTCACAAAAAAGTTCGTGAAGTGAGAAATTGTTTTTGAGGTGAGAAGATCCATTCATGATTAGTTTTTGACAACGAATGAGCTCATATTGAGTCCAATGTTCTCGGTTTTTTCCCCTCTGTATATTAAATGGGATAACAAGAGATTTGAATGCGACTACAACTGTTCCAAGTTACTAACTTTCTCTATAATTTAGAAGACTGCCAAAACAATTTCGGTCATTTTACATCTAAAGTTCTGCCAGATTAGTTCAAAATTCAATCGTTTATACGAAAACCTGTAGAGATTTCTGGGATAACCCCCATTCGAACTAAGAAAGTATATTTTTAGTCTCAACTTTTCAAAATTTTATAGTCTGTGAGATCAAATAGCGGACATGACCAAACTTGTTGATTTGGCTTTTGGGGTCAATTGGTTCAAGAGTTTTGTAACTTAAAGTGTTTTCCTACACAGAAAAAAACCCAGAGAGCTAAGCTTACTTCGTCTGTGCCGAAGCTCGTATACCTCGCTCGCTTAAATAATTTCAACAATAATCTTTTTCCCACAACGACCTATTTTCCGACCGATTTTTCATATGGGAGCTATATGATATAGTCATTCGATTTGGTCCAAAAATTTTAGAACTAAGTGAAAGAAAGTGTGATACACAGAAATACAAAATTTCGGGTTGCTAACATTAAAAACAAAAACAATTTTTTCAGACCTATCTTTTGTATGCCAGCGATACCATATAGTTGTCCGATTTTCATCAATCTTTGCAAGTTTATAAAAAAAAAAAAGCATAGAAAACCCATGAATACAAAGTTTGCAGACGTTTCCATTGAAATGGAAATAGTTTTTCTCACTAAGTCTGCATTTCTGACCCATCTTTTGTATGACAGCTATGCCATATAGTTGTCCGATTTGCATCAAACTTTGCAAATTTATAAAACAACTTAGAAAACCCATGAATACAAAGTTTGGAGATGTTTTTCATTAAAAAGAAAAAAGTTTTTCTAACCAGACTGTTTTTCAGACCCATCTTTTGTATGACAGCTATACCATATAGTTGTCCGATTTGCATCAAACTTTGCAGAACTATAAAAAAGCATAGAAAACCTATGAATACAAAGTTTGGAGAGGTTTACATTGATAAGAAAAAAGATTTTCTAACTAAAACTAGTTTTTAGACCGACTATTCCTATGGGAGCTAAGAGATATATTCAGCCGATCCGTTCAGCAAAAAGCAGACTCTGTACAAACAGTTTCCTTCAGAATGTTGGCCATTTCCTGTTTACTCTTTGCCTCTTGGCTCATAAAAAACATTCACTTTGGCTGCTAAATCAAGTGAATCGAAGTACAATTTGTGGGTCATAAAAAACTGTTATTTCAGGCAATTGCTCAAAGCCCGCAAATCTAGGGGAATACGTCTAATACGCAATCTGGGATCCATTTTTTAGGCATATCCATCATCGTAGCTGAGCATAATCGCTCCCACACACACACACACACACACACACACACACACGCATACTGGACTCGCCTCGAGAGAAGAAGGAGGCGCCGACACACGAAAGTATTTTGCAAATTTGCGCTCAATTAATTGCAAATAATTCATTTGCTTCCCGCCCCTCCCCCACACAGAGCATTTGGGGGGGTATTTTATGGCATTTTGATTTGATTTTTGTCAAACGTCGCAGCCGGCTTCTTGCATTCGCTTCCCCGTTTCCATGCTCCGCTGCTTGATTTATTGCCGACCTTGTTGTGTGCAGGCGCATTAGCGATATATCCATTTCACTTTCCATAATGGTGGCGGGTCCAGCCGCATGACAGCGCGGCCCCCCCTACCCATTAAGCTTTGGCAGTTGAAGCGAGACAGCCACATAGACAGAGTGTAAGCTGTTGTAATATTGTGCAGGGGAAATGTGCGCTGCTCGGCCTTACCCCTCTTCGTTTATGGCAAGCAGACGGCCTGGGGGAGAGAGAGCGTGTGCAATGCGCAGGAGGGGAAATTGGAAGTGGAAGTGGATGTGGATGTGGACGACTGTCAGGGCTGATCATCTCGCATATCGATGCCCGTCGAGCCATTAAGCGCAAATTTATGAGTTTTGATAATTAGGAAATGCGATTAACAACCTGAAAACGACGTAAATTCGTTTCGAAATTCGCATTTAATGCAATTCCTCTGTCAAATTATGCGTCACTTGAATTACAACATTGAAATGGACATAATTCCCCACAATTCCCACAACACAAAAACAAAAAAAAAAAAGGAAAATGTATTTTTAGTTTACCCACAAATTTTGGCATTTGTCAAGACAGCAAAATCAATTAATAAATTTCAATTTGAAGCGGTTTTATTTGTTTTATTTTGGGGTTTTGTTATGCAAATTAATCGGCCAAGAACAGGAATGTAACATTTTGCATGTGTTTTTGATATTTTTTGGGAGGGGGGGGGATGACTGTCCGGTTTGGCAGCATTTCCGCTCTCAGAAAGGTCATTTGGGGTGCAGCAGAATCACCGCGAAGCTCTGCAAAAGAGCTTTGCATGATAAGAAGATGGGTTTCTTTTATTATTTCCCTTTTTAAGCGAAGCATTTTGAAGTTTTTCCATTGGTTTGGGTGTGTGCAGAAGAGCGCGATCAAAAATTGAGAGTGTCAACGATCACTGAACAGAAGTTTGCTCTCTTACAGCAAGCATCGGCTTGCGTTCGGCTCGTTTCGGTGAGAATAACCAAATTTGAGCGGCCACCGCGGGCCAGGCATGAACAACTCAGATCAAGACTGTCAGGAACGCTTTTAACATTTAAGCACTTTGAGTGAGTTTTTACTGTATTTCAGTTTGATGATGATGAACTTTGTTTTGGTTTCATTGGGAAATCTGTAGAGATTATATTATAGACGTGCGTACTTTGAACTAAATAGGGAGACTAGTCGGCTATTAGATTATGGCAAAGCAAAATCGAATGCATTATATATGCTTTTCGTTTAACAATCAGTTTCAAATCTCTCAACTTATGCCTAGCATTTTGCACGAAGATTTAGTTCGAAATTCGAAATAGATTCTAAAATTTTAGTAATTAAAGCCAACTGAGACATTTGAAGTGGTTTTTATGTGCCCAGACTTTTAAAAACAGAGCAGAATTCCAATAAGCTCAATTTGCTTCAGAGTCTTGTAAATAATAAGCTTGGTACATGGAAAGGCGCTGCATACAGTAGAGCTCTGCAATCGGGAGCTAGCCGTGGGCTGTAAGCGAGTAATACCAGGAGAAAAGGAGGGAGAGGAGAAGCTCCTGTTTGGCATGACCGAGACCCGAAAACTGGAAGTACAAGTAAGGGACAAATAGAGAAACTATTTCTTCAACCTGCACGCAGAAAACAAGCAAGAAAGTCAGTCAAGCCCGACTATTACATACTCTGTACCAATGAAAAAAGTAAAATTTGAAGCTGCAGTGGTTGCTAAAGGCAGCGCTGCTACTGCGCTGCAGCAGCGAACAGTCTTTTGAACATAACTCCACAACCGCTCGTCCGATCTTCACCATTGATTTGGCGGATCGATAATTTAACCAGATTACTCAATATGTCTAGAAGAAATGGACCATCTACCTTTTAAATTGTGGGAGATATGACGTTTTCTCTAAATTGCGGTGGCGGAAGGGGGCGTGGCCAAAATTTAAAATATACTTAATCGGCCTGCAGACATAAGAAGCATATGTCCCATACACGTAAAACCTCTATCACTTACCATCCCTGAGATATGCGCGTTCTTGCGGACAGAGAGAGGGACATTTAATAACCTTTTTAGGGTATATTGAAATTGTGCAGATGTTTGTAACGCATAGAAGCTAGCATTTCTGACCACATAAAGTATATATACTTGATCAGCGAGACGAGCTGAGTTGATTTAGCCTTGTCCGTCTGTTTCTATGCTATCTCCTCCGTCAGATTTAAAGCTATCTCTACAAAACTTTCTGGTACAAATACGCTGCACATTTGTCGAAACCGGCCGGATCGGATGACTATAACACATAGCTGCCCTAGGATCGATTGGTCGAAAAACTAGTTTAAGTTAGAAACCTTTTTTGGTTTTCAATGGAAACGCCTAAAAACTTCTTGTTAGCTAGTTTTCTATGCTTCCCCATGATTCCAAAAATTTTGTTCGAAATCGGACAAAAATCTATAGAAAAAAGTGCTGCAACTTTGGTTGAGCCGAAATAAACTTTCCTCTATTTTGACTTGGACTTGGCTGACATGTGGTTTCAACAAGATGCAAGCGAAACAATGGCCCAATTGAGCGGCGAGTTTGGTGAAGCGTTTATCTCACGTTCCGTCGGTTAATTGGACGCCTAAATCGAGCAATATTACGGCTTAACAGGCTATTTACACTAGGAGTGCGTTATGCTTTAATAGCTAACAATCAGTTTTTTTCCCCACACAAAAAACTGCTATTAGCGCATAACGCATTCCTAGTGTAAATCAGCTTTTAGACAAAACTTTTTGTGGAGCTATATTTAGCCTCATATCGGTAGCGACAAGCTCGCAACAGTTGACGCACTGGAAGCCTATATTAAAGAATTTTTGCATAACTTATCGGCCGATATGTGGGAAAGTGTATGCACAAAATAGGACCCAGCTTTACATTTACATGAAATCTTTTTTAAACATTGAATTATATAAATTGTTCTTTAGACTCTAACAAAGATTTCATATATTTAAGTGAATTTCTGCTAAAAAAAATCAACAATTTATATAAATTCTTGATCAGCATTAACCGTCGAGTCGATGTAGCCCTGTCCGTTCTTATGGACAAACTGATTTACGAGATGGTAAGTGATAGAGCTAATTTTTAGTTTTACGCCTTCGGAATTTGTAAAAATTAGCATATCTGCAACAGTTTTATAGATAGAAGGTTTGTACTAGGGTTGTCGATTTATCTCAAAATATCCATATCGATAATATCAACAAGAAAGAAAGTCGGTCAAGCCCGACTATAATATACTTTGTACCAACGAAATTATACGCTCAGCATAAATTTTGATGCAGCTGAAAGCAGCGCTGCTACTGCGGTGCAGCAGCGAACAGTCTTTTGATCATATCTCGACAACGGTTCATCCGATCTTCACCATTCCTTTGGAGGATCGATAAGTAATCTTGATTACTAAATATGTTCAGAAGGAATGACCCATCTATCTTAAAAACTGTGGAAGATATGACGTTTTTTCTAAATTGCGGCGGCGTTAGGGGGCGTGGCCAAAATTGAAAATAAACTTAATCTGCCTGCAGACATAAGAAGCATATGTCCCATACATGTCAAACCTCTATCTATTACCAACTCTGAGATCTGTGCGTTCATACGGACAGACTGACAGACGGACCTGGCTATATCGACTCGGCTGTTGATGCTGATCAAGAATATATATACTTTATTACCCCTATCTCTTACCATCTCTGAGATCTATGCGTTCATACGGACAGACAGACAGACGGACCTGGCTATATCGACTCGGCTGTTGATGCTGATCAAGAATATATATACTTTATGGGGTACATACTTTTGCACAAACTTATAATACTGTTTACCTACCTAGTATAAAAATCTAAATTTTCAATATCGATATTTTATATTATATATCGAGACCAAATGTTCCTTCGAGACTTATGTAGTAATCAGGATTATTTATCGATATGCCAAAGAAATGATAGAGATGGGTTAAAGGATCAGTCATGTAATGAGCAACAGAATGTTCGCTGCCTTCGACTACAACTGCAGCCTCGAAAATCCATATAGGGCATACACTTTTGTTGGAAAACATAAAGTAAATTATAGTCATTCTTGACCAACTTTCTTTACCTTACCCTTACACTTTATTACTTTCTAATAATGGGATATTTCAAGGTCCTTCATATAGGCGACTGCTGTCAGACATGTTGAGTTGCTAAAGCTTTGCAATATGCTAGATTGGATCACAATTTCTTACAACTTTGAATGGAGTTTTAATATCCTTATTGTTTTTAAAGAAATTCCGAAACCTGCTCAGATCACTGTTCATTCTCGGGTTACTGCTTCAAGCCATATATTTTGACTACTTTTTATATCCAGTTGACCTTGAGAACAAATTGAAAAATTGTTGCACTTTGATTATCAACAACTTGGCTGCCGTTTGGGGCTCCTCCTGCCGGCTGCTCTCTGCTGCTGTGGCTTTTGTTTTCATTGTTTGGCTTTTTGGGCAAAACAGATTGAAATTTTTGGCAAGTTTTAACAAGCCAAAGGCCAGGGAACGAAGCAATGGAAGAGGGGGAGAGAGTGCAGGAGCAGGAGCAGGACCAGGGGCCGCTGGTACCTTATCGAAATGCCAACACACACTCGAAACAACGTTTAATTAGAGTTTGTTGTTTATTTATTTATTTATTTGACCAGCTCTGCCCGCGCGTCGCATCGTGTGCCGACCATTTGGTGACCACATAGCCATGGCCGCCTTCTCCTTCGCCGCGGAGCCTGCAGTTTTCGACCATTAATAATTTCATTGAGTGTGTTGTGTGTGTGTGTGTGTGTGTGTATTTGCTGTTGTTGTTTGCACAACGCACTGGCGGCGGCGGCTTCCGTTCTCAACTACCAACAGCGCCCCCAAGTCGTCCTCGTCATCAGTTTTCCTTCCTGTTGCCAACCAATCCCGGACGCCCACATTATGGTGCTGCCTGCCGTCTTGTATAGTTTTTGTACATTTTTTTTATTATTTAACTGTATTTACTTGGTTGTCGCGCAAAACTGACGAACTATTCACATTCGCTTAGAGAATTTGGCACTTGCAACTGAGGCGGTTTGCGTTGAGGGGCCGGGGCCCTGGCTGGCCAGTGTGTCCTTGCTTCCTTCGGTTCGGTTCTGCTGTGGTCATGCGATAATAATATTTGTTATTTACTTTAACGGAAGGAAAAACAAAAAACGGAAATGCACATAAATTGTTTTTTTTTTCCCCCTCCCAGATTATTATTTGTTCTCTCTTGCTCTCTCTCTTTTCTACACTTGGCGACAGTTTTCGTACGCTTTGCAGCGGAGAGAATGTGTGTGCGGTTTTTCAATTGATTATCCGGGAAAACTTCATCTTAAAATTGTATCCAAATCAGCCAAACTTTTAAATAAGGCATTAATATAAGAAGCAGGGCTGCTAACCCATACTTCTTCTTTTTTTTTGTTGGATCTCCGGAACGCTGTTTCGAACCAAAATTTTTATCAATAGTTAGGGTTCAGAATTTTCAGGTTCGCGGTTTTTGGGAGAAGGTTTTTGTTCGAACCTTGGTTCAGTCCATGCTAGACACAATTATTAATAAACAAGAAAGAAAGTCGGTCAAGCCCGACTATAACATACTCTGTACCAAGAAAAATTCTTTTCTTTTGATCATAACTCGAAAACCGTTCATCCGATCTTCTTCATTCCTTTGGCGGATCGATAAGTTATCCTAATAACTAAATATGTCCAGAAGGAACAAGCCATCTATCTTCAAAACTGTGGGAGATATGACGTTTTTTCTAAATTGCGGGGGCGGGAGGGGGCGTGGCCAAAATTTAAAATAAACTTGATCTGCCTGCAGACATAAGAAGCATATGTCCAATACATGTCAAACCTCTATCTCTTACCATCTCTGAGATCTGTGCGTTCATACGGACAGACAGACGGACAGACGGACATGACGGACATGACTCGGCTGTTGATGCTGATCAAGACTATATATACTTTATGGGGTCGGAGATGCTTCCTTCTGGATGTTACATACTTTTGCACAAACTTATAATACTCTATGTACCTACGGTACAGAGTATAAAAACAAAGCATTAATTTATTCGGTACTAAATTTTAGTAGTTAATTTAATCCTAAACTAATCAATTCATATAGGAATCGGGTAGATTTTGGGTGGAAAACGGTTTGTGGAACACATTGATTTATTGAATAATAGAAATATAAGTTACTATGAAGTAAAATACAGTACAAAAATATTTCCCATGTGAATCATTGAAAAAGCTTTGGAGTCAACTGTCTTATAAAACACAGGCTACCTATAGATGGAGATATTGGAAGTATTCGAGGATTTTTATACTCTGTACCGTAGGTACATAGAGTATTATAAGTTTTTGCAAAAGTATGTAACATCAAGAAGGAAGCATCTCCGATCCTATAAAGTATATATATTTTTGATCAGCATCAACAGCCGAGTCATGTCCGTCTGTCTGTCCGTATGAACGCACATATCTCAGAGATGGTAAGAGATAGAGGTTTGACATGTATGGGACATATGCTTCTTATGTCTGCAGGCAGATCAAGTTTATTTTCAATTTTGGCCACGCCCCCTGTTGCCCCCGCAATTTAGAAAAAACGTCATATCTCCCACAGTTTTATGGACAGATGGTTCGTTCCTTCTGGACATATTTGGTAATAAGGATAACTTATCGATCGGCTGAAGATCAGGTGAAGATCGTATGAACGGTTGTCGAGTTATGATCAAAAGACTGTTTGCTGCTGCAGCGCAGTAGCAGCGCTGCTGTCAGCTGCTACTGCAGCATCAAAATTTATGCTGAGCGTATAATTTCGTTGGTACAGAGTATGTTTTAGTCGGGCTTGACCGACTTTCGTTCTTGCTTAAATTTACTTTGCTCCCCATTTTAAGACTCAGTCGATCAAAACCAACCAAATAACAGATAGAATCGCTAGACAGAAGGCCTAATTTTGTGATGTCCGCCATTTTTGTTGAACAGAACCTATATTTTAGGTTAGGAAAAGGTTTAAGTTCAGCTTTAAAATAGTAAAGAGGTTCGGTTGAAACCCGATCAGCTGCCCTGATAAGAATTATCAAACAGTTTGGTACAAGTTTTATGGTAAATCTCTATTAAACCATTAAAATTTAAACTCTCTAAAGAGAAACCAGTATAAAAGTTCAGCCAACATCTGAAGAAGAATAAGAATCATCAAACAGTTTGGTACAAGTTCTACGGGAAAACTCTATTAAACCATTAAAATAGAAACTCTCTAAAGAGAAACCAGTTTAAAAGTCGTTCAAGTCCCGACTATAACACACTCTTTACTAGTGTTGTTAATATTTTATGGATATATCCATATAACGATATTAATTATGGTGAAATTTTATATCACCGATATAAAAAGCTAGGCTAACTTCGTCTGTGCTGAAGTTTTTATACCCTTGCAAGTGTTCGCATAAATGTTTTCAAAAAAAACACTTTTTTCCCATTTTTCGACCGATCGTTCGTATGGGAGGTGTATGATAGAGTTATCCGATTTGGCCCAAAATTTCTCAAATTAAGTGAAAGCATGTGAAACAAACAAATGCAAAATTGCAGGATGCTACCATTAAAAACAAAAACGTTTTTCTAACAAAGACTGCTTTTCAGACCTATCTTTTGTATGGCAGCTATACCATATAGTTGTCCGATTTTCATTAAACTTGGTAGAATTATAAAAAAAAAACATAAAAAACCTACGACTACAAAGTTTGGAGACGTTTCCATTGAAAAGAAAAAAGTTGTTCTCACTAAAACAAATTATCCTACCGATTGTTCCTATGAAAGCTATGAGATATGGTCATCCGATTCGGTCGGTTTCGACACATTAGCAGTGTGCAGCAAAAAGAAGACTCTGTGCAAAATTTTAGCTCGATAGCTTTAAAACTGATAGACTAGTTAGCGTAGAAACAGACAGACAGACGGACAGACGGACGGACAAAGCTCAATCGACTCAGCTCATCACGCTGATCATGAATATATATATAGTTTAGGGGGTCGGAAATTAATATTTCTATGCGTTGCAAACTTCTGGGCAAAATTAGAATACCCTTTGCTAATTAAGGACAGTTAAATTTGTATCCCCTTGTAGCACGTTTTTCTAACTAGGACTACTTTTGGGACCTTACTTTTCCATGGGAGCTATACCAAATAGATGGCCAACTTCGACCAAATCTAGTTCAATCAAGCAAAAGCCTAACAAACGACCGATTCCATTTATAGCAAAAAAGTTTTTCTCTGTAGAACATTTTTCGACCGATCATTCATACTACAGCTGTATGCTATAGTCATCCGATTTCAACCAAACTTCGTAGAATTGTGTGAACGCACAACAAAATAAATAAATGCTAATTTTAAGAACATTTTCATTATAAAATAAGAATGAAAGTTGGTCGAGCCCGACTGTAACATACTCTGTACCAACGAAATTATACGCTCAGCATAAATTTTGATGCTGCAGTGGTAGCTGAAAGCAGAGCAGCAGCAGCGCAAAGTCTTTGGATCATAGCTCGACAACCGTTCATCCGATCTTTACTATTCCTTTGGCAGATTGATCAGTTATTCTGATTACTAATTGTGTTTAGAAGGAACAAACCATCTATCTTTAAAACTGTAGGAGATATGACGTTTTTTGCAAATTGCGGGGGCAAGAGGGGGCGTGGCCAAAATTGAAAATAAATTTTAGCTGCCTGCAGACATAAGAAGCACATGTGTAATACATGTCAAACCTCTATCTCTTACCATCTCTGAGATCTGTGCGTTTAGACGGACATGACTCGGCTGTTGATGCTGTTCAAGAATATATATATACTTTATAGGGTCGGAGTTGCTTCCTTCTGGTTGTTACATATGTACCTACGGTACACAGTTTTTTTTTGCGATTATGGACACAAATCTGATCCAATAACAGAGCTGTTTCTGGTTTTTATAGCATTTTGAAAGAACTATAGTACCGAGAGTTGAGGGCGTAAGGGGCCACTGGTTACCCAGTGGTGCTTAGACAACAACATCCTAAAGCAACCTCAATCTACTGATCTTCTCAAGGATGCACAAGTGTGCATCTCCCGGCCATTTCCTTAATTTAGTTTGTCCCAAGTATCATGCCTAAGTAGTTTTTCATTGGAAAAACGTTTTGTGTGTGTAAAAGTGATTTTCACTCCTACCACCCTCACCCCCCTCATTCCTAGTGTTCCCCCCCGTCCCTTTGACAGTTTCAAGTGGTTTTTCTGGGCAATCAATCAAAAAGAAAACATTTTTTCTGTCTACCAAAAACAAAGACCAGACAAATGTGCCCAGGAAGATCATTGGGAATGAGAGGCGGAGAGGCACACACACACACACACACACACACACACACACACATGTGTTGGTCACAACTTAATCCCGGTCCTTGGCTCATTTGCATCTGGGGAAAAACTAATGTCTCTTTCGTTCACTCTCTTTGCAGGTAAAGTATGGCATTTGGTAGCCCCGCGACCCCAGGTAAGTGAAGAGCTTTACATTTTTGGGGCTTAATCGTTCGATGGGGGGGGGGGGGGTTGTGTGCCGTCGGCATTGACAGTTGTGAACTTGACGTCGGGCGGCTGTCACTGGCAGACATCTCCGTGACGAGACAAAACAACAACAATTATGTATCAGGACCTCGTCGGGCGCCAATGACCGGCATATTTTGTCCGGCATCGATTTATTATTTGGCCGAGTTGAATGACTGGGTGTGAGTCCTGCAGGTATTGGAAATGTGTAGGGTCCTTAAGCCTTTTATGAGGCTCACGGCAAGCGTTGAAAGTCACAAATTTTGTACGGAAAACAGGGAGAAAGGTAATGTATAAGCCGTCAACGGGAACATCAACAGGTAAATATATATATCCTTGGAACAGGTAGAAATGTGATCAAAATTTCGAACGTGCTCCAGTCGCTGCCAAACTGTGCGCGCCTCGTAAACAGCTGATACGGTCGTCGTCGTCGTCGTCGTCTGCCATAAAACTACTCAATGCAAAATACATCATCATGCTGCCTCTGTCTAGCAGTGCGGCGAATTCAACTAGCTACGCTCTCGCGCGCGCAAAACAAAAACAAACCATTAAAAACGAAACCCGCTCTCACGCCGTCCGTGTGTGTGTGTGTGTGTGTGCTTGAGAGAGCGTGGTGCACTTGTCTGTCAAGATTATGGCGGTTTCAGTCACAATTTGCCGCCGAGTTTTGGGGGCTGGCGGCCAAAAGAAAAGGAAAAGCGCCGACGGCAACTCCTATTTTTCTTCATGTGCCATTTTTTTTTTTTTTTTTGCTGCACTTCGCTCGGCTTAGCCCAGGTTGAGTGGGTTTTTGAGTGAGAGCCTGGCGCTCTCAGAAACAGCAGCAGCAGCAGCAGCAGCCTCATCAACTTGATATCGTGTCGTCGTCTTCATCTTTGCTGTCGCTCGCTCGTCGTTTCCATTTGATAAATTGCGTTTATAAGAAAGAGATGAATTGTCATGCACACACCAAGTGTGTGTGTGTGTGTGTGTGTGTGTGAGCGAGCAACGGTTGGCGCTCAGTTTGGGGCCGCTTTAAATCATATTGGCTACCCCTCTAAGTGTGTGTGTGTGTGTGAGTGCCCCTGTGTGCGCGTGTGTGTCTGTGTGTCGGTGAGCTTTCTCAGCGCCACATTTTTCGCTCGCACAGTTTCCTTCACCACCGCACCACCCCCACCCACCCAACGAGCCCTACGTCGCTCAACGCTCGTCTGGGATTGGAAGTTTCCAAATGCAATTTCTGCCGCCTTGAGGTTCTCGTCTTATTATCAGCGACGACTCCTTTTTGTGGGTGGAGACCCAGCTTTTCTTTCGTTTCGTTTTGCTGATTTAAATTTCATGGTCTCTTCAATTTTTGTTCAGTTTTAATATATTAAATTAAATGAAATTCCTTTTGGCATTTTTTGGCCTCTGCCCTCTGAAATGCAATTGAAATTTGTATTTTCATTCATGAACTGAAATGATATTTTATTTTGTTTGGCCTAAAGTTTTTCTCAATTTTTGTTTTTTGGGTGATTTAGTACATTTTGTTTTGGCGTGGGGGATGGGGAGGGGTAGGGGGAACGGATGGAAATGCGAAAGTTGTACTAATTGGGAGAGCAGCAAGTTTTAGGAGTTTCCATATCAATTATTATAATTTAAGCAGCAGTTCGGAAAGTGAGTTTTGTGTGAAAATTTGGGTATTTAATAATGAAAGTCAGGGGGGGGGCTTATGACTTTGCTGCAGTCAGTAATTCATTTGTCAAGCAACAACAAGTGCCAGCAATATTTCCACACGGTCGACCTGCCTGATTTCCAATATCCGGCTCGAAGGACCAACACCCCAAAATTAACTGTTCCGTTCTGGGGCTTTGTTTTGAAAGTTTCCAATCAGAGATGTGTCTCAGCTACGTTGAATCATACTTGGTACAGGTAACATTCCATCATGTAGGATTCCTCAAAAAGCAGACTGATCCTGGTTTGTTTTTGGTACATTCAGCCCTGTGGTTCGATATTTTCGCTTCGCTTTCACAAAAGATTTTCGATTTGGAAAGCATTTTTGGGTTGAAAATCAGGTTTCTAGTTGCAAACAATCTAAATGGATTGGTTTAGTTTGATTGGATTGCCAGAAAGAGGCATCAGATGATATTATATCAACGTGTTAACCTCTAAAATCCAACTTCTTTGATAGTTGACTCAAATGCATTGACCATTTTGAAGAAAGGTCGTACTTGCTCTAGTTTTGATAAGGCTAGATCAAAGAAGATTTCTTGTTTGCCAAAATTAGTTAGGTATAACGTATGTACCATCGTTAATTTATTATAGTCATCCTTCATGTAAACATTGTTGGGTTTTTATTTAAAGTTGACAATTTTACGTGATAAGTAAGCAGAATATCAGTGGTTACATGATCAGATCGTCTCTTTTTGACGAATTGAATCCACAATTCATTGAGCAATCGTTTTCAACTGTTTGTGAAATATTGATTTTCCTTAAAATGGATCTGGTAAAAGTCTGAACTTTCAAATAACATTGCTCAGCTTAAGCTCTATAGCCGTATACCTTTATTTCCAGGATGATTTTCGTGCCTCTGCTAGCTGATGCGAGTTCTGTGGTTTTCAGGTTTTAAGATCAGCTTCGAGTAGATCATTTGAAATTGAACAAAGGGCTCATTTAGTTTTATTTTATTTTCCTACAATTCGTTAGTAGTTTCAGAAGTGATATACATCAAATGTCTGTCGAATAAAATCAAAAATTTTGGAATATTATTGATTTTTAGAGAACTTTCGATGACACTTCAGTAGCTAAGAATGTAGCAGCAGCTGGCTACTTAGATGCTAGATGGGTGCCTTGGTTTTACGATTATGTGTTTACTTCGCCTTTTTGTGGTGCGAGATAATACGGTCACAATACGCTTTGATATGCCGAAATATACCTTTGAAACATCGAACCAAGGTCGATTGAGAATATCAAAGCTGCGCTACCTTGTAGTTAATGGCCGCGTTCAGCATCTTTCTGCTGAACTCCAGTGATACGGTTTCATGACAGCGCATACTCGCATATACGTAACATGATGGAGGAACATGTATCAAGGAAATCGTACGCTCCTTTCAATTGATCCGGCTACCATCATCAGAAATTGTATATCGATGGGTTGTTTATCGATACCGATATGCGTGTCATAGTTCATTTTGTACAGTTTATTTAAAGGGCAACAGAGCTTCAGTTTGACTCTAAAACTAAATGTCAATGTATTCGTTTTTCCTGATACCTGCTCAACGATCAATTCTTCCGCTGAACTTGGCCATTGTATCTTGCGTAAATATTGAAGTTTATTTGTGTGTAGGTTTGATTTAGAAAATCAAAGACGAAGTACACAGAATATCTTATGGGGAAATCGAAAATCCTAAATCAGTAGCTACTTATCGAAATTATCTGAAAAATGAGCACATAAAAATGTTGTTTATTTTCAATATTTCGCTACTTTTAATCAAACTCATTCGAACTTAAGTAAACTTCTAAGTTCATTTATGTGGACATCGGTTCTTTTTGCTTCGAAAATCACACCTTTTCAAGTTGTAGCTAAAGAAGTAGAAATGTCGCCTTGGAATATCGCCAATTTATATTCGATAGCCTCGGAAAATATTCATAAATCGTATTTCTTAACAATTAAACTCGATATTTCGATGTGTCGATACTATTTCCGGCATTCCTACTTTAATCAAATAAAATCTGGCACCTTTTGTTTTCAAAGAAATTTTACGGCATCCATCTTGAGCCGAGAATGGTTAGCATTTAGGCTTTATTCATTTTCACCTTGAAAACTATAATTTTCAATACTAGTTTTTCATAAAAACCATGCGCCATCATTGGTTTTAGTTTTTTAGAGTAAATTGAACTGAAATGTTAAAGTTAAGAAATAAGAAGGCAAATCACTTTCCAATCACTGTTTCTGATTTCAGAAGATGTTCGTAAATGTTAGCCTAAATTCTAGAATTTAATAACTTTTATATACAAATATATTTGTATAATTCAAATATTGTAGCCACTTCTTGATATCTGCTGACTAGTTGAGGTTATAATAGTTTCCGTTGGCTGTTGTATTTTCAATTCCGAAAAGGCTTCCTTTCAACATAATACAAAAAGTGATCAGTTTCTTGATCCCAATTCAGGCTTTTTTATTGGGGTGAATAATTAAAAAAGGTAGAACCTATAATTCTTTATTCCATCGAGGTCCAACCACCCAAGTCCTATGACAACCAACAAAGTATAGTTAAAAAGTAAAACCCGCAAAATCTTTAGATTACAAACCTCTTAGATTCACCCAAAGCGTACTTCTTTTTAAACAATTTCTTTTGCAAATTGTTGTACCATCTTTAGTACTAAAACTGGCACAAAACATAAACGCAGTACTAACTTCCAGCACTGAGACAAATAAAACATTGCAAAATCATGACCAATTTGCAAATTTTGCTACCCAAAGGCCACGGTACTGTCATCTCCACCATCGGGCTTTTGGTACCGGCACAGTGCTGAGCAGAAATCTTTACTGTGATTTGTAGCACAGTCACCAGTGAGATCGATAGTCAACTGCGTTAAGGTGTCGACACTTTCGAGTGCTTCAGTACCGAGAGTCCTGACTTCGAACTCCAGAGAAGGAAGATAAGCGAAATTCTGAAAGAAAATAAGAGCAAAACACAACAGAAAATAGCTAAGAAATCAGAAAACAAAAAATAAACACAAAATGTGTATTCAATCCAATCCTATCCAACTCGAAAATTTTAAAAATTTTTAACTTAATTTTATAGGTAATATTTTCGAAACTAATCAACTTTTGATAGATATTCTCAGTTATATTTAGAGTTATTTTTTTCTAGATCCTTCTCAGAGTTTGGACACATTCCCCAGCCAATCAGAAATAACAGCCCATTTCTTAACCCCATCCCAGGTCTGCGATCTATTTGGTTTTTTCTTTTTTGGCTTTGTTCGGCAATTAATTTTCATTTAATTCGAATTGTTTGCAAAGTTTTTTTTTTTGTTTCTTTTTGGCTTACACATCAAAGTGTCAAAGATTTCTAGCCATGATCAGCTGTTTACAGTTTATTATTTTGTGGCTAAAAATGAAATGGAAACCAGATTAAGTGCAGCATCATCGCCATCATCGTTGCCGTCGTCCTTCTGGCCCAGGCAAAAACAAACAACAAGGCAATTTTTCATTTTGCTAAAAACGCCAAAAACGCGCCAGCATCAAATGAAAATGGCGACGGGCGCCGCCGCCGCCGCTAGGACGAAAAAGGACGCGGCGCGAGCCAAAAATACGTTGATGAAAAATTGCCTGGGAATATGTGTTAACTGCTTTTTAAACTGCCACGAGGACGACGACACGACAACACAACATGGCCAGGATGTGCAGTTCCATTTTGTTGTTTTGTTTGTTTTTGGGCAGTTGAATTTATCGGCCAGCGATTTGTTTGGGGCGCCCCCAAACAGCTGTTTACCTTGGTGGAAGGATCATGAGACACTAAGTGGCCGGATCGTTGCCTGGACGTCGACGGAACGACGAGTGCAGCAGCTTTTTGAAGGCGTTGCCCAGTGGTGTGTCAGTGTGTGAGTGCGTAAGTTGAGTGAGTTGTGTGTGTGTGTGTGACAACGTCTGGAGGAGCACACACCTGAAAGCACTCACAGGTGGGTCGGCCGTTCCAAGACTGAATGGCAAACTGATGCAAACTGCCACTCACTCAAGCGAACATAACAAATGGGATTGGTTTTTGCTGATTTTCAACGCACGCACAAAAAAGCCAAGCAGCAGCCCCCCAACCAACGCCCCCCGCCCTCTCAGCAGCCGGCAGCGGCAACAGCAACAGCAGAGAGCCAAAAACCTATAAGCCGTCTCCTTTTGGCCAAAGCCAAATAAATTTCAAACGAACGCACGACGACAGCAAACGACGACGACAACGACGGGAAAAAAAAAAAAACGGCCAAAACTGAGCGCAGCAGCAGCCACAGCAGCGACGGCAGCGGCAGCGAGCCAAAGCCAAAGCTGGGGGAGAGATTGTGACAAGTGTGTGTATGACAGAAAAGGCGTACTAACAAATCAGTCATCATCCTTTGCGCTCTTGCTAAGAACTCACTTCGACTGAGCGCAGGCGCTCTCACCAGCCGCCACACAATTCGCCGCAATCTAACAACACAAGCACACAATTCGCCGGAGCGTGCGCACACACAGACAGCCTGCCAGCCAGCCAGCCAGCGTTGCTATAGCCGTTGCACTCGCACTGCTGTGAAATTTACGAGCGCCCGCCCCGCTTGGAACAACCTTTTTTAATGGCACAATTGTTGCGTCGCTCGTGTGTCCGCATCGGTGTGTGTGCCCGTGTGTGTGTGTGTGTGTGTGTGTGTGTGTGTAGTCGTGGTCTGGCCTGGCCTGGCACAACGGAATGATTGACAAGCCCAGTGTGTATTTGCCTTCGAAACGCGTACGACGTGTGCTTGTGCTGTCTGTGTTGTGTGCGAGTAGCGAGAAAACGCCGTAGCCGTCGCACCAAACAAAACGAAGAATTAAAAAACGCCGCCGCAGTCGATGAGAAGAATTTATTATTATTAATATCATAATTGTTATTATTGCACAGCAGTTCACACAACAGCAACTAATTAGCCATTCTTTCGCGTTTCTTCGCCGACCGCCCCGACCCGCCCGCGCGCAAAACGATCGTGTCTCGTCGCGTTCAAACGGGGCTCGCCGCCCGCCGCCCTGCACTATTTTGATCCAAACTTTGAACTGAGCAAAAGGAGGAAGAGAGTCAAGGAAGAAACCCCCATTTACACTCAAAACAATTTTTGGACTTTTTGTTTGATTTGTTTATAGTACATAATAATTATGATGTAGAAGCAGCTGTGATAAATAGCAAGCAAAAACAAAACAAGTATACGACAAACAACACAAACAAATCAACAACAACTATAACAACAACAACAATAAGAACAAGAACAACATCCAGAGAGAAGAGCCAGAAGCAGCAGAAGAGCAGGAAATGGATTTATGACAACTAAACAACAACTATGTGGCTAGGCCAGCAGCAGCAGCAGCAACAGCAGCAGCAGCAGCAGCAACAACTACTTCTACAATACATTAGTATACTTCAACCAGCAACAACTGCAATTCGTATACGATTTTCATAAACAACAACAATTGCAACAAATTATACATGTAAATATTATATCTAACGATCTCCCGCGCGCGTAACTCCAACAACAACAACAACAACAACAAAAGTATACAACAAATGTGCCTGTGTTAAAACCCCCAGAGAAGAATTCAGAATTCAGTGCAAAACCCAAAACCTCTAAGTAAAAAGAATTACCATTCAATTTGTGTGCAGATGTGTTTTATGTGAGTGTGTGTTCAAAAGTAGCCACCAGGAACATCAGCAAGAGCATCAGCAAGCATCAGCAAGCAGCCAGCAGCCAGCCAGCAGCAGCAGCTGTACTGACGAGAGACAACACCTAGTAGGGGTCACCAATCCCGAATTTGTGTTGCACCACCGCCTCGTTGTCTCCCACACCTAAAAGTGGCACAAATCGGGTTAGAAGTCGCTCCCAGAGCATTAATGGCTCAGCCTAGGGTAAGTAATAGTTGATAAAATTTGAAACAAATTTTTGGTTGAACCAAGTGTACCCGAGCAGCGTCAGTTTGAATTAGCGACGGGGTTTTAAGGGGTTTTGGTTTTAACCGACGGCAGTTGACCAACTCAGTTGCTGGGTTCAAATTGTATTTAGAAGCAAAGTCTAAGACACATTTGTGGGTCTAGTTAGCTTTTTAAGGATAAATTTAGTAGCACCAAAGGCTACTTTTAGTTGTGAATTTGCTGGAATTATAATACAATCTTCTCTTAGGGCCGATTTCATATCTACTAGATAGCTGCTATGTGTCAGATAAACTCAAAATTTACTGTGCTCTATGTAAGCTTATGTGACAGATAGTAGTGCTATGTAAAAAGTTTTTACTAAGGCTGCAGAGTTTTGTAACATTTTGTAAAATTGTGATCAATTTTATGCTCATCGAACCAAAGTTTTTCGTTTTTAGCCTCCATTTATGATACAACTTTAGACATACTTTTGTTTTAGAAAATCGTCCAGCTGTTCTTATTATTCATGGGTCTTCCTTCTCTTCTGTCTGCATCAATCTACAAGATTTGGTTTCCTCTCTTCCAAACTTTTCATTCGCATTATTTCCCTATCGAAATTGCGATATGCAGAACTTGGAGTGGATTTCAAAAACGTTACTTTTATTATCACTTCAAAAAAAATGTTGGAAATGTCTTTGAATTGACCAAAATGATATTTTAAAACTGATCTTTTTATAAGTCCACGAGTTGGCGGTTTGGTTTTAGTTTTGGAAGCTTAATAATTCAAATGATTTCGATATACGGTGTTCGGATTAAGAGGAGTTATAAAACCAATTGCGTTTAGTACCGGTTATTAGTTTTGATGCCATTTAAAATCCGATACTAATCGTAATCTGGGCTGGCCTTGTCATAATACCCACATTTAGGACTAATGTCATCCTAAATTTAAGTATAATCAAGATTCGAAGTTTTGAACTAGTTTTTGTTTCTTTTCTGCGTAAATTAAGTATTAATCAAAAAATACTTGATTTTAAAACTTGAAAACCAAAAAATACTTGATTTGTAATACTTGAAACTTCAAATCATTTATATTTAGTTTTTTGGCAATTTTTTGCGGACGAAATTCGTAAGTCCTGAGTCTTGAGTTTGTATGTTTGGTGCATAGTTTGGCTATTTTGCGGCTTTTTGGAACTTTTTACGCCTAAATTTGATTACATCAATATATCAGATTTTACCTAATAGTTACTTTAATATTTACTACAAATTTATTGAAGAATCTAAAGCAAGTTTAATCATTTCCAGGGCACATATTGAAGATTTAGACGTTTTTGGCTCACTTTTTAAGTAGATTAATATACAAAATTTTGTACGAAACTTCTGAAGATTTGAAAACTCACATAATATCACTTAAGTCAGCGCCAACTTCACCTACATCTATAGATATCTTTCTAGATCAGCCTGTACTGAAAGTGGATTTGAAAGATTATTTAAGAAATATAATTCACAAGTGTTTCGCAGCTTTTTCTATCAACTTCAGCATAAAAAAATTTAGTACCCAAGTGTTTCGCAGCTTTTTCAAAAAAAAAAACAGAGATTATAGCTAAAATTAGTACAAAAGATTGCATTCTTTGAGCCTCGATAAAAAGACAAATATACTTGTCAATAGTACGCTCAATTTGCAAACAGATATCTTATATTATTTACCTGTTTAGGTTAAATTATATATTTACACTTTGTGCGTAATAAAGTTCACTTCAGTGAGAAAGAATTGTTGAAATGTTAAATAAAATAAATAATTCTTAAATACTGTTTTTGAGGCACAATTCAATACTTAGCAGAGCAAGAAATAGTCTAGCTACCTAGTCGGAGTATACAATTTAAAACTAATTTCCTAGAGATTTCTTATTAGGAGAGTTTCTTATACTTCGTTCGTAAGTTCTTATAAATTTGCCGTCGTCTAAGAAAAATTCATAAAGTAAACTCCCACAAATTTGCCAAAAATATCTAAAAATCAGTTGAAAGTTTTATTTTCAATTGTTACAAAAATGTGCTTAGAATATTCATGAATTTGAATAAAACTAAAAACTTAATACAAATACATAATAAATTCATATTCATTCAAATTTTGTAAGATTTCTAACAAAACAAAGTCTAATTGACACTAACTAAATCATGAATAATCTTGTTACCTTTAGGTAATATACAGTCAACTAAATGAATCTATCTCAAGTCTAAATAGCTTGCATCAAAGTTTTATCTATTTGGTACTACAAAGTAAACTAAATATGCTTAAGAACCTGAACGGACTGATAATAATTATTGTAAATTTATTAGACTTGATTTCATAATTTCTTAATATATGCCAAGTGTTAGATAAACCGACAACTTACTCTGTTCTTTCATAGATATTGCAAACTCATTTGAATGACACTTGAAAAACGATTTATGAAAATTTGCTGGCTCATGAGTCACAGAAAATTGGCTAGTTAAAATATGGAAATAGTCATAATCCCCAAAATTAATTAAGCACCAACAATAGATGAACTTAAATAAGACTAAGAGTTGTATGTTGAAATAGGTAAAACAGAATTTAAATGGCAACAGAACTATCACTGCTTAATACATAAAACAAAAAAATTGCACAATTATATATTTTTATTATCTAAAGCTCTATATATTGTCACAGAAGTGTTTTAAATGACTTCAGAATTGATTAGTACTGTTTTAGTTCTAATGTTGATGCTATTTGTTATTGAATGTAACACAAAATTTTGCAAAATATTAGTTCAGAACTCATGAACTGAGTTTAATGCATAGAAATGGTCAGTCAAATGTGAATTGAATCAATCAAAAGCCAAGGAATGATTTACAAATATGATCCTTGTAGAAGTAGTGAGTTTATTGTGAATAAATTTTCAATTTAAACATTTGAATTTTACACTTAACAACTATTTCGATTTCATGAAAACACTAAAAAGGACTTGGACTTAAGTCTAAGGTTCCGTAGGCAAATAATTTGTGCAAATTTCGAAACTTTGACTTAAAAGATATTATTGCACATTCAACTGAACTTTAAAGGAAAGAAAATAATTTGTTTAGATAAATATCGTTTCAAATTTTCATAAAAATAGTTTTCATCAAATTGTCAGAAGACTTCAGTCAAAGTTTCCGCAGGCAAATAATTTTGCGCAAATTTCGAAACTTTGACTTAAAATTAAACTATGGCAGATTCAACTAGACTTAAAAGAAAATCAAAGTTACCACAGGCAAATAGTTTGTTCAGATAAATATTCATTAAAATTTTCATCCAAATTCTTATAAAAACTTGTGCAAATTATTTGCCTTTGAAACCGCATTTATTAAATATGGTAAAATTTGTTTTCAAACAAACTTAAGTAAATTCTAGTTTTGCATAATGTTGTTTAGCAAATGTTTCACAATTTAGTAACTTTAGTAGAGTAAGATAATAATAGTCTTCAATTTATTGCAAACCTGCAAAAAATTTGACCAAACTTACCTAAAAAAGGAGAATTTTTTTGGTTAATAGCTGAACTAACTATTGTCTGTACTTTACTTTTGTTTTAAATTTTCATTTCATTTTAAGTACTTCAAGTTCAAGAAACTCAACATTATTAAAATCACATTCATGTTTGTATGTTTGTAGGGGAATTTGTAGCAAACTTAAATGATTTATGCGGGCCATTAGACAAGTGTGTATGTGTGTGTGTGTGTTTGTGTGTGAGAGTGAATTAGTTGATTTATTTTCTGTGCTTGGGTTTATGTAGCTCGGGTCTTGACTTGAAAAATTTGGGATATTTTTAAAGAAATAAGAATAAAACTAGAATTATATTCAGCAAAAGTCGTTTTGTCTCAGTTTCAATCCGTCCCAAAGAAAAGTTCTGTTTAAAATTTACTCATTTAATGCTAATTTTTGAGCTTATTGTTCGATTGTTAGGCATCAAAACTTTGTGGAAAAAGGAATGTGAGAAATGAATTCTAATTTATTTTTACAAATTTCACAAGAATTAGATTAGTTGATTTTTAATTGTTTTTCTTTGTATTTTTTTTTTCTAGTATTAAAACTAGTATTAAAAAAAGTAAAGCAAAATTTGATTACTCCCTTTTGTATATCTTTTTCACTTAATAAAGAGTCGATATATGTGTAGGAAATTACTGAATCTTACACTAAAGAACAGTTTCGGTTAAGAGCTGCTTTAATACTGTAACACTCTTGCATTTTCGGTTAAGAGCTGGTTTAATACTGTAACACTCTTGCCTCCTTAGTTTGGAAAATCCCTCATATCCTTACGAGTTTTTTTAATAGAAGTTTCTTACCTTTAGTATATATAATATATAGTAATCAGTATTATTTATCACTTCGCCCACAAAACTGGTATGGTTCGTATGAAACATAATCGAGTTATAGAGAAAACAAACATTTATGCTGGGCAGCACCAACTAAAACAGCAACGGGGGCAGCACTTTACACACCTTAAAACTGTCTATGTTTTAGATACTTTATTACTTGTTTAATTTGATTAAAATGGCATACAAATTAATGTCTAAATTAACCTAAAACTATTTAAAGGTGTTTAACTACAGAACTTGCAACTACCCAGCGGCTCAAATCCTTCATTACTTTGGCTTCAGTATGAAGGAAATAAGGGCCTTCTGCATGGCCGCTTTGTAGATGCTTACATTCTGCATTACTAGTAATAAAATATGTATGCTAGAGCCGAACTGTCATCGGGTTCCCATTACAAAAGTGTATTACTTTATTAAAATTGTATTGCGGATTGTACGCAATCTGTTTACTATCTCTTTATAGAAAATCAGCAGTTGTAGTTCAATACTTTTCCATCAGTTATCAGCTAGTTATTTTAGACATTTAAAAAACAGTTCCGGTTCAGTTTTAACTAAACAAAAGTACCGAAATACCACAAAAATATGTTTAAAAAGAACAAAAATCCCTCTCTCCTTAAGATAAGCACTTATCCCTGTCTGTCTAAATCTTTTTTATGGCTTAACCTCATATAAAATCTTAAATGGTGCACTTGAAAAATTTTGTATATAATATTTTAAATAGAAACTAACCAAAAATAGTTATAGAAATTTAAGAAATTATTATTATGTGCATATTTTTTTTAGTTATATGTTGAATGACCAATTCAAGTGTCTCGTAAATTTTCCTGCCTAGTATTTTCTTTTAACAATCTTTTCATAAATGAAATGCTAATCAGCTGACGCAGTAAATCTCCTCTAGCTCTCTCTCTCTCTCTCCCTTGCTTTCGCTTCCTGGACTAACCAAATCGTAGTTAGTTTTAGTGAAGCGTTTTATCAATTGATTAGCCAGCAGATGCGAAATGAACTTGATTTTTCTTCAAGTGTGCGTTCGTAATTAACATGGCGAGTGTGTGTGTGTGTGTGTGTGTGTGTGTGCTAGCCAGTAAAAACCTTTTGAAAAAAATAACAAAATAAAAAACGATAAAGACAAAATGCCCGCGGGAATTTTGTGGTGATTTTTATGTGGCCCGTTTTGCTGGCGAATAAATTTACGCTTGTGGTTTAATACACGACGATTCCATGCCCAGTGCTGTCTCCTGCGGCCCCGGCCATTTCAATTCCATCAAATGAATTTTTCGACTGTGGCTGTGTTATACGGGTGAGGGTCACTGTGTGTGTGTGTGTGTGTGTGTGTGTGTGTGGTTGCATTTGATGCATATAATTTTATTGCAAACATTCATCCATTCAGCGTGTTTTTTTTTTCATTTAATATTTTTCCTGGCGCATTGTCGCGACTCTTTTTGCAATTTGCACTTTTGTGCGTTACAACACACAAAATGCCAAAATGGCGGGAAGCAATTTTTATATTTAATTTGATTATTTTATGCCTTTGCTCAGTTAATGAAAATACAAAATAAAAATACGTACAAAAGTGCAGCTGCCGCCGCCGCCGCCGCCGCCACCGCCGCAGCAGCAGCAGCTTCCTCCCATTTGCCATTCGGCGGCGCGCGGCAATTCAACAAAAATTGTTTTGGTGTTATTTTAATTTAAAGGTTAACCGCAGCGTAATTTGTGGCATAAAATATAATTCGTCTAGTGTGTGTGTGTGCGCTAGGAAACAGCAGTGCAGCTGAAAATGCCATTCAATGTGCAATGTTTGCCACGTTCGACATTCGGTGAAGGCAAATATTTGACATTTTTTTTTTTGGTTCGGTTCGGTTTGCTTTGGTTTTGGTTCATTCTTGTTGGCCCAGTTGAGTGCTTTAGTTGGGCCTTTAGATTGCAAAACATCATTATTTGTGATTAAGGGCGAAGTACAATATTTAACCAAGTTGTTGGAATCATTTCAGCATTTCCAATTTTTTATACAATTCCAAGTGGAGTAACAAGGACTTGAAATTTTACAAAATTATTCTTTTAAAATAATATAAAATATATTTTGTGTTTTTATGCCAAAAGTAAAGAAAGTATTTTCCAGTTGGTATCCGAAAAGTGCCAGAAGATGGGAAAATGAAGTGCCTAAAGCTAAACCATGCTGTACAAAAAGGGAATTTGCATTTCATTCATAAACTCTTCAAAACTTTTTGGTTCACATAGCAGATAATCGAAGAAATCAGAAGGGGTTCACTCCAGGGTTTGAACCCGAGAACCATTTTGGTTTCGGATTCACAAAGCGGGCTTGGAAGTGCGCTGAGCTCAGGTTCATGTTCAATTATATTTTCATTCTTCGTTCTAAGGTCAAAAAAAAAAAATTGGTTTCTTGGATCCAAAAAAAAATAGATGTTAGAATTGGGACTGAACTTAAAATGTGAGAACGTTATCAACACACTTCGATTAGATATTACATTAAAAGGGTAACAATTTGAGTAGAAATTGCTGGGAAGAATGTGAAAGAAATATATTTTTGAACCGAACCCGGCAGGGAACAATTTTCGGTTCCCGGATTCTCCGCCTCCGCAGCGGTTCGACTTCGAACCGGCTTGCAGCTCTGGTAGATACATAAATCCAGGTACTAAACTATTTTCATCCATCATTCCATCAAAAATTATAAATATGTTTGCCTCTCTGTAGATAGTAGATGTAGTTTTGTCTAAAGTGGGGAAACTCTACAAAATATAGTTCCCATCCCTTAAATTCGCAAAAGCATGTGCTGAACCCAAGGTTCGAATAAAAATCTTTCCCCATATATCTCAAATCAAAACTCAACCATTGGTAAATTTTGGTTTGAACCCACAAATCGGAGTACCCTAAAAGTTTATTGGTCTTAAAGCAGTGACCAACAATATTATCAAATTGTTTCTTAAGTGTATGCAAAGTGATGTTTAGACGTATCGAATCGCAAAGATGTGCTTGAAACTATGAAACAAACTCATAATCACTTACAAAACACTGGTTCGGTGCACTTTTATCAACGAGATTGATGACAAAGATGTATACAAAACTATGAGTTTTATGTCATCCATATGCGGAGCGCTCCGAAGCAGGACTGAAAAGGGACTCCAAAGCAGCACCTCGAAGGAAACCTTTTCAAAAAAACCATAGGCGAATAGAGAAGTCCACACAGAGTCTTTGCGGGTTATCTGGGTGAGCATTCTGGGACGCCTTAATCACTCATTTAAGAAGTCCCTTAGCCACACTTTTTTCAAAACTATTAAAAAGGCCTTTTTTCCAGCGGATATGCTCCTTTGGAACACTTTTTGGAACCTCCCTTGGAGGCTCAGCGCACCGTACAGGGAGTCCTAATGGAGCAGCTTTCGGCACTCCACTGGTTGGCTGGGATGATGTCCAGTATTAAAAGAGAGGCAAAAGAAGGGACTAAAGACATTTTTTAAACTAGACTAGACCAGCATAAAGAAAGCGTAGCGCCATCTGTCATGCAACCACACAGATAATTTTCTTCTGTTTGGAATACGAACGGCGGTTAAATTACTTGGATGATATTAAAACATACTTATAGAACAAATATGTTTATTCGGCACAGAATTATCTAAGATAAAACCAAAAAAGCCATACTATGAATCAAACAAGGCTGCTGTAATCCACTGAGTCGCGCCAGCCTTGAACGGTTTGCATCTCTGCCCAAAATGTAATCAAAATAATGTTTTAATTTGGAAAGTTTGGAAATAAAATAGTAGAAATGATACCCCACTTTACTGTTCCAAACAAAGCGAGATTAAACCTACAAAAATGTTTGATTTCAGTCATATTCAAACGTTGATAGGAGATCACTTGAACCCTTCTTTAAATTTCTGTTTCGACTGAAGATGGCGTATCAGAGTCTCAGGCTCCATTGAGAAAGCTATCCTTATCTTTAATTGGTCTATCTTAAAAATTATTCATATTTAACAACAGAATGTTAAAATCAGGGCTGCAAAGCGGTTTTGAACCGAACCGGTTCGAACCCGGAATTCCGACTTTTATTTTACTGTGAACCGAACCTTGAACCGAACCTCTTTAGAAATTAAAGCTGAACCCGAACCTGTTCCGAACACATAATTTCGGTTCGGTTCAACAAAACTGACACGTAAAATGTACCTGTCTACTGACTTCAACTGTTATTAAGTGCGACTGACTCCTAAAATGGGCAGGAGAGCGGAAAAAAAAATCTGGCAAATTGACTAAATTTTCTTATAAAATCCCTACCCATAACAGTCTCTGTTTTTAAAGCTCCTCGACTCTAAAGCTCCTTAAATAATTCTCAAAAGCAAGGGTCTAACATTAGTTTGGTAATATTTTTCTATGAAAACCACGAAATGGATTTTCACTAAACTGTAAATTATATTTTGAATATTTCTATGTTTTTCATCAACCAATTCCGACCCAAAAACCACTCGGTTCTTCCGGTTTGGGAAGTTTTTTAGATCGAATTCTGTTTTTAAAACACATAGAAGACAAAAATTAGTAATGTTGTATAAAGCATGGACTGAACCAGAACCTTCTCCCAAAAGCCTTAAATTTCCGAACCTTAACCATTCGATAAATTGAGTTCGAGCCAGTGTACCGGAGATCCGAATCTGGTTAAAATTAAAGGGAAATCTTGCACTTAAGCTTAGAGGCATCACATAATAAAGTGCAGTTCTTTTTGAGTTAGCTTTTAGATATCTCTCTTTGAGACTTTTGTAAGACTTCTGACTTTCAAAATAGGAGTTTTGATGCATCAGAAATGGCTTATTTTGCCTCTCTCTTTTAGTAATTAATAGACACACACACACAGACTCTATCCTGAGTTACATTTATAACTTAGATAGTATTTCCCCTACTCAAAATTATGTATGTACACACAAATATTTCTAAACAAATTACATATGCATATTTTTGCAGGCGGTGGGTAACACAACCTCAATGTGGTATCCACATGGAGGGGCTCCTCCGTTGCTCTTGCTAGTTTGTTGTTGTTTTTCGTGTGCTAAAGAGCTTCATGTTTAATGATCAAATTGCGTGCCTCGGTCTCGGTTGGTGCCTGGTGCGTTTGCCAAGTTGTTGTGTAGAGGTCGTCTGTTTTTGGTGGAAGTGTTTTCATTAGTTTCATTTCTTTTTACATTTGCGCTCAAATCGTCTTATAAATTTTTTAAATATCGCCTTTTTTGTAGTTGTAGTTATTGTTGTTGTTCCTCTCATGTAATTTCCCGACATTAGGGTAAAGCGTCCGCTAACTTTCATCAAACTGAGATAGATAGAAATGCCCTAAAAAGAAACACACACCAAAATTAAAGGAAATAAGTTTAAAACGCCGCTGCGTTCCATGCGAAGACTCTCGAGAGGGAGGAAAAATCATTTAGACAAGTTGCACGCCGCTCATTAAATTAAATGAGCCATCAGCACGCAATTTATTTTAGTATTTTTGAGTAACTTTTGCCAGGGCCTTTGGCCGGCTTTTGTTTGTATGTTTGTGTACTTCTTTCTATTAGGCATAAATCGCTTTTGTTGTAACGAATTTAATTAAATGGATGTGCCTCACTCTTGAGGAAATTTGATAAAGAAATGCGAGATGATTTCCAGTGGCTCCTGGTGGTGGCTTAAATTTTGCTCATTTGGAATGTTAATAAATGTGCCAAACTGACGTCATTTGTTGTTGATTTTTGATAAATGTTAAAGAGCTCCGAATTCTTTTTTTTTCCTCTTCATGTGTTAATCATTTGTTTTTAGACATAAATTAAAGAATTTAAAAAATATATATTATATATAAATATATTAAAAAATTTGCGCACGTTTTTGACGTTGACATGCTGTGCCGTTTGATGTTTGCCTGCTCTAAAATAAAGGGTGATTTTTTTTTTTTGGCTTGTCTTAAGATAATAACTAAAATCAGATGATTAGCTTTCCATTTTGCATGTGCTCAAAGGACCAGACCCACCCAAATTGAACACAGTTTCTTATCAAAGTTGCAAATCTTAGAGGAATCTTCTTAAAGAATCTTATCTTACCGTTGGATCTAAGAGATTGTACAAAGTTTGATAAGCTTTCCAACATTTCGGGAAGTCCAATAGACGATTTCAAGTTATCTTAGGTTCTTTCGAATTTCTGCATAGCATTTGAATAACCTCAAATTTTAGTCATTATATATATCTGATGTGAAATTGAAAAGCTTCTATATCTATTGCATGTTCGCTTTCCAATTTCACACCAGATATATAAAATGACTAAAATTTGTGGTTATTCAAATGTGGTTATTCGAACTGAAATAGTCCTTAATTAGAAGCTTATTGTATCCTTGTTTTTTACTTCTGAAATCATAAACCATAAGTGTCATTTCGCATAATCTAAAAATTATAAAAAGTAAAATAAAACTATGCTTTGTAATAGGCAATCGATATACATGATCTGAACTTTAACAGGAGCGAAAAATGGTAAAGGAGAAATCGAAGCTGCGCAAAAGAACGTTTCCGTCTTTTGCTAAGTTTGTAGGATTCATTAAGTTGTTGACAGAGCTCTCCAAAAATGGTCAACTAGTTTTTTGTGCTGTCTGCTTACATAAGTGACGTACAAATTGAACAAAATCACAAACTCTCTGCACAGAAAACTTATATTGACTTCTCTCGTGTTTTGATGTATCATATTTTTTGATAAGAGAAACACACAAAGTTGGCTTCCTATAACAACATGAAGTAGAAAATTTCGGTCGTAATATATATCGATATATCTCGAAAAGCCAAAATCGCTTATCGAGCTCAAATAAAACATCGTTGTATAGTGGAATATCTTAGAAAACAGAAACATGTTGCTCGATATGAGAAACATACGAAGCTGTTTTATGATAACAGCTTGAAGTGGACTATTTCCTTCGCATCTAAGCTAGTGTGGTCGTAATATCATAGAAAATCAAAATTGATCAAATTAAACATTTAAATATCGTGTCCAAAAAACATCTTTAAAAGAAAATATCATTATTTCCAAAGCTTAGAAACTTATAAACCACAAGACTACCATTCCAAGAAGGATTGTCTTATTAGCTCATAAAAACTAACTGAATTTTCATAAAAATCAAACAACAGTTTGATTCTACAAATCGGTTGTGGGGAATCACTATTTTGATTAAGGATGCCATGGGTTTAGAACTTCTAGGAGCAATCAAGTATCGAATTGCTACATCAGACAGCTTGTAGTATTATCTCCGCCTTATCACCCAGCTAGTAAGTTCAGTTCGTGGGCCGAGTGGTCTTTCTCTAGGTACTCTTTAGTGCCATTCTTTATCTCCTATATCGGCACAAGAAATATAATTTCGGATTGCCAAATAAAGTTATCGATATATCGATAGATCGATCAAATATTGACAAGCCTACCCTCAGCAGCAAAAAAATAACCAAGTGTCAGCTCAAAGTGTCTACTATGAGGTACCTGTTGCAGTAGAAGCACTCTAGCACGCATACACACTTGCAGTTAACATGCGCAAAAGACATTTTCGGTAGATTCTGCCTTCTGAAAACAAGTGAACCAGTGAATAAGGGCCATATTTCATTTCTACCTGTAGAATGCGACTATAGTACGTTCAAGACATCTTTAAGTTCGTTTTGTATCCCCCTGAATGTTCGTTTGGCGAACATTTTGCGATTGTTCGCTTAATATTCGAATAATGTTCAGAACGTTACACTTTCATACTTCAAAAGCAACTTTGAACGTTCAAAATTGATCGTTCTTTTGCTACTTTTTGTACAAAAACCTCCCACTATTTGTTGGTAAAAAAAAAAAAAAACACCCTATACTTCCAGTAATAGACAGACAATACGAAAAAAAATAAAAAGCGGAGCGTGTTCGAATGTTGCAACTGTAAATTAAAATAACACCAAAGCACGCAACAAAAATTAATTGTCTAACACCAAATAAACTTTGGAGGAGAAAGACAACAAAAATATATAGAAGTAAAACGGGGCGTGGTATGCCTTGAAAATGACTTGGGACACACCTACTACCATTCGAAGAGTCAGCGGCGGCGGCGGCGATTATGGCGGTTCGTCTGCTAATTAAGAAAGAAATTCAAATAGCCAAAAAAAAAAAAAAAAAAACGAAATAAAAAGGGAAAACATGATAAACAATTAATTTTGATTAGCCGCCCCTGCAATTAAGCCCGAAACGAAGAAAAGCAAAAGTTCTGCCGCAGACAAAGGAAATCAATAGTCACATATGGCCAAAAGGCCTGAAAACATTTTACTATGTAGAGCAGCGGCGGCCATTGTCACCATTTTAGCCTGGCCAGCAGCCTGCATTTTGCAAAATTTTTGCCTACACTCATAACTCTTCCGCTGTCTGGGCCTGGGCCTGGGTCCGGGTCCGGGCCCGGTCAGTTAGATAAAGCTCCCCCACAGCAGCGCAGCAACAACCGAAATGTCCTTGCTCTGGCTGTGTTTTCGGTTTCAAGTTCAGGCAACATTTTATTGGCTTTAAGTTGGCAAATGAATTTTTGCCTATTTTTAAAGCCTAGTTGAGTTGTTCGGCCGGGCGGGGGGCTGTGACTTAATGTCGTTTAAGCACGACAAACCACTCGCCACTCGTTTTGCGCCTGCCAGTGACAGTCGAGCACCCCGTTGGCTGTTGTTGTTGTTGTTGTTGCTGTTGTGTCATAAATTTTTGAAGGATTTCGGCGCTGAACTTGTCAAAATCAGACAAATGTTTTGGCTCACTTGGGCTTGGTGGTGGGTTTTCGGCGTTTTTTTTTGTTTTTGTTTTGTTTGGCTATTGATCCACAAATGTTGGGCCTGCCTGCCACTAACAGACCTTCGTTTCAACAAGGTCAATGGCTTACAGCCAGAGAGAGAGAGAGAGAGAGAGAGACGCGGCGACGGAGCGGGAGAAAAGAGATCATCAATCAAAGTTGGCCTGGCCCAAATGAACGGGGAAAGCCTTTAAGTGTATCTGTGTCTGTGTGTCTCCCCAAATTCCCACATTACTTATGTACAAGTACAAATTGTGGTAATTTTCAAGATCTTTTTGTTTGGGCTGCTTCACAATTTCCTCATTTCAAAAGGCAACAACGTTCCTCGGTTCGCCAACACCAAACACTAAAATTAGCATAACAACTTTATAGTTTAACTGCTCGAGTTGAGCTCTGGGCTCTGGCTCTGTTCCCTGACTCCGACTCTTGGGGCTGTATCTAGAAGTTGGTATCTTGCTCGAGTGCAGTGGCCCAGGCAAAAGGCAACGTTGACAAAAAGAGCCCCCGATTTGCTTTTGGGTTGAAGCCTAATCTTTGGTATGTATCTGGACGAAATGGCGGGGATTGCAGGTGTATACAGAAGAAGAAAAAAAACAGCTGCTCTTTTTTTTTTTTTTTGTTGTATTTCTAACTTACAAATATATCAGCTTCAGCTACTTCAGGTGCAAATCCTTGACATTTTGCCAGGCAATGGCAAGTCAAGTGCTTCTCACACACTCAGTCAATTGCTCATTTAGTGTCAAAGATTTTCCAAGCCGATAACAACACACACACACACACACAGAAAACTTCAACTTGATGAGGGAAAAAAAAGAAGTGCCATCATTTCTTGTCTCAGTACAACAATCTTTGTCAACTTTGGGGCCTGATGCTCCTTCAAATTATGCAGTGTGAAGCGAAAGAAAGAGAGACCGAAAGCTTCCCAAGGCAGGCAACAGCAGCAGCACCAGCAGATAAAGCCACTTGACTTTAACAAACCGCGCAAGAGCATACCCAAAGTTTCTATACCCTGTTAATTAACTAAGCTTCGAACTTGGAAAAAGAGGGCACAAAAGATAAAGCTGAAAATAGTGAGAAATATGAATGGGAGTAAAAATGTGCAGACACTTTATCAAAAGTTGAGCAGTAACTCCATAGCTACTGACTTGGGTTATACTAATTAACTCTATTTAACTTTAGCGTGCAATTTTTAACTACAGTTTTCACATTCGGCCAGATGTTTAAAAATTGACAAATGCTTAAATAAAAAGATTGTAGAAACACAAAATGCGGAAGCAAGGGCCTGTTTATACTGTTTAATCATATTTTTTCACTTAAGTCCACAAGCATTATCTTGCTCTTGTCTATGGAATAATCGTAAAACTACCAATTCCACTTTGTTTATGCTAAAATTTCCGCATGTTTGGTTGTTTAAATAGAAGTTAGCCCGGGATTTATTGATACATCTTTCGCTTTCGGCCTGATTTTGCGGTTTCGAAATAGATATATATATATTTAATTAGAAAGATTGTAGAAAACCATATTATAGCCAAGAATACCTACTAAAAGCTCTGCTTTACCACATTATTTAACAGATGTCCCCAAGCATAATTTTGCTCTTGTCTTTGGCAGAATCTTAAAAACTTTCAATTCCACATTATTTATGCGTAAGTTTCCGCAAAACTTAAATCGTATATTCCATAATATTGTTGTTTTTTTTTTCAATTTAAAGCATTCACACAAGATTAAAACATTTGGTTTAATCTTAATTCTATTCTTTATTTTGTTTTCAAAAAATTCCGCAAAATGATTCATATTTATGCGTAAGCTACCGCAAAACTAGAATCGTATATTCTGTAATATTATTTTTTTCAATTTAAAGGATGCACACAAGATTACAAAGTTCGGTTAAATCTTGTTTCTATTCTTTGTTTTCAAAAAATTCCGCAAAATGATTCATATTTATGCGTAAGTTTTCGCAAAACTAAAATCGTATATATTTTTTTTTTGAAGTTAAAGGATTCACACAAGATTCAAGAATTTGGTTTAATCCTATTTCAATTTGTTTTCCATGTTTTTCAAAGTTTCCGCAAAACAATAAACCGCAATCTGATATATTTTGCACTATTCTACCACTAGAAATACTTTCATATGTCATGAGAAAACTGAAAGATTTCAATACAACTTTCCCAACTTTTGTCGTATATTCAACAAACTGGATTTTCAATTCATGAGATGAAAATAAACAAACATGGCGACTTTAGTAATTTTTTTTACATATTTTTGTGGAAATTTACGCAAAACCAATATCTTAGAAATTACATATATGCTAATTGAATACCACACACTAAGGAAAAAGAAGTTCAACTAATCTGAGTACCAAAATCAAATCATTCTTAAACTTTTAAGAAATCTATTCTTGATTTCAATATAAAATTCATTCTCATTTTAGGCTTTTTAGGCGAGGAGAGTGAAGATAAGTAGCGCAACAGCTTAAAACTAATAGATCAAGAATTTTGGGATCACAGGTTCATTCTTGGATCAAAAATTTTATGGTTTTTTTTATATTCATTTGATGCAAATGCTTTTTGGTAGGGTGACCAATCAGTGATAATTCTTACACTACATTTGAGATGGATCATTCATATTCCAAATACGAAATTTTAGATATATTTTTAGAATACTAGAATGTAACATAGAGCAAGGAATACCATCAACTCTACCTAGTTAACAGTTGCTGTTTAAAAAACCACTTTTTGAACTTATTTAGTCCAGAACTAAGCTTGGTTTATGATTATGCTTTGTCTCAGTGCGTCTCACATCAAACTCTGCGCCTCTCGCTTAATTGGGCGGGAGGTGGGCTGCTATATAGACAGGAATTTGTACCTAACAAGCAACGGCTTGGTTTAAAAAAGGGAGTACAAACGGCTGTGAATTGAATAAGCTAAAACTGGAAAGACATAGCTCTAAACAAAATGAATATACCTTGATGCAGGGTATAAAGATAATCATCTTACACACACATACACACACCTCTAATCACTGTAGCTGCCTGCCAGCAGTTGAACTTTAAAAATATTTCTCAGTTGATTTTGCCGTTTGTTGCACACAAACCAGTTTGCAATTGCGCGGCTCTAAAAATGTTGTACAAAACTTTGGAAAGAGATGGGACACAAACACAGAAACACACAAACATTTATAGACAGATTAGCTGATAACATTAAAAATTGTCTTGTGTTTTTATTTTGTATTTTTTTTCCTCTTCTTTGAAACTTGTCGCTGGGCAGCAGCGCCTTGCCCGCTGCTTTTGGCGCTTAATTAATATGCAAAAAACGTTGATGGAAAAGACGAACAAATGAACGATACAACAACAACAACAACAAATATATTCATACAAACAGACGAGTATATCCAAAGTAATCACAAGGTCATACACAAAATACGAACAGTTTCTTCAATTTTCGTTGATTTTTGCCAAACGACAACGTGCTTGGAAATAAATATATTTAGATATTTAAATAAATTTTGTTATGTTTGTTGCTTAGATTTGTGCTGACGCTCTGGGAACACTGCCTGCTTGGCTCTTACACACACACACACATACCCTCATTAGATTTCTGTCACTAATTTGGTATTTCTTCTGCTCCGATTTTCTATCTCTCCTTGCAGTATGACGATGGCCTACATGGCTACGGCATGGACTCCGGTGCCGCTGCCGCGGCCATGTACGATCCACACGTTGGTCATCGGCCGCCCGGCCTGCAAGGCCTCCCCTCGCACCATTCACCGCACATGACGCACGCCGCGGCAGCGGCCACAGTTGGCATGCACGGCTACCATTCGGGGGCCGGATCGCATGGTACACCTAGTCATGTATCACCGGTTGCTAATCACCTAATGGGCGCAATACCCGAAGTACACAAACGTGATAAGGATGCGATTTATGAGTAAGTATATAGAAAATATCGAGCATAGCTTAATCGATAAACTGATCGATCGATTGGTTTCGTCCCACCCGAAAAACGAAAGATTTAAAAAGATCTAATTGGAATGGATGAATGGAAAATACTTTTTTTTGATATTAAAGTATCAAATTTTCATTTACTTTGGATGATTTAAGATCCATTCAACTTTAAATGGTTATATCAATTGTCCAAAAAATGATATTAAAAAATTCCAAATGGATACCGAAATCACCCAATGATTTCTTTTTAATATACTGTTTTTCTTTGTAAACATTTGATCTCGATCTTTTATGATTATTTGAGGTGAAATAGCATATCAAACAGATTTTCAAATAACTACCAATCTCACCTCGTTACAATAATGCAACGTTCATGGGTTTATTTAAAAATGTGCTGTGAAATTTCATTACCAAGCTCCAAAAGCATTGAGGTTTAGTTTTTAGTAACTGTTTTCATTTAGTTTTCCGTCTTCAATCTAGTAAAAAAACCCTTGTTTTTGGGGCAGCGCCTTTCTTTAGATTTTTTTGCCCACCACAGCGAATTTATCGCTTAGTATTATCAACAGAAATACATTTCAGCGTGTTCCCAACAATTTGGGCCCAAATTGGGCGACTTAGAGACTATCAGAATGCTCGCATTTTCACTTTCGCAAAAATTTTGCGATTTAAAACCGGATTATGGAACTAAACAGTTTGAAAATGCAAAATGGATTCATATTGTACATTAAATAATTCAAAAACCTCAATTTTTTGCGGAAGTGAAAACAAGTTTTGTTATTTAAATATTTTATATATTCGGTATTCTCGTATTAAACTGTGAAGTGGTTGAATTAATTAAATTTTTAAACTTTTTACACTTCAAAAACTAGAAGAAGTAAATTGCAATTCCCAGTTGACCTAAGGAATTGTTGAATTAAGAAATTTTAGACATTTTTTAAACACATCAGGTAGAATCGTTGTGTTTATTTAAAATTTCCCTCAACTCCTGAACTTCACAGATTAACTGGAGCTGGTTAATACCATTTCCAAATTATTTAGCTTTGCTTTGTTTTTTTTTTGAAAAACGGTTCGGTTATGTGAGAGTTCTTAAAAAACGATCCAATTACTAGGAGCTAAGCGAACTTTCAACTACACTCTGAAACAAAGAGTTATTAAAATGGAAAAAATTGAAGTCGAGCTGAAAAACTCTCTTAGTTTTGTTGTGAAAACAAAGAGAGGGCTTTGTCTGGGTTCAACAATTCATACTAAGATCACTAAAACAACTTTTGGCTTAAGGACTATCAAACTTAACCCACTTTTGAACTCGAAAGTTCTGTACTGAACTTTGCATCTTGTTTTTCCATAAGCTTTATTAAACTAAACCCACTACACTCAATTTCAAATGATATCCCCTTCAAACCTTTTTGCTGAAATCTTGTTCTCAATTCAAATTTGATCTCTTATTATTGAATTGCCGCTACAGCCTATACCTTTTTTTCAATCACCCACTCAATTTATGGATTAATTAATTCATTGACCACTTCTTCTTCGATGGGTTCTCCCCCCAAAAATTAATCCCACCACCTGTTTGGCTGATCGCTTGTTCTCACCTCTCCCTGCTTGTTCACAGGGAGTAACATAAATTTAACGCACGCGCAACCTCAAAAGAGCGATCCTTATAGAATATGGGCGTATCCTCGTGCGTTTTGCACAAAATACTAAATTATGGGTTTCCTTTTTTTGTGCTTCACCTTTGAAATTTCTCTTTCAATTCGGGTGTCCTGCAAACCGTTGAGGAAGGGGGTGTGGCATGTGTTTAGTGACGGACACGGAACATGAACGTGCTTAGGCATTAGGGAGTCCATACGAAATGAGCTGCAGTTGTTGTCGGCGTTGCGGTTGCCTGGTGTTAATTTGCCAAATTGTGGTTTTTGACTTTTTTTCTTCTAACTAAAATCCACTTCTTGTGTCATTTGGCAAGTTGCGTGTCCCAAAGGCAAGGAACTGGCAATTTTCATGTGCTGCAACTGACGATTCCCTAAAAAGGGGAAGACCAAGACACGGCAGATGTCTTTTGACTTGGGGTTTGGGTTTTTTTTTCTTCAAATAAGCAAATATTTGGTTAGCGTTTTTTTATGAATGAAAGTTTAAGTGTCCATCAGCTGGTTTGTCCACACGAGGGCTGTCACATAATTAGACAGGCAGCAGCAAAATTGCCACTGACAACTTAAATGTATCGATGAAACCGGCAGATCGCTTTTTATAGTTTCTCCGTTTGACTTTGATTGCTTTACTAGGCCGCTGCCGACCAGCAAGCAAAGGAAGAAAACAGCAGTCCTGTCTGTCAACGTCTCTGCTCCCATTGCCGACCCCTGCCTTGAAACTTAAGTTGGGAATTCTTATACTACTTTGTTTGTTTACTTTAGAAAAGGTTTAATAACAACAATCAAAGCATAATCATATTTGTTTAATTTGAATTGCTTATTTCTGTGAGAAAACAGAGTTTCTTTGTTAAGTTTTTGACTTTACTGACTTATTTGCTCAGTTGTTTTCTTGTTCACTTTTTAATGTTAAACAACTTAAATTTCGGTACGGAAGATTTTTTTTACTAGAAGTAGAAGGGTTCCGCTGACATCCTATATTTATCAAGTATCGAGTACTTAGTATCGAATACAGAGTATGGTACTAAGTATTCCGAAGTATCTAGTACTAAGTACCAAGCTCTAACTAGTATCAACTATTAAAGTACTGATTATCAAGCTCTGTGTTCGGGTCTTGAGATCAAGTTTTGAGTATCGCCTATATAGTATCGAGTTTTGAGTATCGAGTGCTGAAGATCAAATACAAAGTTTTGAGTGGTTAGTGTCGAGTATTAAATGTTAAGTATCGCGCTCTGAATAACGGGTCGTAAGATCAAGTTTTGAGTATATCATTTATAGTTTGGAGTATCGAATATTGAGCATCAAATACAGAATATCGAGTACTAAGTATCAAATAGAAAGTACTGAGTATCGAATTCTGACTATCGAGCTCTGAGTATCGCATATAAAGTATCGAGCTATGAGTATCGAGTGCTGAGTATCGAAGGCTGAGTATCAAATACAGAGTTTTGAGTGCTTTGTGTCGTGTATTTAATGTTGGGGATGGTGCTCTGAGTATCGGATCTTAAGATCAAGTTCTGAGTATCGCTTATATAGTATTGAGTTTGGAGTATTAAGTTTTCAGTATCGAGTTTTGATTATCAAATACAGAATATCGGGTACTTAGTATCTAATATCAAGTTCTAAATATCGAGTTCTGACTATCGAGTTCTGAGTATCGCATATATAGCATCGAGTTATGAGTATCGAGCGCTGAGTATCAAATACAGAGGGCTTAGAATGCTTTGAGTGCTTAGTGTCGTGTATTAAATGTTAAGTATCGAGTTATGGGTATCGAATACTGGGTACCGAGTACTGCGTATCACATAGTATCGAGTATTAAATGTGAAGTATCGAGTTCTGAGTATTGAGAACTGAGTATCGACCACTAAGTACCAAATAAAGAATATAGAGTACATAATATGAAGTACTGGGCTTCAATTTTTAATACCTTTGTTCAGTTGTTCACACTTTTTTTTCCTTTAATTCAGTTTGCTCAGTTGTACACTCTCTGACGAGCTTTGTCAGTTTAGTTTGAACTTTTGGCTAAACTTCCACTCTGAATGAGTTGTCAAAACTGTATTTTTTAAAATCCAATAATTCTGAATTCTTTTTCTTGTACTTTGAATTCGCAACTTTTCCAAAAACTTGCGAACTTTGAGCTCTGAAACTGTAGCTGGAATGGCCCTTCAATTCCGACCTCATTTGCTTTCTTGTTATGGAACAGCCCTCGTAATCGGCTGCAGAACATGCGCATCATTAGCACACTTTTTCTTTGCCACCTGCAACTAAATAAAATTTATATATTTTCTTTTGTGTTTCTTTAAAAAAAAAAAAATTGCTTTTCTTATTTGTACAATTGACACCTTTTGCTGAACTGAACATGCGCATTTTCAACAGAGAGAAGAACACTCTCTTAACACCTTCTTGAGTGGAGTGCAACAACAGCAACAACAGCAACAACTTCAGCTGCCAATGCCACGGCCTGGTGGTGGTCACAAATGCCAAGTCATGGCAAATGAGTGCACACTTTTTTGTACGTTCTTTTACGATCCTGGTACCGGGCACTCAACTGGAACTGGGCTCTGGGGTTCTCTGCCTGATTAATAGTTTTGTTAAGCGCAGGTCTACACCCTCTCTTGTGCCATCTAATGGTCAAAAAAACAGACCAGACCCCGTTTGGTTTCCCTAATTTTGTTCAGGTGCAATTTGTGCTTAGAGCGTGAAGTAGAGAAAATGGTCAAATCATGTTGAGTTCTTAAACTAATCCCTCAAAAAATAAAGAGAATGAAATGGAACAGCAGCAGCGGCAGCGGCAGCTGCTTTTCTTGTTCATTTGCATGGCAGGAAATTGTTTCGGAGGAAAAACAAAAGCAGCATACTAATATGTCCTCCTTCTGCTATTTTTACAGACATCCGCTATTCCCGCTCTTGGCGCTTATATTCGAGAAATGCGAATTGGCCACATGTACGCCGAGGGAGCCTGGCGTGCAGGGTGGGGATGTATGTTCATCGGAATCGTTTAACGAGGATATTGCAATGTTCAGTAAACAGGTAAGACTACTGAATCCCTTTCCTTTCTTTTAGTGTTTTTTTTTTTTGGTAATTGGAGCTGATTTTCCAAGCCCGAACACATGTGCCACATGTGGCCCAAAAAGAAAAAAAAACAAAAACAAAAACATATTCAAAAATCGCGGCACACGAACTTAACGAGGCAAGCCGCTAAATGATCAGATTACGTTCAGTTTGGCTGGCTGTACTTAATTACACATACAACAACAACAACAACAACAATGTCTTGCCGCCATATGTCACAAATATGCGGCGCTTGACACTTCCTCTCTCTCTTCATAAAAGAAGAATATTTGCCACACACTGACATTTAAATAATTTACGATGTTTTAACATACAAATTATAATGTTGCAAGTCGTTTGCGGCTGCTGCTATTTTTATGGAGCAGCAACAGCAACAACAGAAGCAGCCCCAAAAACAACAAAAACACAAACAGAACTTATGGCTCCATCTAGAGTTTTTCATGACAGCGACACTTCTTTTTGGCGCGCCAAAACAACAACTGCAAGCAGGCTGAGACTCTGCCGGCCAGTCGAAATTATAAAAATGATGTTTTTATTTATGGTCCATTTGGAATTTTGACAGGCCCGGGCTATGGGTAATAAAAAGAACCATCACAACAGAAACACCCAACCGAGAATCATTTATCAAGATGCAGGTTTCGCCCAAGAAGCTGCTTCATTTCCTTTTCTTTCCCTCTTGTGCACGATGATGATGAGATTATATGGTGTTGCATTCACGGGCGAGATTTTGATTCATTTTTTTGTTTTTGTCAAACTGTGACAATGAAACTGTCAATTAAAGTTAACTAAATGAATAGCTGCTTGAAAGTCAAATTATAGACAAATGATTCAGACACTTATCTAGAGGTGATACCAGAGCTTTGACACTTCTGGCGAAAAATTAGAAAAATTTTGGCTATTACTTATCAAAAGAGCACTGAAATTAAAGGCTTTCTTGGCGCCAAACTGGGAATTACACATGACGTTTGGTGATATTTTGTTACCTCATAACTAAAAAAGTACATAAAATATATCAAATTATTTAGATATCGGTAGAAGATGCAATTAGTTGCAATATATCGATAAATAAATAATAGATATAGCTGTTAAATTTCGATTACAATTATTATAATAAAGTATTGTATTGATTACATAATCCACCTGTAAAAAAATTACTAATTACTAATTGATTACGATTATTAATCATTATTTAACATCTATGCTTGAAACTTAGTTTAGAACTACACAAATAGCCTACCTTTAGTTAGATTTATAGTTTAAGGTACAAATTCCAGTTTGTTTTAGAATGGTTTATATATCTGCTTCAAAAATTAGAAAATTGCTTCAAAATATTGCATAGTTTTTAGCATTTAACATGACTATTCCTTACCTAAACATCATAAATCGTTCATTACTAACCATAAGTTACCTTTAATAGCTATCATAAAAGATTTTAGAAAAATTTATGGTCATTTACTGGTTATACTTTAAGTAAAATGAGTTTTAAGTATCAATTTTTTTGAACTAAGATCAACTACAGAACTTGAAATGCTTAACTTAGCTGCTGCCACCTACCAGATAATCTTAGAATTTGCTCTGATATTTGTAGATATATGTGACAGGTTGAGCTCTATGTAGAATATTCGAAAACGGCCCTTAATCTTTAAATATTAATTTTTAATAAAGTTTACTGAAAACTTTAACCCTTAACTTTTAGGTTTAGGAAAAAACACCAACTCAGTTCTGAGTATGCTTAAAGTACTGATAACTTAAACCAAAAAGAAAAAACATCAATTTAGCTCTGTACAAAAATTCTTAAAGTACCATAAATATGCTTCATTATTTATAACAGTAAAACGATTTCTTACTCTTAATTTCTATAATTTTGTAACATCAGAAGGGAGATTTATTTCCAAGTAATATATTTGCCAATTTTTCTTTTAGCTTATATGCTTAACCCATGCATTATGAAAAAATTAAGCTTAGCTCTAAGTATTATTAGGCTATGTCCATTAACTGCTTGATTTTCCAAAAAGTTCATCGTCATTTAATGGATTTAGTTTCAATAAAATGAGGTTTTTAAGTGATACATCAGCTTATTTTGATATTCAATATGTACTTACTAATGTTACTTCTTAAAGATCCAACTAAAACTGAATTCCTAAAAATCTATTTAGATGCATATCATAATAACTCCTCATTTTACGTCTAAACTGTTGTAGAGCTGAATCTTATAGAGCTAGCACAATTACTTACTACTCGTTTAAGTCGTTCATACATTAGAGTATTTCTATTATTTAAAGATGCTATCAAAACATTGTTTTTGAAAATATTTCTAGAGATTTTATAAGTCCATATCATGGTAGTTCTTTGCTTTACATCCAAACTTTTTTGGTGCTGAATCTAAAACAGCTTAGACTATTAAATAAAACATTTTCAAAGAAATCCATTGTTATTTGATAGTTTTCGTTAAGTCATATTTGAGCTAGTTTGACTTTGAAACGTTTCTTTAACATGTCCCATCCAAAATTACTCATTAAAAACATAATTGTTTGTTGGAAAATCATTTCAAATTGCTCTATAGCTACTTAATCCGTTTGTCCTATGTCCCATGTCTCACCTAGGAGTTTGGAATAGAAGAAGAAATGCATCTATTTTCGCCTTTCCATTATCCATTCATATCAAATTCAATGTTTCCCACCTTCTCACCCAGTGTAGCCGATGTTACCCAGAGAGTACGTCAACAACTAAGTTGTCGCTTGCATTTCATTTCATTTCATTTCACTTGGCTACTAAATTGCCGACGCCGCTGCCTCTGGCACTTCTTTCTTTCGGGGCCATCGTCTTGGTCGTTGTCGTCGTTGTCGCTGACAAAAATAACTCAAAAATGTCATTCGCCCATCGAATTTTAACAAACGAGCAGCGGAGCGGTCCCCAGTCCCGGCACACCACCAAAAACTTGGCCGCTAAAAATATGCTTTGCCACTTTTTTATTTAGTTGCCGCAGCGGCTGATGTTGCTGTGATGCGTTTTATATAGATAGATTGCATAGATATATCTCATGTCTATATGCAACCACGCCAACGCCCCAGTGCCATTCCCATTCCCATTCCCAATCCCTCTCGTCATCGTCATCCTTCTCTGAATATACATAGTTAGGCGACTTTTGGTGTTGGCGCTGCTAATGATGCAGCTAAGGAAACGCTTTATAATTTCTCTTTAAAAGCAGAAACATGTGATGCAAATGAAAACGACAACAACCAGAAATCGACAGAAGAAAAACAAGAAAGATCTCCATATACACACACATACAGACAGATATATATACATATATATATAAATAAGCAACAAAAGCCAAAGATGTTGTTGCTCCCAAAGCGACGCGGACGCTGCCGCTGACGCTGACGCTGCCGCTGCTCCCGCTGATGATGATTTCTCCCCATACAAAAATTGCTTAATGTGACTGCAGTCTTTGTCTTTGGGTTCGCCTTTTGTCTCAGACAAAGACGTGGAGGACGGACCCATGCTGACTGCCGAAATAATTTTTATGATTTCATTTTAAGTAATTTTTAATGAAAATCAGTCGTCAACTGACAACTTTGGCGTTTTGGCTAATAGTTTGTACAAGCGATGAGTTGATTTTGGCGCTGACAACGCCGAACCATTGTTGGGGGATATGCGAGTGCAGCCATCCATGCGTGCGCCGGTCTGACGGTCTGACGGCCTGTGTCTGCTTGGACCCGATGATTAATGAAGTGCGGGTAAATGATGATGATGCTGATAATGTCGGGAAGGAATAACAACATTGAGCATGTTGTATCAATTTCCATAGTTCCTCATACTTGTCCTTGACATTAAAACTACAGTCACAACATTGACTGACACTGAGGCGGCTGCAGTTTGAGCCACTTTCTACTTAGTCAGGTAGACCACAAGCCGAACAACAGGTTAAGCGTTAATACCAATCAATGGCTGAGCTAGGCTTTGGGTTTTTGGGTATTTCCCTTTTGCCCGGCTCCGCACAAAAGGCAGTTTTAATGGATACCAAGGCTCGTTCCCATTCCCGTTGTCCGGGATTCATTGTTTTGCTTTCGTAAATTGCATTTTCTGATTTCGAACGAAACGCAGAAGAGACACACACATAGCCTCATAATCAGGTATGAAAGGTTACGCTTGCTTGGAATGCTCACTTGCCGGCTGTGCCTGGGCCTCTCTACCTCCTCTCTACGCATTTGCTGGCCATAAGGAACTTAATCTCTTTTGTGCCCATATATATATATATATATATGTGTGTGTGTGTGTGTATACCCTGGGCCTGGTTCGAGGCCTCGTTTGTTGTTTTGTTCTTTTAATGATAAAAAATACAGAAACCTTTGCCTTTTTATTTGGAATTTGGTACCTTTTTAATCTCTCTCTCCCTCTCGCTCCCCGTGTCGACGTCCCTCTGCGCAGTTATATTATTAAAGCATTGTTCTTTTCTTTTTTTTCTTTTTTTTTGGTTTTGTAGATTTTGCTGCTGCCAGATCAACCCTTAGGCAGCGGGTTTTGAATTTCTTAAGTGAACAAAAGGGCCTAACTATGCCCCGAACTTGTTAACAGAACTACTGCCAAAAGAGCAATGCTGCGCAGACGCAGCAGCAGTCATAGCGGCAACTGTTGCCAAGGGGGAGAGGGCAATTGCTGCGCTGGGGTTTCAGTACCCCTAAGCCAGAGGGTATACACAGGCAGGCTAAGATGTATTCGCACAAAATGAAGACGCCATCGGAAACTATACATACGGTTTTTTTTAACAGACTGTTTTGAAGATATAGAAGATATGTATGTGGTTTTCGTATTTGTTAAAAATGAAAGCAAAACTGCTTGAATCAAGTACTTTTCGTTCAGTGGTTTTAGTAGATCGCATTCTTCAGAAAGTGTGCAACGGAAAAAAGGAGCAATTTTCTACCAATCTTTTTTTAAAATTCCCAACTGCTTCTAACACTTTTCTTAGGCAGTGGATAGGTAGACTTCTGACCCACAATAATACCATCTAGATTTCTCTTCATGTTAATAACAATTTGGGAATAGTGTTAGAATTCTACAGGCTTAATCCAAGAACATTTCGTACTTGTTTAATCTTATTTCGTAACCAGAATGTATTAGGGTTGACTTCAGAATTTATAAGACTTCAAGAAAGAATATGTTGTAGTTGTGTTGGGTGCTAACTTAAGACCATTACAACCAAAAAGAATTATCAAAATGATTTTAAAGTAATTCAAGATGTACTTACTATAGCCCATTATGATGATTTAAGTATTTTGCGATCAAAAAATCTTACTTGAAGTATTTTGTACTTGAATCAAGTTTTTAAGTACCGAAATTCAATGTTCTAGGTATTTCTTTCTTTCTATTATTCCATTCCATTTACATTTTAAGTACCCAAAGTGCGTCAAAATAATTACATCTTGAATTACTCACAGAAGCCGAGTAACAGAGTCACTAGTGAGTTTATCAGACACATCTAGAAGATGTGAAATCGTCCCTTTACCACATTTGTAGTGGTAATTAAGTATGTAATTACCCCAAGTAGTGGTAATTACACTTTTAATTACTCAACGGATTGCACAAGAAAGGCCAATGTAGCGAGCAATAGAAACTAAGCAGAGTAACTGAGTTAATGGAGATTTATCGTCCCTTAATCTATATTTGTAATGGTAAATAGATTTCTAACTACCCAAAGTACGCAATGCTATTTACATATTTCAATTACTCAAAGAATCGCACAAGAAAATGAAATGTAGTGAACAATAGAATCTAAGCAGAGTAACCGAGAAACTGAGAGTAATCGTCCAGAAATACAATTCTAAATACCCAAAGTATAATGGCAATTACATTTTTTAATTACTAAACGAATTGCACAAGAAAGGCAAAAGTAGCTAAGCAGAGTAAAAAAGTGAATTGTGAGCTATCGTCCAGTAATACATTTCCAACTACCCAAAGTTCGTAATGTTAATTACATTTCTAATTACTCAAAGAATCGCAGTGGTGGGCGCACGAAATATAACTAAGCAGAGCGGAATAAAGAATTTTCAAGCTATTGACATTGAAATTTTGTGATTTAATTTACCAAAGTGCACCTGAGTGCAACTGCTATAGAAACCAAACTTTTTTTTGCAAATTTTGCAGGGTAAATCAGCTTCGTTGCACTCAAAATTTTCACATTCTCAGTTTTGTAAATGCACAGCGTGAATTGATTTGGCACAGCCAGCCCCCACTAGACCAACGATTATTTACTTTACAGCTGCATTTGATTACACTTAAAATTTTTGGTTCAACTTGCCGTTGAAATTTTCAGTTTTTACCAGGCCACAGAAATGTGGTTCTCCGTTAGATAAATTCAAATATTTGTTTATGGAACCACTTGGCGCCTTTTAAATGTTATTATTTAGTTTACTGCCTCAAAAATACATATCTCGGGTCGGCTCGGCTCGCTCTTGCTCTCGCCCGCCGCTGGTCTGGAATATGTTTGTGTGTTTAGATTTGGACCAACGTTGTTTCGGGGTCGATGTCTGATGACTCTCAATATTTGTACAGTAGTTTGACCCTTTTTAACAGCTCTATATACGCTCTAATGTATCGGGGCATTTGGGAGATACATTATCGCAGTGTGAGTGCCACATTACTTAGCCCTAATACGTTCATCAAATATGTGTGTGGAGCTGTTAAGCCATTAGGGCCGCCGATATGCGTACATAGGCTGAAATCAATCTCTCGCTCTGTGCCCCTCTCTCTCTCTCTCTCCCTTTCTTTCTTTGCATATATCTTTCGCTGCGCTTTTATTTATGTGGCGTTACTTATGAGATTCCCGACGCCCATGATTTATGACTCTTCTGCTCTCTAGACTCGGAGACGTCGTCTTACTTACTAAACGTTTTCAATTAAAAGAAAATCCCCCCGAAGGTGAGGTGCTGCATTGACAAATTGGTGAAAAATGTTGTTATTTTATCAACAACAAATCCCACACCGGATGTCTGTGGCAGACGCCAAGCAGAGAGAAGCATTAGCCCCCTCAACAGGTACCATTGGATTTTGTACCGTCTGTAACATTCCCATGCAAATATTGACATTCCGCATGTTGCTCATGTTTACATGTATCCATGCCAGATCGTTAGAAGTATCTCAAGCAGCTACCTCAGTGCGTCGTTTGTTTTGGGTCGTAAAAGGCGGCCAAGTATCTTACGGTTTGTATGGTTCTTGTAGATACACAGTGTACACACACATATGACGATGAGGGGTTATAAAAAAAATAACTAAGTTGGGGTCGTCTCTGGCTATTACTATTGTCACCTCAATTGTTGGTAGTTTTTACTACCGATATTGTGCGCCCATTATAAAGATATAGATAAAAGCGTAGTGGGTTACTTTATTTTTTTTTTTGTTTTCGTTTTTGTTTGGCGTTTTGTTTGTCAAGCCAATGTTAATGCCGGGTAAAAGTAATCAGGCACATTAAACAAGAACAACAACATCATCAGCTAAGCAAATACCAGTTTTTGGTATTGCCTTACCCGAATTGGACACACTCGGAGAAATTACACATATCCTGATTTATATTGGTGACACCAGTTTTGACATTAGAAACCCATGGAGATTGATTGAATAATGAAAAATTAGTTGAGCTTAAATCAAGATTATATTTAATTAGTTTTGATTGCAAGAATAAAAGTTCTGGTTTCTAGTATGTCAATAATAAGCATTTTGATTGGCATTTTGTATTGTGTCAGTTATGTGGCAGTCTGTATACATTAATTTGAATACGTGTCAATTACGTATGACAAGTTTCTTTGAACAAATATGGCAACAGTTAGATGGCACTGCCCTTGGCAGGTGTTCACTCATGTATGGTAGCAGCTGACATCTCAAAAATGTGACAGTCCAGCAGTGTGTGTAAACGCAACCTAAGTTATGACAAACAAAATCATTTAGATATATTCCAAGAGACTAATATTCAAGAAATTATCAAACCAACTATGTTAAAAAGGTTGTCTGTATAGTTTTTTGAAGAATTTTGTAAGCCTTTCATCAACTGGCAATATTTTGGCATTTAAAGAATCTTTAGATCTTACTAAGGGGCGATTTCTCATCTTCTACATAGCTGCCATGTGTCAGATAAATTAAGATTTTGCTCCATTATTTGATAGCTGTTACAGTTAGCTCTATGTAGTAGATTAGAAAACGGCCCCAAAGGCCGATAAACTAAAATTTTTTTCTGTTTTTTTTTGTAGGTTTATGTGATAGATAGCTCTATGTCCAACCAAAATCAAATGTCATAAAATTTGTCGAATATTTGTCACTTACATTCATAGTATGTCCATTTCGAGCTCTAGAAAATAGGCAAGCTTTAGGTACAAAAGATCAGTTTTATACGAGAATATATACATATATGTGTGCGTACTGGCGGCAGTCTGATGCAATCGAAATCATTCCTTGCATTTGTTGTTGAGTCCATTTTATCAAGAAGCATATAAGAACAAAATGAGAGATACATAAAAAGTTGTGCTATACGCTACGCACCAAACAACAACGAATGCGGTCAATGCGTATAGGCTGTGGGCTTGTCTGAACTAAAGCGCAAGCACAAAGAAGCAGATTCGTATCATAGAAGGTATGGAAACCGATCAATAGCAAAACAACAAACCACACTTACAACATTTGCATACTTTAAGGCGTCAGTTAACCTAAAACCATGATCAACTATAAAGTATTTCCACCGAATTCACAAAAAAGTTCATTCTTTTTTTTCAGACTGTAGTTAGACCAGACCAAGCATTATTGTGCAAGCTTTTAGGTACCTAAGTGCGATTGCTCTTGTTGGCTGTGTTGTAGGTGTGAGAAATTTGATAGGCCTGCCAGGCGATTCGGTTACTCTGCAAAAATTTTTCAGTGAATGAACAGCTGACGTACAATTCGAAATCGAGTTTATGTACAATACATTCTCGGTCTAATTACCTTAGATAAATGCATTCTTAGGACTTACAAACCCCAAATTGGTCCCCTTTTGGGTGTGGGGGGAACAATTTCGACAGCGTCTCTCTCTTGTTCTTCTTTGTGTTTTTGTTTATAAAGATAGCGGCGTTGGTGCGGTTGGCCCGCATGTGGCCGGCGCCTGAAGAGAGCCCCAAAATAATAATGAATATTCGTGTTGTCTGCGTGGAGCAGTTTAGGCGCCGCATTAGATCAACTTGCATATATATATATATATATATATGTATATACCTGGGAGACGTAAGTAGGTCTGCTCTTATCACTGCAGTTCCTCAAGGGGGACCGGCTACTGTGCGCGCTGATTCCAAAAGTCGCATAAATTGCTTTATGACCGTTTGCTGGGCGCGCTTTATGGCCATTACTCAAGTGCTTTTACTTCACTACACTTCCACTTCATTGTTAAGACCACCCGCCTCCTACTTCTTGTGCGCCTCCTTCGTTTTCTCCAAAGGTTTATGGCCAACACAATGCCAGGGCTATAAACTGCTCCTAGGTATGGCTGTGTGTGTGTTTGGAGGTAGTAGGCATTGGCATCATAAAAACGTAGCAAAAACAAATGCTCTACAACATTTTATGGTTTGTTGTTGGATTTTTGGTTTTGGTTTTGGTTTGAGTTTCGATTTTTATTTCGGTTTTTAGTGGCTCAAATTTCTATAAATTTATCATGTGAGAAATTCAAAAGCAGTTTTGATTGAATCATAATTTTTGGTTTTTTGTTTTCTTTTAGCCGTTGTGTTTGTGTGTGTTTTTTATGGCACAACTTGTTGGCTGAAATTGATTTCGAAAATCCCTTCCTTCCCCCAGAATTTATGGCCACCTACGCCGACTTCGGTGTGTATCTTTTGGAGACGATCGCATGACATTGTAAACGTTGGCCCAGTTGTATAATTGCATTTATTGGCATCATAAAACCGTTTGAAGAGCAGTCAGTATCTAAACAGTAGTGATTTTTTTTCGTTTGTCGCCAGCAGCGGATTGCAAAATTTATGAGCTGCTCATGTGAAACTGATTAGAATGACGTGAGGTGTTTTTTTTTTCTGGTGTGTTTTTAGGTGGGGTTGGGGTGGGGGTTTCCGCCTGGGACAACGGGAATGGAACGGGTTTCGACTAAGATGATATTATATCACAGAATATTAGAAGCGATTCAAGCAATTTTTTATTCTAAAACTTAGTATAAATTAGGTTCATCTTATTCTTAAACCAATTTTTCACATTCGTTTTAAAAATATAGCTAGAACCAAAGTCTTTAGAACTGAATAAGTTTAGTAACGACCTTACAATATAATGTGAAGAAAATTTGTGCTGTGTACCCACGGTTTTACAATTGTGTGCTGTTTGTGTGCAAAGTTTGTTCGACACTAATGTCAAGCCGAAGGTCCACAATGAATTTCCAGTTGCTTGTTTGGTCGTCACTCATCTTGTTGAGTTCTAGAGGATTTGGTGTAGCTACACTGAGAGAAAAATCAATCAAAAAATCTGGGTGCCAAAAATTAAATGGTACTGGAAATGCTTGTCTTAAGTGGGAAATTTTGGATTTAAGAGGTTTTTAAATGTTAAGATTTTGAATTTTCCAATCTGCATATATTTCAAATATATATGTGCTTAGTTTGAGAACGAATAAACCTTGATGCTTAATACTAAAGTAAGAAATAATCATGTTTATCTCTTAATCACTTAATTTTTAGCTCATTCTAAGCTGTTTCTATATTTTGATTTGCTGTTGGTTCCAAAAGTTCAATAGATAGAACAGGTGGAACTCTCAGCTTACTTTCGCTCTTGATTTTTACTTAACGAACGAAAGGATCCTAATTTAATGTATCATATCTTAAAGTAAGAATTTTATTCTTTTGAAAGTTAGAAGAGGTAAACTTAACTAAAAAACTCTGCAAATCAGACATTGTTTACTTTGTCCCAGATTTTAGGAGAAAGTATTAGAAGTTCTTCTTTAAGAATGATTCATTCTCAATTTTAGAAACTTTCTTGTAACTTATCACTTTTTTCTGCCTTTTTCTTGAGTGTATAAATATGTTATAAAGTCAGCTGCATGCATACACCCACGCTGCTTGTTGACAAAATATAGGAAAAGAATTTCTCGTTTTCATTCCCATTTCCATTTGAATTTTCACGCCCCAACTGGCCGCTTTTATTTATAGACTTGTCTCATGCTGGGAATTTACTAGTTGGAAAAATGATTTATATATTTTTAAAAACTTGCGACCCGTACTTATCATCGGGTTGCACGAGGCTCCAATTAGCAAAAGGGCGGCCATTTTGGAGTAAGTGCGTGCGTGCAATATGCCCGCCGACAACCGTTGACTGCTTTTCATATCAGCTAAAGGCTAAAGCGCGACCTGGTCGCCAGCGGAAACCAGTTTGGCAAGTTCTCTGGCCATATCTCTATGTGTTTGAGGTGTGTGTGTTGGTGTGTGTGTGTGCAATGCCGGCAGCGACCAACCAGCATTTGAAAATGCAACAACAGGCCACCACTTTTGCAAAACTCTACAACACGCAACTTGGTTCGTTGTCGCCCTCGTCGTGGTCTTCATAATGATCACCACCACCATCATCATCATCATCATCGTCGTCGTCTCTTCAATGGCTGTGCTTTGTTGTAGTATTTGTTGTTACAATGGGCGTTTTTCTCATACTCCATGCCAAGAGTAAGTCAAAGAGAAAAAAAGCCCACATATCTGCAGATGGTCTGCAGTCTAACTTCCACATCAACTCCATACCGATCTGCAAGTGTGTAATTATTAGCTGCACATGCCTCAGTTGATTTCCAATTGCCGTTACAGAGGAAAAAAAAAATGTTTGCAGATCAGTAGGGCAGTCTAGAAAATCGATATCTAGAGTAGAGTAAAACTCAGCTACTTATGGGACAATGTTGTAAGCATTTCATTACTTGATCATTCTCCATTTCTGACCTTGGTTTAGCCAACTTGACTTTTAATTACTAAAACTATCTTAATAAAGGATCACTGATCAATTACGATCACTAAACCCTTGTAATTTGTATTACCTTCTCTTCAAGTGATCACTGTACAGTGTACATCAGTTACTTTTCAATCCAATTCGTTAATTCTTATTACTTTTGGTTCGGTGTAGATCAGTGGAACCATTTGTTGACTTATCGATATTGATATAGGTATCATAGTAAAGTTCATTAATTTTGTATAGAACGATCAATTGTATCTTTCTTTTTTCCATATCCAAAATCTTAGCTTAGTTTAACGATTTTCTGATTTGTGATCTTTATTTATAATCACTCATACGAGGTTCTGTATTTGTATATCACTGATCACTGATCAGAGTACATCAGTTACTTTTCGAAAAACTTTTAATTTTTCATACCAATTCGATAATTCTATCGATATTGATATAGATATAGATCATTAACAGTATCACTGATCATAGTTAAGTTCTTTAATTTGTATAGAATGATCATTCAATCTTAATCTAAAATCTTAGCTTAGTTTTGTCATTTTTTTGCTCTGTGATTTTCATTTAAAATCACTCAAACGAGGTTCTGTATTTGCAGACTATTCTATATATCACTTCAACGATCATTACCATTGATCACTGCTTGGTACAGATCGTAAAAATGTGACTTCTTCATCCAAATCAACCTTTTGTTTTCTTTTATAGTCAGCTAAATCGAATTCTTATAAAAGAGTTAATTTTTTCATTAATTAAGATCATTAAAATTGTTGGGATTGATTTTTATTACTTTGTAATCAAGAATAGAGCAATTACTTTAACAACTGTAAAAAACATCATTAAAACGATCGGTGAACATTCTCTTATACCTAATTGATAGATTTCAGTTGCAGTTTTACACAGAGTTTTCGCAAATCTATATACAAAAAACCCGTTTAATTAAGTTTTTAAAGCAAAAACTAAGCAAGGCAGCAGCAGCTCAGCAGCATTCAACCGGCTTTCCAGCTTCTTTTTACAAAGAAGTCTACCAATTACTTAAATCTGTATTCAAAAATGGTTAAATTATGTTTTTAAATCAATACATAAGCAAGGAGGCAGCAGCAGTAAAGCAGCATTCTGTTGCATTTCTAGGTTATTTTTACAAAGAAGTCTACCAAATACTTAAATCTGTATTCAAAAATGCTTAAATTATGTTTTTAAAGCAATACCTAAGCATGGCAGCAGCAGTAAAGCAGCATTCCATTTAATTTTTAGGTTATTTTTACAAAAAAGTCTACCAAATACTTAAATTTGTATTCAAAAATGGTTAAATTATGTTTCTAAAGCAACACTTAAGCAAGGCAGCAGCAGTATAGCAGCATTCAGTTGCATTTCTAGGTACTTTTTACAAAGAAGTCTACCAAATACTTAAATCTGTTTCAAAAATGGTTAAATTATGTTTTTAAAACAATACCTAAGCAAGGCAGCAGCAGTACATCAGCATTCAATTACATTTCTATGCCTGTTTTACAAAGGAATCTACCAATTACTCAAATGTGTATCCAAAAATGGTAAAATTCAGCTAGTCAAGCAATAACTCAGCAAGGCAGCAGCAGTACAGTAGCATTTAACTACAATTCTAGCTTCTTTCTACTAAAAAAAAATCTACAAAGCACTCAAATTACTGTTGTCATTTTCACATTCTCAAAAGAAAACTGAAAAATGTTGCTAACCAAATGCTGCTGAGCTGCTGCTGCCTTGTTTAGATATGGCCTTGGTTAATGAAAGGACAAAATAGTTGATCAGTGAACAAATGTGCGCTCTTTCTTTCACAACCTTGTGTAATATTTTTATGCAAAAACCAAAAACCCAAAAGATAACACAATGCACAAGGTCAGTGCTAAGACTGTACCGTTATATAAAGAAAAGCAAAATAAAAATAACCTACAACTCAGCGGGTGTAGTCCGTCGTCCGTCCCAGAGACCCCGACAAAGCTGGTCTCACAATTTATTATTATGGTCTTCAGTTCCGTGAGAGCTGAAAACAGCAAACATCTTCGCAGCCAAACAACAAAATCTCATATAATTCGCAGCATTTATTTGACCTTCTGTCGCCTCGCCTGACTCTGTGTGGCATTTTATCTAGTTAGATATTGCTTTTGTGATTTTTATCTAAATGTGTGTGGTTTATTTTGTATCGGCTGTTGTTGTTGCTACATATATACATATATACTTACACACACATCTAAAAACGAGAAACTCTTTTATGGTCACAGCGAGTCACCTCCGTGTTGATGAGCATTTTACGCAAATGTTGCGTTTCCCATGGTGCCCTGTCATTGTTGTTGGTGTAGTTGTTGTTGTAGTTTTATAATGTGTACAATATTTTGCGCTTATCGCAGGTATGTCGAACTGTGATGGGCATCATAAAACTGGCGGCAACAACAAGCAGTGCGCGCCCACCTGCCAAAAACGAACAGCTGTTTGTTGACCACGATTTGCATTTTTGTACAAAACGTTGCACTCATCCGCTCTCTGCTCTCTCTCTCTCTCCCTCTCTCCCTCTTTTTCTGGCTCTCATTGCAGATAAGATCACAGAAACCCTACTATACCGCAGATCCCGAAGTTGACTCACTGGTAAGTTAAAAATGGCTTAGCAACAATGTTGCGGCAACATCTAAGTGTGCATGTGTGTGTGTGTGTGTGTGGATATGTTTACAATCACCTTGACCCAAAACAAACACGACAACAATTGAATAATTTTCTTTTATTTAGAATAAATCACTGCGAATTTAGTAACAGAAGCTGGCGTGCACAATTTATGAGCATTTGCTCACTTGGCGAACCAAGTTGTTTCGACATTTTATGGGACAGCGTTGCCATACTTTTTGATTTTTGCATGTGTCGGTGTGCCAGGATGGGCAAAGACAACAACGACGACGACGATGAAGACGAAGACGACGACTACAATATGAAGCAGAACGATTTAATGATGCATATGACATTTTTGCACTCTCTAAATGGGCAGACGCATAGCCTTGGCTACATACAAACTGTGTGTGTGTGTGTGTGTGTGTGTGTGTGTGTGTGTTGATGACGGCTGCGTTCAAATTCTGGCCACCTTGAGGTTGTGTTGTATCATGATAAGCAGGATCATCTGATCAGTGGGTTTCATACCCAACTTTTGGCATTCCTCAGTCTTAGCCTCTGTCTGCAACTTTTATGACCGGCATGAGTCAGTAGCCGGACGGAAATGCCGCCTGCGAAAAAGTATAAAACGAGCCGTGCAATTGGCCTGCACAAATCGCGTCAACTGGATGCTGCTGCTGCCGGCCTATAAAGAGATTATGAGCAAAACTAATTTTAATTGCGACTCCTCTCAGTCGTAAATGTGTCACTCACTCGCTCACTCGCCGGCTCACACTCACGCACAGTCGGATATGTTTTATGCCTCCGGTTTTTATGGCGTATTAGTCGCCAGAGAAATCTGTGGTGGCCCTAATTTTATGCACTTGCAGATTAGTTTATTAGTTGTAGTACAAACTGACTGAGTGCCGGGGACAGACTCCAGAGTCCATATGAAACGGCCCCAGCTGTCTGGGACAGCGTCTGGTCTGGTCTGGGCTGCTCTGGTCTGGTCTGCTCTGGCCCTGGCCGTGTGTGCGCCTGCGTACTTTGGCCATAAATCATTTTGGCATGCCATTCTGTGGTCTACTCCCTGCCCTGCCCACCCTGCCCTGTACATCGTGTTTGAACATTTAAAAGTGCATTTAGTAACACTTACTTAAAAAAAAAAAAAAATACTCTCTTGGCGGTGCTGTGTTTTGTTTTTGGTACACAAACACTCACACACACACACACACACTCAGTTGACTGCTATAAAAATGTTTATAGCATGTCTTCTCTAGGTTATTATCTGGCTACCAAACTCGCGGTTAAATGAAATTCTCCAAAGTTCTGCAGTGACGGTAGCAGGGCAGGCCACACAGCAGTTAGCAGCATCGTAAAAATGTCAAATGTCAAACTGACATTTTAATTAGCATCTGGTCACCCTAAGCCGTGGTTGGAGTTCCCTCAATCGGACGGGAGTCCAGTGGTGCAGTAGACTGAAAAAAGACGAAAGTTGACAGAAATTAGTTTTAGACTGCACTTTGCAAAAATGATTGCATTTTTTTAAGGGTGTCAGTTATGTGACAGCTTGTTCAGACTGAGTAGAATATTTGCAACTGGCAGTGATTTTGGCAGCTGTTCACACATGTATGGAAGCAAAACTTAGTACTCAAACCAGGCAAAAACCTATACAGAGAAAAAAAATGTCAATATCAATTCAATCTGGGCTGGTTAATTTGACATTTTGGCATTTCATTTGTTTCATTTCATTTTGATGCTAAAAAATGTCAAATTGAAGCTAAATAATATCATGCTGATATTGAATATTACATTTTCTTTTAATTAATATCATTATTATATTTCATTTTATTACTATTGAACAGAAAATTCATCGAATTGATATAAAGAACAGTTCATATTCATCTTTATCATATCGGCTTTATAATGATATGAAAAACAATAACATTGAGTACCAGATCATATCATATTTTTTTTTCTGTGTATACATATCGATGTCAAAATCCAGAGACAAAATTCTCCCTATAAGTTGGTAAACATAAGATTGACTTTTAGCAAAGATATATAGATATGATATGGTAATACATTAAATACTTAAAATACGGAAAATCATATACATAAATTTCCTAAATCAGAGATACAATTCTTCCTTTAAGTTGGTATACTTTAAATTGACTTCAAGCAAAGATTTATAGATATGATATGGTATTACACCCTTAGCTAGAGAAATTGTCAATGGCAGCGTGATATAGAATCAATCAAAGAACATGCTTGTTCCATAGTTTTATTGATTATGAGCATAATTCGTACATAAAATTCAGCTCAGCACACATCAAATACAGCACAAAATGAAGCAAAAATCAAGCGCTCAACTGTAAGTATTGCTGTTTAATCAAATAGCTTTATAAATATAACCGATTATTAGAGTATTATTCGAGCGCTTATCAAATGTGTTCTTTGCAAAGAGCTCAAATGTTATTCTTATGGTTATGGTGCAGCGAGAGCGGAAAGTATTTAATTACATGCACAGGTTCTCACATTAAATTAAAAAAAAAGACACTTTTGAAAGCGCTTTTGTGATCTTCATATTTAGATTTAGACGTACAGGACTTATTTGTAGCACCAATCACTATGACAATTACGAAAACAAAAGTTGTTGGAATTATGAACATAATATTAAGTTTATGCTAACATTGATTTTGACACTTTGAAACTAAATCTTTAACAGAAAACCAAAACCAATGAAATTAAACTAAAACTTAGATGATTGCTGTGGGTAGATATCAGTAGAGTTCTTAAAAACTGGAGCGACTCTAAATATTCTAAGATCGCAAGGAAGTTTTGCATTCATTCAAAAAATCACTTGCCTATTTCTAGGGATCGGGTTTTTGAAACGCTTTTAGTGATTAGTTTTCTAGAAATTCTCAAAAGTGAAGAATTTTTTTTGGAATTTGTTGTAGTTCTTTTTAATTTCCACGCCCCTTTGATAAAGGGGGGCCCAATTGACTGCACGCGCTCTAGCTACGCTACCGACTGATGACTACTTGTATGTGTGTCTGTGTGAATGTGTGTAATGATTTTATGAAGAGACACACTCTTAAAATAGAACATCTTCCCTTTAATGACAAAATCATATTAATACTTAAATTTCTATTTTCTTTTACAGATGGTGCAAGCAATACAAGTACTTCGGTTTCACCTTTTAGAATTAGAAAAAGTAAGTAAACCCGCCAAGAAATAAGTGTGTACTTAGATTAAGAACAAAGACATTGCAATACGTGAACGTTCAATATTAAATCCAAACCAAAGAGAGACACATAGTGCCAGATTTTTACAACATTTTGAGGGCGCGGGCGCGCATTTCAATTACCAAGATTTTGTGTTGACATTTTATTGAGCTTGTAAAGCCAAAGCCTCCGCGAGTGCAAGGGGACCCACAGCAGGCGGTCATAATTCTTGCTTGCAAAATGTCTAAATTAAAAGGCAACCAAAATCTATGCAGCAGCTGCTATTTGAGTGGGGGCACACACACATGGACAGGATGTGGCATTCTACAAATAAATAAATAAATATTTGTGTGTGGGGCAGGTGTTTGACTTTGACTTAATTTTAGTATTTGCATTGCACGAAACAATGCAATGCATTCATTTTCGGCTACGCTTTTGTTGTTAATTCATGAGGTGTGATGCCTAGCCAGATGTTACCACATTGATAACATACTCCACAACAACACCTACTTTATGATTAGACACTTTATAGTCTAAATGGGAAAATTACGGGTTGCCTAATTTGTTTTAATTTCAAATAATATGCAAGAGGTTTGCTGCGGACCTAATGGAAGTTGTTGTTCCTCAAAACGTGGTCGTAATTAATGCCCCCCCGCACCAGAGAACCCTAACCCTAACCCTAATGCTGCCTTTGCCGTTTGCTGCTGTGCCGAGAAAATTAATTAGGCAAATGCGCAACGAAGCGTGGAAACGAACCGAAGCTGTGGCCAAGCCGGGCTTTTGAGCTAAGCTAAACCCGTCCAAGTCCAACTCCGAATTGTTGTCTGACGTTTTTTTTCAGTTAATTTTTTTCTTTTTCAATTAAGTCTTAAGTAAGGAATTATGCAAAACATTCTAAAAAAAAAACAACAAGTAAGAGCGCTGCAGTTGAGCAACTCGACTACAAAATACCCTGTACAATCAATCGATACGTTGCTTAATGTATCTGGGATTGTAGAAATCGCTATTGAAAATTCATACTTTGAAATGCGAAATTTTAATAAAATTCTTGCTACCAGAAAAGAGTTCTTAAATTAAGATCATTTCGTTCTTAATATGAAAACATGCTCCTACTTGATTAAATAAATATACAAATATTAGATTACATCAAACAGTTTATGTCTTTTTGAAGAACAAACGGGCTTAGGTTTTACAACTTCAATTAGCTAGTAAATTCTTGATTCAAGTACATCTCCACATTGATTCGAGAGTAAATCGGAAGGCAACCGGTTGAAATTAAGTGCTTAAAGAATAAAATTGAAGAACTTATTATGTATTTTTTGTAGAACACACCGGTTTCCGTTTCACAACTTCAATAAGCTAGGAAATTCTTGATTCAAGAACCACTCGAGATTGATTTGAGAGACATTCGGAAGTCAACAGGATGAAATTAAGTGCTTAAGGGGTATCATTGAAGAACTTATTGTGTATTTATTGATGAACACACAGGTTTCCGTTTTACAACTTAAATAATATATTAAATTCTTGATTCAAGAATCACTCAAGATTGATTTGAGAGTAACTCGTAAGGTAACCGGAAGAAATCAAGTGCTTAAAGGGTATCGCTGAAGATGTTTTTATACAAGAATTAGTTTTAGATTTTGAAAGTCTTAAATTAAGTTTGTCTGTTTAGTATTTGAGTATCAAAGTGGTCTATTCAAGCTGTCCGTTTCTCATTCAAACTCACGAAGATCCAAATTTAGCCTAGAACCTGCTTAGGTTAAGCCCTAACAGTTCTAAAAATAAACACAAATCGTGTTCAGCATAACCTAGATGTTATAGAAATCAAGGTTTAATTAAACTTAGTTTATATCCCAAGGTTATATATTTCAAGTCACTCCACTACTCATAAAGAAATTTGGTTATTTTGAATCCAGAATTTAGTACTAAAATCATGACTTTTCGGGCTATTTAAAGTTTTTAAATAGAGCGAATAGAGTGAATAGACGCGAATTTGACATAACGTAGTGTCACAACATGTCACGACGTGAAAGAGAGCAAACCTAGAGTTTCGTGCGTGAACAAACGCGATTCGTGCGTGCTTCGTGATTAAATTAAGATCAAACATCGTAAATGCAAATGTATTCAATTTTCAGTATATGCAAGAATTCCAAGCACCTCGAAAATTTGCTTTAAACTAAATTATAATTATGTGTGACAGAAAATGAAGAAGAAATAAATAGCATATTTGGGTTGTTAAACCAATTGGCACGGATATGCGTTTATAATCGTTATCAATATCAATGTTGTCCCAGTCGGACCTGACACCATCTAAAAAGCCACATCTTTCATACTTCTTTTCACCTATGAAGTAGTTCCCAAGAGGTGATAAGTTCCAAAAGCTTTTGTTAAGGCGTTAAACCGTTAAAGAATGCTTCCTTGAAAACGTATTTTAGCAAGTGTTTTTTGTTGTTCCTTTTAACGCAATTTCTTGTTGTTTACACATGCCAAAAGGTACAACCCAGAGAAGGGACGATTTCAGGTTAAAGTGACTTTTAGCCTTCCAAGCTCATTAAAAAAGAACGATTTCATATAGCTATCTTAACTTTTATCATACATAAAATTATGTAGTAACATTTTTCTAGAAAAATATGTATGAAAAATGGCATTCTCTTGGGAATCACATTAAAAGAAAATGTAGCGACGATTTCAAATAGACATTTTAACTTCTATCATACTTAAAAAAATATGTAGTAACATTTTTCTAGAAAAATATGTATGAATAATGGCATTCTCTTGGGAATCACATTCTTCAAAGTCCGACTGGGGTGCATTCGTTAGGGAATCGTGAGTCGTGCATGATTCGTGAGCGACGCAAAACTTTTAAAAAATTGCTTTTGTGAATCGTGCGCACGGAGATTTTTCTTTCGTGAATTGTTAGTGTGACCATGCTTTATTTTAATACAGATAATTCTTAACTTATGTACCACATTTCTGTATATTTCGTTTAGTAGGCAAACAAACAAACTCATCTTAGCTTTTGATTGGTATTGGTAATCCTATATAGATTTGATACAAGATTTCAAGTTGAAGATTCAAGAATAAACTTTCGGTTTCGGTTATATATAGGTAACCCTTAAAACTTCAATAAACTTGTAATGCCAAACCAATTGGTGACTCATTTGAGCCAGAGAGTGGGCCATTGGGCCAGCAAAAGTCTCAATTAGCATTCGGTCATGTTAATTACTCCAATCGCGCTTTCTATGGAAACTAAGGCAGTAAGTCAAGTCAGCCGGCCAGCCAGTCAGCCAGCTGCAATTTGTTGCAAGCACCAGCAGCACCCTGTATAACAAAACAGCAACGTTCAAGATCTTTATCATCATTGCATCGAGCCCACGACAGGTTTTTGTTTTGTCATTTGTCACTCACACAGCTTGCGACACACACGAACAAAGAGGCAGAAAAAGAACTGTAGCAAAAGTCGAAGAGGAGGAGGGGAAAAAAAAACATTCATTTATATGCAGCCAACAAAATGCAGCTCTCGATTTTGGTGTATAAAATAAATATAAATACAACGGAAAAAAAAAAGAAAACAAAAAATAAAATAAAAATGTGCGGGCTGACTGGCAAAAAACAAAACCTCTATATAAACATATATACAATATATATATATATATATATGTATATATCTGTATCTGTGCATATTTGTTGCTGCCTGCTAAAAACAACAGCACAACACAACACACAGAATCAGTTAAAAAGACGTTTTCAAGTCTTGTGTCTGTCAAAACTGGTTTGCCAGCCCAGCAGCAGCGGCACACGGACAATTCTCGTCAGAGAGTCACATGCAAAAAAAAAGAAAAAAAAAATACTACAGAGTCGAGGCATTGCAATTGACAAACAGACAGACAGACGGACGGACAGACAGACAAACGGACGGACCCACAGACAGACAGACAACACGTTGGGTCAGTTGCACACGCTTCGGCAGGGGGTAGCATGCCGGCATGGGGGCAGCAAAACAACAGACTCAACAACACCGATTTGGGGGCCTTGTTTTGATGGCTTGGCCAGATCGCAACAGCTGTATACTGTGAGCCGACTGACTGACTGACTAACTGACTAAGCTAGGAAGAGGCAACCAAGCCGGATTGAGCAGAGATCTAGTCGCAGAGTATAAAGCATCGAAGAAAAGTGCAACGAATTTGTATGCATCTTATCTAACCCTAAGCTGGGCTGTTACATTCCTGGGTCAGTGTTGGAGGAAACGAAAGGGTAACATTAATCGTTGGAAAACGTTAGTTAAAAATTGGAAATATTTTAATTTTTAGAAAACGAACACAAACTAGTCTTGACTGCTTAGATTATAAATTCTGTGAATCCTTTTTTTCTCGATTACTCAGCTTTTTGATACACAATGGGCAGTTAGTGGCCCACTTTGCCATCACAAATTTCAAAACAAATTTAAATGCCTAGACATTTCACCTAAACTTAGATAGTACGCTGTTATACGTAGAATTATGTGGCAAACTGGACCCCAAAATCAAGCAAAAAGGCACTACAACAACAATTAGGATCAATTTCTTATCCTCCACATAAAGCTATCTGATACATAAACCTAGAATTTAAGTTTATCTCACGCTTAGCAGTTTTTCAAACGAAGAGAAATCGGCCCTTTAAGCTTAAATCTTTTGGGAGTCCCAGAAATTCTTAGAGATTTTCGTATAAACGATTGAATTTCGAGCTAAATCTGAGGATCTGTGTATGTAAAATGACAATAGTAATGTGGGCTACTAGATTCTAGAGAACAAAACCAATAAATCTACTTAGCCCTTGGGCAGTCAGATTTATATTTATCTTGTTTTTTCAACTAATCTAGTAGCCTAGCATTTTAGAGACAATTCAATAGAGCTGTAAACTACAATTACCATTACAATTTGCATTACAACTACCATTACAAATACCATTACAATTTCCATTACAAATACCATTACAATTGTTGGGATATTAAAAAATTTAATTACCATTACAATTACAATTATTTTGTAATTAAAAAAAATTACAATTATTACAAGAACTATTTCAAATAAAGTCAATTATTTGGTAGCTGAAAAAGTTTAAGTAGTTTCGGTTACAAGTTTAAATTACATAATAAATTTGAAAAAGTTAACCGAAATTACTAGAATTACAATTATTTCAGTTCCCAACAATTCACCACAGTTGTAAACTACAATTACCATTACAATTACCATTTGAAAAACCATTACAATTATTAAAATTTTAATTACCATTACAACTCATAATTTTTTTGTATTTAAAAACTTAAATACAATTACAATTATTTCAAGAACTATTTCAACTATTTCAAATAAAGTCAATTATTTGGTAGTTGAAATATTTTTACAAACAACAACACAACAAATTGGACAAAAAAACAGAAATTTCTGCAATTACAATTATTTTAATTACCAACAAATTTAATTACTTGAAGTAATTGTTAATTTTTTGTGTTCTGTTTGGTGCGGAGTCCAAACACAATCTTGTATTATGAAATATGCCATAGTGCTAAGGCAAAACCTACTAATTTTCTTCAATGAATAACTCATATTTTATATTGAGTGAAATCAATGCCGAATTTGGCCCAGTTACAGCTATATGTAGTGCCTCATAGTCTAAATAATGGTAGTTGTAAATACAATTTTGATTACGACATAATGGCAATAAGATTTTTAATTACTTTAGTAATTGTAGTTGTAATTGTAGCTTTGCACTTCACATTTAAAGGCAAGCAATTGTAAATCCAAATAAAGTAGGCAATAGGAAAACCTGTAGAGATTTCTAAGTCCCACCGGAATATCTGATATTTTCCTCTTATTTGGTAAACAGTTTAGTATATTGTTTCGTTCCAAAACGTAAGATATACAGAACAAATTATGCAATTTTAATCGAAACTGTAATGAGAATTTTATAAATTTTGAGGACCGTAAGACTTACACAATCCATTAGGACAATCAAGTGAAACTTTTGAAATATTCTCGAGGTACTGCTGCCACTGCTGACGTCGATTGCTCGCCGGCTCTTGCTGACATCGAGCATCAGAGTCGAACCATCAGTCAGGGAAACCAAAAATCCTTTCTAGACTTTAAACTCGCTTGAGTTGATTTCTAAGCACGGAATGTTTTCGTGTGAAGCTCCAACTCTTTAGAACATTTCAAATTATCTAGGAACGGAAATCGAAAATTACCATTGCACAGACTAGAGCGATTTGCATTGCGATTAGAAGTGGGTTGCAGGCCCATGTGAGCCAGTGAGTGAGTGAGTGAATGGTGGCCGGACGTCAAGCGATGGCTATCGTCTCCCAAAGGAAGCTGTAAAGCGGCTGGAACTGTGAAAAGTTTTGCTTAACAGGATGTACAAATGATGGTAACATTTACCACGCTTACAACAAGCAACTCCCTCTGTTGTCCGTCTGGCTGGCCACCCAATGTGCTGCTGCAACTGCAACAACGGCGGCAGCAGCAGCAACGTGGGGGCTCCCCCCAGTCATAAATATCGCAATGAGCTGTTCAAAATGTCACATACAATGCTGACAAATTAATCAAAAATTATCAGCGGCCAAGCATCGCTGGCACAAAGGGACACACATAAACATATCTCAATTTAGTGTGCGTGAGTGAGTGTGTGTGGCTGTGTGCAACATGTTGCTGGCGTGCTAATTGCAAGCCTTAGCAACATGTTGCGGCTGCTGCTTATCAGCGAGCACAGCGACAAATTTGACATTGTCCTGTCATAAACCAGTTTATCATCATATTTTTTGGGTGACAATAACATTGAAAGCAGGCGAGGCAGAAGGCAGGCTTTAAACAAGTTTGTCAGGTTTGGGCCATGAGCAACAAGTTGCAGCAGGCAGGCCAAAAAAGAGCAGCAGCAGCAACAATTTGCATAAGCAACGCGCACTTTTTCGTAAATTAAATGCCTGGCCCCGGTTAAATGGAGCACCCTGTTGCTGCTGGTGCTGCTGCTGTGTCTGCCCGAGCCCAGCGCAATTAATTTCTTTTTAGTCGTGGCGGCGGCTGCATTCCTCTTTGTTGCATATTTGCATATGTGCTCCTCCGCCTCATCTGCCTGCCTGCCTGCCTGCCTGACTCACACTCACTTTGGCCTTATCGCGTTTGTTTTATCGCACACACCGAGAGGAACATGGTCAAACGCATTTTGTTGTTGCTGACGCCAGCGATCTGCTGTTGCTGCTGCCGCTTCTCCTTCTCCATGTTGCTGTTGTGCCTGCCCCTGCATGTTGTGTTGCACGTGCTGGTGGATGCTTTAAAAGTGTGTGCCCAGCGGCTAAACTTGACTTGGCCCAGCTAAACTTCCTTTTTGGGGGCCAGCCAGCCGGCCAGCATGCATATTTATGTGGCCCGCAATGTTGTCTACGCCATTTTTGAGTGCCATCATCAACCATTTGCATGGTAGGAGACGCATAAAAAGCAATTTGCATGCCAAAGCAAAAAAAAAATAAAAAGCAGGTTTCTGTTCCATTTCCATGCCAATGGCTGGCGCTAAAATGTGCTGGGGTGTCGGGGGTAGAGCGGCGCGAAATAGTTTCTTAAAATCCATTCAAATGTGGCAAATGTTGCCAATCAACCATTGAAGTACTGCTTAAATATAATAAAAACTATGCGAAGCCGATCAAAAAGCGCTTAAGTGCTTGGGCAACATGAATAATTGTATAAATGCTTCATAAAATTGGGCTATCAAATTTATTAACATGATTTTGTTTATGAGATTAACAAGTTTAACTGTTTTTTACCGAAAAGAATTGCAAGCTGGATTTAAGTCAAAGTCGGAAAATGAACAGGTGAACAGGTGTGTTTAGGTATTTTATGGTACATTTTGCTCTTATCATCAGCATACTTTGGCTGTCAAAAATGGTAAGAGTTGGAATGTCCAAATTTATGGAACATTACACGATTTTTACAAGTTTAATTTTCAATTTAAGGCCCATTATCAGCCATACAAAGTTTGGTAAGCATCAAATGAAGAACAGTCAAGGTTTAAGCATTTGAACAATATTCTTATTTAACCCAGAAGAAGTTTGCAACGCATTGAAGTATTATTTTTCAAGCCCCTAAAACCATATATAATCCTGATAAGGGTGACTATCTGTGACGATTGTCCTTTCATTAAGGGCCGTCACTTAATCCTACAAATAACAGAACAAAATCTTAGTTTATCTGACACATAGCAGCTATTTGGAAAATAAGAAATCGGCTCTTATTATTATTTGCTATCAAACAGAATTGGAAAATTTTGTAAAAATCGGTTGACTATATCTTATAGCTGGTATAGAACCGATTGGTCAGAAAACATAGTGAGAAAAACTTTTTTATACCCTTAAATTTTGCCTAGAATATTGCAACGCATAGAAATATTCATTTCCGACCCCATAAACTATATATATTCTGGATCAGGGCGACATGCTGAGTCGATTAAGCATTGTCCGTCCATCTATCTGTCGGTTTCTACGAAAACTAGTCTCTCAGTCTTAAAGCTATCGAGCTGAAATTTTGCACAGATTCTTCTTTTTGCTGCACGCTACTAATATGTCGGAACGGACCGGTTTGGATGTCTATATCTCAAAGCTCCAATAGAAATAATCGGTCGTAAAACTAGTTTTAGTAAGAAAAACTTTTTACTTTTCACTAGAAACGTCTCCAAACTTTTCTGCAAAGTTTGATGAAAATCGGACTACTATATGGTATAGCTGTCATATAAAAGATAGGTCGGAAAAACAGTTTTAGTTAGAAAAACTTATTTTTGATAAATGGTAGCATCCTGCTACTTTGTATTTGTTTGTTTCTCAGGCTTTTACCTAGTTCTACAAATTGTTGTCCATATCGGATGACTATATCATATATCCATACAAAGGATCGGTCGGAAAATAGGTCGTTGTGGGAAAAAGGTTATTTTTGTAAAAAAAATTTGAGCGAGCACTTGCAAGGGTAGGAAATCTTTGGCACAGACGTGGCTTTCTTATGTTTTCAATGTTGCAAGGGTATAAAAACTTAATTAACACTTTACAATCTTGTTTCTATGAATCATATGAAATATTTTGACTCTGTTCAGTATTATTTTTAAATACCTCGTATATGGAACCGGCTTAAACCACTCTCATGGAGTGAACAATTATCATCATATTCCTCTTTTGATCAAATTATTAGGATGCATAATTTTTACTAAAAACCTGAGGTTTCTAATTCCATTTTATCTAACCTCAAGAAACCTTTCGACTGAAAGTGAATACTGCAAGTGTACGGCAGGTGGGAAATTTCAAGGTGAGCCCTTGATATTACAAGAGTGTGTGAAGTATGCACACAAATGTAAAATCGAAGGTACACAATGCAAATTTAAATTTGATACATTCTTAAATGTATCTAGAATGGAAGCTTAAGAACTGAGCACACTCATAAGTTATATAAATATATGAAAAAACTGAACATATACTTTCGATTGATACATACTCTCGCATAAATCTGGTGTGTCGATTGTCTCTGACCAAACTGAAACTGAAACGTATTGCAATGATCATGTCTTTAATATTATTACCAATTAAGCACATAGTCCCGCCCTTTGGTACCCTTACCTGGCACCCCTAGTTTTAGTCAAAAACAGTCTCTCTGCTCTTCTCACACAAGAATCTCTCTTTCTCTTTCTCTCTCTCTCTCTCCCACTCGATTGTATTGTCGCGGGTGTCTCTTTGCAGGTACATGAATTATGCGATAATTTCTGTCATCGATATATCTCATGTTTAAAGGGTAAAATGCCAATAGATTTAGTGATCGACGAACGGGACACCACCAAACCACCAGAATTAGGTTCAGCAAATGGTGAAGGAAGAAGTAATGCCGATTCAACATCACACACCGATGGAGCTAGTACACCAGACGTTGTGAGTACCCCCTTCGCGGGAGCACATGGTCCTATATTGGCGAGCTACAATGCGGTGGTGCACCCATGTTCGTAGTACGATAACGACCTTCTTGCAAAAACGAAGCGGGTGCTCACAATGCCCTGGGATTAAATGAATCAATAGAAACCAATCAAACAATAACAACCAAAAAAAAAAAAAAAAGAAAAAGAAAAAGAAAAAGAAAAACCTGCATAAGCAATTAAGTAAAATTAATTAATTTTGCAAACCAACAAACAGTAAAATAAATATTGATGAATTCAAATCCAAAAAAAAAACGCAGAAGAAGTTGTACGTAATTATGAACACACACACACACACAAAAACACACACACACACATTGTAAATTAGTCAAGAAAATACAATGCAAATTTCTAGCGAGCAGCAACAACAACAACAACAGCAGCAGCAGCCAGGATCTGGAGCAGCAGCAGCAGCAGCGGCGGCAACAACGGCGGCCACAAAACGACGTACCACGACAACCACAACAACAACTACAAACAACAAGAACAACCAGTACTACTAATACAACAACAACAACAACAAAAACTACAACTACAATCAACGAGACAAACGAGCTTCCAAGCGGCCTCCTGCCAAAACTGCTGTTGCTGCCGTCCCCGCCGCCACTGTTGCTGCTGCTGCTGCTGTTGCTGTTGCTGCTGTTGCTGTTGCTGCTGTCCCCAGCGTTGAGCGTTAGAACTTTGTTTGTTTTTCCTTTGTTTTTTGTGTACAGTAAACGCCATAAATTTAAGTTCCAAATGCGAAATACGTTTCTGCATACAACTTGTAAATTACTGAAAGACAAGAAACTTCAGCGCAAAAGGAAATTTGCTTCAAATTTTGTAAAAAGTACCAACAACTAAAGAAAAGTAAATGAGAAAAACCAGTTCCAGTACTTCGTTTTTGCAAGAGGCCCATATAGCTCGCCAATATATTTATATATATACATATTAATAATAATTATTATTAAAAACATTTAACAAAACTTTTTTATTATTTACCTAACAAAAAAAAAAAAAAAAAAAAAAAAACCAACCTAAAACGAAAAGTTTACTAACCCAAAACTAACCAATTTTAAACATAACAACATATTAAAAAAAAAACCTACCTAACTATATACCATATATATATATATATATATATATATATATATATACATCGGTGGTGCACAAATCTCACCACCGACTCTTTAACTACCTACGACTGGGAGTACAGTCAGACCAGTCTAGTTTGCAGCCGCTTCGATAACGATAACCTCGTTGTTTCCTTTTTTTTTGTTTGTTTGTTTTAGTTTTGAGTTTGTAAACTTGTAAATATTATCACAAATGACCCCAGACACACAGTTATACTTAGAGTTATACTCTTTAATAGGCAGCATTTCTCCCTCTAAATCTTCCCCCATTTCTACTCTCTCTTAAACTCTCCGTGCCAATTATTTTGGAACTCTGAACACACACACTCACACACCCACTAAAACATACGATACGATTATACAACAGCCCAACAGCCAAGACTTTGCGCCGCTGGAAGAGACCTATGCCAGTTACCGCATCAAGCATGAGGCGGACTTTTAGGGTCTGTCGTCGTCTCGTCCCTCTACCATAAATAATCACCACTTAAATATATATATATAAAAAAAAAAAAACAACTATTAATAATTAGAGCCTTTAAACCTTAGCAAACTAGTTTGTAATGGAAAACACTTGAGAACGCTAAAAGGTATTAGCAGCCAACGTTATTTTTGGTTCTTAGTTTCACTGCAAGCAAACGTGTATACGATTTTCACATACGTCCCTTTTTACCCTTCCCCCCTGGCCATTGATTTTTGTTTTGGTTCGAGAATCAAGCGGAGGATGCAACAAAAACCAACCTGAGTTCAAATGCAAAAGTATACGAATACGAAAATATTAAAACATTATTGTTTAACACTTAACGTTAATTTACACATTGAGAAATGCCACATTTTAAATGAGCGAGTAGCGAGAGGAAACGATATACGTAACGAACGAGAGATACTACAACTTTAAGCATTTACTAAGCAAAACAGAAACTTTTAACTATACGTAAAAAGCTAAAGGCGATACATGTAATTATGAATTAGTCAACGTAGCAAAAACAGCGCAGCTTTTGGTGCTCAACGAAAAAGAAAACACAAAAACCGTAACTAACTTACTTAGACTATATACCAATTTGGGGGAGGGGCAAGCCCGGTGTGCTCATCGCACACCGCACTCACCCCGTCTCTAGTTTCTAGGAATACGCTAAGCTTCAACTAAAACTCAAACTAAATCTTTAGCCCTCTTTCTATCCTTAATTTTTGAGTTTTTGCCTACTAAAAACGAAAACGACGTATAGAATTCCTAAAAACAAAAACCAAAACATTGTACTTAAACGAGCTGCTTCTGGTGGCAGTTCAGCTATATGGGCTACATAGAACACCCAACTTTTAAAAGCTTTTGTACTATTTTTTCAACTTACAAAAAACAAAACGAAAACCACAAAAAATCTTGCAAGAGTTACGAATTGCAAATCAAAAAATAGTTGTTGTACTTTATCTCCAGAAAGCTAATTACCCTGTAATTTGTAGTGTAATTTTTGATGGAAAATTGCATAAGCTTTTGCATTTTGTTAAACATTTTGTTTAATTATTATTATTTTTTTTTTAAATGTTTTGCTTAAGCGCAAACTAAACTTTTGATTGTTGTATTGTATAAAAAAAAACACACACACTGAAACTGAAATACGTAATTGCTTTAGGTGATATTTTATAAAAATATATAAACAAATCGATGCAAATACATATATACGTAATATATATTAAAAAAAAAAAACAAAAAAAAAAGAAACAAAATTGATTTGCTTGTTTTGCTTTCATTTGGAAACATTTGCAGAGAATTGTGTTTATTGTTTTATTTAGTTTTTAGCAAAATTGTAAAATGAAGAGTCGACGAAAAAGAAACGCAATCAAAAATGGATAAACATTAAAATATAACAAAACAAAACCGCAAGAAAAACCAGCAAACTTCTATACGATATACGAATACATTTTAATGTAATATTTTTAATTATTTATATGTATACTAATAATATGATTAAAAACAAAACCAGAAACAAAAACAACAAAAAAAAACTACAGAGTAAAGTTTAAAGAGTTAGCCAATAAATATATGAACAAAAAAAAAACAAAAAATATATTTGAAAAGAATATCAAACATGTTTGTTTTAACTCTCGCGTTGAGGCTTAGTTGTTAAGAAACCCGGAAGCAGATGCTGAACCAAACCACACCGCTTAATGCAGCCGCCGTTCAAAGGATGCGCCCACCAAAGATGAAGAAAACCTGGGATAAAGTGTTTTCTAATTTTCAGCCGCGACAAATTCTCGAAAAATTTCAGACAGATGCAACCTGAAGTTCTACATCCGCTGGCGAATGAAGCTTCGTAAGGTTTATAAGTCAAATCTTTCAATATTTAAGTGAAACGATTTGATTTTATTCTCGGGAGCCAGTGGAACAACAGCTTTAGTTTAAGCTCAGGGAGCCTGGTACAATATAGTGTGGATACCAGGAAAACGCAAAAAAGTGGCATAAAATGGTGACTTATACTAAACTGATCACTATCAATTTGTTTATAGAATTTTCCTAAATTGATAAAAAGAAAAAAATTGTAAAAAAAAATTTAACTAGATGAATATTTTTCGAAATATGTAAAATTGACATTGCAACATTTTCAGACATTACGAGTACACAGGGGGAATAAACCGGGACTTACACGGTGAAGCAAACTTCATGTGGTTCTCTTAGTAGAGAAATAACACTAGATTAGCTCATACCGAGTACAATGCTCTCGATTCTTTTTCTCGATGAATCGATTCTTGATGTCACACATTCCTCATTTTTCGGCGTGTAGCTTAAGGAACGAGTTCGGAGTTTATTAATGGGATATAAAAACCCTTTAGAAAAAAATAGAAGAAAGCTAACTTCGGCTCGACCAAATTTTGTATACCCTTGCATTTATAAACACAAGGTTTTTCTAATTAACTCGAAGAACATTTCCATTGAAAACAAACAAGTTTGTCTTACTAAGTCCACTTTTCTGACTCTACTTTTCTATGACAGCTACACCATATAGATGTCCGATTTCGACTAAAGTTAGTGAACTCATGGGAAAGCATAGCAAACTAAGAAATACAAAGTAGGGAGGCGTTTTCTTTAAAAAAAAAGGTTTTTCTCACTAAAACTAGTTTCTCGACCGATCATTCCCATGGCAGCTATAACCTTTAGTCATCCGATTTTGAAAAAACTTTGAAGAATTGTGTGAAAGCTTATATAAAAAAAGAATATTCCAATTTGAAAGAAGTTTGAAAAGTAAGACTTTTTTTGTAACCTTACTTTTCTATTTCTATATAGGTTTCCGATTGTACCAAACTTGGAGACGTTTGCATTGATAACGAAAAATAGTATTTCTCACTAGAACTAGTTTTTCGACCGATCGTTTCTATGGCAGCTATATGTTATGGTCATCCGATCCGGCCAGTTCCGACAAATGTGAAGCATATTTGTACCAGAAGACTGGGTGCAAAGTTGGTTAGCGATAGCTTTACAAGGGACCGAGGAGATATCATAGAAACAGACGGACAAGGCTAAATCAGCTTGTCATGCTGATCAAGAATATATATACCTTATGTGGTCGGAAATGCTTTCTTCTATGCGTTACCCTCTGCAAGGCCATAAATAGGTCATGTCATAGGTCAGTAATTAAGAACTTTTCAAATGTGTTAGAGGCCGATCAAATCGGAAGCCAAAATTTTATACAACAGATATCCGCCCATTTCCGATCATATCGAAATCCAACAGATTCATAGAACAGATTTCTTCCCATTTTATGACCATAGGAGTAGATTTTCCAATCACGAATTATATATTTTTCAATGTGTAGCTTTGGAAATAAGTCTAAAGCTTATCGCCGAGTCCGAATTACTGAAACTTTTTTTCATCAGATGTTCCGAGGCAACACAGCGGGCACACACACTACCCGCTGCACCACACCCGGCCTTTTATAAGGCTTTGAATATAAGTATGAGTCTGATGGGTTGTAAATTTGAAACTTCAAATGAATTCTCATAGCCTTTCTGGGATATCAAATCTTTTACCAAATTCGATGGGTTGAAGTAGAAAAGGAGAACAGAAGAACATGTTTAGCCGCAAGCTTTGATAGTTTATTAAGCATTCAAAAGGACTATACTGGTTGCACAACACTTTAATGTTTTATCAAGCGGTAAAAGTAGTTCCGAGCGTTCATAAATGCTTATAGATATGTATCGTATGTATCGTATGTTATCAAAGAAGTAAAGTTGGGTGTGTCAGGCATTAGTCGGTATCGTATGTTATCAAAGAAGTAAAGTTGGGTGTGTCAGGCGGTAGTCGGTATTAGGCTCAGCTCATATGGGCAGTTTTAGGGAAAAAAAAGGACTCAGACTTCGATTACATCAGATTTCCATCAAGTTCGTCAGAACGTTTCCAATTTCAAACTTTTTTTTTAAGGATGGAAACGTCTCCACACTTTGTAGTCGTAGGTTTTCTATGCTTTTTTATAATTTTGCCAAGTTTGATGAAAATCGGAGAACTATATGGTATAGCTGCCATACAAAAGATAGGTCTGAAAAACAAACTTAGTTAGAAAAACTTTTTTGTTTTTAATGGTAGTATCCTGCAGTTTTGTATTTGGGTGTTTCACATTATTTTACAAATTTTTGTCCAAATCGGATAACTATAACATATAGCTCCCGACAGAAAATGGGAAAAAAAGTATTTTTTTGAAAACATTTAAGCGAGCACTAAAAATTTCGGCACAGACGAAGTTAGCTTAGCTTTCTCGTTTTCTTCATCAATGAATACACGAACTTTTCATTCAAATAACACTGGTCAAACCTCATTTACCCGGCCCTAATGTATCCGAAAACTTTCGCGAAAACTTTCAACCATTCTTAAGTGCCAAAAAAAGTTTAAAACTGAAACAAATTTGTGACTTTCAACGCAGCAACAGCAACAGCATCAGCAGCAGGAGCAGCAGCAGCCGCCGCCGCCTCATCTTTAACATATTTTAATAGCCTATCAATGCCTGTAAATCGACAGCACCTCTTCTCGTATTACGTTGCAACAATTTTAGTTATAAGAATATATATATATATTTTTTTTTGTTGCTTTATGTCCTGCTGGGCACGTGTGTACACATCTACATCGCCGCCCCCGACGCAGCTCAAGTGTCAGCTGGAGTGCAACTGCGCAAAAAAAAAGGGGGCTAAATCCGAAACGTGCGCCCGATCAGAATCCTGACTGTAACTTGAGCAGCGCACCCGATCGAATTGCTCAAATATTGAAACCTCTGGCAGCTGGTCCCGCTGGTTTTTGACTGAAAAGCAGAGGAGGCGCGGCATGTGAAAAACACCTTAAATGACTCTTTTTTTTTTTTTTCGTTCTTTCGTTCTGGTTCTTTCAGCTTATGGCTTTGGGATCTGTTTTTTGGGGGCCTGCGTGTTAGATGATTTCGTTCTGTTAATGGGTAGCTACATGTAATTTGGCATTTTGCGTGATTGCCTGCGGCGAGGGCATTTTCCACTCAAGAAAATGTTTCGTGCTGGCCGCAGCATTTGTATTAATTTCACCAGCAACGCCCCCCCCCCCCCACACACACACAATTTTCCAGCCGAGAAACCTATAATTTTATAGGCATTAAGTCAATGCCGAACTGGTTTGCTATGTGTGTGTTTCGTCTTTGTTTGGTTTTTGGGTGTCTGGCTGTCTGCGCTGCAAATGAAATCGAAGACAACACCAGGACCCATGGTCCACTCATTAGCCGTGCTCTCGCCTTAGACTGGAGGACGTTTTTTTGTTGTTGTTTTTTTTTTGCGGCTTTTCGCCGTCATACTGTCTGCGTCTGTGGGCTCCACAAACCGCAGGCGGCTGTCCGAAATTTGTGCATTCATTTGTGAACAGAATCGACGGGACCAAGGCTACAATTAATAAAGGCACCAGCAAAGCCCTACAAATGCGGTGTGTGTCTGTCAATGTAGGCCCGGCCAAGCTGCCGATCGGGCCAATTTTTGTTATGTATGAAGTGTCGCGTCGCCTGGAATTTCTGGCAGCAACAAAAAAAATCAGCACAAAAAAAAAAAACCCCCAAAAACCGAAACAGACCGCAAAAATGTCATCACTGCTAATGTTTCAATGCAGTTGTGCTGGTCGGGCCTTTGCCATTATTCTGTTTCGTTAGTTTGCGTTTTCAAAACTTTCAACAATTTTGAAGCTTTGGTGGTTTTCTGATCGCCCCGTTGAGGGAATTGTGGTGCCCGAAGGTCGTCCGATTGAGAAGCGTTGAATGCGATACCTTCCAGCCGGGGCGTGAAAAGACATGCCAATGTGACGGTTCTCTGTTCATTGATCAAAAGAATTGCGAGCAGGGATTAGGGCGGAGTCTGGTTATTTTTTGATATTGTCAAATTCTTTCGCAAATCAACCGCAGCTTTACGCATTAATAGATTTTTTTTATATCGTTGTTGTTGTTGTTGTTGTTTTCTTTTTCCAGGAATTGGCCAAATTAAATCAGCAGCTACCACAGAAAACCGCAGAAATCTAACAACACAAAAAACGATTTGGCAAATAATGAAATCTTAATGAATTTGTTGGGTTTTTATACTCTATCAAAAGAAAAACGATGCTTGAAGTGCAGCTGAGAAAGCATTCATTGAGAAGAGTCATATTGAATCGAAATGATACATTTTAGTTTTTTCATATTTTGTAACCTTTCGCTTTACCTAAAGTTCCTTAGAAAAGACAGCATCCAACTTTATGGCACATTTTCCTTTGGTAAACAATTTTTTCTATGTTTTCTTTCATATTCAATCTCAGATCTTTAAGTAGAACAAACCGTTTCTAAACCGTAATACCTTAGAACCTTGTGTAATCTTTTACATAGAGTTATCTGTCACATATACCCCTAAATATCTAAGTTTATCTGACACATAGCAGCTATTTAGAAGATAACAATCAAAAAAAAGTCGTTCAATCCCTTCTTGAATATACTCTTAACCACTGTCACAGTATCAGCTGAGAGCAACGAACTTTCTTTTGCTCATAACTTAACTGTTCGGCTCGATCTTTTTCATTCCTTGTTCGGACTAAATATGTACATACAAGTGGGTACAAAACATCTATCTTTAAAACTATTGGAGATATGAAGTGTTTTTGTTATTCAAAGGGCGTTAAGAGGCGTGGCAAAAATCGAAAATAAACTTGATTTTAATAGAATTACGAGAATTCAATCTGAAACTGTTACTAAGATTTCGGTTCGGTTCAACGAAAAGAACACTTTTTTAAATTTTAGAAATTTCCCATTGATTTTTCATGTTCTCGGGTTTATATAGTTAAAGTGAGTTGCAACTTTTAGGTTAAAATTATTATTTAGAACCAAGATAAATATAATAAATAGTTTTCTTTAATACACAGAGGGAAAAACCGTATTCAGAAAATAAGAATATTTCATCTCAAAACAAGAACATAATATGGACTGGATTTGGACCCAAACTTTTGAACATTTCAACTCACATCAAGATTTTGCGTTCTAAAAAAAAAGGTTCTTCAAATAAGAAATTGTTCTTGAAGTGAGAAAATCTGTTCCTGATTAGTTTTTGACACCGAATGTTCTCATATTGAGACCACTGTTCTCGGTTTTTTCCCTCTGTATATGCTTAAGTGAGCGATGACTCTCAATCTTCGAATCTTCTTAATGAGCATCGATTCAAGACTCAAGACTGGGCACACTATAAGACCAAATATACAAAAATTGGGAATATTATTTGGTGTATGTCAAAATCCATGGATTTTTTTTTATCTAAATTGAGAAAAGCGTGAGCCGAACCAAGGTTCATACCAAAACTTTCTCTCACAAGCATAGCGACCTAAATTTTTGAACATTAACCCTTGGTAAGTTCTGGTACGTACAAGAAAACCGGAGCTTCGGGATTAAATCAATCTCAAACGTTGTTAAAAGTTGGTCAATTTCGCATTTACTTCCTCTAAGTACGAATAGAATCTTCTTGATTTTAGAGATTTCGGATGTAGCACAACTTTAGCTTGAAATTTCAATCGAAATCAAATCCATTTTGTTCAGCTTGATGGTGTGTCCCCTTTTTGTTTTGTGTGCAGGCTTTGAGCCCTGTAACAACGAATGCGCCCTGCGCACATGGGATGTGGGCAGCTTTGCTCTAAATCATTATCGACTCAAATTGAAAGAAGAAATTTTTAATATTAATTTAAAATCTGCTACCTAAAGTTTTTGTTTCTACCAAAAAGCACAAAACACATGAAAGTTCTTCAATTTTAGGTGACTTACCAATGTTTCAGTGAGTTCCCTTTATAAAATGGTTCGAAGAATATGTCTTAACTTGCGTGTTCTTCAAATGATAACAACCAAACATTACAGTCGTCTTTATAATGAGCTGATGAATGACACTTTACGTTCTTTTGAAGATAAGTGGTCTATATACAACTCAGCTATATAGCTCGGAGGACACGCTCGTGTGCCAATTAAGTATCCACACCCCGAAGTTTCGCTGTCCTTAAAGCGCTGATTGAAACAACTTTCGGTAACACTATCAGCTTTCTTTACTGTCGAGCATTCTTCTGAAAGGGTATACAAATTTCGGTACCGTTCAAACTTAGCCCTTGGTCAAGTGTGGTTTTGCGCCTTCAAACGGCTTCAAACCGCCGGTCAGTTGTGTCAACCTTTGAGCGTAGCTGCGAGCCACAAAGTATCAATGCGATTTTGTCAATGCCAATTCAATGGAAATTTATGCCATCAACTCCAAAGTCTTTGTCCCAACATTTTTTCCACTGAAACACGCAGTTTTTAGGTCTTATTTTTTTTTTTTTTTGCTGTTCAGCTTTGCTAAAATATTTCGTGCTCCACGCCCTTAGTGTCTCCTCCGCCCCGCTGTTCGGCAAATCGGTTTAAAAGCTTAAAAATTATACAAAGTCCGTTCGCCGTTTACTTTTGTGTCATTAGGCAAATGCAGGCGAGCGCTTAGCGCACATTAGCCCAAGGTGTCTGGTCTCCTTCAGTTGCGGCCCGCTGGGAAGCCCTACGTTGGCTTTAGGGCCAAGCCCTGGCAGTGCCTGCACAATTACCGTTAATTACCGGCTGCCTCTGCACTGAGCACCGCAGAATGCAATTGAAGCCAACTCAAATATCAAAAGGACAATTTACGCTTGTTTCAAACTCGATTAGCTCGCCCCCGCCCAGCGTCGGCGGCGGCGGCGGCGGCGCTGAGTGCTTTTCAATTATCATCGGTGCAGGGGTCAACGCGACCACAAAAAGGGTTCCCTGTTCCACTTAAGCCCGCTTAGCCTGTATTGGCCACTTGTAAACTGTAACTTAATCCGCCTAAACGAAAACTAAACTAAAAGGGTTTCCGCACATATCAAAGGGCCGTCTCAATTGCTGACCGCTGGCCGTTGGCCGTAATTGAATTTCCACTTGTTTAATATTTAATGCACACAGGACTTTTGATTGATTTTGGCTTTGGTATTTGTAATTTGGCGCATACTTAATGTCTACATCAGCTAATATCGGGGATCCCTCCCCCCCCTCCCCCTCGCCCATTTTGGAAGACATAAATCACTTGCACTTAAATCCGCTGCTGGCGACGTCTCAGTGTCTGCCGGCCATTAGGGATTGGGATGGGGACTGGAGATTGGGGTTGCCAAGGGTTTTGTTTGTGTGTTGTGCTGGCATTTCTATTGGCCCGGAAGCAGTGCGGCCAACATCTACAAAATAGTCAGCCAAAAGTTCTGGCTGCTTGGCAAATTTTTATGGCCCTTTTGTGCTTTATTTCCTGCGCTTATTGGGGGAGCTTTATGCCTGAATGGCGCGCCGAGCATTAGATAATGGTGTTCCTGCTTATTGCTTACATTGACTTTTCTTTTATCCCCCCTCTCTCTCTCTCTCTCTCTCTGTGTGTGTGTGTGTGTGTGCGTGGGGGGGATTTTCTATAATTTGCAGGCAGCTTAGCAATGCCAACGAAAATACGAAAAACTAGCGAAAATAATTTATAGCATATTTAATAGTGCACGTGTACCATTCCCCCACCACCCCACCTCTGTCTCCACCAACGAAAACTGAAAGCCTTGGCCTACAAAGCACTGTGGAGGAATTGGACTCTATATGTGACATAAATTGCCTACCTAAAGCACGTTTTTAGTTGGTTTAAGCCAACTGTGAGGTATTAAATTTGGCTCATTGCCAGGTTTCGATTTGTTAAGTCGTCCAGTTTAAGATGGCAATACGTTCTAACGAACTGATAAGCTCGCTTGCGATATCTATCGATAACTGTTTTTCTCAGACCTGGGGTTTCTTGGTTCATCGTGCATGAATGCTTTCTAATCCGGTACTGTCTTCGATGCCCTACTGAATTTCAGTCCGATTTATCGGCCTGTTCGATATCTATCGATAACTGTCTTTTCAGCCCTCCTGCATGCAAAAAGGCTACCTACCGTTTGCTTTTACTTAACTTTTTACATCCTGATCAGGTACTGTGTATGACTATAAGACGCCAAACTGAATTTCGGTGTGAGTTATCGGCCAGCTATGTTGTATTTTGCATTTATCGATCACATGAAAAGTGCCAAATATCTTTCCGTTAATTTCTTTTCGACTTTGAAAGCAATAAACAAGTGAATCTTAGAAGTTACAGTGAGATATAGGCGAGTTCAGTCGTGGTCTAGCTCCCGTTTTTGATGAAGTAAAAGTTGAAGAAGTGCACAATGTATTACTTACTGAATGGTGAGCTGAGGCTGCACGCGACTTTCCGATAGTCACGTGAAGTTCTTCGATATAAACCAAATCCAAAATCGAATGGAATAACGCAATAGAAATCGAATTTTTGAATTTGAACAAAGTATCTATCTTATCGATATTATTATCGATTAATGGGTCTAGTAAACCAGCTAGGTATAAGAAGAATCAGAAGCGGGCTTTAGTTATAAAAAGTCAAGTCTATCGTTTGTTGGATATTCTAAAATCTTACAGTTCATGTTTAATCGGATTTAAAAACAGGCGACTCCAGGAATACACAGAACAGAAAACTTAAGATATCTGCGATATCCGGGATTAAATCAATCCCAAACGTTGTCAGAAGTCGTTCAATCCAGGATTATCTCATTTCGAGTACGAATAGTACCACTTTTGCTTGAAAATTTCAATCCGGAGGTAGAGATAAAATCAATATTTTTGAGCGAGATTTTATCTCCTCTTTTTTTCTGTGTATATATTAAACTTAAAGCACTTAACAACTATTAAATCTCTTTGCTTTTAAGCTATAAATTGTAAATCGAGGGTTACATTTCTCGGCTAAAATAGTTTTTATTAAAAACCATCCCCAAATGTTTCAAAATTAAATATATATTCAGCCATAAACAATACAAATACTTGACTTGACTTCGGGCACCCGCCTGTCTGTATATTTCTGTGCAAACTAATCTTTCAACTTCGAAACTATAGATTTCTCACTGACTATATCCTATTGCTGTCGATCAGGGTTGCCTTTAGGGTTGACTATATCCCATAGCTGTCGATTAGGATTGACGGAAATTTCAATAATATTTATATTGATATTTTTGACGATATTGAAAAGTAGTTTTCGATATAAATATTTAGGAAATCTACGAAATTGTTACGATATTTTGATATTATAATAGTTTTAATAGTTCTGAAGTTCTTAAAAAAATAGTCTAAAGTAATTCTTCGAACCAAAAATTTTTCGAAGCAGATGGCTCCGTTTTGGGTTGTTGACAAATTAGAAGGTCCGACTTGATGGACCGAAAAACTCTGTTTATATATTACAAAAGAAGTGTAAACTATTTCTGGAATTATTTATATTATTTTCAATGAAATTTCTGAAAGTATTTATGATTTGAAGGAGCTGTATAGTCTACATAGCACAGCTGTAGCACACAAAATCAATATATATCAATAGTAGCTCCAAATTCTAAGCATAGAGATGTGTTTACTTTTAGAAATCAAATCATTACAAAAATATAACCATGAAATATAAACAATGTATGTAATATTGCCTCGGAAAAACATTTTGAAAACGATATATTGTATTTTTGAACAAAAATATCGATATTTTGATAGTACTTTCGGTATCCCTACTGTTGATCCTACGATCTTGCCGAGTATAAGCAAGAAAGTCGATCAAGCCCGACTAAAACACACTCTGTATCAACGAAATTAAACGCTCAGCATACATTTTGATGCTGCAGTAACTGCTGAAAGCAGCGCTGCTACTGCGCTGCAGCAGCGAACAGTCTTTTGATCATAACTCAAAAACCGTTCATCCAATTTTCAATAATCCTTTGGCTATTCGATAAGTTATCTTGATTACTAAATATATCCAGAAGGTACAGACCACCTAACTTTAAAACTGTGGGAGATATGACGTTTTTTCTAAAATGCGGGGGCGGCAGGGGGTGTGGCCAAAATTGAAAATAAACTTGATCTGCCTGCAGACATAAGAAGCATATGTCCCATACATGTCAAACCTCTATATCTTACCATCTCTGAGATCTGTGCGTTCATCCGGACAGACAGACGGACATGACTCGGCTGTTGATGCTGATCAAGAATATATATACTTTATAGGGTTGGAGATGCTTCCTTCTTGATGTTACATACTTTTACACAAACTTATAATACTCTGTGTACCTACGGTACAGAGTATAATAAAGGGTAACTCTAGATCTTGAGGAAAAGAAAACACCACGTCTCTAGCTATAAATGATCCTTGTAAAAGAGATTCTTTTTCTTATGATTTAGTCATTTAACTTGGCATTCGCCGAGATCCCAGAAATGTGAGGGCGGTGGGGTCAAATGGAATATTAATCCCAAGCAATCTCTAAGCTACTTTCGCCGAGACGCACTCTACTTAAGGCTTTAGCTGTCTTCACAGCCTGTGGGTGCGCTGAGCAATTCCCATTTGGGCTTCTAGCTACATATGCGCTGCATTATAAGAATGATGTTGCCAGCCGCCTGCTAATAAATGAAATATGATGCCGGCTATGGGGATGCAAGCCCAACCAACCAACCAACCAACCAACCATCCGCCCTCGTAGCTCCTGTTTATGATAGCGGGAGCGCAACCATTACAATTTTCAATATAAGTATATCCGCACGGCGACACAATTTTCTATATTTGGCAAATTATTTTTGTGTGTCGTATTGGATTTCCGTAACACCACCCAACGTACTTCTGGCCTTCTTTGGTATGCGCGGTGCGAAAACAAAATTGACGTCAATTACGCAATGCACACACACACACACACACACAGGCAGGGCGGCAAGGCTTACCACCAGCAATCCTCCCCCGCAGCAACTCCTTGGCCTTTTGCATGCCTTTGCTTACTAATCCGCTTCGGGGATTTTGGGAATACGCTTAGCATACTTTTTTGGTGGGGGTTTTAAGCGCCGCAACGCCACTCGCCTCGCCCCGCCTGAGATGCTCTCAAGTTGCCACACGGTGTTTGTTGTGGGTTTCGCACCCTCAGCCACGGCTGTAGCCGCTGCTGCTGGGTGCTAATTAACGCATTAAATCATATTAATGTCGCCAAATGTTTCAAAGTCAGTCGTCGCCGCTTGCCCCACTCATCCCCCCTTCCCCCCGCCCCCCCCGACCGCCGCTTTGCATACTTCAATAAGCCGAGGCTCAAAAAATTGGGATTTAATTAAAGACTCTTGTTTCGACTTCGAGTGGCTAATAAAACTTATACAATAATTGTTCATAAACTAGGCAACATTATGAGTATTTCAAATTAGTTTGTCTGAGTCTCGGGTGTTGCATGATGTGGCTTGTTGCATGCAACAGCAACAGCGCATCAGTTGGAAGACGCGTCTGCAACCGTCGGACATGCCGTGTTGTCAACTATTTCTTCGGTTCATAAAAATTGTTATTAATTGGCACTTAAATGCTCAAACGCAAAAGTTGAGAGACGACGACGACGTCGCAGCACTTTTTGTTTTGTGCCGTTGATGCTGTGCCTCGTTTGTGCCTCTGCGTCTCCTGTTGTTGCTGCTGTTGTTGTTGTCGAGCGTGTTGTGAAATTTAAGCTTTTTAGCTGTTGTTGTTGCTGTTGCTGTTGCCGTTCGTTGCATGTTAACCTTTGCCTCGCTTGTAATGAATGCAACTGCTGGCGCAGAAGAATGAAGCAGGCGTTGCAGATGGAGGACACACGGCACACACAGAGACCACGGTCCGTACAGCTGGAGACTTACTTAAAGCTTTCATATAAATTTCTTTACTTCATGTGGCACTTGTTTAAAGTCCATTTGGGCACTGCGTGAGTGTTTATTGAATGTATTTTCCATGTGGCGTGAAAGTTGGTTTTTTCTGTTTTTAGCAAAAGAAGCAGAAATCAAGCATTTACACTTGAGGAGAGACTTAAGCAAGCCGTGTGCTGTGTGCAACTTGAGTAGGAAGTGCAGCGTTTATAACTATTATGGTTTTTTTTTTTTTTGGTTTGCGTAGAAGTGGCAGTTGTATGTCAGGATCGTTGGATCTTTTTTGGAGAATAAAAATTGTGATTTTATATGCTTTTTCAAAGGGGAAGACACCTCACGCCTTTGCCTAAGATTTTGATGATCAAGTTCAGTTAGTTAAATTGTGGACCAATGTAACAGCATTTGAACAGCTCGCAGAGGCAAACCCATTTAAAAACTTTGATTTTAGTACATTTCAGTGCTTGCACTGCCATAAGCAACGTGTGGGCATTGCTTCTTATTCTTTTTGTGCCCCATTGCAGTTTTTTTCGAATATGCTTTTTTACCACTGCCACTTAATTTTGGATAATTAAAGCATTTGTTTGTGGAGTTTGTGGCCCTAGTTTAAAACTTGTAGTAACCAGAGAGCAAAGATCGCGATAATAAGTATCTTATGGGTATTTTACGGCCTTTATTTGAAAAAATATCCAAATGATATGATCGCGTTCAAATATTTCGGACGAAATAGCGTACATTTTGATATGAAAAGAGTTATATTATAGGGTGAAATTTGATAGTTTTGTTCAGGGATGCAAACCGGTTCTAATCCGAACCGGCTTTGAACCGAACCAAACCGCTTACTCCAGCTGGTTAACCGAACCGCAAACCGAATCAAACCCACAACCAGCTAGAAAGAAAGTCGGTCAAGCCCGACTCTGTACCAAGAAAGTTTGTCTTTTGATCATAACTCGAAAACCGTTCATCCGATCTTCTTCATTCCTTTGGCGGATCGATAAGTTATCCTAAAAACTAAATAAGTCCAAAAGGAACAAGCCATCTATCTATAAAACTGTGGGAGATATGACGTTTTTCTAAATTGCGGGGGCGGGAGGGGGCGTGGCCAAAATTGAAAATAAACTTGATCTGCCTGCAGACATAAGAAGCATATGTCCCATGCATGTCAAACCTCTATCTCTTACCATCTCTGAGATCTGTGCGTTCATACGGACAGACAGACGGACAGACGGACATGGCTATATCGACTCGGCTGTTGATGCTGATCAAGAATATATATACTTTATGGGGTCGGAGATGCTTCCTTCTGGATGTTACATACTTTTGCACAAACTTATAATACTCTATGTACCTTCGGTACAGAGTATAAAAACGGTTCGGTTTGGTTCAGTTCTCTGACAAATTTAATCGCGAATCGCTTTCCTCTAGCCAATAATTTTTGATTAATTTGGATAATTTTTAAAAATTTCGTTCGACCCTCTACATATTTAGCGTTGTCGGATCGATATTACTTTTAAGTATGACCTGACGAAAATTGAACAACATGTCTTCTGCAATTGCCCGCCGATCTCTTAATTTACCTGTTAACAATCTAAATTTGTTTCTTCATTAGACAATATTTTCTTTTTTCTCTGACAATAAGGAAGGGCACTCTTCTAATAAACTTTGAACATTGCTCTAAGTATTTTAAAGGAATGAAATTTAAAATATGGTGAAATAGTCACATTACTACAGAATTCATAATATTTTATAATACCACTGAACCGAACCGAAACCGCGGTTCAGTTAACTCCAAAAATCATGTAACGAACCGAACCGGCGGTTTAGAAACTGTGCGTATCACTGAACCGAACCAGTACTTATTTTCGAGTGGTTTGCATCCCTGGTTTTATTGTTTTTTTGCAGATTAATCAGAATTGATGTGGTTTTTTTTTTTGTTTCTTTTCTGTTCAGCATTTGTAGACTCTTTTTGGGGGAGCATTTTAAAAGTTCCTTAAATGGTTGAAATCTATTGGCTTTATTTTGAGACTTTTACGGACATTCCTTCTACTTGTGTCTCAAATAAGTATGATCTTCATGTTCTGGAGTAAAAAAAAAAAATTAAAGCTAGAGGTCTCCCAGTCTCCAAATGCCTCCCAGTTCTATCTTCAGTAGGCTTTGCCCATCGACTGCAAGTCAGCAGCTGCCTTCTCATGCCATCTTTGCTATGACTGCTTGGGAATTTCAAGAATAGGAAAAATGTGTGCTTGTGCGTGCATTTATTTGGATTTTATTTCAATCATTGTTTTGAGAATATATTAGCTTGTTTCAATTGTAGTTTATGAACAATTTAGTAAGCTTCCCTTTTGAATAGTAAAATCTATAATATTTTAAAATGTCTGAAATGTAACATAAATAGTTGTTCCCTTGCAAAGGGTATTATTATTTTGCCCAGAAGTTTGCAACGCATAGACTGACCCTATAAAAACTATATATATTCTTGATCAGGCTGGCGAGCTGAGTCGATTGAGCTTTCACCGTCCGTCTGTCTGTCCGTCTCTCTGTTTCTACGCAAACTAGTTTTTTCAGTTTTAAAGCTATCGAGCTGAAATTTTGCACTGAGTCTTCTTTTTGCTGCACACTACTAAGTCATCCGATCCATAGCTCCCATAGGAACAATCGGAAAACTAGTTTAAGTGAGAAAAACTTTTTTCTTTTGAATGGAAACGTCTCCGAACTATGTAATCGTAGGTTTTCTATGTTTTTTTTATAATTCTACCAAGTTTTATTAAAATTGGACAGTTATATGGTATAGCTGCCATACAAAAGATAGGTCTGAAAAACAGAAAAGTTTTTGTTTTTAATGGTAGCATCCTGCAATTTTGTATTTGGGTGTTTCACTTGCTTTTACATAATTTTACAAGTTTTTGTCCATATCTGATGACTATATTATATAGCTGCCATACGAACGATCGGTGGTAAAATGGGTCGTTGTAGGAAAACGAAAAGAACCAAATCAACGACACAATGTTCATATAAACCAGATGAATCCAAAGCTTCTTAGACTTGTTTAAATGCTAAACTGAGTTGCTCATTCGAAATTTTGGACCGTCAGGTCTGGCTTAAACTCAGCTGAAGAATCAGGCTGTCTAAATAGAGCATCTACAGATGCCAATAATCAATATCAAAGCTGAAAACAAAGCTTTTGTCCGATCTCTACTCTCCAACTGCTCTGCTCAGCTGGCCGACCACTCACTCTTGCAATTGTTCTGATCTAAACTCAGTAGATTTGACAACAATCATTCCATATTTGACTTTTGCAAAGAAAAAAAAAAAACAACAACAAAATACTCACATATTCATCCCAAGCTTATACTCGTTTGACAGGCTATAATTAATTTGAATTTAACCATTACTAATTTAAATGTTTTAAGTATTTCTCCGTTGTGTCAATTAAACATTCAAATCCGATTCCTCTTTCAATTGTACTGACTTGGTACGCTGCACTCCCCTGCCCCCCTCCCCAACCCCCGTTTAACCCATTAAGGAAATTAATAAAACGCCATGAAATGGCCATAAAAAAAAATACATTACAAACATTTATTATGATTTTTTTTTTTTTTTGCCGTGCGATCTCTCCTTCTCTTCCCTCCCCTGCGCGGTGAATGCGAATTGCAATTTTAAGCAACGACAACAACAACAACAACAACAGCAATGTTAATTAAAATTAAAAAAAATGTGCAAAAGAACACCTTGAAAATATAATTTTGTTATTTGCGCGCCACACAACGGCAACAAGAGCTGAGACCCCCCAACCCCCCCACTACCTCTCCACCCCCCTCTCCTCCCCCACGCCCAAAAGTATTCATAAATACAACAAAGACGCTTTTACCTCGGATGCTGGAGGAGCTCTCGAACCCGTTGCCATTTTTGGTCGACCGACCGCTGTGAGCTGCTGGGAGAGTCCAATTCCGATTCCGAGTGTAAATGATATATGTGGGCAGGCGGGGCAGCTCCATATGCTGCGCAGTCTTGTCTGTCATTTGGAGCCACACACAAGCCCCAGTCCCAGATCCAGGTCCGAGTGCAAATGACTTATAAGAATTTAATATTTAACAACACAAATCAATTCAAAAATCATCAGAGGCTCGGCCAGCGAGAAGACCCGGGCACCACCAAGGAAAAAAAAAAATCTCATTTGCAGCAGCTCGGGGTTCACCTCGGTTCTGACAAAGTCTCATTTCATTTCGTATCACTGCGCAAAGGTAACGAAAATGAAACTCTTGCGTTAAGGAAACGATGCCCCCAGACAATGTTTTTTGGGGAAGGGATGGGGAGCAGTTGCCGCCGCATTCGAGTCGTTAACATGGTGGTCGCTGTTGCCGTTGCCGTCGCCGTTGCTGCTGCTGCTGCTGCCTTTTTGTGGTCAGCGCAAAAATTATGAAAATCAAAAAAGTTTTTGGCCCTGGTCTTTGTATGATTTCTTTCGATTTTTTTCTTGTATTTTATTTTTAGTGCACAACTTCTTCTTGTTCCAACTGGCAGTTGTCGTTGCTGTCGTTTTGCTGTGCACAAGGCCAGACATAAAATTAAAAGACATACAAAGTGAAAAGAAGAAGCAGCCAAAAGATGCATCTCCCGCTGCGCCCCGAAAATAAGAAACTCATTTCGATCGCCAAGTTCGATCAGGCAAACACACAAAAAAAAAAGAGGAGAGAACCAAAAAAAAAAACCTAAATCAAATAAGAAAGTCGCTCCACATCGACTGTAATACACCCTGTACTTACGAAATGATTCCAACAGATGTTTTGAATCTGTGATATTTTGAAAGTCAAAACACATATTTTCATTGAGGACCGCTCACATCAAAGACTGCACTAGATGAAGCAAACACGATTTTGATGGCAGGCAAAAAGTTTCAATAGATGTTTTGGACTTGGGATATTTTGAAAGTCAAAACACATATTTTCACTGAGGACCGCTCACATCAAAGACATCACAAAATGAAGCAAACACAATTTCGCACGATTTTGTTTTTAAGCAAAAAGTTTCAATAGATACTTTGGATTTGAGGTATATTGAAAGACAAAACACATATTTTCACTAAGGACAGCTCACATCAAAGACAGCACAAAATGAAGCAAAAACGATTTCACACGATTTTGTTTTTAAGCAAAAAGTTTCAATAGATATTTTTTGTTTGGGCTATTTTGAAAGTAAATACATATTTTTACTGAGGACCGCTCACATCAAAGACTGCGCAAAATGAAGCAAAAACACGATTTCGCACGATTTTATTTTTAGGCAAATAAATTGAACAGATATTTTGGATATGGGGTATTGTGAAAGTAAACACATATTTTCCCTGATGACCGCTCACATTAAAAAATGCACAACATGAAGCAAAATTTAAATTATTTCTGGGGAAAATTGAATTTGTAACTGTTTATTTTTCTGTCTATTAAAGACTAGAAATCCCCCTCTTAAACAAAGATATTGCATAATTCGAACCCTGTTGAGATGTGGTAAAATGAGTTCTTCCTATGTCTTCGAATTCTTTATAAAGATTCGAAAAGTAGACGGCCAATGATTCATCTTGTCTAGTGTTAAGTAATATTAATCTATGATTGAGTTTCAAATGAAAACACAAAACATTCTGTAACATTACCAACTTGAAATAGAAGAACACTTTTACTTTATTAAGGTCCAATTTCTAATCTTCTAGATAGCTGCTATGTTTTAGATTTATCCATAATTTAGGGCCAGTTTCGCATTCTCCAGTTAAATAATTTTACAATTAGGGTCCGTTAGGGTCTCTATGTGACATAAACCTGCAAACATCAGAACAAATTCTACGTTTATTTGACCTATCCGAGCTATTTAGAACATGAGAAATCGTTCCTTAAGCTGTTATTTGTAAGTTTATGTGACAGATAACTCTCTGTAAAAGAGATAAGGACGGCCTTAAGTATTATAGATGCGGGAACAGGGTTTTTTTTTTTAAACATTTCCAAAAAGTTTTAATGAGCAGGCTTATAATCAAACAACCACTTGAAATAGTTGTACAGACAATGAGTTTCTCAGTTGATTCAAAAATTTAAAGCAATAATCAGAATCTTTCTGTGTTGCAAGAGGGTAGCTGGGTCTTGATGTTCTGTCTTTTCATTCATTCTCCATTTCTATCTTATTCGCTGAAGCAAACACTTCATGAAGTGTTCTCAGTTGGCATGGAAATCAGGTGGGAAACTTCACATTCTATTTAGATTTCCCTTCTGTTCTTCAGTATCTGGGTTAACCATTATTTTAAAACCTAGTCAGTCCGGCAAATGATCCCCTAGAAGACCTGGCTCTTTTTGTGGACTCCTCAAAATGTTTTTAATAGAGAGACCGAGCAGAACCTGATCGCCAATTCCCACTATCGCCTCCCCACCCAACTTATTAGGCTCCACCCCCTTATTAGGCATCACAATGGGGCAAAAGACCTCTGGGTGCTCTCGGCCTCTGCCGAGCAGCCTATTTAACCTAACCTAACCTAGTTTTCCACAGAATTTCCCGCCCACTAAGAAATCGTGTAGATCCCAACACTCTTTTTAAGAGGTGCTGCACCTAGTTTTATCAAGTCAGTTTCCGTACTGCCCTACTCTTCGCTCTCTCTGTGTCTGGGTTTCTCTCTTTATAACTCTCGCTCGCTCTCTCTCTATCTATGTATGTGCATGCAAGTTTCATTGAATTATGGCGTCAGTCGGTGAATCTTTGATTGCTTATAACTCTACTATCATTCAAATGATCGTTATCAAACTTAATTGATGTGTAGATAATGCAGAGGAGTATTTAAATATAAAATTTGAATAAAGTGAACACTTTGTTCTAGTAGTACAAAAAGTGTCAGACACAAATGCCTCCATTTTGCTTCAACTTCTAGGGTATCAAAACAGAGAAACACAAAATATGCACACCAAAATGATCGAGCATTTAACACACTGCCCAACAGTTCGAAAAGATTTCTGAGATTGAGATCGAAGAGATGGCAAGATTGCTGCAGCCAGGCAGCGCCATATTGCATTTGGGTTGATTGTTGGTGGGGTAGAGTAGATGGATGGATGAGGTGGGGTGGGGTGGGGTGGGGTGGGGTGGGGTGTAGTGTGGGGCTGGCAACACAAACACTTTGCACTCAACACCCATTTAGCTGCCTGCTCACCATTGATGATGATGATGATGCCAGCAACAGCAGCAGCAGCAACAGCAGCCGCCAGTCAAATTGTTTACAATAAAAGAAAAGAAAAGGAGAAAAAAATTTGCGATCGATTGCAGCAGGGAAAAGTGTGAGCAACCGCAAAGCCGCAGCAACTGGAAAAACTATTTACAGCTCTGTGGATCTTGATGATTGTTTTGATTCAGTTTTGTTGTTGCTTTCCTCCGCTGCCTCCGCTGCTGCAACGCTTTTATACAATAAAATTTATTTGATTTCTTTACGCCGCTTTCATGCCTCAGTATTTTCCTTCAATTTTCCTGCACTTTTGAACGTGCGGGAAAATGAAAATGCGGCAACGGCGTCGCTGGCGGCGGCGGCGGCGGCGGTCGCTTCGCTTTTATAAAAATAAATTGTTCGCAGACGTAATGATGCGAAAGCAATTGAGAATTCTCTATATGCATTTGTCTATCTATGTACTTGCCTGTGGATGTGTGTGTGTGTGTGTGTGTGTGTGTGTCAGTGTTTGTTGTTTGTTGGAATGCGTAGAATTTCAATTGACTGTGGGCAGTAAGAAAGAGGGGAGAAAGAGCGAGGGAGATAGCTCGAGCTAAGGCTCATTTATGCAATAGAGATCTGTCTGGTTAGATCGAGTTAAACGGTTCAAAATTGTTCAATCTGCTTAGTTTTTATGAACAATAAAGGTAAAACTTATTATCGGGAATATTTTGTAACGAGTTTCAAAATGAGCACATTTTCTCTAAGGATAAAGGAGGGAATACATCTGGAATCAGTCCTCATACCAAAACTAAAAGCAGTCTAACAAAATCTGTTCACATTTTATGATTAGAAAAACAAACCAGGTCTAATAAATGTACAGAAAAAAATACAGTTCTATTGAAGTACTTATGGGTTCCTCGAAAACCCCTCTAAAAACCGAAAGTAAACTCACTTTTTATGAGCCATACCTCATATACGTCATCATTGTTATGGTGGGCATTTCAGGTATAGAGTTTTTGTTAGTCGAATCGACGAACGATAAGTATCTTCCACACTTAAAATCCTCGAAATATTTGAAACTAAACAAACGGTGAGGAATCGGAATGATTTAGAACAATTTCATACAGTCGCCTTTCCTGGGAAATTGTGCTGAAAGCTAAAAGTACAATTTGCGCACAAATCTAGAATGGAAACAAGATAGAAAGTCGGTCAAGCCCGACTCTGTACCAACGAAATTATACGCTCAGCATAAATTTTGATGCAACAGTAGCAGCTGAAAGCAGCCCTGAAAGCCCTGTATGCCGTTGTGGTAGTGTGTGTGCCTGCTGCGAAAGAGATCATGGATTCAATTAAAAATGTTTTCTTTAAAAACTTACACACCCGGTTAACTTGAAGTAACTAGCCATGAAATGCTTCTCAGAAACTGTTCTCCGTAGCTTCCTTGCTCTTATGGGAAAAATCAAGCGATTGAGAGATTCTCCGCTTCGACCCTTTGGGCTATAAATATTATATTATTCCCATATAAATATTATTATTTTTATTTCCTTATCAAATTCCAGTTCTGTATTTGGTTCACTTGTAATCAATGTGTGTGTGTGTGCTTTACAAAAACAATAAGTTTCCTAAGGCAGATTCATAGAACATGTTAAAATCATTCACAATTGCTTAAGCCTTGCACATTGATCACTTGCAATCACTGTGGATCGCCTGCTGATCGCTTTCTTATCATGGATTGATATTTTGACAGCCAGCTGACAGCACAACACACATTTCATTGCCACACGATCAGAGTCAGGTCGGTCAGTGTTGGTAAATGCTCGCAGCAGGGACCGACTGCTCGTTTGGAGGTTTCTGGCCTTTTGACTAGCTATCAAAGCCACGCCCACTGCCTAAAATCACAAAAAAAAATAAAACAGAAATAAAAAGAAAAAAAAAAGAACTGCCAGCCTTGCTCAACCTCAACAAAAAAGTTAATTGTTTGCCAGCTACCCCCTGGACAGAGGCATTGAAATCGGAATCCTTGCTGCTGCTCTGCGCCTGCGTGAATTTCGGGCGGGCGGGTACAGTCAGCGTCTGCGGAGTTAATCCGATTTGTTGCGCCCTCCCTGGCCAAGCCAAGAGGGGTGAGTTATGCGGCTCTGTGATTGATTACCCAATTTTTCGCCCAGGGTTGTTCCCAGTGCTCTTTCTCCCCATCTCTCTCATACACACTCGCTGTCTGTTTCTGTCTCCTTTGGGTTGAAGTAAGTGAAATTGTTTGAAAACGGATTTAATTGCAGCTCATTGCCGGCTGACGTGTGAGTGAAAATTTGATTAAACAGCCAGAAATCGTGTCTTGGCAACATTTTAATCATGGCAATTACAAATTGCTGGCAAGCGCAAAAATTGCAAAAATCACGCATTTTATTGATTTTTAATTGCAGCTCGTTGCATACCAAAGGCGCCTTTTACAGCTCGAGCTCGTCTCCTCGGGGCAAGACATTGAGCGTCAGCGGCAGCGGCAGCAGCAGCATTTGTGCCTTTAATTATGTTGTTGATTGTCCGCCTGTCTGTCAGTTTGTCTCTTGTCTGTCCGGGCCATTTAGGTGACTTGTAAGGAACCCGAGCTTCAACTCTTGCTCACACACCAGTTAGTCAAGTTAAGTTGTCATAATTTTTGTCGTTCAACAAAAGGCGACAACAACAACAACAACCACACCTGCAAACCACACACACACACACACACACACACACGCAAAAAGATTGAGTCAAGCCAGCGCGCCAAATGCCGCAAATAACTCAGTTAATATAATTAAGTTTTGCACGAAATGTGCAGCAGAAATATGCGAAAAATGCCACGCAATCTTACCACCAAAAGAAAAACGCTCGCACATACGCACACCTACCTAACCAACCGGAGTCTAAAAGTTATGAACTTGTCCAAAGGCCTCGGACACGTGTGCAGCACGAAAAGAATGATGGAAGGAAATGGGGGCAGGGCCCAGTAGTGCAGGAGTAGTGCATTACTTCCTATGCAAATTGTGTTGGCATAAAAAAACAAACAGATTGTTAGATAAATTAGGTAGCAATTTATAATAGGTATATATTTCTAGCCTCCTTACATTATTAGATTAGATTTCCCACCTTTACTTTAAAATTCCCAAGCGGTTATGGCTACTTCTGCTGAGGATTTAATCGTATCCGTTTAATCGTTGATTGATAAAAAAATTAGATTCTTATTAGAAGACCAATTCGACGTTCAATTTGACCCTGTCCAGTGTTTATCGATTTTAACAAAAGTTAAGCTGTATTTTTTTAAAGGCTGCTAATCTATCTTGGTTTCATAATTCAAACAACATAACAAGTATTCTTTTTCGTGCTACGAAAGTGTTCGAGTTCAAGTCGTGCCTCTATTTCTTCCAAGTGTCGTGTTAAGCACGCCAATTCATCCTATTTTCTTCAGATTCGACTCAGTATTATACATTTCACTAAAGTTGAAAACTTTGTACCAAAAGTATTGTAGATAAATGTAAGAAATATTTACACTTCACACTCTTTTACACTAAATGAAAATTTATCAGATATATGCCAACTTTGGGTGCCACAGAGCAGGGCTGTAATGTAGTCATTGCTTACTTTTAGTATTTAATTACTTTTATGTACAATTTTCGACAACCGTTTTCAGTAATCGTACAATTACGTTTATTCAATGAATATTTCAAAATGTAATTTCTTTTACAATTACTTTATCTGCAAAAGTGGGATTATTGAGTAATCGCGCTTGAAAACTCAAATAATTTATGTAATTGTAAATGAAAACTATGATATCCAAAGCAGTAAAATATAATATGTCATGGCACATGAAAATACAATCCACTTAAGAGGACGCAAAACCTCTAACAGATCTCTATAAAGAGCTCTAACTGTACAATTCGATGACATTTAAGATGTTTTTTTTTTTGTATGATTTTTCGTTATTTTCAACCAAGTTTCAGGTGTTTTCCAAACTAATGCATAATTCTACTTTTTAAAGGCACAATTACACAACAAACCCCTTTTATAGATACAATTATTTAAGTAATTGTAAAAGTAATTGCATTTTGTAATAATAACTTAAAAATCGCACTTTAAAGTAACAATTTCGTTTTACCTATCGTACACAGGAACTGTTTTGATTTGTCAGAAAATGGTAATGGAAGTTGTAATGCAGAAATTGCAGTTAAGAGCTCTGGTGAAGAGTGTATTATAGTCTGGCTTGACAGACTTTTATTTTAACATTTATTTTAAAATACCAAAAAACTAAGTGAGAACTAAGAAATATTATCTGTTTTCTATGTAAGAGGAAAGTTAAGAGTTTGATTGAAGCATGCACGATCTTAGTTTTATAGCTGTGAAGCAGTTGATCTAAATCAACATATAGACGGTCTTATGTTAAAGTCCCTCATGAATTTACAATCTTTCTTTAATAACGAAGTAGCTCTTATTTCAATCAAAGTCAATTTTGATGTCGAATACGGCAGCAAATCTACAAAACTGTTACTTACTTTTGGTTTGAATTCTCGAATCCGTTTCCAAGTTTAAGGTTCGGTTCACAGGAGGTTCTTCAAAGCCCAGGTTTTGCGTAGATTCTTGAATCTTAGTTTGAAAACTTGTACAACTCATAAACAATGTTCTTTGTAAAATTTTCAAAGTTTTAGATCAAGGACTCTGAACCGAGACGGGTGTTTAAGATTGATGTTGAGTAAACTTAGCCCTGTGTTCAAATAACATTGATCCGACAAGTTCTGGGTACACAACATTTTTTCCGTTTTTAACAGAATTATGTATAATATATTTTTGGGATTCGAAAATACTTAAAACAAGTATGAGAATCACTAAGTTTACTCTTAACTATCCCGCTCTAAAGGTCGAACTGGAAAGCCTGTCTAATGGGGCACTCAGCGCTTATAATTTAATTACAATCCATAATCGGTTTATCATGTTCTACCAGCCGACGCTGGCACCTGTTTAAACACTCATACAGACAGACCCCAGTTATGTTCAAAAATCAAATTTCAAGAAAATTTCCATTTAGTCATCGCTGTCCGTCCGATCAGGCCCACCCGGCATTTGCATACAAATCAGCGCCACACGCTGCTGCCGTCGTCGTTTGCAACCCTTCAAATGCGCAGACAAGATACAAAAAAAAACCAAAAAAGTAGAAAATAACAACCATCTAATGATATTTTGATGTTGTCTCGATGGGTCTTCAATGGGTGCTACCGCTGCTTGGCCCCAGCTCTGACGTTTGCCGTTGGAAACCCGCAAAATGCGTGTTTTAAATCCAATTTAGACATTATCTAATTTAGGGCATCTCTTTGGTTCGAGTCGCACGCTCGTTTGTTCAGATTTTATGCAAATCTATGGAAATTTCATTAACGTGCACGGTGCACCCCTTTTTATTTTTGGGAAGCTCAAAAGTTCTATGCGTTGGTTTTTTTTTTTTTTTGGTTTTTTTTTTTTGGCTCTGGCTAAATGCTGTAAATGCTGAAAGATGTAATAAACTCATTTAAACGCGGCTACCGTTGGGTTTGGGTAATGAAATTTTGGGTAAAGCATCTTGCGCCAGGTTCATGTTAATATGCAAATGAGTTTGCCCAGTGGGATGTCTGGGCCAGGGCCAGGGACTGGGCCAGCTCCAACAGCAAGTGAGTGAATCTCGTGGGGCCATAATCAAATTTTCTAATTTTTATGGCCAAAATGGGTGAACTTCACGAGCAACTCTAATTGATTTGGCAGCGGGTAAAACGGAGTGGCTTTTCAGGCGAAATACATGTACTTATGCCGCGTCATGGCGTCTTCTAGTCTACTGCGCCCGGTGGCCATGATGCGACAGTTTCTACCACATTTTTGTGTTTTCTTTTATTTTTGGCCAGGCTTTTAAAGGCCTCTGCCGTCCGCCCATATTCCAAGAGGCCTTTTAAGACAAAGGCATAAAAAGCGCCGTGGTGAACTTCGCAGCAAACATGACTCAGCTGAAAGATGAACGACTGAACGGGCGTTGCTTGGAAAGGTGAAGTGTGTGTGTGCGTACGAGTTTGGTACACTGGGAAAAAAACTGAGTCAAGTATGGGTAGAACTTTTAAATACTAGAAAACAATCCTCAAATACCGAACTATGGTTGGTTTGAAGTCCAAAAAACTTACCTACTATTGCCGTGTGGTATCCAGTATCCGGCTCGAAGGTCCATGGAAAATATAAGAGATAAAAAAAAAGCAGTTTACGTTATTTATTAAACATTAAATGGTCATTATAATGATTGGTTGGGAGTTGTAAAAGAAAAGTTTGCATTTTCATTTTAATGATCCGGCTCGAAGGACCATTAGAAATCAATAACCAATACCAAAAGGGAATTGTTATGATTCCTGTGGCTTTCTTTATTGAAGTGGACTTGTGATGAAACTTGCAAATTCGAAAAGGGAATTGCAAAGGCACCGTTCTTTCCTTCAAAGGTAACAAACTAAGTATCCGGCTCGAAGGACCATTACTTTATTAAAGTGGACTTGCGATAAACCAACGCGAGGACCTTGCAAAATCGAAAAGGGCATTGCAAAGGCAGCGTTCTTTCCTTCAAAAGGTGTCATACTAAGTATCCGGCTCGAAGGACCATGAAATTTGTGTAACCTGTACCTTATTCATAGTCTTATCCTACCTTATAAACGGCTGAGTGAACTTGAAACTTCTTATATCGTACTTAAACCTCTCAATTTCGATCTTAAACCATAAGAAATGGCTTACTTGAGTTAAGAATTCTGAAACTTAATTTAAGTATCAAAATACTCGATTCCAGAATTTAAGTTTATTCATCATTTCTCACTAAAATTTTTAGTAAGAAATTGCAAAAAACCCTAAAAATGTTTGATTTTTTTTTCCGAGTGTATCCAAATTTTTCGGTGCGTGGCTGCGAATCTTTTTGATCTACATTTGAGTCACTGTGGCGGCGGCGGCGGCATGAAGCCATTTATCAGACCCCGTATATCAATAATAGTATATGAATATCAAATTATGCTGCTTGCCAAATGACTCGACAAAATTGCCTCAGCACTTTTTTCCTGTTTCATGTTTTTTTTTTTTTGATGACTATGACGATGACGCTGGGACAAATCCTTGTAATGCCTTGTCTATGGCCATGTTTCCTCCTCATCTTGGCCAGCTAATTTCAACTGTCAGCTTATCTAAACCCAACAAGATGAGGCGATAAGCAGCTTGGAGAAATACCAAATGGATTTATCTATAAAATCTTGACTTGAAATGAAAATGTCTTGAAGCTGGATTTTGGTCTGTTTGCTGACAGGAAAGAGATGGCGATCCTTTGGCACGATGTGTTTGGCTGTCGTGTGTATATCGGTTTGCGGAATCTATTTGACACCGTCTGGGTATGGGTAGGGGTACGGGTCCTGTTGCGGTCGGGGCGGGTGTGACATTTTACATGAAATTACTTTGCATACACATGCATCAAATTAATTACACGATTAATGTTCTCACATGCAACGAACTGCGACTGTCTCGACTCTCTCGGCCCAGCTTATGCAAATCTATTTCGCGCGATCATCGCAGCATTTGCATGCGGCTATCTTGATATCTTGCCGGCAAGAAAATGATTCCATTGCCTTTCGTGATTCGCTTTCCTTGGTCTCTGGCACTGGCACTGGCACTGGACCTGCCAGTTATTTAGACGCAAGAATGTGTGTTGGAATTGTGTGAAACATGCCATTTGAATAATTATCTTATTTGCATTGCAGCCGCTGCAAATTAAAAAGTCCAAAGTCCGCTTTGCCCGGCTCGTCGGCTCGTCGGCTCGTCGGCTCACTCATTTGTTAATCTCTCCGAGCTTGGAGCTTGGCGAAAAAGTTCAAATTGATAGCTGAGATTTGTGGAGCAGATAAACCCGCCCTGACATTCTGTGTGAACATTGCCCAATGCAAATCGCGTGCACCGCCATTGCAACATTTCCGTTCAAAGTCCCGCAGGTTGGCTCCCGCTCCACCACCCCCTCCCCCGTGTTTGTGTAACATAATAACAAAAGCAAACAAATGATAAGTTGATAGTGGCCACAATTGCGCGCCACCGTTGGGCCCGGGGTTTTTGGGTGCTTATCTATTTGTTATTTTGCCTTTCTTTTGATTCCATTCCATTTCATTCTCTTTCCAGTAGTTCAGGTAGCTTCTGAATTTGTTTTTTTTTTTTTTTTTATTATTATCAAAATACTAATTTCTTTGTTTGCACAAGATTTCCCAAAATGTACGTAAACGGTTGCCTACCTGCTTCAATTTTTGTTATCAGCTTATAAATATTTAATCACAGACCTGTACTTAGAGAGAGGGGCATGCTTTTTTGGGGTTTTCGACTGCGATAGCCGGCGATAGAGATTTCTTTTGTGGGCTGTGGGAGAGGAACGTGGCGTATGAGTAATGTTTTTTGTTGTTGTTTTATTTTGGCATAATTATTTCAAGTGTTTCGACACGAAATTAACATGTAGGCACTTGAGTGGCTTTTTGGGGCCGGTGAGGCAAAGGCGATTGGCGGTGTACTTATACCTAATTCCCACCTTCGCGTAATAACTGAGTGAAGCTCATTTATTTGTTTAGCATTTTCAATAACCTAAACCGATTTCGATAAGATATTAGAAGATTTAGCAGCATACAGAGTAGTGGAAGTTGTGGTTCAAGTTTTGTTGAATGAGTGCAAACAATCACACAATAAGTCAAATAACTTAATCACAACTTCTTTATGTTTAATGATGATATCATTTCTATGTGAAGATACTGAAAAATTGTAATAAAGAAAGCATAAGCATCACGGCTTAAAACTAGCCTCATCATGTATCTCAATCTAGTTTAATTGAATACACTTTCGTGGAATCCTTTAAGTCCTTTTTAAGCAGATATTTTATTAAACCCACAAGTGCAGTGCTACCAATCTGATCTTAGGTAAGATAAGGTTTGTCATTCAATTTAAAGAAGTCTTCCAAATTCGGTTGTCTGCTATAGTCCCGCTCTTGCTCGAACCTCATTCGATATATTCTTTGACAGGCATGAATATATGTAAAAGTTAACTGACTTCGATTAAAGGATTGAGTACATCAGATGTTATTTTGCGTGTCTGAGATCTCATGATAAATCTCAATTAAAAATTCTCAGTTTCAGAGCGAAATTCTTAATTAAAGATCGCGTCATAAAATGACATATTAAGCGGAGTTGATGTAAAGCGCTTTTCGATGGTCGAGTACTAAGTGTCGAGTTCTAAGTACAGAGTACTCAGTATAGAGTACTTGGTACTAAGTACTCTGATCAAGTACTGATTATCGAGTAATTAGTAGGGTTGTCAATATATTGCAAAATATTAAAACTGAACAAATTGAAATCAAAATTTTCAAAATATCGATATCAAGTGTATAAAACATCGATAAAACGATAATATCAGTACATACTAAAGCTAAAACTGAAAAGTTGTTTAAGAATGTCTACACCATAAGACTACCAGTGTGAGTAGTCGTTTTCTATGATCTTTTCCAAATTATTGCTTAGAGAAATCATTGGCAGATAAATCCGATTTACGATTACTGATTTTCGATTTGCGATTGCTAATGATTCCCTGCTGAATGTCACTGATTGCTGAGTTAGGCTATTTTCTGGCTTTAGTGCATTTCGTCAACTCCTTTAATGCACAATTTTTAAGGGTTTCGGTTTTTCAGATAATTTTTAGTTTATCTACCAAATCATAGATTTTTTTTTTAATATATCGTTTCCAAAAAACATCGATATATCGGCAACCATTATCGTCAAACAGCAATATCGATAAAGTATTCACAATCCTAGTACATAGTACAGAGAACTGAGAATCGAGGTCTGAGTATCGAAAACTGAGTTTTGAGTATTGAGTACTGAATATTTAGTACTTTGAATTTAGTACTAAGTTTCGAGTTCTGTGCATTGTGCACTTAGTATTGAGTTCTTAGTCTAGTGTACTAAGTATCTAGTACTGAGATGTAAGTTTTATGTAGTCAGTAACAAGAACTAAGTATTGAGTAAATGTTACTAAGTATCGACATATGAGAATCGACTACGAATAAGTGAAAGTCATCTTATACAGCATGTTAGCCACACATTCTCACCTTCTTTTTGTTCGCGAAGTTCAAAAAATTGTAATTTTCTTCATCGTTCAATTAAATAGACTCAATTACTTGAAATTTGTGAAAATAAAAGAGACTCTAAGAGCCTATTTCTCATCTCCTAGATAGAGCTTTCGGTCAGATTAACTTACAAATAATAGAGTAACTTCTAAGTCTATGATTTGGCGCCATGTCATGTTATGTCGAGCAATTCCGGTGGGTGTTGGTTGTATTTTCCATCTCTTTAGAGGTTTTAGGTTTCAGTTTGCTTAACTTCCATTTGATTCCAACTTTAAAAGATTTATAGCTGCAGAGTTGTTGTTGCTCTGGTTTATTGTTTGCTTTCCCGATAGGCCTACACTTAGACTAAATTTACACGGTGGAGAAAACATCATAAAGTTCTCTTAGTATGCGGAATATTCAAGGCAAAATGAATCAAGGAAAGCTTTAAAATCTCGCCTACTTAGAGAATTCCATGAAGTTTGCTTCACCTTGCAAATCTAGTCCTAGACTTAATTTTATAATCTGTACCGTAGCTACATAGAGTATTATAAGTGTGTGCAAAGAAGGAAGCATCTCCGACCCTATAAAGTATATATATTCTTGAACAGCATCAACATCAGAGTCAAATAAGTCTGTCTGTCCTTATGAACGCACCGATCTCAAAGATGTTAAGATATAGAGGTTTGACATGTATGGGACATATGCTTCTTATGTCTGCAGGCAGATCAAGTTTATTTTCAATTTTGACCATGCCCCCTACCGCCTCCGAAATATAGAAAAAAAGTCATATATCCCAAAGTTTTCAAGAAAAAAGAACTGAAATCTTGAAGAAAAAGTCAATAATTGTATGATAGTAGGTGTTGAAGTCTATTCTATTGACCGATTTGGGATTTTCCGAACCAAAGTTCTCAAAAAATGTGGCATTTTAAGCGCAATTAAAGTAACAAATCGACTCTAAAAATTCCACTCAAACTGCCTGCCAGTCAAGCTGTAGTAGCTAACTGTCTGTCTGTGTCTGAGTATGTGTGGAATAATTGTGTGTAATTAACTTGCAATTTGATTGAAATTATACCTCACACACACACACACACACACACACACACACACACTGAAGCAATTTGCGTGCCAAACTGTGGAGAGAGTAAAAAAGGAGGCAAGCGTCAGCCATATTGAATTGTTGTGCCAAGCGCCACCGATTGGTCTTGCAAGGAGCAATGTGCTCCTCCAGCGACTGTCAGCCACTTTAATTAAAAATTCTACCCTCAGACACAAACACACATACTAACACACACACATGTGCGAATTACAAGTTGAACAAATTTGAAAAACAATTAAATGCCATGCGCGCAATTAAATACACAAAAGGTGGCAACAACAGCAATAACAGCGCCAGCTGCTCAAGTGGCACACACACACTGTCTAGAGGGTGGGGCGGTTATATACCCTTAATTAAGCAGCAGCAGCAGCAGCAGCCCCCCCGCTTTAGAAAAGGGAGCTCCTAAGCCTTTCTAAGGGGGGGCCGGAAAGCCACCACAACAAACACGACACAAACAGACAAACAAAAGCTTTAGGCCAAACAACAAATCCATCAAAATAAACAGACGTAGGGCAAAACTTTCAGTCTGTGCGGCCGTGTAAAAAGGATTTAATTATTTGTTCTAAGGATATGGAGGGTGCTTGTTGTGGCTGATGGCTTTGTTTGCCAGACAAACAGCAAAAAAACAAAAAACAAAAAATATGTTTCACGTCCACTTTGCCGGCTCAGCAAATAGTCGACAATGATTATTGGGTTTGCAAAGCCGGAGTTTTTTTTCTCTACTTTTTTTTTCATTTAATTGTGAAATGAGCCCGAAGCAGAAGGCTGCTGTATTCAAAGAATGCGGCCTAATCCCAAACTAGCCTCAAGGCATTCCATTTCACCCCTAAACACATGTCCCCACCCTCCTGCACTCAAATGTCAAATGCACGCTCAGCCACGCCCCGTTGGACTGATTTTTTTCGCTTCCCACGCACTACCATAATTTGATTGTTTTGCTTTCCCAAGAAGCAAACTGTTGGGAAGTTGAGTGGGAAGTTTCTCTAACTGTTGATTGTAGTGATTAACTGGCCAGAGCTGTGATTATGCGTAGACCTTCCGGCGAAAGTCTAGTGAAAATTGCATGTTTTGACTTGGCAGCGGCACGCGTCCTACCAACTCCTCCCTCGCCACCCGCCAATTAGAGGGCAGCTGAGCCGACTTAGTCCATTCACTTGAAACTTTTCCTATTTGTGACCCACTTGGCATTACCATTTTTGCGGTAGTTTAATGTACTTCCCGAAACGAGTGTCAAGACATCAAAAATTTAAAGAGCAAATGCCAAACACTTGGCGTTGGAGCTGCCTCTTAAATAAATAATTTGGTCCCCCCCCCTAAAAACACAAACCCCCAGGCCAAAAAAAGGTAAACGAAAATTGTTTCTTGATCATTTTAATGCACCCAAAGGGCCGCAAAGTGAAAAAGTTTGTGGGTTGTGGGGAGTGGGGAGTGGGGAGTGTGGTGTGTGGATGGCTGTGTTGTAGTGGGGGACACATTACGTGATGTGCCGTTACGTTTTCATTAATATTAAAAGCAGCAGCTCCCCAACGTGCATCTGTCCGTTGCCATCATTTAAATAAAAACCAATATTTGATAATAATTGTCGCAGGACATGCAATGTGATAAGCCAACGGAGTGGCAATTCGATAGCTTAATTCGTTGACCCGCCTGGCTAATTGAAAAGGTAATTAATGCACGCTTCGATAGCCTGACGCACAGTGGCACTCGCCCCAAATGTGAAAGGAACAAAGAGATTGACTTCAATTAAAGTTGGTTTAGTACAAACAACACGTGGATGTAGCTGAATCTGAACTGGTTCTACTCTTTAGAGTCAGCTTTTGAAATCAAGAAGTAAAGTCGGTCAAGCTCACTCTCACTCTCAAGGATTTAGTGAAGAAGCTAGTCTTTTATTAGAACGGACTTAAACACTTTACCCTATTCTCAATTCAACTCTGTACTCTCCTCTATTAATCAAAAAAATACATAAATATGTTGACCAATCCATGAAAACAGTTCAAATTTGAAGAACAATTTCATCAGTAGGTTAGGAAATGTAAGTTTTGGTTGTTCCGACTTAAAACAAGCTGTAAGCTCCTATATGAACATTAAAGAGCGCCTGCGGAAACTTCATTAACTATTTGATCGTATCCACAGTATTTTAACAGAACTCTAGTTATGTCTAGAACACACCAAATGCTTCAAAACTTTAATCCCTGAATGGATGTTATGCACATGTCGAAGGGAACCTTATGAAAACAATTAGATCTGCAGATTATAAATAAAACTGTAATGACAAGGTGGATGATCGTCATCCGTTCACACAGAAAAGAGCTTTAGAAAGCGCTGCACTTTCACTGCAAAACAAGTTCTCTCATTGAAAAGAGCTCTACAAAGAGTTACACTAGCGGATCTGAAGCGATGCGCTCTTACAATTAAAAGAGCTCTAAAAGCACCACACTCTCACTGGAAAAAAAGGTTTTTAAAGCGCTCCCACCGTGACAAGAGTTCTAAGAAGTGTTACACTCTGACTGCAAAAAAATATATTTTTACAGCGCTCCGCTCCCCATGAGAAAAGAGCTCTAGAAAGCATTACACTCTCACTGAAAATAATGTTTTTTTTAGAGCGCTTCGCTCCCACAGGGACCAGAACTCTAAAAAGCGCTACACCTTCACTGAAAAACAAGAGATTTTTAAAGCGATGAGCTCCCAAATTGAAACGAGCTCTAGAACGCATTACACTCTCACTGAAAATAATGATTTTTAAAGCGCTCCGCTGCCACAGTGACAAGAGCTCTATAAGCTCTTAACAGCTACACTGCAAAGTAAGCTTTTTTAGTCGTTATGTTCCCACAGTGAAAGAGCTCTAGCAAGTGATACACTTTTAAGGCGGAAAAAACTATAAAGAGCAATCCACTCTCTCAGTAAAAGGCGCACCTCTAGGAAGAGCTTCACACCAGCTGCAACTATTTTATTTCGAATTTTTCAAAGCGCTTCGCTCCCACAATGAAAAGAGCTGTAGAAAGAGCTATACTCGTCCTGGAAAAGAACGCTTTTTAAGCTCTCCGCTCTCACAGCGGAAAGAGCTATGCATGATGCAACAATAAAGGTGAGGCGAAGTGAGTGTGATGCGTACTTTTGCCAAAAACTTACGCTTCAAGAGTACGCGCAGCACTGAACGTGAAGGTACTTTGTAGAGAACTCACACTGACGCCGCCTTACCTTTATTGTTGTATCATGGAGCTATGTAAACAGCTGCACTCTTAGTGCGAGCAAAGCGTTACAAGGCGATTCGCTCTCACAGTAAGAAGAGCTCTAAAAAGCTTTGTTAATCGCTACACTCCCACAGTGAAAAGAGCTCTCTGACTGCAAAATAGGTTCTAGGAAGCAGGTTCTCTCACTGTGAAAAACCACAAAATGTTTGAAGTAAGTTATTTAAGTAAAAAACTGGGAATTTGCAAGTATAAGTAAAAATTGTTCACAAAACTTCCCTTAAAGATCGCCCTGTATCCATCCATTAAGGAGTTGATTGTCTGATTAAATGGTAACAGTTATGAGAGACTCGGAGCACACTTAAACACAACCACTTGGCCTTTCTCTAAAATGTGAAAAATTCATGATATTGAACTAAAAATATATATATTTATAGGTTTTTGAAATATAACTGTGAAAGATAATGGAAACATGGGGAAATATGTATTTAATTATTAAAGATTTTATCGCAACAGAACTTTGATTTTAAAATAAATGATGAGACATGTGTCAGATAAACTTATATTTTGCTCTGCTATTTGTAAGTTTATGTGACAGATAGCTCCATGTATAAGATGTGAAATCGCCCCTTATTCATACAATCGACCCACTGTACCAAGATCCTTCTCCAGGAGCGCGCCAAAGCTGAGAACGCATGCCGCTCCCAGGCCCATCTTCGACACTCGTCGTGTTCCAATCGTAACTCGATACAGTTTCAATGGCTCGGAAAGCCGCACAGTATCCCCAAAAGGCAGTCAAAGTGTGCGGCAAGTGTGAAAGATTCGAAAAGTCGACCAGAGTCCTCGCTCGAGTCTTAAGTCTTGCCGACCCACAGGCCTATCAAATTTCGTTCTGTCATAAAAGGAAAGTTTTGTTATCTGTTTTTATTTTGTATTTTTTGCCGTATTTTTTTTTTCCTGGGCTGTGAAAACACAGCCCTAATTAAATAGTTTCATTTGCCTGGCTTAATGAGCCACAAATTAGGCTGCGGTTGTTCGAGCTCTGCCTGGTTTTTTTTTTTTTTATGGCTCATAAAAAGAACGACAATTGCCACAGTGTGGTCACTAAGTTTGGATAGGCCTAGGAACTAAGATTTTAAAATGCAGACAGCGTGTCTAATTATTAATACTTGGATGGCCTTTCGAACAGGAACCGTGCAGAAACACAAACAATCACAAATTGTCTAGAGCGGGGCGCGATTAATATGCGATTTAACAAATATTTAGCGAAAACATATGCGTTGCGCTCTGCATGCCAAATGAGTTCACCAATTTTTATTGTATTCGAAAGTCAAGAATTTTTATGAGCTTGGGAAAATAATATTTTTATGGCTAAAAACCTCCGCTGGACTCCCCTCCCACCCCCCCCCGAGAGATATTTGTGCACGTGCATGAAATTAATGCGAGGCGTACAAAATTTTTGTTTTGACAAGAAATGTTTCGTTATTAGCAGAATTTAAATTGCTCTTAGCGATCGAACCAGGCCTCTGGACATTGACATTTTCGCAGCGCTTAATATGCCGCCGTTGTCGTCCCAACGATGATGATGATGATGATGATGATGATGGTGACGACGACGACGACGAGGCTCTGCTCTTTGGTTGGTTTGGTTCTACTCCTAGTTAGAAGCAGAGCCAGGTTGGTCGCTGCATATTAATTTGATAACTTATATATATATATCGTATATATATCTACTTACTTGCCGGCTTGGCCTAGGCCTAGCCATTCGGTTTGCTCATTATATGGCCCGGCTGAGGCAGTTTTGACAACTTGACAGCCGTGCAGACAGAAACGGAGAGCAGCCCAGACAAAGCCATTGGCGACTTTTTTATTGGCTATATGTCGAGTTTTATGTGCCTCATTTTATGGTTGGTGTGTCAATTTAAAGCGACATTTATCAGCAATTTGTAACTAATTCTAACCAACACCTAATGCATGCTCAAACAATTGATCGACGTTTCTATTAGAGCTTCGATATATCGTCTGGAACTGGAATTAATGGAACCCCCTTTTTTTTTGTTTCTTCTTCTATTTGCAGCGGCCGCCCAGCTCATCGTTGTCCTATGGGGGAGCAATGAACGATGATGCTCGATCGCCGGGCGCTGGTAGTACACCAGGTCCATTATCACAGCAGCCACCTGTCCTAGATACATCAGACCCTGGTAAGTGAAGAATGGAATAAGCCATATACATTTCGACTTACTTTTTCATTATGTTTTCACGGCTCAATTAGATGAATGAATGAATTTGTTTATTTGCTTATTTGTATAAAAATAGTTGACAATTTTCTGTCAACGTTAAAATTAAGTGGGTAAAAAATATGTAGATCTGCTTCACCGTCCATGTTAGGGGAGTTTTTTTTATCGATATGCCCCGGCTCACATCAAGTGGACAGGGAAGACAGATTCAAGATCGTAGAGAGGACAAAAACAATAAAATATTACACGAATTATTGTACAGTGAATTTTCAGTTGATAACAAATGGTGCAGGTTATTATAATATGAACATATTACGCGAAAAGGATCATGTAGAGCGTAGTTAGTCCTACAAGTGTGTAAGTGCCAGAGGTTGATACGACCGCGTGAGTCTTGTTGGAATAGCAAATCGGAGCTGGCTTAGCAGGAAAATTGAATCGATATCACCATGGATCAGCTTGTGGAAGAATATTACGCCATGATATGTTCTTTGGTTCTTCAAAGTTAGCAGGTTTATTAGTCGTAGCCGGTCAGTGTAAGATGGTAGAAGGCGATGATGATGAAATGCAAACAGATGAAATTGTTTCTGAACACTTTCTATAAGATCCTGATATTTATCGTACTGAGGAGACCAAACGCAAGAGCAATATTCAAGGATACGGCGAACAAGAGAAGTAAACAACAGTTTGGTGATGTATGGATCGTCGAATTCCTTGGACCAGCGTTTAATGAATGCCAAAACACCCTTAAATTTGAAAGATTCAAACGAAATGAATGAATGAAATGAACTAACGAATTCGGTAACATTCTCGATTTCATCTACTGAATAATTCCCTTTTTACGAGGAATAATCTAATTTCAGTTTGTGCATACACCAATACACATACAGCGTACATTGGCAAATCATCGATAGTTGCCACCATCGATAGTTTGGGAAATCGATAATAGTACATGTTGAAAGAGCTATGAATTTTTTTTTTGATATTTTTCATTTTAATCAAAGAAATTCCTATTGGTTTTTGGACTACTATATATACAGGGTGTCTCGGGAACTTTTACAAGTATTTAAATGCCCAATAGAGCACAGAAAGAGGAACATTTTTTGTTCTTGCACCATGTGTCTAAATTGCGCCGTTTATGAGTTACACCGATTCCGGGAAACTACTTGTTTAAAAATCCATTAATATTTATTTTGACATTTAAAAAAATTATTTTGAGCATTTGTTTTTCAAATTTAGCTCAATTTAGACAGCTTAGCTTTTTAATAAATGCTATCAAAAATATCTACGCCTTTGTTTAACCGCAGTAAGTACAATGTTGGCAATATGGATTGAGGACAATGTTGTCGACTTCTTCTTGTTTTAGTCACAAAATTTCTGGTCACTGTTTTAGTCATTATTGTGGTCACTGTTTTAGTCAGCGTACTAGTTACTGTCTAGGTCACTATTAGTCACTGTTTTAATCACTACATTGACCTCTGCTTGTCAATGTCTTGCTCACCGTTTTGGTCACAGTTTTGGTTACTGTTGTGGTCACTGTTTAAGTCAGTGTGTTAGTCACTGTCTTGGTAACGGTCTTGTGCAAAAGTTTGTAACAGCCAGAAGGAAGCTTCTCTTACCCCATAAAGTATATATATTCTTGATCAGCATCAATAGTCGACTTAATATATGTCCGTGTCCGTCTGTCTGTCCGTATGAACGCACAGATCTCAGAAATGGTAAGAGATAGAAGTTTGACAAGTATGGGACAATATCAAGTTCAAGATCAAGTTTATTTACATTTTTGGCCACGCCCCCACCCGACTCCGGATTTTGGAAAAGGCGTTATATCTCCCACATTTTTAAAGATAGATGGCTCGTACCTTCTAGACATATTTAGTAGTCAGCATAACTTATCGAAATGGTGAAAGATCGGATAAACAGTTATCGAGTTATGATCAAAATACTGTTAAATGCTGCAACGCAGTAGCAGCGCTGCTTTCAGCTGCTACTGCAGCTTCAAAATATATGCTGAGCGTTTAATTTCGTTGGTACAGAGTATGCTATAGCCGGACTTGACCGACTTTCTTTCTGGTTTTTTTTTTTTTTTTTACCTATTTCTAGTAGTTAAAAACTAGACCTAATTTTTTGGATTGGAAGACGAATCTGTCGTTCCGAAAACTAGACAACTTCGACAATATGTTTGGGTTTCAAATTATCGTCTCTTTAAATTCTTATTTGTTAGTTTTTTAACCTATTTGAATGAAATGACTTAGTTTGGTCGATGTCGGGGAACCATATAGTAAGGCCTTATAAAAGATAGTTCCGAAGAGCAGACTTCGTTGAAAAAACGTTTTTGATTTCATTTTATTTCTCAAAGTTTGATCAATATAAGCTGACCATAGCATATAACTGTCATCGGAACAAACGTACGAAAAACTTCTATTAATAGAATCTCCTTCTGCTGCATCGAATGAATATATCCCATACCTCGTGGCATTCATTCCAATAGGTTTCATTTAAAGTCTTTGTAATTATTAGTTTTATTCGGCCAAACTGAATTCGAATGAAAACTATTTTCAACCTTAATCCTGAGCACTTCTTCACACCTCTGGCTGTCCATTTGTCGTATTGTCAGCTCATTTGATTATGTTGTTTGGTTTGATCCTCAAGAGCTTGTGGCGGCGGATTGAAGCTGTTTCGAGGCAACACACTTGTAACAACTACTTGACAAACAGTAACACATGAGCATAAGCAACAGCTTCACACACTGAAGAGGGACAGCCCTAAGCTCGGCTTGTAGACTGCCTGTCTTCGGCATGTGCGGAGCTCTCTGTGTGTGTGTGTACTCTCCACACTCTCGCCAACGCCAACTTGAGCTGGCTGGCTGGCTGGCTGGGTAAGAAGATTTTTCAATATTTTGAGTGCAACAACTTTGCACTTGGCGCTTCTTTTTGAAGATTTTTATGCGAGGGGAAGGCCAACACCAGGTTGAATTATTTATGGTGATAGGCAAAATAATTTTTTCTCTGTTTGCCGGCAAAACAAAACAAAAGCGCTCACAAAACAGCACTCGAAAACGACACTCTGGGGCCACTCGTCGTCCGCTCTCCACCTCCTCATGCTCCTCCTGCTCCTCCTCTGGCTCTCGAGTGGATTCGTGGTGATAGTGCAGTTTCGTACTCGAGTGTGTGCCATACAACTATTGGGCCATAGACCAAAAGACTCGGCTCTGTTGAGGGATTGAGGCGGTCCGGAGCCAATCGGTTGACTGACGTCGAAAGCGTTTTGTGGCGAAACTTTAAAGTGAGCCGCTCGCTGGGCGAGAGCGAGGCGCGTTTTACGAGTATGTGAGCTGGCACGACGCGCCATTTTGATTGATTTATCTACATTTCGCTGTACTTTGTAGACAAATTAAATTTTGCTGCACTTTCGCGTGTGTCTCAATGGAAATTATCAACGGTTGAATAATTCTGAGCGAGCGAGCGAGCGAGCAAGTTTTCATGTTAATTTTCTGCCAGGGCGATAACAAAATGGCAGCTTCCCTTCTCCCATTTTTTTTTTTTTTTTTTGGCAAAAACTTCAAGCGTAGCAAATAGATATTTTCCACATTTTAAGTAGACATGGAGACAGAGTGGAGATGTCTGGGCCAGGAATGTGGTTACCAAAGAAATTCTCTGTGCTACGGAAATTCCACTGCTGCGCACGGACAGGGCCGGGAAGGGAGTGCAGGGAGGGAGGGGGAATGCTGTAATTTTATGCACGAATTCGTAAAATGTTATTCAAATGGAAAATGTGATTTTTATCAATTTTGACAGGAATTTTTCCCGCACCGGGACTAAAGTCAGGGGGGGAAAATGTACCAGAATTTATGAGGTCAGGCGGTTGCCAAGGAAAATGAACGCAAGACGCTTTAATTATACACCATAACCGGCCGCAACCATTCGAGGCGTTAACCGAAATTTTTGCCTAGATAGATTTCCATATAAATAATCCAAGCAATTAGTTGTCGAGCCCAAGTCGAGAGATAATTACGGGTTACCCTCATCAGCGTGACCTGCCCAAAAAGCGAGAGCTGCTCGACCCGATGTGATGATGATGATGATGATGAGTTGATGGCTGCGCCACAATTATAGGCCCAAAGCCGGGCGATAAGTGTCAGGCTATGAAAATATATGTTGATTGTGTACATTGGATTCGAGTGTCGCTTAAATGCAAATCAAAACGAGATCAATTTGATTGCCTGGCCGGCCGGGCGAAAATGAAAATAAACAAGAACAGCGGGCGAGCCGGTACACGTTCCCCCAGCAGCGGCAACCCTCCCCGCCGACTGCTGCTGACTCAACCCCTTTGGCAGGACGAGCGCTGACATTGATTGAAAATGCTGCGTGACGTAAATTAACTTTCATGGCGTGGGGTAGCTAGCCGCCTCAGAAGTGCGTGTTATCCTTTCCGCTCGTCAAGCCGCAAGACCCACACAATTGCCAATTGTTACAATTTTTAAAGTCGCCCGGAGGGGTGGGAATGAGTGTGCGAGAGAGTGTGAGTGCGGCAGCTTGTTTTTGTCATTGCGGCCTCAAATCCGCTGCCTCATGGTTGACATGACCTTATGGCCGACATGGCTGGAGTGCACTTTTCGCTACTAAGGCGATTATCTTTTGCCTTTTGTTGTCGCACAATTTCTGCTTATTTACATTGACGAAATGTGTTACAGCAATAACAACAATAACAGGAAGCTCGAGCTCTCTGTTTTGTTATCTTAGCACGCACAATTAGACAATTTCCATTTGGTGTGTGTTCTGCAGTTCCCCGTGCGCCTTGACAGTTTCTCATGGAAGGCGCGACCAGGTTTTGAAGAGTGCCTGGGAATTTATCTTTTGCATTCCGTTTGCTTTTGTTTTGTGATGTGAAAGCATTTTCCCATTTAATTGCATTACTTTTGGTTGGTTGGATTGTCCGCAGGGGCATGTGGAAATACCCAGAAATGTCCAGGTTTTCTGTCGAAGAAATTCTCAAAAAGCGAACTAAAGAAAAGAATCGACTTAGATTTCGAAACATAACTGGAAACGGCGAGGTTCATTGGACATTTTTTGAGAATCGCTACACGAGTAATAATATTTATGATTGTTGTCTTTGGTCTTAAAGAATTTGTCATCAACTGTCAGTTACCAACCCTCAATCGATTACCGGAATGTTCATGCCCACCGCTGATTTGAGGCATAACTTTGTGTCTTCAAAATTCAAAATGTGGCTTTAAAATTCTAGAATTCTTTCTCAAAAGACATGACTCAAGAAGGTTTTTGCAAGTGTAACTTTTCATCATCTTTCTCTCATAACAAATATTGACAGATATCGATTTCAATCGGCCAACAAGTATCTATTAAATTGATGAAGAGAATATTGGTGTATTATTGTTATGTGATAAGAGCAGAGCTTACCATCGATTTGCAACAGAAATACTTCAAAAAAGACAGCTTGTTTTTATCGCAGACCTTATGTTGTGTATATATTTGCACACTCAGAGAAAAACCGAAAAAAAACGTACTTAAATCCATGATTTTGCTTTTAAATATGCAAAGATGTCAATAAATCCTTGATTTAAGAACGAAATTCATTATTCCTTAATAATTTGTAGTCCCAAAATTCTAAATTTCAGTTTTGATTTTGATATGAAAAGCATGAAAAGTTTTGCTGTAGCCTTAAGAACTTTTATAGCTCAGCATAGTTCTTTCGGAGGCTAATTTAGGTCCTTCAAGTGCTTACTTTGAGAACGAATGATCTTTGAGTTGAGAATTTTGATGCTTAAAATTAAACGGAATGTGTTTAGATCCTAAAATTTATAAGAATAATGCGCTTTGATCAGAAATTCATAGGTTAAGGCAACTCTATAAACTTTATTCCATTCAGTGCGGTGACCCTACGGGTTAAGCCCCTCCCTTTGTCCCCACTAAACAATCTAAATACCAGACTAAGAGAGAAGCGACATTACTAAGTTAATCTATAACACCACCCTGATGAAGTACTGCTTACTCCACTGCATGGATAAGTTCTGTTAAATGCTTTAATCAATCCGAGCTTTTTTTCTTAAATTTGTTTCTGAATCAACCTGAACCCAAATAAAACTCTGACTTGTACTTCCTTTTTTAGTTTTGCCAGCTTAGAGCGACTTGGTGCTGTCTTTAAGAACCAAATGGCCTTAATTTAATATAATTTATTTTTGATTCAGGAACTTTATTATCATTTTACTTACTTTTCTTTTTGAAAGTAAGAACATCCCAGCGGTTATGGATTTTACAAAATTCTGCTACATGTTTTTGTTCCATTCAGACCTTAAAACTAACGAAATGATCATCATTATCATATTGTTTACAGTAGGAACTGTTAAGCGTTTCGAGTGGGCTTAGAATTTAAGTTAAAGTCTGGTAAATGGAGGGGAGACAAGCATATTTACGTTTACTAGAACGGATTTGAGGAAATTTTAAATTGATCTTCAATATCTGCTTAAAAAAGAAAAAAAAATGCAATCTGAATATGTCTAATTCTCAATTGTTAAACTTTATTGTTTTCATATAAGTTCGAGACGCTAACATTTCATTTTGACCCCTAAGATATGGGTGCGTTATAATAGTGCGTTATTTCGTAATTTGGAAACTTTAAAGTAAAATAGGTAATACAAATTATTAGATCGTTTTTTTTTCAGATTCTCTCAAAATTTGTATAATACTTTGCCAAAAAAACAGACTGAAGTGCAGGTTGTATAGGATGATTAGCCTGCCATTTTCAGTATATTTATTCTATGGTGGCAAAATGACATTATAAAATATCAATTTGATCTTTAAATATTGATTTTATATGCTAGAAATTATGATATTTTCAAGTGCAAAGGGTATCAATATTTTTTGCCCCGAAGTTTGCAACGCATAGAATTATTCATTTCCGACCCCATAAATTATATATGTTCTTGATCAGGGTGACGAGCTGAGCCGTCTGTCCGTCTGTTTCTATGCGAACTAGTCTCCCAGTTTTGAAGCTCTCGAGTTGAAATTTTGCACAGAGTCTTCTTTTTGCTGCACGTTACTAATATATCGGAACCGACCGGATCGGATGTCTTAATCTCATAGCTCCCATAGGAACAATCGATCGGAAAACTAGTTTTAGTATGAGAAACTTTTTTCTTTTTAATGGAAACGTCTCCAAAGTTTGTATTCATAGGTTTTCTATGCGTTTTTATGATTTTGCCAAGTTTGATGAGAATCGAACAACTATATGGCACAGCTGCCATACAAAAGATAGGTCTGAAAAACAGTGTTTGTTGGAAAAACTTTTTTGTTTTTAATGGTATCATGCCGAAATGTTGTATTTGTTTGTTTTACTTGCTTTCACCCAATTCTACAAATTTTTGTCCAAAACGGATGACTATATCATATAGCTCCCATACGAACGATCGGTCGGAAAGTGGGTCGTTGTGGGGAAAAAATTATTTCTGAAAATATTTCAGCGGGCAAGGGTATAAAAACTTCGGTACAGACGAAGCTAGCTTAGCTTTCTGGTTTTTAGAGTAAATATGATATTGTGCCCCAGATCACATCATTACTTTACCATTATTCTAACCTTTTCAGACCGTAATGAATTAAAAGGAAAGAAGGAATCAATCCGAAACGGCATTGAAAACAGGGTAATCCCGCATATTCTTGAGCCGAGCCGAAAAAAAGATTGATTCCGTTCCAAATCCCAAAAAACTGGCTCAATTGAAACCTGCTTCCGAGATTACCCTGATGCTGATTGATTGATTTCAGATATTTTTGTTCTGTGTATTTCTTCTAACTGAAAAACCTCAAGTGAGATATCAGACAAGTGTAAGAGTCAACTTTAGAAGTTCCCAAAATGTTCTTACTATATGGGAAGACCTGCCTCTTCTATTGCTTTCAAGTAAAAACTTGATTCGGCTACATTTCCTGTTCCAAAAATTATAAGCCATAAGACACTAAAAGGATCTTCACTTTACTTTAATAAGTGTCTTATTCCCAGTTGGGAGCATTTCGACAACTTCATTATACCTACACCCTGCTACTCCTCCTGCTTCTGCTCCAGCTACTGTTCCTCCCACTATTTGTTCTGCCTCTTGTATACCATGAGCATTTCCACTAATGTCATTTATCATTAGGCTAGCCCTACAATTTTATAGAAAAAAAAAAACACCACAATTTTCTTCCGCCTTGTTGACGCAAGATAATTTGCCTCGTCCCAAACGCTTTGCTCCCATTACAAAATGTCAAATTTTCTCAACAGGCAGAACACGCCTCCTGCAACGAGTCGAAGGTGTACACAACGCCCCTGAATTGTAGGGAAGGGGAACGGTGGCGGGGGCGGGGGCGACGGACTTGCGGTGGAATGCTTGTAGGTGGCATAACAACATGGTAATGGCAGAGTCGAGTTGGTCAGGTGACTACACGCCCAGGCACAAGCGCATAATTTGTCATTGAATGTTTGGTTTTTGGGACCGGCTACCACCACATTTCTCCATCCATCCACCCTTCTTGTTTCGTCTAATGTCTTAGGTGTTGTGGGGGGTGGGGTGGGGGTGGGGTTCTGGATGTTTGCATAAAAAACTAGACCCTGGGCGTGTGTGCAGCCTATACTAGCATTTAAAAAGCATTTTTCTACAGTGCCGTCCGCACCAACAGGCCCAGCTTTCCCGGCTGTCTGCTATCTGTCTGTGGATGGGGCCCTGGTGCTGGTGGGGTCGTCGGGGCTCGCTACCATTTAATGCATACACATATAGCCATATAATTATAATTGCTGATAAATGTTTCATACTAATAAACACTTAAAGCGAACGAATGAAAGTCGACGACGATGCCGGGTCGGGGTTCTGGTTGGGAGTCGGGTTCGAGTACGGGATCGGGATAGGGACCGGGACGTGTGACGCTAATGACACTTGGCGTCGTTGTCGTTAGCTGGCGGCAGCAGCAAAAATGAAATGATTTGTGTGAGAGATTGCATGCCTTGCAGTGATTTGTGATTTGTGTGTTGAGAAATGCAATTTTAAACGGGGGAATTGCGACTGCAACTGGCAAACTGGCAACTTGATAAGCCACTGTCATCAGCAGCCAGCCAGCCAGCCAGCCAGCCAGCAGCTCTTGATAGCTCTATTAAAGGCACGCTGCCTGGCCCCCCTCCTCCCCATTCCCCTTCTTCGACATGCCAAAATGGCTGTACAACATGAATAAATGTGAAAATAATGAATAATAAAAGTCAAAAAATGACTTGATTTTTGATGTGACTTGGAGGAAGTGACAAGACAAAAACAAAAACAAATGAATACATTATACAAATATGCTGAGCTCTTATCAGGCCGTCCAGCTGTGTCCAATTTATGCCAGTTTTGTACCGCCAGTGTATAGATCCGATAGGTGTAGAGGCAATAGACAAATTTCCCAGTCAAAGTCAAACGAAGCATGATGAGTAGTTGATGAAGCGACTGACTGTGTTGTACGCTGTAACCAGTTTGTCCTTAAAGTGGACTCTATAGCCTAGTATACCCCTTGGTGCCTCTCAACTACAGGGTGTAACAAAAGGAAGTTTGCAGTTTGTCTGCACGCGGCGCAACCCTCCTAAATTGTGCGATTGTTCTTTATATTTGGTGTTGCTTGTTTGTCAACTCGCTCTCTCCAGGTTCACAGATCTCTGCCTGCCACCCTGTGTGCCACCACCCCAAAAAAAAAAAAAAAAAAAAGCTGGTGTTGATGATTCTGTTGATGTGCTTGTTGAGAGTGACAGAAAAGGAGAGGGAGAGAGAGCGAGCGAGCGAGCGAGACACACCCAATCCCAATCCCAGGCAGGGAAATTCGATGCGCATTCTATTCATAGGAAATATGATAATGTGACCAGGAGGAGTATGAAAAAAAAGCAACAGTCAGTTCGTAAATTTTCATTGTAAAATAAGAAGTCCAACGTTAGGGGATGAAGATGTATTGCCTTTTGTGCCATTTGACGTAATGTTACATAAGCTCTCCGGTGCCAGGGGTTCGCATTGCTGTTTCAACCTACCTACATACGTGCAGCAGCTGGTGTCTTTTTTTTTTTGGACTTGGATTTGGATTTGGCATTTCGGGGTTCCCATACCAACACAGATATGGGCAATTTCTGTTCCGAGCTGAATACAAAAAGTTTTTTAATGCGTAAAATTTTAATTTTTTTATCGCTGTTGTTGTGCCACGTTGGTGGCGGAAATTGTGTCAGCATTTTGACAAAAGAGTTAAAAAGTTGTGGGAAATATTTGAGTTGGGCAGATGCCATAGATTGGCCGAGGTGTGAATGAATATTTGAGTTGCTGAGAATGATGAATGGGAGGATAAGCATAACATTGAAGGCAAGTTATGAATATTTTTGGCATAGATCTATTTTGATTTCTAGATGAAGTCCTGACGGGACTTGCATGAAATAGCCTTACAGATTAACTGCTATCTTCTCAGGAAAATAAACATGTAAAATTCGGAAAATTAGTTTTAAGACTGCCTTTTGGGCCTGAAAATTCTCAATGCAAAATGTGAACATTTGCAATGCATTTAAGTCACTTAGCTTTATACAGTTCCATTTTTCAATAGTAGACGATAGTTGCAAATTTTTTCAAAAGATGACAAAGCTGTTCTACAACCAAAAAACATTTGAGTCAAAAACTTATATTTCATTAGTTCCATAAGAGCAACTGTCAAACAGACAAACTCTGGAGGCAAGACGCTATGGACAAACCAGAAATGGTGGAAGCCTTCAATATGTGTAATCACCAGTAGACTACACTGATCTTCCGATGACATTTGCACCACTCAACTTCCACTTCCACTTTCCAATGAATCTAGCGGAGTCTACGCCTGAAAAAGTGTCAGATTTCTGGGCTGGTTAGTTTGATATTTTGGCGTATACAAAATCCTGGTCCTGAGATCGATGCACAGTCAGGTAGAGGTGAAGTAAATATCAGGGATGCAAACCGGTTCTCAGCTGAACCGGTTTTGAACCGAACCGAACCGCTTATTCCCGCTGGCCAACCGAACCGCAAACCAACCTGGCTTCCTTTCAGAATTTCTGAACCGAACCGAAAACCACAAATAAAAACGGTTCGGTTCGGTTCAGTTCTCTGACGAGTTTTAACGAGAATTGCTTTCCTCTAGCCAATGATTTTGATTAATTAGGAAATTTGATTCAAAAAATTTCGTTCGACCCTCTACATATTTAGCGTTGTCGCATCGATATAACTTTTAAGGATCGATTTATAACTTCTGCAATTTCCCGCCGATCTCTTAATTTACCTGTCATCAATCTAAATTGGTTTTTTCATTAGACAATATTTTCAATTTTCTGTGGTACATCATAAATAAGGGCATTCCTCCAGGAACTGATAGACGAGTCCTGGGAATCCGACATAATAATCTTTGCAGATTGCTCTAAGTATTTAAGAGATGTTCGAATGGTTTATAGGAATCGAATTTCAAAAATTGATCGAATAGCCACTTCACCGAAATCAAATTTTATAATATTTGCCTTTGTGAACCACTGAACCGAACCGAAACCGCAGTTCATTTAACTCCGAAAACCATGTTATGAACCGAACCGGCGTTTTAGAAACTGTGCGAACCACGGAACCGAACCAGTACTTATTTTCGAGTGGTTTGCATCCCTGGTAAATATAGTAATATAAATAGAGAACAAAAACTTAGACGCGATTGGGTTTAGGTTGAAATTTGGTTGGAAAAGATTTCTGAGATTTGTGATTCTTTTACATAATTTATGGTACTTAGCCAAAAAAGCTTGCAATGCATAGAAGTATTCATATCCGACCACATAAACCATAAACCATATATATTCTTGATCAGGGTGACAAGCTGAGTCGATTGAGATTTGACCGTCCGTCTATCTGTCTGTTCCTACGCTAACTAGTATCTCAGTTTTAAAGCTATCGAGCTGAAATGTTACACAGAGTCTTCTTTTTGCTGCACACTACAACTATTTCGGTACCGACCGGATCGGATGACTATATCTCATGGCTTCCATGGGAACAATCGGTTAGAAAAACTAGGAGGAAACTTCTTCAAACTTTGTATTTATTTGTTTTCTATGCTTTCTTATAATTCGGTTAATTTTGATGAAACTCGGACAGTTATACGGTAAAGCTGCCCATACAAAAGATAGGTCTAAAAAAACCGTCTTAGTTAGAAAAACTTTTTTGTTTTTAATGGCAGCAACTCGTAACTTTGTATTTCTTTGTTTCAATTAGCTTTCAGCTAATTTTACTATTTGGTGTCCAAATCGCATGACTATATCATATAGCTTCCATAGGAACGATTGGTCGGAAAATGGGTAGCTCTCGCTTTTAAATATTTTGTGACATGTTAAAATATCCATATGTATCCAAATTTGATATTTTCGAGCAGTTCATAAAATCGGCGTTTTCTTAATGTGAGAACATATAGTTATGACCCGTACATCATGGCTAAGTTTTTTATTGTGCACTCAAGTACCATCCACTTAAGCTAAGTTCCCTGAGGCAAATATTATTTTTTACAAATTGTGTGACAAATAATGCTAAATACGCCAAAATAGTAAGCATTCCGCACATATTTGAACTAACTATGACCGAATGGAACCTTTAGCTTTAGCTCAAAGTCCTCAAAAGTCAAAATTTCATTCAAAATTGTCGCAATCTCTTTGCCTGTGTGAGCTTTTCTTTAGAATCAGACTAAGTTGGCGTTCAGTTTTTGCGTCCTGCAACTGAGAAATAATCGTACATCTTCCATAACATCATAAGTGGATGGCGGAAACTTAAGATATATATATTATATATAAATCTGCATTATTTATCGATTCGCCAAGTTTGGGAACGATACGATGATTGTCTGCCTCAGCGTCACACACTCACACTATCGCTAACAACGCCTCGTGGGACTATGTTAAGCACTTTTAATCGCTCATGTGGCACCACAACGGCTGTAGATAGTACTTTCCATAGTACGCATAGCGCCACACAGCTTAAACAGTTCGCATGTCGCCACACTATCAATGAAAAGTACTTTCCACAGTTCGCATGGCGATTGGTAGACCTTTCCACAGTGTGTGTGTGGTTCCACACTAGCAATGGGTAATACCTTTCAAAGTTTCTACAGCTCAAAACTTTGGGATATTTTCGTTAAAATTGGATCCTAGTTCTCCAATGTGGGAAAGTTTTCTCATATTTTCAATAGAATTCAAATTTGTCCTGACATGACTTTAAAAATTGTATGGAATTGTTTTATGATTCACTTCATCCCAATGAGTGGGACAAGATGCCATTTCCAAAAAGACCAAAGCCCAACCGATCGCTTCTGTCTTTTCAGTGACGAACATTGAACTCATCTGGTTGCCTTTGTGTCATGTTTTGGTGCAAAATAACATTGTCGCATGTCCAAAAACGACAACGCAAAATGTGAAATTGCTTTCTTTCGGCAGCCCCCTTCTGCAGCCTCCCCCTCCCCCTCCAGCCATTGAAGAACCCACCCACATATGCCTGCCTGGTGTTGGAGCTAAATTTAAACAACTTTTGCGTTTTTGTGCCTTGCATACTACAGACCATTTTCAATGGAAAAGTATCTTTTGTAGCGCCAAATGGCGCCGTGGCAAAAAAAAAAACTCAGAAACAATTCCATTTTGTGTTGCGGCCTCTTCAAATATTCATTGAGTTTGACTAAAAGGCCTCCCCCTGCTTTCCACCGACAGGGCACATTTCATTAGCAGGGCGCCCCCAAGTAAAAGCCAACATATGGTAGAGACTGGAACAAAACTCCTCTTCACATTTAAATGCGCACATAATTTCTAATTTGTGTGTCTAATTTATGTGCCAGACCCAAACTTAGCACAACAAACTTGCCAATTTAACGGGGACGGAGCAATAAGAGAAGAAAAAGTCGGGCACAAAGTTTTTGGCCGCCACTTACATATAAGAAATAAATAAAGCCATTTCTTCTAATATACAAAAAGCCCCGAACGAGAACCAGAAATGAGAAAATTACTTTTTTATAAGCAACCCCCGAAATAGCGAGCGCACACCTTGCCCGCCCGGGCTGGGCGTATTGGTGGGGTGAGGCGGGGTTCTGTCCCAAGTACATAGCCTAATTTGGAATTGCCTACGAAATGTGCATTAAAATAACTAGAATCTACGGGCGGGAGAAGTGAAAGCCCAAAAGGTGTGTAATAAAAATAAATGTCAGTCGTTTGTTTATATCAGCCGAGCGACAAACTGTTCTATCTCTGGCATTTGCGTGAAAGTTGCGTATACGCCGCTCGGTACGCCTGGCTTGGAACCCTTTTCGCTCACCTGGTGTGGTCCTTTGCCCTTGCGTTGATTGTTTCTCAGTGGATGAATCAAAAGACCGCTACAAAAACAGCCACAAAAATCGAACTGAATTTTACGACATAAACATAAATTTTATGACAGGCAAAAACGAAAGGAAAAAGAGGAAATCAATTTTATGCGCTGGCCAAAAAGAAAACGAAACGAAAAAACAAAACAAATAATTTCCATCAAAGCGCATACCGAGTGCGGTAGTGGAGAGTAAAGATCAGGCAGGAAGGCGACCACAAGAAAGCAGCGTAGAAAAATCTATAAAAAAGATGTGAGAACTATTAAAAAGTCGTAAAAGTAGTAAACCTCAAGACTGGGGGAAAAGGAGGCAGGAGGAGAGGGTGAGAGGTAAAGTGTTTTGCGTTTGGCTTAGCAAGTCGTAAAGTTGCCGCCAAGCAATAGTTGGGTATAGATCAAGGAATATGCACGAGGCGATACACTTAAAACAATTTTAGTGGTATAAAGTGAAAAATACTAGTTCTAAGTACAAAATGCTTGATTTCAAACCAGCAATACTTAAATGTAGTACGTTGCGGGTTACACAGAGGAAAAAGATCACCATATTTAGTATCAAATGGGTATTTTAAGTACCAAGTCGGCCTTCAGTTGAAATAATAACAAGAAGATATGATCGAGTACATATATTAAGTTCCAAATAATATCCATTTGATAAATGAAAAGAGTTATATTGTAGGATGAAATTTGATATTTTAATTGATCTTTTTGCCGATGAATGCCGATTTCATATATTTTTTTCTGCGTAGGCTCTTTAAATCAGATCAATTTTGCTGCCTATCGTCATTGCTAAAGGTGCTACCCATAATATTTGTTTGTTTTCTTTATAACTTGACTTTCGGTTATCCGAACTTTACGATCTGTTTCGACTCGACTGTTGATGATTGATCAAGAAGCTGCTTCCTTCTGGCTGTTATTGTGTGAATTTCTTGCGGTTTATGGTTAGAACAACATTTTTATCAATTCAGTAAAGAAAATTCTTCATACCATACCACAACATTCTTAAAACTTAAAGTGAATAACGAAAATTTTGAAATACAGCTGAAATACTAAGACTAGATTTACACGGTGTAGCGAACTATATGAAGTTCTCAAAGTAGGCGGAATATTTAAAGCAAAGTGAATAAGTTTTATGAAGAAAAGTTTTAGAATCTGACCTGATTCTCTCGCCTACTAAGAGTACTCCATGAAGTTTGCTTCACTGTGTCTTCTTCTTCTATTCCAATCCCTAGGTGGGACATAGGGCATCAACTACTCCTCTCCAGCGAACTCTGTTGTTCTCCCCAACTTTTCCTGATGCTTTTGGCTTCTCTTCCGACAGTCCTCCTCCAAGTTTCTTTGGGCCTGCCAGGTGCCCTCCCGAGTCCGTCTAACGGGTTCCACTCCATTGCCTTCCTTGTGATGGTGTTCGGGTTCTGTCCAACTCCATTTAATTCTGCGTATTACTATGTCGACACTCTCCATTTTCGCTCGAATGCGTAGGTCGGGATTCGGTCGGTATTCTGTTGGGCCAGAATATGCAGAATATGCGATGTGTGAATCCATTCTAAGAATATTTATATATAGATCACAAATCTGGCATAAGTTTATAAAAGAGTAGCCGGGGTTTATTTACCTCTTGCATAACAGAGTTGCCCACATACTCTGCCCTAGGCGCACCATGGTTTTTGTAAGGCATCAAAGCATAAGAGTTCACACACACACAAAGCAACTGGTAGATAGCTCGAGTTGTTGTTGCTTGACAATTCTCTACATGTACAAATGGAAATTGTAGGGCCACTTTCCGTAGCATACTTAACCCCACAAAAGTTGTGCCCTAATTAAGAACAAGCTTTCTTAGTTTAAATGCTTCTTTATTGAAAATTCTTTTCAATTTTCACTCTCAATTTTGGTTCACATACAAAAGTTGTGTATTCTATTTTCTCACAGTGTACGTGTTCATATTTAGCACAACGTTTGCCTTAATAATGTCATTAATGGTCGCATTACAAGTGTAATAATAATTGTCCTTGATAAAGACAGAATGGTTGGTGTCCCTTCAGAGAAGTTACCTTGCATTTTGGCTTAAACGCAATTACTTTTCACTCGGCCAACTCGGTGTTTGTGTGTGTTACTGTGTGTGCGTGTGTTTTCTTGGCCAACCAAACAACCGACCACGTACCAAAGCAATTTCTGTGGTGTTATTGTTGCTGATGATGATGATTGCCGACGTCGCTTGGAGTGTCGTCATAAAGATCTTTTATCAAAACGTTAATGGATTGAGTTATACATACATACAGACAGACAGACTGTCGCTTTTTTGATAGTTGCGTGCACTTCTTTGCATATGGAAAATATTTACACGTGTTTGTTGGACAATTGCATTGCGTTGTCTCTTTTAATGTAGTGTAATGTGAAGTTAATGAAATGTTTGTGTGTGTGTTTGTATGTTGAAAATGTTATTAATTATGTACGCACCCTAATTTTTCGGCCTTAGGCACATTTAGTGACCATCTAGTTGGGTAATTTGCCTTCGGGGCCCAGCCATAAATGTGCTGAAAGCCTTTATTAATTGCATTTTAATGAAAGTTGTGTCATATACATGAAATGAACCCTTTTTTCTAGGGAAATTAGTTGTCTGTCTGGCATTTTTTTTTTCTTCTGGCCTATGAAATATAGATCAATGTGCTAGATTATTTGTAAACTACATTTGTCAAAGAGTTGTTAATGATACGCGGGGAACTGGTATTCCTAGAAAAAGGAGAATAGGCTGCCTTAAGAGGTAATTTCATTTTAATGGAACAGTAGAGCCCTCCTTTTGGTTGCTACATTTGCTTATTAGTTTGCCCCTTAAGTGGCAGAGTTCGCCAAAAGTGGTTCTTCCTTACATTTAGCCTTGTACTTTTTTCTACTCACTCAACAACCCAGAGAGAGTAAGCCAAAATAACTGCAAGTGTGTATGCATGCAAGAACAAATAAGTCAAACAGCTAAGAGTCTAACCAAATTATAGTCTCATCGAGAAACCTTAAGCAGAAATTATGAGAGTATTAATAAGAGTTCTGTTCAGACAGTAAGCGAGTTTGCTTAATTTGTACCCGTCATTTTGGTGAGCAGACAGCATATTTTCTGAGTTCATAGCTAAAAACATTGCTTAAGCAGGTTTAAGTTTAATTTCTTTATGCGGAAATTCAGTGAAAGACACTTTTTGTGCACTTTCTCAATGTGATCTTAATTATATGTTTACTTAGTGCTTAGAATGTACTTCTAGAAAAGGTAAATAAAGTGATAAAAGGTAAATCTACCCCACACAATTCTTTGTGATTCAACTTAGTTAGTATCAAATTAAAAGTCCATGCTCACTAAGTTCACAAATGCACCATACATTACAGTGATTTGAACTGCCAGATCAAAAATAACACTGCAAGGCACAACTATTTTACTGAGTTTTCCAACACTGCAGCAAACAATAGCTTACAATTTATCTACCTTTTTTTACCTATTATTGAACCGGTCGATCAAAAAATACACTGCACTCGTACCGATAGTAGATGTTTTTAAAGGAGTTTTACAACACTGCAACTTATAATAGCTTGCAATTTAACTACCCATTTTTACAAGCTTTCCCCTGGGCAACAAAAATGTCTTAGTTTTCGCACCTTGTAACCATTACGAATGTGTCAAAGTGGGGATCATAAGGTTGTAGTAAAACTAAAAACATATTCTTGAACAGCATCAACAGCGGAGTAAATATAGCCCAGTCCTTCTGTCTAACCGTTCGTAATTTTTATTACAGCTTAGGCTTGTGTCTAATTTGGGCTCCAGAGAATGGAACGTATAGTTTGAGGACGAATCTGTATAGTCATGTTAAGGCTGACTTATATAGTTAGTGAAGCTGACCGAACTAATGAACAGTTTTCGAGGCAGTATTGAACTCACAATCTCTTGTGCACTGTTCCGTCTTTCAATTTTGTAAATATCGCAAAATGTCTTCTCCACTTTAAACCAAAAATTGGAGAGCATATTTTTATTTCATTTTCAAAGTGTTTCAAGGCTTTCAACTTGATGAATTCGCATTTGAAATGTTATTATTATTTTTTTTTTTTTTAAGTTTTACACTTAATTCAAACACTTTACTGCTTCTCTAGCTGAATAAATTTTAGAGATTTTCTTTACATAAAAAAACATTATTGAAGTATTCAAGTTCTTGATGTACTAGGAGATAGATTTAGTGTCCCACAGAAGCTTTTTATACTCTGTACGGTAGGTACATAGAGTATAATAAGTTTGTGCAAAATTATGTAACGGCCAGAATGAAGCATTTACGACACCATTAAGTATATATATATTCTTGATCAGCATCAACAGCCGAGTCGATATAGCCTAGGCCGTCTGTCTGTCCGTATGAACGCACAGATCTCAGAGATGGTAAAAGATAGAGGTTTGACATATTTGGGACATATGCTTCTAATGTCTGCAGGCAGCTCAAGTTAATTTTTAATTTTGGCCACGCCCCCTCCCACCCCCGCAATTATGAAAAAACATCATATCTCCCACAGTTTTTAAGATAGATGGTTCGTACACTCTAGACATATATAGTAATCAGGATTACTTATCGATCCGCCAAGGGCATGGTGAAGATCGGATGAACGTTTATCGAGTTATGAACAAAAGACTGTTTGCTGCTGCAGCGCAGTAGCAGCGCTGCCTTCCACTGCTACTGCAGCATTAATATTTATGCTGAGCGTATAATTTTGTTGTTTAACACACTCAATAGTGTTAAAGTCGGGCTTGATCGACTTCCTTTATTGTTTTGAAGAAGTTTTGGTATTCGTTTTCCACACTATCGGTCCAAAAACTTATGATTATTCAATTTGGAAAACCTTGAAAGTAATTAAATCTGGAACATCTTATCTGCTTCCGACCCTGCAATGCTACCCGAAAATTTTGCTGCTCTGAAAGGAAGTATTCCAAAATCGATCGTTATAGTTTTGCAGTTTTGTATCCTTTATGATAGTTCCACTGCTCACGTTAGCCAGCAGCTTGGCGGATGAATTGCTCTGTTTCCATAAATAAACCTGCAGAAGGTGTGAATTGCGGTTGGTTTCGCAATGATATATTATACTTTATGGTTTAGTTGAGCATTTTCAAAGGAACAGTGGCTTCAATTCCCTTTGGTGGTGCTTATGATCGCTTGGAATTTGCACTGTCTGATCACATATATACTTAGGATAAGTTTAGATGCAATCTTAAAAGACCTCACCCAGGTTTCCAGCGTAGTTTATCAACTTTTGGCCTCTCAATAAGATTTAGTCATTTCATAAAATTCTTCCAAATCTCCTCCCCTGATATAAACATATGTCATCCATTACATGCAAATATACGAAATGGCATTCGCTCTCTCTCTCTCTCTCTCTCTTTCTCTCCCTTTCTCGCTCTCTCTCTTCCCCACTTACTGTCTCTATTTCTGCTCTAGCTGCCATCCCTTTCGCGGCTGACAACCGCAAATGAAATTAAATATTGCTGGCAAACCAACAACAAAAAAATGCATTAAAATATAAAACAAAAATCTACAACAAATAAAAAATAAAACGCGCTGTGGTTGGCGCATTTGTTGTTTCCATTGCATTATCAGAGAGTCATACAAAAAAAATTGAAATAAATATTTCTGGCATATAGACACGGCTTATATATATACATATATATGCCGTCACATCTACATATGTATGCATGCATGTGTCCGTGTGCATTGTTGTGCTTGTATTTGTAGCTGATAAAAAATTCATTAATTCATATGCAAAATGCAATTAAGCGCAGTGGCTGCCACAAACACAAAAAAAAAAAAAACAAAAAACAAAAAAAATGCCCAGAAATCGGTGAAAAAACGCAGCGCATAAATAAATGTGAAACAGCAAACGCAGCAGTTAAATTAACAAATTGCATGCATATTTTAATAAAATAAATATTTTAATAAGATTAAACTATAATGCAGCCAAATGTCAAAGCGGTGTATTCCCCAATGGATAACAGTCGATTGTGTGTGTGTGTGTGTGTTAAGCTTAATTTATGCGGTTTTCAATTACCCTTTTGATGGGAATTAATGGGAGGCCGGGCTCCTGCCGCTGGAAATGCCAATGACCACCCAGCCGGGCAGGTGTTTAGCCAGTTGGCCACTCGCCTTGTGCTCAATTCACAATGATGTTTCCGCTTTCTTTTCGCTGTGCTGCATGCAACACAAGCTGCTCTCAATCATTTAATCCAAATGTTCCCGGCCACAAACAACATTCCATTGTTGAGCGGCCCGGGCCCCCTGTTGCACTTGCAGCTTGTTGCAAAATTTCATGCTTGTGTAAACTATTTGTCGACAATTTTGTTTGCTACAAAAAGTCCGCATGCCACAAGACCAAGTCGCCCCGAAGTTCTAGCTTTCAGCCGAGACGCGCCTGGCCAGCAAAGCGTAAAAGCGCACTCTGGCACGAAAGTCTCTCGGTCTAACGACTTCTGGCGTGCACAGCCACACATCCTTGCAACCAACTACAAATGATTGAAATCAATTCTAAATGCTATCAGTGGACCAGGGAGTAAGTAGGTTTGCGTGTAGTCCGGCAAAGTGCATTGATAAGACGACGTCGCCTCCTTCGCCTTTTGCACTTTCTTTCTACCCAAAAGACTACATCCACGGCCGACTCTGCTCTCTGATTAGTGTTTCGAGATCAGGCTAAGACTCAAGCTTTTAAATATGCAAAAAAAAACAAAACAAAACAAAAACAACAACGAAAGACAACACAAAAAGAGCGGCTCTTAAGTTTTAACACAGACCGGACTAACCTGGCTGGGCTCCATTATAGCTCATTATCGCCCCAAGCAGCGTCTTACATTATGTTGATGAGTTTTTTGGTTTCTATACCCTAGCAGAGAGGGTATATGCATATCGGTCAGTGGTTGGCCAAGGCCAAAGTTTAAGAAGTAGGAGATGGATTATTGTTCCGAAATTGGAAAACTTTTTTCGTTTTATGAGTAAAGATTCTTAGCAGGAATGAGAGCTTGCTTAATATCGGAAAAGGCGCTTTCAACGGAGTTTTCGCACTACTTTTCGGCTAATTGACTAAAACACAATAGAACAACAAAAAAAGCTTCCACAATGATCAGTTAGTGTTCAATTATTTGGTTTGTGAAGCTCTCAGAAACTTTTCGCTAAAATAAGGAAGTGCTTGCTGTCACTTTTTACTCGGTACTCGCCTCTTAGTGCTCGATACTCAATAGTTGATACTTAGTACACAAGACTCGGTACACGACTCTCATTACTAGACATTAGCTACTCGATACTAAGTAGTCGATACTTAGTCCACGATTCGCAGTACTCTTCTCTCATTACTAGACATTAGCTACTCGACACAAAGTACTTGAAACTCTATACTCAATACTCTGTACTTGCTAATCACAATTTCTAATCACAATTTGCTAAGTACCCAAAAATCAGGACACAATACTTAGTACTTGAAACTTAGTACTCAACACTCGATACTTCGTAGTCGTAGTCAAAATGCTCAAAATACAGTAACTCGAAACAAAGTACTCGATACTAAGCAAAAGAAACAACATCTAAACTAAGTACCACACAGAAAAAAGAAAAAAATTCGATATATGCGATTCGATATCCAAACGCTATTAGAAGTCGATCAATCCCGCATTATTCCATTCTAAATATGAATAGGTTTGTCTTGATATCGGATATCTTTGATGTAGAACGACTTTTGCTTGAAATTTCAATCCGAAGGTCAAGCGTCCAAACATAAATTGTTAAGAGAAAATACACTTATATCACTACATCGTAAGTTGCTATCAAAAAGTAACAAAATAGATGTAAAATAAAATAGAATACTTCAAAAGGAAGGTCGAGATAGAAACAAGTTGTATTTCTGTGTAGTTACTCAAACTGCATAAAACGCAATAGAACAGCGCGTCACAAACTGAAATCAAAATTGATACATATTTGGCTGCAATTATACGACTCAGTTCTGAATTTTTCAGGCCTTATTCAGACCTTAGCAGTAGGAGTAACTGAATTTCATGCCTGAATTCAGGCATGTTTCAGTACTTCCCATAAAACTCACCCATGAGTTCAGACCTGAAATCATGCCTGAAATCAGCAGAGGACATGACGTGTAGTAGGACATGCCTGTGTTAAATTCTTGGCTGAAACTCATATAAAGTATGCCATGAATTCAGTACTAGACCTTCCATTTCTGGGCTGATTCTTGTCAGACCCGACCTGAAGGGACCAAGCCAAGCTGCTCTCCATCTCTTTTCTTGTGTGCTTCTCATTCCTGCACAAGAGAAGGTTACGACATCAATCGATCCCTTTTAAGAGGGCACACACACTACCCTCTGCTCCACACCCGTTCACAATTTTACTGCTATTTGTATCTCCATATTGAAATTGAAGATATAAGTAATAAAAATCGTAAGTGATCAAAGAGCTGGTTTGTATATTTTCATCATATCTAATTGTATGATTGACTTAGAAAGCTCTGCGAGCAACACTAAATGAGGCAAAGCTTTGCGTAGACTTAAGTCGGAACTTACACGATGAAGCAATCTTTATAAAGTTCTAAAGAACATTTTTTCTTCTTCGTAAAAGGTTCACAAAAGAAAGCAATACCACTTTTCCAACCAGAAGCTTTTGCTAAAACTTCGCAAAGTTTGTCTCAATGTAAATATTCGAAATAAGTCAGAATTTGCCAGATGAAACCAAGTAATTTAAGAAGCTTTAGGTTGAAGGAAATCGGCTAGCAAGCAAAAAATAATTGTGAATCTTTCACATATACAATTTGATGGTTGCTGTTGATTGTCTAAAGACTCAAGAATTCGGAGTACTCATTTAAAAGAAATAGTCAATCAGAATATGTACATTAGGGTAGGGTCGTTTTCTCACCTTTTAGATTGCTGCTATTTGTTGGTAGATGTGTATAAAATGCTTGCCTGATATCTCTTAAAAAAGCACAAAAATATTATATATGAAAAGCAAAATGAGAAGTAGGCTATATCTCAGTTATCATAGGAGTTTTTGACCAACAACTCACAGTAAACTGAGGTTTTCCTTAATCCATCTCACATGAGATCTCTACTAACGAAAATACAACAATATTAAGTTTGTTGAAAACCCTGAGGAAGGCAATATAATTGCCTAAACGTGTGGGAGGAAACTGAGCCAAACAATAATGAGTACAGTAAGGAAAGTCGGCCGGATATTAAAGTTCCAGTTAACAGCAAATACTAAACGGAAAAACGGCCCACAACAAATCGACTCGAAATTATTTTCAATGTAAAGATATTTATACTTTAAAACAATGGTCGGCAAAGTAAGCAGCAAAATTGCCAATGGCAACTGAGTTAACACCTTGCAGTAACATAACAAGGACAGAGAGCTTTCTAACGCATCTCTGCCTCTCCAAATATAGTAAGGTAAGGTAAGGCAGCAGGCAGATGCAGAGAATTCAGAGTTTTTCTCTGCTCCAATTGCCTACCGCACACTATATCAAGCCAGAACCAAGACAACACTCTTTACATAGACATTGCAAGGGTATACCATCGTCGGTGCCAACCATCCCCACCCTAGCTGGCCATTCTAATAGAAAAGGCCTTGCTAATTTATAAAACAACAGCAAAAGAAAACCAAAACGAAACGAAAATGCTGCTGTTCATTAAAAGTCAGCCACGCCCACCAAGCGGTCGCCCGATCGGTCGGTCGGTCGATCGTTCATTAATTGTTGACAATGATTACCTGGAGCGTTGTCGGCTCCCAAATCACAAACCACAATAACAAAATCTAAAGCAAAAAACTGAAATGGAGAAGCAGAACCTCAAACGAAACGAATCGCAACGAGTCGGCATCGGAGTCCAAGTGAATGCAATTTCAATTTTCAACGACAGGTGATAAATAAATCGAATCGGCATCGATGGCATCGGCCTCATCGGCAAATCGATTCGTTGCGTTGCGAATGAAATTGCGCCATATTTGGGCGTTATTTGTGGCCCAACTGAAAGAAGCTGGATGGAAGCGGCGGCGAGCTGGTCCAAGGCGTCGGGCAACGAGCGTTGCAGGCATTTAATTGCCACCACAGCATTTTGACGTCTACGCATCAGAGCCGGGTCGGAAGGGCCGTCACCCAACCCAACGTGCCTTTGTTTGTGTAAAAGGTGTTTGGTCGCGAGTCCCCCCCCTCCCCCCACCCGGCAAGGAGTCCGAGTGCGAATTGGCATTTTGGGGACGCGCGCTGATCATTTAGCCGTGTTTAGTGTCCGCTGCTGTTGCGCTTTTTAATTTCTCAGCTGCGACAACAACCAAATGATTTAAGATGTCCGACTGTCAGCGCTGACAACGTTGACAGTAAAATTATTTCTACGCGCTGCAGCAGGTTAATTATGGTTGATTTATTTACAAACTTTACAATTCCGTTTACCGTGGTGTGTGCTTTAAATCTAAAATCTTTAATGATAAGCAATACGAGTGCATAATTAATCAGGCAACAAAGAACTTCAATTCATAATACAAAATGTGCGTTAATTTGCACTTTTGTTTTATGCAGCAAACAACAACAAACGCGCCAAACCGCAGGCAAAATGAAAACACGAGACAATGTAAAATTATTAAATTAACATTAAAATGTGCGAGGAGTGGCGGGACGGCCAATAAAAATGGCTTGTCAAAGTGAATTTAAAATAATTATTGTGCATAATGCGTCGCATTGCGTATTAAATTAAATGCTGCACAATAATAAAATTAATAATAAAAAAAAAAAAAAAGAGGCATTGAAAAGTTAAGCCGAGTAAGGGTTTAATACTCTAAATGGAAGTCCTAACGATTCTCTAACTAAGTTTGAGCGACTTTGTTGAAATCCCCTAGAGTTAAATGCTGCCACAAAAGTCAGTTCAGTACAAATCATTTCAAAGCTACAACAACAAAGCTTACAGCTGAGGTTAAGCCGAGTAATTGTATAATATTAAGTATACGCTCTGGGCAAGAGTATACAACTAAATATAAAGCGACAAAATGAACCAACATCCACTGCCAGTAATTAAACATTTTAATGCGCAAATTATGCAAAAAAGGGATATGTTATTTTTTACTGTTCTGTTTTTTTTTTTGCCATAATCCATTTATAATTAATTTGATGTCTGTGGTGTCTCCTCTTTTTAAAACTTTATCTAATTAAAATAAATGCATTTTATGTGTAAATAATTTAATTGAAACTAATGTTCTGCGTTTTTTTTTCTTTGTTTTTCTTCCTTTCAGATGGTAAGTTCTTATCATCACTCAATCCTTCAGAACTAACATATGATGGTAAGTCACATTTCACATTAAGTTCATTTAACAATTGTCGTTATATACTTAAGCACTTGATCCCTATCTCTCTCTCTCCCCCTCTCCCCCTCTGTCACCCGTATAAGTTCGCACATCAATCAAGTTAGCAACCTTGTCGTAGGCTTCTTCTCCATTGACCGATCACGTTCCCATATGCACGCCCAGTTTGCGCACCGCCAGACGGCTGCTTCCTGTTTTTTTTTTTTTGAAAATGAGAAATTTCTTTTTAATTTAGACTTAAACACAGTTGCGCTCCCTCGGACAGCTGATAAAAAATCATTATAAAGTTAAATTTTAATTAAAAACTTCAATCGATTAAAAAAAGCAAAGGTAGAAAAAAAGGGCTGTCTGTCTGCGGCTCATAAATTGAACATTGGCGGTCTCAGAAAAGCTTTCAACGTGCAGCTGGTGACGCCCACCAACAAGCTGCCAGGATGATGATGAGATGAACTTGTGCCAATTTTTGATGGATGAAATCGGTGTACGCGCGCTGTGCGCAGTGGCAGTTTGATGGCAGACAAACGATAAATGTATATACAATGAACGAGGATGGCAAGAGAAGTAGCCAAAAAGTCCAAGTGTCAGCTGTTGTTATAGCAATAATAATATTTCTGGGTATCAGTTGCTTCCATACATGTAGGAGCGCCTGCCAAAAACATTCTCAGCTCACAGATTTTGTCGCATAGTCTTCATTTAAAGTAACACCGGCAGGTTTGATATGAGGACTTAAGTTAACCACTTCCAAAAACAAAAATAGAGACTAGAAAGAATGTTGGTTAAAGTGTATGCACAGTTTGACATTCTTTTGTTCACAACTCTGTTCTATGATTCATCCGATCTTAACCATTTCTTTGGCAAATGCTTCTTTTTTAGCCGTCACATACTAGATAAACTATGTCTACTTTTGGTGCAGAGCCAAAAAAATAAGATCAAAATTATGGAACAGCGCCAATATGGTACTAGACGCCGATTTTGGATAACATATCCATTTGGTATTTACTTTCATTCGACACAAATATCCTTTCGATTTCTGTCCCTTGTATCTACATCGTAACCGAAAGAAGTTAAGTTCATCTACTTATACATATTTCAATTCAATTTACCGTGACTGCTGAAGCATTAAATTATTAAAAAGTTTATAAAGGAAAAGCAAATAGGTACACACTTTAATGCCCGTCAAGTGTGAAGTTATGAAAGATCGAACACATAAGTGTAGTTCTCAGCTTAGATATATTTTGAGGTAGATATACCAAGCATAGCAAATGCATTTAAATACAAGAAGGGGAAAAATTTAGATCCCAGAAGGTGATAGAGTCAACTATAGTCTTTGCAGAGATGACACCTAAGGGCTTATCCAGAGCAACGAAAGTCGTGAGAAGGTTTATTGTTGCCCTTCATTTAATACTAAGTTGCTCAGTTAACAATACATGGTATTAGTTTAGGTAAGAAGACAGCAGTTTTACGATGAGTTAATGATTCAACAGAAGTAATTTGCTAGAATAATAAGTTAAAAAGGCATAAGGTACCCCATTAAGAAAACCAAGAGCAATAAACAGGATGGGCTTGTGTGCTTCTAATATTAAATTGAATTGAACCGTGATAAAAAATTATTTTAAACCATTCTACCGTGACTGAAGAATTACCTAATCTATGGTTGATTATAAGAAGACAGTAAAAATACATAAAGAACATTGGAAAGCAGTTACCAAATTAAACGGCTTCTTTTTAATTGTTTAGAGGGAATTTATGCCACCATTTGTCCGTGACTCAGAAAATAATGCTGAAGCGTACCGAGCCTAGTATAAATGCAAAGAAAAACGAATCAAAGAGTCGATTCAGTAAGCGATTTTTGGGTCTCTTGAGTCGAACCTTCAACCTGAACTTGTACCAAACCTTTTACAGCACGACCGAAATCGAATATTGTGCCGTGACTGACGAATCACTTAGTCTGTACATAATGCCAGAAAGGAATAAAACCTAGCTTAAATGCAAAGAAAGCAGAACCGACGGACCGGTCCAGCTTGGGACCTCCTGAACCTGAACTCGAACCAGGCTTCCTTTTGAACTTCCTAAATATTACAAAAGATTAGGGTAAGAAGCTATATCCAAAATCGAGATATATAATGCGATTCAGTCATAATCGATTCAGTTAGCAATTTATAGGTCTCTTGTGTCGGACTAAAATCGAATATTGTACCGTGTCTGACGAATCACTTAGTCTGAATGTAATGCCAGAAAGGAATAAAACCTGGTATAAATGCAAGGAAAATCGAACCGAAGAACCGGTTTAGTTTGGGACCTGCTGTACCTGAGCTCGAACCAGGCTTCCTTTATAACTTTCTAAATATTACAAAAGAAAAGGTTAAGAAATTATTTCCAAAAAAATCGAGATACATGTTGCGGTTTAGTCATAATCGATACAACTAGCGATTTTTGGGTCTCTTGAGTCGGACCGAAATCAAATATTGTGCCGTGACTGCCGAATCACTTAGTCTGGATATAATGCCAGAAAGAAACAAGGAAAGGAAATGCAAGCTTCCAGCTTAGGTTTTTTGGGTATCTTGTTCTGGACCATGAACCTTCTGGATCTGAACTCAAACCAGGCAAGAAAAGGGTTTCACAGTTAACTTTCTAAGAAAGATGAAAATAAAGCACAAATCAAGTGGATAAGTTTCATAACAAATCTGGTAGTTGAGGCTATCTTTCAATATCCCAGAACAATAACTTTTGAAAGCCCTTGTAGAATACTTAGAAAAAAGTTCAAAAACAAGCTGTTTGATAAACTCAATGTGTACTTCTGTCAAGTGTCTGAGATCTTTGAAACGTCTAACCAAAATCTTAGCCTCGATAAGTAAAAAACCCACTCCTTACAGCTCCCAATTTTCACTTTCGCATAACTTTTGCGATCTTAAACTAGCATTTTATAACTAATTTGAACTCTTAAATGGGCGCAAAACTGTAGGACTTTGCCTACTGCCTTGGAACAGGGAAAGTTGTGACTCTTGGTATTGATTGCTTGATACCGAGTCCGACTCCTTACGCTCACCAAGGTATCACCCGCAGCTGCTGTTCCACATGTAACAGAGCTGAACGTTCTTTAAAGACCTTCCTGTCGTGACCAGTTGGATCCACAGTACGACCGCTTGAACCCAGAGCACAGTCCAGTAGGTTGTTAATCCACAGGTCGCCGGCTGGGTGTGAGCTAGTTACAAACTTTAGTGCTTTTTGCATGTTACTACTTCAGTTGCCGCCCTCGTTTATGGCCACATTTCGCTTTCATTAATGAAGTAAACATTAAACTGGCCACAGCCAGCGTTTGCCTGGCACGTGAACTGGGCTTGAAATTTGATTTACGACCTTGGTGGGTTGTGGTCCTGGCTAAGCCAAAGCGACAGAATGGAGCTGCCTTTTGTTTTTGTTTTTGTGTTGTTTTTTTTATGATGCGTTAAATTGAGGAATGGAGTGTAAAGGTAGCATGGACCCACTAACCCACTAAAATTGGTGGCCCAAAATGCAATTTGTTGTACCCTGGCCATGGCCCTGCCGCCGATAGACAGACAGACACAGTCGAGAGAGCATTTAAGTACAACTTTAAATAATCGTCTGTCAGAACTGTCAAACAAGCCGGCAAAGCGCTAGAATTAATGGCACACAGACACACACAGGCGCACGTATGCATGTGTGTGTGCACACAATGACAGAGCCAGGGCCCTGCGCAGGCGCAAAGCGTCCATTGAACCTGCAGTTTACAGATACGTCGAGTATGTGGAGCAGCCAGCCACAAGTTGAATTATGGTTTCTTTTTTTTTTTTTTTTTTGCGAACGAGCGCGTATTTATGGCAGGGAGGGAGGTAGGTAGGTGGCGCAGGAGGGGGCAGAATCGCAGCGAGTTAAAAACAATGTCTGCCCAGGCGACGCCGACGTCGACATTGCTGCCATGGCGGTGCTTTATCACTTTGGCTGCCGTTTCGGTGTGTGTTTGTGTGTGTGTGTGTGTGTGTGTGTGTGTGCATAAACTTTACACAAAATTAATGCGCTGCGCCGCAGCGGGCGAACTTTCAACTGTTGCTGCTGCTAGCTGCGTCGCTGCCTCAAGATGAAAAATTATTGCTTTTAATTTATTGCATAAACAAAAGCAGCAAAAAATTGTGTCTGTGTGTGTGTGTGTGTGTGTGTGTAACGGCTCTCAAGGTCATGGTTAAAGTGTGCCGCAGCAGACAGCGACTGCTCTGCTTGGGGCTTTCCCCGGCGTCGCTGCCAACTGTCAAAAATGATTTAGTAGTTCAAAGCCGCGTTTTGTTTCCCATTTGCGAAAAATGATGCGACAACCGGCAGCCCGGCAGCTGTCAAATGCAACCATTTTGACAGTTTGGCTAAGGTCAGGCGGAAAGTAAGAGTGTACTGTGTACACTGTGTGTGTGTGTGTGTGTGTGTGTGATAGATTGACATCATTCAAATGTCAAGTGCACCACAAATGTTTGAAACATTAGTTTTTACAGTTCATTGCGCCCATCAAAATGCCAAATCGGAATCAGAAACCCGGCAAATTAACTACTCATAAACGCTGGCCCCATAAAAGAAAAAAAAACCAACAGACAGCCCCAACGACAGGCGAGAAACACACACAAAACGGCAACTGTTGATAGATCATTCCACAAAATAAATATAATAAACAATTTAGTAGTTTTTCCTCTTCTCGCCGGCTGACAAAGTCAAAACTCAAACTTTTGATTTATGAACTTTGATAAATGAGAATTTAATAAATTTGCCTATTTCGATTTTATTTTTTTTATTTTTTTTTATTTGCCATCAATTAAATGCGAATGGAACTGAGACTTGGGCAAAACGTATCTTGTTTGATGCGATAGACAAATGGTGGCGCTTATTTCAATAGATTAACATTCGAGTCTTAATGTCGCGATTTGTGTGTTTTTTTTGTTTTTTTTTTGTTTGTATGGCATTGGTAATTAGCTGAAACTGTGCGATAAGATGAAATGAATGGTATGGCATCGGATTCGGGGAAGCAATTTAATGTGAATCACATTTCGGACCGGTTTCTCGGTGGCTGACAGTGCAGCTGGGAAACTAGTTCAAAGTTGTGTAAGGAATTGTTCAAATGTGACATTTAAAAGATTCTCCAATGATCTTTATAAGACCTTTAAGACGCAATGGAGATGAAGTACTGCTGAGCTGCTGCTGCCTTGAGAGGAAAGTGCATAAGACAAGGCTTTATTGAGAGAAGCACAGCACAACATATCAACTCCAGTAGTTTTCAGTCTTGAAACTGTACTCCCGAAATAGAAACTTTGGAAAACGGAAGGATTTATTCCTGGATTCGAGTCCGCTCAGTATCACGGAGCAGGATCTAAAAGTCGCTTCTCTTAGTTTTAGATTCAAGCCGATTTCTTGGGAATCCAGAAAACCTGTTCATACTCATACGAAAGTATAGAGTCCTGTCATATTAGAATGCTTTGTTCAAGGGTGACCAAGTGCGACCAATGCTCGCGTAGTCACCAATACAAATGAGCTGAGAGAGAGAGCTAAGCTAACTTAGTCTGTGCTGAATTTTTTATATTATTATTTATAATATTTGTAATATTTTAAATATATTTATAATATATATTTATAACAATAATTTATTCAAATAATAATTTTCCCACAACGACCCATTTTCCGACCAAACGTTCCTATGGGAGCTATATGATATAGTCATCCGATTTGGTCAAAAATTGTTAGAATTAGGCGAAATCATGCAAAACAAGCAAATACAAAATTGCAGGGGGCTACCATTAAATGCTAGAAATTTTTTCCAACTAAGAATGTTACCACCACAATGTTACTACCACATTGTAGTCCGATTTTCATCAAACTTGGCAGAACTATTTAAAAGCATAGAAAACATATGAATACAAAGTTTGGAGACGTTTCCATTGAAAAGAAAAAAGTTTCTCTTAATAAAACTAGTTTTCCCAACGGTTGTTCCTATGGGAGCTATGAGTTATAGTCATCCGATCCGGTCGATTCCTACATATTAGTAGTGTGTAGCAAAAAGAAGACTCTGTGCAAAGCTTCAGCTAGATAGCTTCAAAACTGAGAGACTAGTTTGCGTAGAAACCGACAGACACGCGGAAAGACGTCCGTCTGTCTTTCCACAGCTGAATCGACTCAACTCATCACCCTGATCAAGAATATATATATATATTTTACGGGGTCGGATATGAATATTTCCTTGCGTTGCGAACTTCTGGGCAAAATTATAATATCCTTTGCAAAAAACCACAACACAACGAAAGATTTAACCGTTTATTGCCGTTTGCAAACGCAATCTTTCGACGCACAACAACAAATGAAACATAAACAAACACATGATAACTTGTAGTTTGGTTCATTACTGCAAGAAGCATGAAAGAGAAAGAAAATTTGCAATTTCGCTATGCGCAAGGACGCTTTACGCATTGGAATGGCTATGCATTAAGCAACAACAAATGCGGCCGATGCTTATAGCGAGTGGGCAACCCTAGTTTAGTTAGTTATTTCAAATACAAGACTTATTTGGAATCGATTCAAAAGTGAGCTAGTTTAGTAGTACATCAAATTATAAAAAAAGTTACAAAATTGCTTCCATTCGAATATTTCGTTATAAATAAAATCGATCGAAACATGGAAAATCGTCTTTTAAAATATCGATAATTTCTATGAATCAACCCTTTTCTCTACAGAACTACAATTGAATGGATGTTACCAAATTTTATGCAACATTAGAATTGTTTTTGCAACTCTAAGCCACCCACAATACCAGACTCATCATAATTCCTGGGTTGAACTCACAACTCCACTCTCGCACACTCACACACGCACACCCACATACTCCCCCGTAAATCCACCACAATATGCTTTTTACATTTTTTTTTCGGTCTCTTATCCTGCCAATTGTGCTTCGTGAATTATGCATGCAACAAATTGTATAAAAATTTCCAGCAACTTTATGTAGTTACGTGCAGAAATTTGGAAATCAAGTGGATAGAACAACATTTTTGAGGCTTACTTTAGTAGATAGCAAAAGTAACAAGGACCACAACCAACCCCCAAAGGAGCTGTCCTTTAGGACTGGGTAATGCTTGCCGTAACGTTTACAAAGTGATTACTCCTGTTTAAAAATTGATGACTACAGTTGGACACGTTTTCAATTTGAAAACGGCCAAGAAAATGGCGCGTGCCATTCCTCCAGTTCGAAATGGAAACTTGTTTTCCCGTCAAGTCGTTAAAATTGAACAACTTCAATCATTTTTTGACCTGTTTGTATGTTTGTTTGTTTGCTTTCTTGTTGGTCTTTTATTGTCGACGGTAATTAAATGCTTTTTAGGATCGTTAAATCATTGACGATTAACTCATTGCTGGCTGCTTCTGTCCTTGAAGAGATTTAGTGCCATTCAAAATCATTAAATGCCACTCATCAGAGGTTAGTAGATTTATCTATTGTCACATAATCGGGCTTTGGGCGATAAAAAACAAAAAAAAAAAAGCGGCCAGCGACCGGTTAGACTCATGTTCATTGACGCTTCAAGGTTTAAATGGTTTTTTAATTTGTCTAAGCTGAACATAGGCAAAGGCATGCAGGGAATAATGTGTCGCCGTCGCCTAGGGGTAGGCAATGCTTTTGGTTTTCCTTGCCTGAAAGCAAAAAGTGCAAATGTGCCAGGAGAAGGACATAGTTGGCAGGTGTGTGTTGAGCATACATAGATGGTATAGATTATTAAAGTCGTTTAAGAAATGTCTATGGAATGCAGTTGGACAAAGTTTGATTAAACTTTTCGGTATACGAAGGCGACAGCTATTATATGCGAGGGTTGGCTCAAAGTTAAAGGAAACCGCTGATCGTCTTGTTTTTTTGGTACCTAAGTTTGTTGTATACATTTGGTGGTACATGAACCCAAAAGTAAATCGAATAGGTAACAAATTTGAACAAATTTGAAATTTAAAAAATTGTGAGTTAGCTTATGCTTAACTATAACCAACTTTTTAAAGTAGCTAGGGCAGCACACCTGGTCACACTTAAACTAAATAAGAGGCAACATTTGTTGGTAACAACTTTTGATTTCAATAGTGTGGCCGTACACAAACTTTTAAAGTAGGTAACATATCCCACCTGGTTACAATTAACCTGAATAAAGGGCAAGACGAGTATGTAAAAAGTACTGAGTAATCTGATGCTAAGGTATAGCAATCTTTTAAAGACAGGTAAAACAGCGTACCTGGTCACACTTAAACTTAATAAAAGGCATTATTTGATTGTATCAACTTTTAATTTCAATAGAGTGGCCGTTCGCTTAAAAGTTTTGAGTAATCTTAAGCTAAGGTATGCCAAACTTTATAAAGTAGGTGACAAAACTTATTGGTCACACTTAAACGGAATAAAAGGACACTTTTCTAAATATCAGTGTGACCGTTCAATTGAAAGTTGCTCAAATATGCCAATCTTTTAAGAGTAGGTTGGAAATCTGGTCACACTTGAGCTCATTAAAAGGCAACCCTCGAGCTTAACAACTTTTGATTTGAACGGTTAGCTGTTGTTGGGTGGCCCGGACGGTGCATGGGTGGGCGTCCGTGCTGTGCTGTGATATCCATTTGCCAAAATAGCAAAACTTGCATAAAAACTTTTGCGCAACAACTTGGACTTTTTCATCAAACAAAAGCAAACGCAAAATGAAACAAAGTTTTAATGCAGCCAGAGAAGCCAGCCAACCAAAGAGCCAACTAAACCAGCCAAATACACACCCACTCAGCCTCGTCCTGGTGCCCGCCCCTTCAGCACAGCTGTCAGTCAGTTGAAAATATTTCCACACACACACACACACACAGAGAAAGAGAGGCAAAGCCAGCCAACATGGCGAACAAAAGTTTCCTTCGCTGCGGCAAAAAGCGGAAATGCATTCAAAATCTAATATGGCAGCCATGGTCATGAGCAGCAGCAGCACCAGCAGCTGAGACTTTTCAAAAGTAGTAGCTAAACAAAAAGGCTAAAGAGTGCCAAAGAAGAAAATGCAATTTTCTGAAAAACCCATTAAATGTTTGCCATAAAAAAAGAGGAAAGGAAAAAAAAACAAAAAAAAATAACCAAAACTGCAAAAGAGGGAACTGCAAATAAAGCAAAAGCCCTGGCCAAAAGATGGCGTCGAACGAGTCGAGTATATAGGAAAAAAAGGACCATGTATCATCATGAAGCCATTCCGAAAGGCACTTTAAAACCGACAACAACTTTAAAGTTGAAACGCCTAGCAGCGAGGCCTTCGTACCACATGTCAGAGTCACCAAAAGGCGAAACACAATGCGCTGATAGAGCCATTTACGCCGTCAGCACATAATGATGACGATGATGATGAGGAGGAGGATGTGGAGGCGGAGGCGGAGGCGGAGGCGGTGGAGGATGAGCCGTGTGGGAGTCGGGTAGACGGCAAGGAGTTTGGTAGCTGCAGCGGCTGCGCTTTCTGATGGATTTCCCTGGCACATAGCAAACACTGCCTTGGGCGGGCGGGCAAATGCAGACGTGGCCACCCAGGAGCCGGCAGCAGCTGTTGTTATTTCTATGGCAGGACCCTGTCTCTACATCCTCCTGCCGGTGTGTGTATGTGTGTGTGTGTGGCAAGGATATATGCCTGACGATGAAATTTAATGGGGTGCTTTGATGCGATTGGTTTTCATATAACGCAGGCGCTTAAAATCATCGAATCATTCAAAAGAAAAGGCAGCTGACTGCTTCAGCTCAGAGAGAGAGCAAAGCTTCGCCTGGAACACACACACACACACACACGCCACGCAGCTTGTGTATAAGAATTTTTCTGCTGACTGGAAATAAAAGAAATGTAGAAAAATAGGAGACGACCAAAAAAAAAAAAGAAGAAAATAATGCTGTGTGTGTTTGTGTGTGTGAGTGTAGCTTTTCCTTTGGCTGCTCCACTCGGTTTTATATAAAGAACGAGCACGAACAGCAGGAGAGCCGCACCGAAAACGACGTCAGAGTCGCAGTCGCAGATGAAATCCGAGTCAGGAAAAAAAAGCTTCGTTTTCTATTTGTTTTTTTTTTTTTTTTACTTTTTGTGGCTATTTCAGTCGGTTTCATTCATTCATTTTCTGCACTTTTAGCTCTGTGAAAGCAGTTGGTAGCTTTTAGGGTATAATTTATATATAGAAATTGAGTTCACAGCCTGCATTTTTACATAACCATGAATTATTTTTATGGCTAAAAAAAGCTAGGACTTACTTATCAATAAGGAATGTCTCAATTGTCAGTATACTCAAAAATTTGATTAAGATGATGGAAGATGCAGAAGATAATCCGATGCATGGAAACCTTATATTACAATGTTAAATCTGGAGGTTCTTTGAGAGATATCTGTGAGCTGTTGCAGGGTTGCAGTCCAATACCAAAATCTTGTTTGGGTTACGTTTGACGACCCTTAAAAAGGAAGGTTACACATAGATTGTTGGTTGAATCTTTCTGTAACTCAAAAAAGTCTGGGAATGGCATCCAATAAATGAGTTTGATCAAGCAACAAGCTGACCTAAGTAAGCATGGAGATGTACTGTCGAGAGAGTAACCCAAGGTACAAAACAAGCTTTCAAGTAATTTCTTTCATCGTTATTTAAGAATCCAATCCCGAAGAATCCTTCAAAGTTTGGCAAACAATGTTTCAAAGAATTCAAAACAATAACAAGTATTTTGCCATAAAGCAAGACTCTTGAGACTGCAGTTTAATGTTTTATATCGAAGTAGCGATATTTTGAATATTTTATTTAAATAGCCGCAGATAAGTTTCAGATAACAAACTCGCAAAATATGGTGAAATAAAAAATTTCGTTGCTGTCTGCTCACCCAAAGAACAGATACAAAATGAAATGATTTGCTCATTTTTACACAAGAACACTAATTTTTCATTCTTGGGTGTTTTTTGCTACATCGTTCATCGAAATGACACTATTTTGTCTTCAAGATGATACTCTCTAAGTATTAAGATGATAAAATCGAAAGTAATAAAATGATATTTCAAGGGTATCAAATTAACGCTGAATTGTATAGTGTTATAATTCGTTTTTACCATTTATTTCTTGGTATCAATTTGATATTAGCTCTTATCAATTTGATACTTCAATACTATCTAGAAGATGATATAATTTTCATATGTTTCTCATACAAATCTCTTAAAAGTAAGACATAAAAAGACGCTTGATTTTTGTATATTTCTTATGAGAAAATTTATTTTACTTACATACCAATACATTTGAATTTGTCTGCTGCCATAACCTTGCCTTGGTCCACGGCAAACATTGCTCTCTCACACTGCAAGCTGTGTGCTAGCTAATTCTAACCATTCCAAATAATTTTAATAAAATACTTTGATTCAGACCTCGGATGCATTGAGCTTCTTTTTTGGATGGGTTTTGCAATGTTTATGGGCTTCTTGAGGCAAACTTTATGGGGTTCTTGAGGCAGTGTTTATGGGCTCAATCTGCTTGGAAGCAACGACCACAAGATACCTTCCCATCAACGAATCATTGATACATTACATATAATAGAATAACTTCTAAGACTCTGTGGTCTTTATAGAAGTTGAGAAATCGGCATCAAATGTTACATTAGGAAGTTTTGCAGGTTAGATTAATATTACAACTTTAGCGTACTTAGACTAAGGCTAAGTATAAAATTAGTACCCAAAATATCAATTTGAGATTTTCTGGTATTATTTTGATACCCAAAAAAAACCATTACTGGTTGTTGATTACATTTTAGTGTGCAATAACATCTTGAAGGGTATATATTAAAATTTTAAGGATCCAATTAATAAAAAATAAAACTAATACTGGTTTTTGATAAAAAATTGTGTGTGCAATAACACCTTGAAGGGTATAAATTAACAGGCTAAGAGTCAAATTATAACCCGAAATAACATTTTTTAAATATTTATTAGTGCAATTAAGTCCTTAAGGGTATAATTTCGTTCGGTCAAGTGTCAGCGGAACGTGTGTGTTTTGTTTTGGATGGCTTAGGTTTTAAATGTCTTTCATAGTAACTAAACATTAAAAGTGTTTTCAGAACTGTTGTTTCTAGCTACTTGTAAATTTTGTATGCTTTTGCAGATTTTCCTAAGACTGTAGAATGAAAGTGAGGTTTTTGCTTGAATTATCTAAGCGGACTCATGATCAATCTCTGTGTCGATTTCTTAGGCCGAATTCGGTTGTTTTATTTCGATTGCGAAGACTCAGCCTGTTTATTGTTCTGTTAGAATCTGTCAGTTTAGGCGTATAGCAAGTTGCATGCTTTTACATGAACTGGTGTATGAAATAACGCCCGCTGACATAACGAAAGTAGGCGCTATAACGCTCTTAACAGTGTCAAAACGCCCAATTGCTTTATGTCAATTTCAGAATTATTATTGCATCCGTTTCCAAAGAGACATAACGCTTTGGGTGTTATGTCAAAGGGCGTTCTAGCATACATAAGCAAAATGTTTCCACTGGTTATGTCAAAGGGCGTTTTAACATACATAAGCTTTGGGTGCTTTGGGTGTTATGTCAACGGGCGTTCTCACATATATAAGCAATTTATTAGTAATTCCTTAAAAGCAACAGGATTTTCATTAAAAACAAACAAAGACTCGCTTTCTGAAAATGACCATAAACTTAACCAGCAGTTAAGCTTATTTGCTTGTTTCACATTTGTCTCGCCTTGGGCGTTAGTCCGACTTAAATTAAATTCTATTGACCAAAATGTTGCTGTAAATTCAGCAACTCTCATTCTCCCAGCTTCGCTTGGGCGCTGTAATTCAACAAGTTTTGGCCAACGTTGAATGAAACTTGGTACATAAATTAAAATGACAGACAAAGGGAGACAAGTCTGGACAAGAACAATGCCAAACTGTCACCGAACTGAGCCATAAATGCAGCATACTAGCGGGCATGGCAATCTGAGGATACATTAACACTTTTAAAGCGAGACCAGGCAGCGGCAAAGGCAGCTCGCTCCCCACCAGCCTAGAGGGCAATGTAAGCCCGCGAGCAGCATGACAAATAACCCAGCCAAGTCTGTCTGTCTGTGTGTGTAGTCTGGCAGCCTAAAAGGCAGTCAAGCAGTAACCAACCAACCAACAACCAACAGCAGCAGCAACACACACACACACACTCACACACCCAAGTACTCCACACTCATATCGATTATTGTAGCATACTTACGGGCGTCATTTTGTGTACTTTTTCCTTTATTTTGGTTTTTTATTTGAAAGAAAGGCGTACGGAGATGGCGTCCTGATGCCAGAATGAAAGTCATGCTCATGTTTCATATTTTCACTTACATTGTGCAACGTAATGGCAATTGGCTGGAAGAGAGAAAATATATCCCTTTTATGTACTCAAAGTTGTACTCCTCCTTTGTCTACTTTGACAGTGACTATTTAACACACGTCACACACTCACACACTCACACCCACTCACACACTCACGCACAGCCAACAGCCGGTCTGTTAAAAAGAAAGGAAAACCAGTGTCAAGGTTAACGACCAATGAATTTATTTTGCTTGAATAAATTTTACGATAATGAGGAAATTGTCGTTGTCGTTTTGGGTGTTTTTAACGGTCGTTATGTTGGCTGTGCCACTGCGCCTGCGTCTGTATACTTGGCCTGCTTTATATTAAAAACCATCAGACAATTAACTCAAAATGCTTGCCAGCCAGCCTGCCAGTCTGTCTGCTTATCAGAAATGCCGCAAACGTTTTTCAATTTCCGCCTGGCATAGTTAACTCTCAGCTGGGTGGCTGGACCAGCGGCAGCCAACTCCATTTTACGTAACATTAATTCTGTGATTTATTAGGGTCACGTGACCGTCAAACGGACGACTGAGCTGCAGTCACGAGGCGGCCAGACGACCACAAAATAGCTTTCCTATGCACTCCCCGGGCCCAGAAAGAATCAGTCGGATCAGTCGTGCAAAAAAGGGACTCAGCCCAATCCGGAATTCCTAAAGGTGAAACAAGTTTCTGGGTAGGTGTCATAAAGTGCATTCACATGAATGCGATAAACTTTATTGTCAGCGGAGGGCAGCAAAAAATTAATACCAAAACATTTGCCTTGGCCTGTCCCGGGGAATCGCACACGCCCACGCCGGGCATGTCGCAGCTGTCATTTCAGCTTAAGTTGGTCCCATTGTACGTTTATATTAGTCGCGGGATAAAGAACTGATGCTGTGTGTGTGTGGGAACACGAGACAAGAATTACGAGCTGCGTTGCTGACTTTCAAATTCATTTCAAGTGTAAAGCGATATGCGGCCAACCGGCCACGGCCCGGAGACGATGCATGCGGCTTGTCGCCAAACTGATGACAAAAAAAAAAAAAAAAAAAGAAGGAAACACAACAAAAATTGCACCTAGCTTAAGTTACAAGTCATGTTTGTCATGTCGAGGTGTGGCCTTTTAAATGTTATTGAATTTGCGTACAACAGCAACAACAGCGACACATCCCCTTTTTGGCCTTAAAGCCGTTCGCCAGCCATTTGGAATTGGTGTGCTCAGGGGTGTCTGGGCCTTTTATTTCATAACTAAAAGCGAAAAGCTTTTTCATTTAAATTAAGAATAAAACGAACAACAACATTATATTTTTGCAACAGAGAAAATGTTGTGAAAACGTTAGCGGAAAATACCAGCCAGCCAGCCAGCCAGCCGGCTACAACAACAATGGCCGTGCAAAAATAGATAACTGGGGTTTTTGCTCGTAAAGCAGCTGCAGCAGCGTCACCTTCCGGCCATGATGGCCAGGCCACAAAACAGCAGAAACAAAAAAAACAAAAAAAAAAAACAACTGCATTTTTGTGCAACAAAAATGGCGACCAACAAAAATTGCATATAAAATTGTTTGTGCATGTGAATAATTACACCAAAAGCAAAATGTTGCCATAAATAAACAACAAAAAAAGAACACGAACAACACCAACGGCCGCAACAGAGATGAAATGCCAACCCAATTTGAAAGACTTTTTAGGCAAAGTGCAAGAAAATAAAGAGACCGTTTTGTTTTTTTTTTGCTATAACAGAGAGCGTACCCAAAGAAGCTAAACTCGATTACCTCAATAAATGTCAGCTTCATACCAGATACAAAAACGAACATTCAATTTTTTTTTGGTTCAAATTTGGTCAACTTTTGTTAGGAAGCTCCACTGTCAGTACTTAAAAAGAGCTTCATTTTTAGTGCTTCGCTAAAACACTTATTCTAGCTTTCTAGAGCTCTATTCAATGTGCGAGCGGGGTACTTTGGTGTTTTCGAGCTCTCTTTTTACTGTGTGAGTGGAGCGCTTTGTAACTCTTTCATCGCCGGGAGCCTAAAGCGCTTTCGAGAGCTCCCTTTTCACAGGGAGCGAGCTACTCTTTCTGGAGCTCTTTCAGCTTTTAGAGGGGAGCTCCTTGATACAACAATACAGGTACGGCGGCGACAGTGTGAATTCTCTGCAAAGCACCTTCTCTTGAAGCGTAAGCTTTCGTCAAAAGTACTCATCACACAGACGCCGCCTTAGCTGTATTGTAGTTCATGGGGAGCTCTATGAATCTCTTTCCGCTTTGAATGTTTTGCGCTCTCTAGAGCTCTTTTCATTGTGGGAGCGTAGTGCTTTGAAAAGCTTTTGTTGCAGTGAGAGTGAAGCGCTCTTCTAGAGCTTTTTTTACTTACGAAGCGGATCGGTTTGCGTTTCACAGTGAAAAAGAAACGAAAAATAGGAAAAGCGCTTTTCTACTCCTGTTGAGCGCTCTTCTTGCTCTCTTGGAGCTCTTGGGATTCTTGTCGAAAAGCCAGACCTAGAACTACACAGATTAAAGTATTTAAGCTCAAAATCATATAAAATGACTTAGAAACTTATTTTGACTTCAGAGTGTTGCACTTTCTACAACTCATTTCACTGTCGAAGCGTTGAACTTTAAAAAGCTTCTTTCGCAGTGAGAGTGAAGCGCTCTTTAAGAGCTTTTAGTTTTTATTTAGGGAGCAGAACGCTTTGATTGATGATTTTCTTTCTTTTAAGCGAAGAAAAGACGAGCGCTCTACTTGCTTTTTTAGAGCTCTTGGGCTTGTTGTTGAGAAGACAGCCCTACATTTTTCTAGAACTATACATTGTTTTCTATAAATAGTTGCAAAATGAACTTCAGATGGAAGTATTTAAGCTCAAAATCATAAAAAATTTCGTAGAAACTAATTACGACTTGAGAGTGTTGCACTTTTTAGAGTTCTTTTTACTGGAAGAGCGTTTGGTAAGCTTTTTTCGAAGTGAAAGTAAGCTCTTTGGAAGTGAAACGCTTTAAAATACTTTTCTTTCTTGTAAACGAGCGGTCTACTTGCTTTCTGGGAACTCATGGTATTCTTTTTGTGAGTCCATTGTGTACTCAATCTAGCACACTTTGTACCTGAACTAGAGACTAGATTTTCTTGAATTTTTAAGCTCACTGTAAGTACAAAATGTTCTGGATTCAAGAACCTTTGTTCTCATATCAATAATGTTAGCACTTTAGCAAGAAACGTCATAGCGAACACAGTAGTGTAGGCAACCAAATTTAGTAATAGCTTTTATTGAAAGAACATTCAAAGAATTGGAAATGATGAAACGAGCGATAGGCAAGTTATAAGCAAAAGAAAGTTCACAAATTTATAAAATTGCTTTATGGCCGACTTCTCACTTCCAAGCGAGTTGATTTTCCAATGGTTTTTCGAAAACTTCCCAAAATGCTGAAATTTAAAACTTTCCATTTGACCGAAACTGTCAAAATCGTACTTTAATTTCAGCCAATGGAATTTACTTATTTCAATTTATTTACTGACTGTCTGTCTGTCTGTCTGTCTCCCTGCTGTTCTGTCTGTCTGTCTGTCCATTTTGCATTTACAGCTGAAAGTGGCCAGACTAAAAGCTCTGGCCCTGCGGCCAGTCTGGGTACCCATTTTGTTTGGCTTTTGGTCAACGCACCGCAGCACAGCCGACGGCCATGCAAATGGCCAGCACTTGGAAAACCCACCCCAATCAACTGATGTTTGGGCCAGCATTTTTGCACCATTCTGATTAATCATGAGACAGTTTTTGGTGTGTTTGGCACCTGCCTCAAGAGTGTGTACTTTTATATGTATAAATGGACACGCCCACTTGCTGGAGGGGGGGGGGAGAAAGCAACCCCCAAAACAAAAAACAAAAAACGTAATGGTAATCCCAGCAACTTGGCTGCACATTTCACGCGCTCAACCAATTGGAAAATTTACACGTGCAAAATGTTGAAAAATTGTTGCGGTTTATTTGAGCATTTTTTTTAAATTTTTTTTGTTAAATTTTTTGTTTGCAACGCGAAACATTTTCATTTAAAGCTTAAGCCGGGTGTGTGTGTGTGTGTGTGTGTTTTTTTTATGTTATTTAAATTGTTGTTTTGTAATATTTTTAATTTTGCACAGGCAGCGACATAAATCATTTTGTCGCGCATTGCAAAAATTCCAAAAGAGCAAAGCGAAAAAATTACAAAAATTTTTAAATTAGCTCGCTTGTTGTAGGAGGACAGCGAGGGGAGTGGTGAGGGGGGGAGGGGGTCTAGGGAGGGCACGACGGTTGTGCGGGAATTAAATTTTCAGCTGAAAAACTCGCAGCAGCAGCAGCAGCAACAACAATGAGGGGAAACAAAAGCCAAATAGTAGAAAATTGGAAAGATGAAGTTGAGATAGGAAAACGGGCGGCGGGCGGCGGTTGTGCGGGGGGCTAGGGCTGACGAAAAAAAAAAGCAATTTTCAATTTTTCTACACAAAAATGCCAAACATGCCTGGGTCCGGGAACCGAGGGAACATCCAGCAAGCTTGTGCTAAAAACTTTGACGACAGCAGCAACGCCGGGTGGATGGCAGGGGGGAGGGGGTTGGAGCAGAGCAGGGCAGGGCGTTTGCGCCTTGCAGTCGCAGCCAAGTGATAAATCATTTCAACTGTCACTTTCGAAACACAATTTTATCTAAACACACACACACAGAAACACACTCTGGCATTGTGTGTGTGTGGGGTTGTCGAGGTTGTCTATGGAAAATGGAAAATTCGTTTCGTCTCTTTGCTTTTCTCGGCTGGGGTTTATAATGTGTTACAGTTTTTTTTGTTTTTTTTTTTTTTTGTATGTAGACTGCAGTTTGAACTTGATGATAAGGCAAATGCAATGTTGCCCTCTAATCAATGCCTAGCGCCATTTATCATCATGGCCCAACCACTTCAGCGGAGTACAACACGCCAGGGGTGGAGGCACCACACTTAGACCGAGTGCCAGCTAGAAACAGCCCCCGTCAAATGGGGTCGATAAAAATAAGTTGTGTATTAATAGAAACTGAAAATAGTGGCTCATAACAAAAGGCCAGCGAAACAGCACAAAACATTTTTAAAAAACATTTTTAAGCACTTTGTGACATTTAAAATATCATAAAACGACACTCTACACAGTGGGCAATATATGTATATTGTTGGAATAGGGTCAGGCATTTGATGAGCCAAAGAATTCGGCAATTTTACTGGGGAAAAGATTGTCTAGCTGCTCTAGGACAGCCGTTCAAGGAATCTTGTCAAAGATAACACCTCAAGAATCTACAAATAAGTTTGAGAGAGAAATTGAAATTAAAGTAGCTAAGGAAGCTTCAACTGATTCCTAGTAAGAGAGAGTTCTATAAGCTATACCTATAATGCTCCACATCATAAAATGGACAACTCAATGCTGGTCCTCTGTACAGTTGGTTGAGTTTAGGTGTTTTCGACAACTAGTTTACTATGTCAAACATAACATCAATAACAATTCTCTAACTTCGATCAAACCCTCTATAGCTCAAAGAATATTCCTAGTAAACAAGTTAAGAATCAACTTTTAAGTCCCAACTTTCATTATCCGCATTGTTTTGGTTGTCTTTCTATGATTCAGTGTTGATTCAGCACCAAATGATTTGTTTTGAAAAGTGCTTGAACTTAGGAATACTTCAATCCAAGACAGCTGCTTTCAAGTGAACATTTGAACAATTGTATAACAAATAGTTGTTATTTTTACCAATGATTCATATACATATATATTCAACATTGACCCCATCAAGTATATTTATTCTTAAACAGCATTAACAATCGAGTCGAAAAACCTATTTCAGAGACGTTAAAATCTGTCTGTACGTATGAACGCACAAATATCAGAGATGGTAAGAGATAGAGGCTTGACATGTATGGGACATATGTTTCCTATGTCTGCAGGCAGATCAAGTTTATTTTCAATTTTGGACACGCCCCCTCCCGCCATCGCAATTTTGAAAAAACGTCATATCTCCCACAGTTTAAAAGGTAGTTAGTTTGTTCCTTCTGGACATATTTTGTAATAAGAATAACTTATCGATCCGCCAAAAGAATAGTGAAAATCGAACAAACGGTTCTTGAGCTATGATCAAAAGACTGTTTGCTGCTGCAGCGCTGCTTTCAGCTCCTACTGCAGCATCAAAATTTGTGTTGAGCGTATAATTTCATTGGTTTAGAGTTTGTTATAGTTGGACTTGACCGACTTTCTTTCTTGTTAATAACAGATACATACCTTCCGCACATATCTTGTAATCAGTATTATATATCCATTCGCCGAAGGAATAGTGCAGATTGCATGAGTGATAATCGAGTTGTAGGTAAAACAAACAATTATGCTGGGCAGCAGCGGCCAATAGATCGATGGGCAGCACTTTAAACACCTACGGCAAAATAAAAATCAAATTAAACACATTCTGAAAGTTTTTCTACTGAATTTCGGTCTTAAATGCTCCCTAAAATTCTTAAAATATTAAAAAAAAAAAAACCTTGAATCAAGATCGTTGTTCTTAAGTCGAAAATGTTTGATTTCAAGTCTGGTGCGGATAAGTAAATCACATTGTGGGACTGTCTTTAGAACTTCTAGTGCTCAATATAACTCTGTCTTAGACGGGTTTTACATGGTGAAGCTAACTTTTTGAAGCTTTTGCAAATATACCTTATTCTGGGAAAGAGTTCTAGTGGAGTCGCTTGCCTTTGTTCACCTTTTTACTACAAACGAAAGCTTTTTCAAAATTATCATGAAGTTTGCTTCTCCGTGTAAAAACCGTCCTAGGCTTAATTAAGTCCTTTATGTGATTGTTGTTTTTATTTTTTGGGTCATCTTATATCCTTGCAAAGGGTTTTATAATTTTGTCCAGAATACTGTAAAGCATAGATATATTCATTTCCGACCCCATAAAGTATATATATTCTTGATCAGGGTGACCCGGTGAGTCAATTGAAATTTGTCCGTCCGGCTGCCCGTCTGTCTGTCTGTTTCAAGGCGAACTAATCTCTCAGTTTAAAAGCTATCGAGCTGAAACTTTGCACAGAGTCTTCTTTTTGCTGCACGTTACTTAAATGTCAAAACCGACCGGATCGGATGACTATATCTCACAGCACCCATAGGAACAATCGGTCGGAAAACTAGATTTAGTATGAAAAACTTTTTCGTTTTCCATGGGAACGGTTTTCAAATGTTGTATTCATAAGTTTTCTAATCTTTTGAATAATATTGCCAAGTCTGATGAAAATCGGACAACTATATGGTATAGCTGCTATACAAAATATAGGTCTGAAAACATTCTTAGTTCGAAAAACTTTCTTGTTTTTAATGGTAGTCTCCTGCAATTTTGTATTTGTTTGTTTTGCTTTCACCCAATGCTTTCACCCAATTCTACAATTTGTTGTTACAATCGGATGACTATATCATACCACTCCCATACGAACGATCGGTCGAAAAATGCGTCATTGCTGTTTTTTGAAAATATTAAAGCGAGCACAGACGAAGTAAGCTTAGCTTTCTCGTTCTTTTTAGAGTAAGATCCTCCAAAGTACCAGAAATTATTTTGTAGGCACGAATCGTACACCTTTCTCTGTATATATGTTGTTTGTAGCTTCAAGTTTCTTATGTATGTATATATATAAGTATGTTATATATATGTATAATATGTATATGTATGGTTTTAGCATGAATCAAAACTGAATCGGTTCAGTCAGTGTAAATCTCGCTTAGGGTTGTAATTTAGCACTTAGTTAAAAAGGCTTTCGCCCGAATTCAATCCATTATTAGTCACCAAAAGTTCATTTCGGCCATAACTCCTCCTTTCAAGTGATTTCATACTGCCGTTGCGCTGCTATACTGATCGTTTGTATTCTATTTTAAGGCCATGAAAAACGTACAAAACTCTTCAAAATGTAAACATTTAAAGCAGTTTCCAATTAAAAAATGTCATTCAGGCCAAGTAGTTTCAGACCCTGCTCATTTGTGAATAACTTAACAATATGTTCAGCAATTTGATTTTGTTTGCAGTAAAATTTATATACAAAAAAAAGTACAGAAAATGGCTGAAATATTTAAGCTGGTTAAAGTTGCTTAGCTTGTCAATTTATTGATTTAACATTGCATAATAAAAAAAAAAAACAACAACGAAAACGTCAAGTCAGGCCAAAAATCATTAACTTGGCTTGGGGTCTCTGCGCGCCATCAACAGCAACCAAAACAGCAACAACAGCAACAACAGCAACAACAGCGCGCTGCTCCCCCATTGACTGACTCCTCAATTCGCCTTCAATTCGCCTCAGCTCTATAGCTGAGTGTCTTCCCACTAGCTTCATCTCACTCTCACACTTGGGCGAGACAGGGCAAGCACAAAGCATCAAAGCAATGGCGCTGCCTTCTTACGATATTAAGCTGAACCAAAAAACTTACGATAAACACACACACTCGCACACACACACAGAGCGCAAGGGGAAATAAATGAAAATGAGCGAGTGCTTCTGTGTGTGCGTGTGTGTGTGTGCGAGTGCTCTCCGAGAGCGCCAGCACACAGCGGCGCAGACTGTTTGTCTCTGCGGCTGTCGCTTTTTATTTTATTTCTTAACAATAAAAATGACAATAAAATTTTTAGTGCAAAGATTTATGTGCGAACAATTTGGTATTTGGGCGGGAGAGGTGTTGCTTTAGTTTTTCAATATTCCATTAATATTTTTGTAGTTTTGTTTGTTGTTGTTGTTGTGTTTTGTATTTGTGAATACATAACGAACTGCGACGCCCCTGGTCGGTACATCGCTTGTGTACACGATAAACACCCCACAAAAGCGTCCATAAAACGTGCCCATTACTACCAAGAAAATTGCCCATTAAGAAAACGAAGCAGCCTGTTGTTGCCGTTGCACTGGCCAGGGCGAAATTTAAATAAAGGTGCGTCTCCCGTCTCCGTCTCCGTCTCGTTGAGCTCAAGAAAGTGCTTAAAAAAAAAAGAAGAAAACACGAGAAAAAAAAATAATAGAAATTGCTCCGAAGGGTGGGCTCTTTGTCTCGCACCCTGCCGCAGGAACGCCCCTCAACTTTATGCCCAGTGTCTTCATTGTGCTTTAAAGCCAATAAACCAAATTATTATTAGCGCCATTTTCATTCTGCTTGCTGGCTGGCTTTCCCTCTTCGCTTTTTTTTTTCTTTCTTTCCTGCGTATTTCATTTAAAGTTTTATGCGCTTCAAGTGTCCATTAGGAGGTCAATTTTTGTTAAGCGTCAAGGGGCAGGGGATTTACTTATTTCACGTTTGTTTTTGTTGTTTTTTGACTGAGATTGACTGGAGCTTACGGCCCGGTGCAGTTGTAGGCGCACCTGTCAATTGGTTTTGACGAAAACTTTAGCCGTTTTCTCCATATCAGTAAAATGCGTTGGCTTAAGACATTCAACGCTCGCTGTCAGTATTGATGAGAGGTCTTAAGTCGGACATGTGTGGCAAATTGCGTCAGACGGTGGCTAGCAAAAGTAGCTTAAAATCTTAATGATGTTTATCAAGACGGGGAAGGAAATGAAATGCAATCAGAAATCATTAATTTTTGTATGGAATTAATAAGGAGTTGGTGAGCTTGATTGGAAAATGTCTTAGATAAGTGGTCGGCAATGGGAGCAGAGTAGTTGCCACTGGCAACTGCGGAATCATTCGAGCAATCGAGAATTTGTAGAAACATCTCTATTTTGATTGGATAGAGGCGGATTAAGCGAGCTTTAAGCTTCCTTTTTTCTCTGCTCTGCTTATAGAGTCTCATGATTCAACGTAAAGAAAGCATCAGGCTCGACGCACAAAAGCTCAGTACTTAAACAACATGTGCGCCTTACCTTCTTTGTTGTATCATGGAGAGTCTTAGAAATTGTCATACCAGAGAGCTTCAGGTGAATCGCATGAGTTTAGTGGTCGGCAATGGGTGCAGAGCAGTTGCCACTGACGACTGGGGAATCGTTTGAGCACATTTCCAGAAAACAGGCAGAGAATTTGTAGAAACATCTCTATTTTGCTTGGATAGAGGCGGAAAAAATCGAGCTTTAAAGCTTCCTTCTTTCTGGAGAGAGAGCTTCATTTGAACCGCATGAGATTAGTGGTCGGCAATGGGAGTAGAGTAGTTGCCACTGGCAACCGAGAAATCATTCGAGAACATTTCCAAAAAACAGGCAGAGAATTTATAGAAACATATTTATTTTGCTTGGATAGGGGCGGAAAAAACAGAGCTTTAAGGGCTTTCGATTTAAGCTTCCTTCTTTTTGGGGAAAGAGATTCATGTGAATCCCATAAGATTAGTGGTCGGCAATGGAAGCAGAGAAGTTGCCACTGGCAACTGAGAAATCGTTCGTATACATATTTGTAGAAACTTCTCCCTTGTTGCTTAAGTTGAGGCAAAGAATAGAGAGCTTTAGAGCTTCCTACTTAAACTTCCTTAAGGCTGCTAAGCGAGACTCAGAAAATATCATACTAGAGAGCTTACTTTAAAGCTCGTGAGAGAAGTTGTCACTCTTATTTGCTTGAATAGAGGCAAAGATTAGAGAGCTCTACAGCTTCCTATCTAAGCTTAATTCTTAAACTTACCTTGCTCTGCTTAAAGAGGCTCAGAAACAGAGCGATACTTTAGGCAAAGCTGTTAAGCTTCCTTTTTACATTTTCCTCAGCTGAATTATATGGAATTTTGTCAGATTTACACAGACTGAGAAATTGGATTACTAGAACTCCATTTGAAGCGCTTTAGATAAGTGATCGGCAACAGGAGCATAGAATTTGTCACTTATAGCTGAGAATACATTCGCTAGCATATACAAAATACGTGCGAAGAGTATTATTAGCAGCTTCTCTGTTTTGCTTGGATAGAGGCAGAGAATAGAGAGCTATAAAGCTTTCTATTGAAGCTTTTCTTTGCTGAATTGAAAGGAAAGATTGAAAATTTGGAGACAGGCGATAGTGAGATACTGGAGTGTTTAGTTACAAACACTTCAGAGTAGGGGTCGGCAGTGGAAGCAGAGAAATTGCCACTGGCAGTTGAAGAGAGACAAAGACGGGGCAGAAAGCTTTGGAAATCTTTTCTTAGTTGCTATCATATTAGCTTCTTAAATGAGAATATCAAAGTGAATCCGTTCGAATCCGCTTATATACAAAAGTTGAGTCAACAAAGAGCTCAGCTTTTGCTTATTTGCCTAATTTTGGAATTTCTTTAAGTCATTTCCAGACGATAGAGAGAGAGATATCAATTGTTCACTTAACACCCAAACTAATAAGCGGCTTTTCTATCTTTTACAGGACGATGGTGTCGAAGAGAATGGTCCTCACCTGCCGATGCTCGAAATGCAGACGCCTCAAGGCGATTGTATTCCTCAGTCTTCCTGGGTAGTCCTGGTAAGTCCCAATCATTGTCAAATCTTATCAAACCGTTATCAGATATACCAAGTGACGTCAACGTTTCCATTAGATTTCAATAATTTACAACCTCAATTTGAGAACATTTTTTTTTCACTCTTTTTGTTTTCGGCTTTGCGTTGTTGCTTTTTTGTTGTTTTGTTTTTGTTTTTTTGCTTGGCTGTTGAGATCAGGCGGCCGAGATTGTGCCAAAGAGTTAACGTTAATGGCAAAATACTAACAATGGCTGCTGCTGCGGCTGCGGCTGCCACACGGCCAATGGAGAGTAGGTAATTTCTATAATGATATACGAACTGGATACGGCCAACGGGCAAAACTGCAGCCAACCCGTTTGGTCTCTGATAATGGCGTTCATAGACAGCCATGGCTCCATGGATGGATCAGAATCAGTCTCTGCGACGTCACTGCAAAACTGTGAGCCCGCCTGCAGCCTGCCATGAAATGGGCATCGCCTTCGATTGTCTGTACGCCAAACATGAGGCTGATGGGCTCTCGGGCTCGGGCATTGTCTGCCCGTCCCCAACCGATGCGTGCCAATTACAAGCGCACCAGAGTCCACACCCCCCCCACCCCACCCAGCCGCCCGCCACTTTCAAATGCTGTAATCAAAATTCCATAACATGCCCAAAAGCACCAGGCGAGCAGGTTGCTCACTCGAGCAATTCGTTAAAGTCAATTTGCAAATCATTTTTCCATTGAAACTCAATCTACGGCCACGTGAAAATACCAAAAAGGCAGAGCGGGCAAAGCCAGGGCTTAGCCACGGCCATGGAGTCGCAGTCGCAGTCGCAGCCACAGCCAGAGATTCAGCCTCAGCCTCAGCCACAGCCACTCGGCTGGGCCGCATCGATAATAATGATTTTCTTTGAAATGCATACTTGAGAGCTCAGCGAGACCCGTGGACTTGGTGCGGGCTTAAGACCGAGCAAAGAAAGGAAAGAAACTGACAGACAACTTTGTGTGCCTGTCCCCGTTCCCCTCTGCCCTCGCGTCCTGCCCTGCCCAGCCCTGTCCTGCACTCTTTGGTGGCTTCGATGGCTTCGAACGTGGTGTAATAATACTAAATTGTTGCTGATTATCCTTTTGGCGGTTCGCCTTTGGACATGTTCTGGGCCGGGTCTCAAAAGTCTCTTTTGCATACGCTTGCTGGCTCCTCTGGGCTCTGTTGGGCCTGAAAATGGCGTCACAGTCGCTGCACATGCAACAACTCGAGCATCATCTTGACTGGGTTCTGGCGTACACTCAGAGAAACAAAATGGGCCGGGGTGGGGCAAAAGCCAAGTTTCGAATGAGGTGGCAGAAGCTCATCAAAATCGAAAAGGAAAGCGTTTGTGGTTGTAGTCGGCAAACCTAGGTTTACTTTCTTAGAGACTTTACTGATTTTGATTGTTCTTCAGGTATCTGAGTAGATTCTCTTTATCAGAGGTTTAATTTTGCCATTCAGAGTGTCAAAAAGGTTGTGCCAATCTGAATACAAATGATCTGTAAGTTCGATCACTTTCGATACTTCAAGAACACTTGCGAGGCATTGAAATGAACATGTATGAGCTATGCTTCCGTTTTCACTTATTCAAAACTTAGTACTCGATACAAACTGTGCGTTACTCAACACTCAGACCTCGATACTCAGTTCTCGATCTATGACACTAAGTACTCGATAATCGATACCAGTTACTCGAGTACTGAGTACTCCATACTCTAAAATAACAATTTGAAAGGCATTTAATACTCATTACTCTACTCCCAATAGGCCAAAAGAACAACTTAAAATGTGCTCCAAACTCAGTACCCGATATTCAGTACTCGATACTCAGTGCTCTATACCAACAAATTGCTAGGTACTCTACACTTAGTACTCGATACTCATTAATCGATACTCAGTACTCGATACTCGGTACGGTAAAAAAACACGCTAAGTTCCCTACACTCAGTACTCGATACATAGAACTAAGAAGTCAATACTCAGTTCTCGACACTAAGTACACCATACCAAAAGATTGCTAGGTACTCTACACTGAGGACTCGATACTTAGTACTTTATACAAAAACTCGCTAAGTTCTCTACAGTCAGTACTCGATACTCAGTAATATAAGCTCAGTAGTCTATACATAATACTAAGAAGTCAATACTCAGTACTTGATGCTAAGTACTCCATACCAAAGAATGCCTTGGTGCTCTACACCTAGTACTCTACACTCAGTACTCGACACTCAATACTTAGATACTTAGTACTCGATACTTAGTATTCTATACCAAACACACGGTAGGTTCTCTACACTCAGTTCTCCACACTTAGTACTTTATACTCAGTAATCGATACTCAGTACACGATACTCAAAACTAGGTTGTCTACACTCGGTACTCGACATTCAGCACTCAGTACTCTATACTAAAGAATCGCTAGGTACCCCACACTTAATATTCGATACTCATTTACCCATACTCAATACTCGATACTCAGTATTCTATACTCAGCCATCGATACATGGAACTAAGTATTCAATAACAATAACTCTTTACTCAGTACTCGATACATAGAAGTCAATACCAAGCACTCGATACTAAATACATCCAATTCGAACACCGGGAAGCGCTTTACAAGAACACCACAAAATATGTGATGTCACCGTGACGCGTGACGCTGAAATCAAATGCTAACCCCAATATAATCAAAAAATTGTTCCGTCTTAGCGATATTTCACATCGAAACTTCTCAGCTCATCAAGCTGGTTACTTCCAATCTCAGCATTTTAGTACAACACCAAAGCATCTCCCAGTTTTTTCCCAGTGTACTCTGCTCTGCATCTCTATTTTGCTGCTGGCCCTCTGCACCTCTTTCTCCTCCTCATCGTCGTCGGCTGGTGCTTGATTTTGAAAGAAATCAAGCAAAAATCAAAGCCAAAGCCGCCAAAACAAAAACAACAAGAACAAGAAAAAGAGTGGAAACCTCTTCACCTGGTTGGAGTTTTGGAGTATGTTAGGATCCAGGGTCCCACTTCAATGGTCACATAAATAGACTTGGAGTCTTCGGAAAATCGTGTGGTTTTCGAGTCTTTTCTTCGTTTTGGGTGCTTCATTTTTATGCATCACTTGGCCCCGGCTTTTGTCGGCACTTGGGCACTTGGCTATTCGCGGAAAGCTTCGTTTTCCAGGCCGCGGCTCTGGTAATTACCGTTAAATGACCCCAGCTGCCAGCAGCAGCGCCAGTTTGTCGCACAGTCACCAGTCACCAGTCCTTGACAATTGTCAACCCGGTTGGCAGCCTCAAGGCTGCTTCACCGTCTGCAAATTAATTTGCCCAGAGCCAAGGCTCTCTGGCACATTTGCATACGAAATTCTTCTTTTTTCGAAAAGTGTTGCACTTTGCATTTTAACCAACAAACTTCCAGCAGAATCAATTAACAAACAATAAACGTTTGTTTGGCCCAGCCAGACACGTATTTCATTTAAGTATCTAGAATATTAAAATGGGATCAGACACGACAAATGCTGCTGCTGCTGCTGTTGTTTGTGAGTTTTTGGCGAGCCACAGGCCACGGGGACGGTGAAAAAATTGAAGCACCGACTCGGCGACATTCATTGTGAAACGTTTTTGGAATATTTGAGCAACTCTTCATTACTTGGCTTTCTTTTGGGCAGTTGCCACTGCAGCGTCCCACGAAAGAAAGAAACAACAACAACACAAAAAGAAGGCAACAGCAACAAAATGCAATGAGCCACACCAGGCTTAATCTGTCGCAGTGCTGAGGAGCTGTGGAGCCACCCAGCCACATAGTCAGCACATTGCCATCAACTTAAGACGATTATTTATGAACTGTTCGGTGTGTGGGGTGTGGGGTGTGGGGAGGGGGAATGGGAACTGCAATGGCCGCTCCAGGACACTGACATTGGGACTCAACAGACCGACGACAACAGCCCGGACACCGACACCATGTACAATGTACCAATGCGTGTTCGATGACTTAAATGACAAGAACGCGTCCCTGGGCCAGTGACGGAGTGGAGGTGATGTGTGGAGAGCGCAAAACCTCAAAACCAAGTTCGCAAAATACTCTTAGCCATGTTATTACAAAGTGACTAAATGACTGGCATGGCATGAAGATGATGCAGATGGGAAAGAGTGGAGGGGGGGGGGGCGGAAAGCTTGAAATGGAATAAGACGATCAAGCGGCCAACTTAAGAACAGATTATTTTCGGAATGGCAATGCGAATATTTCAACTGCAATGAAATGAACTCAAGTCCAGATGTCCAAATGATCAATATCACGACGACGAGGACGACGACGACGACGACCAAGACGATGACTACGCGGCGGCGGCTTATGGCAATTTCCAGTTTTATTTATAGAAATCAAACACTGAGAGAAACGAGTATCATCAGTTTGTATGATGCCCAAATCGTATATTATACATTTTATGCAAGGCAGCAGCAATACGGCAGCATTTCTCAGCTCTTAAATCAAATATTAATGACTTATCTAGTCTGGGATGCTTTTTGTACTTTATACCAGGGCTACACAGCCGAGTCTATATAGCCATATCTTTTTGATAATCTGTCAGTCCACAGGGCACAGATCTCAGAGGTGGTAAGAAATAGAGGTTCGACATGTCTTAGAACTCATCTTCTTTTACTTGCAGGAAAATCAAGAGCATTATTAAGTTTTGCCACGCCCCTTTCTGCCCCCCTTAATATGGAAAAACCCGCATATCTCCCACAGTTTTGTAGATATAAAGTTCGTACCTTCTAGACTTATTTACTTAGGAGTATTATTTATCGATCTGCCAAACGATTGGTTAAAATTGGCTATTCAATAGTCAAGTTATGAGCAAAATAATGTTTTTCTGCTGCTTTCAGCTGCAACATGCATTCTTTGCATACACTTTCCTTGGTACAATAGTCAAGTTATGAGCAAAAGAATGTTTACTGCTGCTTTCAGCTGCAACATTTATTCTGGGTATACACTTTCCATCGTAACATAGTATATTATGGTCGTGCTTGATCGACTTTGTTACTTAAATTTGATATTTTTTGTCCAGTAACTTTTCAATTTAACCACAACCCTTTCTTTGGTTTTCAAAACCAACCAATTTGTTACTTTTTGCTGATACTAATGCGCTTAGAGAGGCAAATATCTTTTAAATTCTGCGCTTACCAAGTATACACCTGGATTTCTCGGAAATCTGTTAGTGTGAACTTATTCTAATTGTCATCCGCCTCCAATGACCGGCCACTGCTTGATGTGTTTTTAACTTAGAGAAAAAAGAACTTGTTCGTTTTTAAACCGCCCATTCGGTTCATTGTATGATTTTATGAAGCTAAGGGAACCGAGAATCTGTGTCGAATTTCCATATAATATGACATCTATATTGGATTTTTTTGCTCAATGTCGAAATTGAATATCTGGAAAGCCTTACAATCGGAGGTGACCCAGAAATCTCTAGAGATATTTGTATAAACCATTGAAATTTGAACTAAACTGGAAGAACTTTAGATGTAAAGTGACAGCCCACGCTGCAGGCTACTAGATTATAGAGTAGCGAAACCGTACGCATCAAACCTAATTGGCCTTAAACAGTCGGTTTCAAAACTCTCAACTTTTGTCATCTAATCTAGTAGCCCCGCATTTTGGACACATTTTACAAATAAAGACAATCTCTCTATAGATTTCTGGGTCCCCCTCGAACAGCTTTAAATGTCTCAAAAATCTCAAGATAAATATTAAGGCTTTGTCCTTAAAAACTTCACTTCAAGACCAGTGCAATCAATCGAAATATATTTTACCTGTACATTATGTCAGATATGTCGAATTGTTTCGTAAATGTAGTTATCCTCGGATAAAAAAGATAATGTATCATACTCCTTACTATACAAACGATTCATATCGTAAAGGATAATACACTCCCAGCTATAGTAAGATTAGATTAGTTCTTTGAGGTAGCTGGTTACTCACACAAATCAGTTAGCAACTTTCGAGGAAAAAATACAGTCAGATGATAGGTATATTCAGTGATATGAACGAGATCACTTGTACATCAATCAGCGGTGGGCAAGCCCATTGCATAGTCGCTTAAAGACTGTTTCATTTTAAGAGTCTTATGCGTTGATTGGCGCCATCACTTTATTGCTTCTTTGGGATTTTTCACTAGAAATACAAATGTTACTGTTTTACAATCCGGCTATTTTACAAATAAACTTTTAAAAAAGAACAGAAATAGTTTTTAGCACAATAAATATCCGAAATTACTACAATTATTTCAATTATAATAACAAATTATAAAATTATTTGTTACAATTATTGAAATAATTGTAATTGTATTTAAATTTTGAATCACAAAATACTAGTAATTGTCATGCTAATTAGATATTTAATTACACCAATATTTGTGATGGTAATTGAAATGGAGAAATCTTAATTACTATAATAATTAGGAATTCAATTACCATTTCAATTATTGAGGTAATTTAAAATCGAATTATCAATACCATTACCATTACTTGACATCACAATTTTGCAATTAAAACTTTAGATACAATTACAAAAAAAGCTCTCAGCAAATCAAGTAAATCGACAGTAGTCTTTCGTGCCTTTCGACTGAAGCGGTATTCAAATTGATGGAATTTTCTGAAAATGAGAACAGACCTGTATGTGTCAAAAGTTGATAGCGGACTTTGCATATTTGTAAACCGATTTGGGTTTGGATTACTTGGTTGAAAATCTATTTGCCTTGTCATAAGAATGTTGTAGATTGGGAAGAAATGTTGCTAAAAGAAAAGTAAGTGATTTTGGTAGGTTAGGATCTGGAAATTTCGGACAGTCTTTCGAATTCTGTTTATTAAAGTAGAAGCTTAACAGACAGGCCAAAACTACATGCATTCAAATAATACCTAATCTCACATCATTTGTCAAACAACAACAATTAGAAGAAAAAGATGGAGAAAGTTCGCATGATGCTGCTTTACAAAAACAATTTTGCTGCTGGGGCTATTTGGTGCCTACTTTAAAATGTGCAGCGGCATTATGTTAATCATATTTAAGCCTAGTTCCCGATTGAACCAACTGACTCCAGCAACAATTTGCATAATGCCTTAAAGCCATTCAAAATATTTTCAAAATGATTTGCGTGCGAAAATGCCCCAAAAACTAAACAATTTATGTTCAGCTCTTCAAAATTTAACCAAGGTTTTAAAGCCATCACTTCGTGTTGTTTTTTTTGTTTTTGCTGCTGCATTTGAATTGCTCCAAATATGTTTGGTTCACACTTTGCGTTGATTCCGGGCGAGGTTTATTTTTTTTTTTTGGTGTGAGTGTTTTTCATTCTTCTTTTTTTGTTTTTTTTGTGTTTGATTGATTGCCCCATCCCTTCGGTCTAGAGTGTGTGTGCGAGAGTGTGTGAATATATATCATATTTTTAGAGCGAACGAAACAAAAAACAAAACAAAAACAGAGCAACCATTTGTGGTTTTGAGTCTGCTCAAAAATTTCAGAGTTTCAAATACGACAAGATTTATGGTTAGTTTTTTGGGGGCCCTGAGAATTTTTTGAATGCCGCGCGAATTGTAATTGTTTTGTTTGCTAAGATGAACCCATTTTAATGACCTTTCTTTTCTCTCTCTTTGCAGACAATTTTGGAACGAGTGCAAGCGGTAAGTCTGCCAATGGCAAATCCCCACACGCCCCACAAAATGGCCAAAATGGCAGCCGGCCGAAAATTGTACAGTTCGCGACTCACTGGCTGCGTTTTGATGCGGCTTTCATTTAGCGTTTGACAGGACCTATAATTATAAACGAGCATAACCCATCATCAGTTCGACTCGACCCAACAGCCGCATTGCTGGGGCATATAAATTTTCTGATTAAGAGCCATCTTATCATTATTATAGACTGTGTGCGCACGCTCTGGCCGGTGGAGGGGACCGGGGCTCGGGGGTTGGGGGCAGCAACAGAAAACGAGAACCAAAAACAAAAAATACCAATCCGAAACACACATTTCAAAATGTAGCCGTGCGTGAGTGTGTGCGGCGGCGGCGGCGGCGATGGGTCTCTGCCCCTTTAAGGCATTATAGGATTTAGTTTTTGGGATTTCGATTTCTCACACAGCCTGAAAACAAGAAGAGGCAGACGAAAGAAATGTGTAGAACATATTGCGGGGCTGGGGTTTCGTTTCCGAAGATTTCCTGTGAAATACTTTAAGCCATGCCCCGACCAGAGAAGAACCCCAGAACGAGCTCTCCATGGATGTTTTGGGTTAAACATACTTGAAATTCTTGTTTCAACTCTTGTGACCGGGATGGGTGCGGGTGTGTGTGTGTGTAATTTAATACGCTTCGAAATTAAGAAAAAAAAAAAATAAGACACACACTCGCACATCTCGATATGGTTGGTAGGCATGAAAGGTCACAGCGCCAGATTTAAATTTGAAATTAGTATGGCCGCATCGAGAAACATAAATAAGAACAACACAACGGCGGACCTTTTGCGGCTGACTGGAAATATTTCATTATTATTAGACAGTTGCTGAGCAGCCTCCAAGTCAAAGTCAACGTCTCTCGTATAACTAGGCAGGTCATTGATTTTTGTTCAAGTCGCTCGAGCGGCTGGTTTTTCTTATTCCGTTGAGATAATTTATGCCGCTGCGGTCGCTTCGTGTTATTAACTGTAATTTGCATATTATAAAGCTGAAATTTTCAACATATTCTTGCTGTATTTTTTGTTTACCTCCTCATTTCCTTTCTTAATAAACCATTTTGTTGTTACACTAACATTTTTCCCCTCCAACATGGCCGACAAGTGTGGCCATTTGAGCGAGAGAGAGAGAGAGAGAGGAAAACGTTTTGCACTGTTGTGTGCTGAAAGATTTTCACAGGCGGCAGACAGACAGACAGACAGACAGCCGGGGCGGCGCACAGTCGTTGTCTTCGTGTTTCGTGACTGATGCGTTATAATTTTCATGCTGTTAAAAAAGCATTTTCAGTGTGTTATTAAAAAAATGTATATATACATATATATAGCAGCAGCAGCAGCAGCCCCCCAAATCTTCAGGTCTCCGCCTTGACTTTGGCGTGCTGTCTGCGCTGCAATTTTGATGTCAAAAATCAACTGCAGACATTCATTTTTTTCTTGTTTGGTGAGGCTTCCTCTTGCTTTTGCTTTCTTTTTGTTTTTATTTTTTTTTTGGTTGTTTTACTAAGCGAAATTACATGCTCATGAATTGCTTAATATCATGTTGAGTATCTTCAAACAGAGAAAAGAATAGAAGTGTGCGGCAGAGGGGCAAGACATGCAGTAGACAAAAGCATTTAAGGCCCAAATGCTGAACCAAATCGAAAATTAGCAATGAAACTTGCGGTTCGGTTCGTTTTAACGATAAATTTGGTGAAATTGTGGTGGGAACATTGTATTGCTCTAAGGGTATGGACTTCTTCTATGAATTGAATCAAGGAAAGAGTGAAAGCTAAACTAATCCTGTAGGTGATAGGTGAACTCATGCTCCCATGTTTCAGTTTGGTTCAGTATTTGACCAGCAACGACCCTGAGTGCCTTGCTACGAATTTCAAACACAATTCCAAGACTCGAAGCTTATGATCTATGAAATCTTCTGTATAATCTAAGTTCGATCTAAGTTAACCCGTGGTTCTTAGAATAATCCAAACTCAAGGGAAAGTTGAGCTACTTTTAGCACCATTCGCTCTACACTTCCTTTTTATTGTATTTAATCTTCATCATATAAACTGGAAAGAGATTTTCAAAAAATTCGTGATATCTACGCGTAAATACAAACGAAACTTAAAAATGTATTTTTGCAAATTTATGGGTTTTAGTAGATAGTTCGGAAAACAGGTCCTATTTAAGAGGCTACAATTTGATACGTATTAAGCCTTATCACCCTTTTCTCTTCTGCTGGCACAGTAGATCTCTGGGATTCGAGGTGTTTAGCAAAGTGCTGCCGTCGATTGCTCGTCTGCTAAGGCATTTCTGCACAATTTAAGCTGACCTGCCGCAATTATAAGTGCGTAGTGTCAGCAGCTCTGGGACTTCATGATCATCGTTAATTGCTGTCGTCGATTGCTCGCTTGCTAAGGCATTTCTGCATATTTCAACAATAGGACAATGAGAATAATGGGAGGCGATGTGTTTAGCCAATGGCTGCCGTCGATTGCTCGCCTGTTTTGACGTTTAGGCAGCTCTCCGATCCGCTTGACAGCCGACCATGGGGCATTCTCCTAAGCTTCGCCAGCGAACAAGTTTCTTGACTTCTCATTACACTCATACGTCTTGATTATTTTAAGGTTGGCGACGTACTGGACTTTTATGTATCTAGCGCATTTTAGAATATAACAAAATTGAAAATTTGGAATGTGTAAGATTCTTTTCTTTCTTTTCAGTTTGGTTTTTTGTTGATTATATACAAAATTTCATCCAAACTCATATACAAATACGGGACTGTTTCCATTTACTAATTCGTCTGATCGGATTCGAAGTTGGTCCGGTTTTCTCGAAAAATATTGCACTATTGGGTGTAAATTTTTAGCCTTCAAAACAGTCGAATGAAGTTAAATTATAGTGTAAAGTATGAAAAATTTGAGTGTATGATATATTATGGTATGAAACCCGAATAACTCGGTCAGTATTCATAAATCGGTAACATATTACAATCCCGATTCCGCATGATTTGATAAATAAAATCATTTAGGACCGATTTCTCATCTTCTAAATAGCTACTATGTGTCAGATAAACTTAGATTTTGCTCTGTTATTTGTAGGTTTATGTAAGATATTAAGATAAACATCACTTTCGGTTTTCTGTTTTCGGAATATTTTTGTTCTGAGGAAATCATTTATAAATTCTTGACAATCTTTAACTATAGTACAGAATATGGATACACAAATCAATTAGGAACTTCCAGCAAAGCAATATAGTCTGATAAAAGATATATTAAGGGAGTTGCGCTTCGAAGTGGTAAACAAATAACCCTCAAAAGTTACATTACTAAGGCAGAGCTATGAATCCGTTTGGAATTTGAGTAAAAGTAAAAGTAAAAGTCAAATAAAATTCACAAATCTACAAATATGATTTGCGTCTTAAAACTAATTCAACATTCAGTAAACTAAACCATTTTACTTCAACTTAATAAAAATGAAGCCGGTTTGGTTTGCGGTTATGTTACGCTTTGGTATCGCTTTAATATTCCATAATTCTGGCTTTTCAAGTAGGTTTGTTATGTTTTTGAGATTTAATGATTCGTCAGTCAAGGTTAAATTGATAAGTTTTGAGGTCTTTCCGTTATGTGTGCACATTTTGGGTCTACAAATGCAGTTTCTCTGCTACATTTATGGCAAATAGATTTGATAAGTCTTGATTTCACACTTGATCTTTAATGGCCATTTAAATGATTCTTTAGTCACTGTAAGCTGGATTGAAATATCATCAGGCAAACGGACATAAAAAAGGTTGTCTATTCAGTGTTTTGGACACACTGATTGAAATATAAACAAATTTGAGCACTTTTTTTTAGCTTATCTAATTTGGTTTGGTCTATATCTATAATATAATATGTTCAAAATGACCGAAAGGAATTGCAATTCATTTGCTGACATTTTCGTTATAAAATTCTTCAAAGTGTTGAAAACTCCCTTGAAAATATTCATTCTTGATATTGAATTCGAAATGTGAATACCTAAATCAAACGTGGGGTTAACTCTACCTGGTGCGACTTCATTATGATGTGTCAATGCGCGACTGTCTAAGAATTATGTATGCATGCAGTTCCTCCCCCCCCCGGCTCCGGCCGACACCTCACACTGAGACAGGGAGAACACCCAAAAACAAATTAAACGCGTTGCCCATTCATCTTCAAGCTGGTGCGAGGCACCTCATCATGTGTGCGTGTGTGTGTGTGTGTGTAGGGAAAAGACAAAACCTCAGCCAATGGTGGTGTCGTCTCTGGTGGCTCCTCAGTCGCATCCACATCCACATAATCAAGGTGAGATGCATTTCAACATGTCTCATAAATTCGTGTGCGGATTGAGCGGAAAGCACACAGAAACCACGACGGTGTGGATTTGCATAAACTCGTGAGCCGGGCGAGAGGAGGTGGAGACTGGCCCGAGTCACTCACTCACTCGAGAGTCAGTCACTGGCTGTGGATGACATTGTATGTATGTATGTGTGTGTATACAAATATATTTCTTTAACGGCGTTCATAAATTTGCCAAATTTGACAATTATGCGCATTAATAATAAATAAAATTGACAATAATTGAATTTGAATAATATGATTTTGCATAAGCCAAGACAGAGAGAGAGGAAAGTGGGAGGGAGGGGTGGAGAGTGCCACATATGGCTAATCTGCATATAAGGCGGTCGCGTTTTTTTTTTTGTTTTTTTACTGGGTAGGCGTGAAAACATGTGTTGGCTTTGTTGCTTGGAATTTTAATAAACTTTTGAGTTGTTTTTTGGCCGATTTCCGCAGTGCATTTTTTTGTTGGTTTAGTTGCTGTTTTTTGTAGTTGGGAGGTTTTTTTTGTTGGCGCTGGCAGCCTGAGAACCGAATCCGAAAGTCCAAGGCTTGCCATCTCAGCGAACCGCAAAAATCCGTATGAAAATAATGAGGCATGAACATGTTGCAGCATCCCGCTGCAACACAGCTACACAGCTTTTGCAACATTATTATTATTATTATTTTTTTTTTTTATTACTTTTTTTTTTTTGTATTTTTTTGGCCGGCAAAACAATGCTGCCACAACAACAGCCGACGCGACGATGATGCCCCGTTGCCGCAGCCGGCTCAAAATATTGCAGCGGATCACACAAATCCTCCATAAAAGTGTGCGTGTGTGTGTGTGTATATTGCACATGCATTTACAATATCTATATGCTGGCCAGGGCAAAGCCCAAAAGCCAAAGCGGCTTTTGTGTTAATACCTCAAACTGTTTTTTGTGTGTGTTTGCTGTTGCAGTTGTTGTTGTTGGTTTCTTCACTCCGGAGCCTGGGAAGAAGCGTTGCGAGTTTAAAGAAATGACTACAAAAATTGCTATTGACTTTGCTTCCTCCAAGTCTGTGCTGTACTTATTGACTTGTTGCCATTTTATGGCGTGGCCCGATTGGTGATCCATCATCATTTTGAGTTCCCTGATAATTTGCAGTTTTTCGCCAGCCCCTAAAAAAATGGAAAATAAAATGTTTTGTTTAGGAAATTGAGTTTAAAGTGGAGTTGAGATTGGTGGGGGGAAAAGCTAACATATTAGATAGAAAACTTTTTCACTATTAGTTTTCTAAACCTTTTTGTCAACTTATTTTAGGTTGAGCAAAATGTAAAACTCTGTATTTAAATCAAAAACTTTGTGCTTGAATTTAGTACAAACTGTGTTAGTAGTACATCAGGTAGAATTATACTTAAGTATATAATTCTTGATTAAATTTCTGTGTTTTCGATATCTAAAATACTTGGTTAGGGAATATAAAAAGGGCGATTTTTTAAGAGCTATAGGAAAGTTTTGCAAAAAAAAAAACACATTCAATTCAGAAAAATGCATGAAATCTTTATTTGAATCGATGGTACGGTCCATATAATTTAATGTTTGAAGATTATTTTATGCAAATGTTGACCGTGACTGCGCCTCAAATGGTCCATCCGCTTAGTCCAATTTTGGCATACTCTTTCCAACATTTCGGCCGGTATCTCACGAATAAATGCTTCAATGTTGTCTTCCAATGCGTCAATTGAAGCGGGCTTGTCTGTATAGACATGAGCTTTAACATAGCCAAACAAAAAATAGTCTAAAGGCGTTAAATCGCACGATCTAGGCGGCCAACTGACCGAAGTCGCCTCTCAATAAGTCCATTGTTGCGCGTGCTGTGTGGCATGTGTGGCACCGTCTTGTTGAAACCACATGTCATGCAAGTCAAGCTCTTGCATTTTGGGGGATATCTTCTCACGGTAGCGCTCACCATTCACAGTTACGTTACGATTCGCATCATTTTTGATGAAGTACGGTGCAATGATGCCACCAGCCCTTAAACCGCACCAAACTGTGACTTTTTCTGGATGCATTGGTAGCTCTTGCAATGCTTCTGGCTGATATTCACTCCAAAATCGACAATTCTGCTCATTTATGTACGTTCAGTGGGTCGATTAAACTGACAATAAAATGGAAGAAGCGCGCGATGAACTTTCTTAACAGAGCACGCATTTTGATAATAAAATTCAATAATTTGCAAGCGTTGTTCGTTTGTAAGACGATTCATGGTTAAACTATAGACCAAACTGAAGATGTTTGACAGTGAAACAAAACACGAAACGTGCGTGAGCTGTTTCTGCTAGTGTGGCCAAAAAGATAATAGCTAAAAAGTCACCCTTTACTTCTTCACTTCCAAGTAAAATCGATCTTAAATGTCATCCATTTCATACCTCTATTAATCCCCTTCGCACAATCACCTCAATTCATAATGAATTCAATGGAAGAAAAAAAAAAAAAAAAATCCGCGGCAATAAATTATCTAAGCGCCGTGCAATTTTTCAACATTTAATTAAGTCATATGCCAAACACACACACACACTCACACCTAAGCTTTATTAATTTGCCGATCATACAAAAGTTAACCATATTAATGTCATTCAGCCAATGCAACGCGATGCGCCAAAATGCATTAAAAAGCAAAAAAAAAAGTCAGTCTTGGCTTAAATTAATGGCAGATGTTTATCACTTTCGGGTAATCTAGTAACTATTCCATAAAGTTCTCATAAACAATAAATGCAGGCAGATAAATCAAAGGTGGCGGTGCGGGTGTGCGCGTTGTTAAGGCTAATAAGCGGACACCTTTGGAGGTCTCACTTGGGGATTCGGTTGGGGACTCAAGTGTTTGTTGTTCAGCCAGCCACCCACTTGAACTGAGTACACAACAACAACAACAACAACAGCAACAACAATGAGGATGATGACGCCCTTTTACCAGCTTTGGTGCTTCTGCGGCTGCTGCTGGTGCTTCTGAGATTTACTCAAGTGCTCCCAAGCACAGCTTCTTTGCCTACACTTGAGGGCATGGCGCTCGAGTGTTTGCCAAGCTGCAGCTGAAGCTCTTCTTTGGTGCTCTGTTGGCCGTGTGTGACAAACCACTGAACAACACAAGTATGGTCCAAACGCTGAAGGAGCTGGTTGCCACCCAGGGCGTTTGCTGATTTCTTTTGACATGTTTTGAATTCAATTAAAGGCCTCAAGTTGCCAACAGAAGTCGCAATGTGCACGTAGAAGCCATAGTCGATTGTTGTTGTTGTTGTTGTTGTTGTTGCTGTTGGCCGGCTGGCTGTTTATTATCATTTCAAGCAGAACTCAATTAGTTGGCCAGCCCATTCTCCACTCCGTGTGTGTGTGTGTGTGTGTGTGTGTGTACTCGAGTGTCCATGAGAGACGCTGAGCTTAAGCAGACTTCCGCCATGTTCCATGTTGCTCAGGGGGGCGAAAATGATTGACAGACGATTGGCATGGATTTGTATAAACAAAATGCCCCCAAAAGACGAAGGCGCAAAAACAATTTCAAATTGAAATTTCACACATACCCATGCAACAGCCAATGTGAAAATGGAAAGTTGGGCGTTTCGGGGGAAAGAAAAAAAGTTTATTTAAAAACTAATTGAAAACTGCTAGCTGACTTGTGCCTCCCCCCACCCCACCCACGCTCAGTCAAGTACTGTGTTTTGCATCTTGGGGGGAAAAAGTTGTTATCTTTACTTATTTTTAAATTTATTTTTTTTTGTATATTTGAAAAGCAATTTGTTTGTTTTTCCTACAGTTTCGAAAAGTGCATTTCATTATGGAAATTTATGCAGAAATAATTTTTGGTATTTGTATTTAATTTTGAGACGAAATAGCTGCATAGGTACAAGTTTTTGAAACTTTACTTGTTGGGGCCCGATGCAATTCAGATAAAGTTAACGTCCTTGAAGGTCCTTACAATACAAGTTGATCGGTTGAGTTTGGAATTTGTATCCCACACGTATGTCAAATGGAATGAGATTGTAAAATAATATTATAAAAATGTTTTGCTGCCACGAAATTCTAAGATTCTTGCAGCCGTGAAAATTTAATTCAAATACATAAAGTTTGCTATTTGATTGGCATTCGACATGACAATCAATGGGCGCATTTAGCAGGTAATTTCGATTTACGATTCGTGATTGCCGATTTAAGCTGCTCCATACAGTGATTGCCAATAGCTGCGATTGCTGAAAAGGTATTGAAATGCTATTTGATACAAATTAGTAGATTCACAGAATAACTGAATGTTATTTAGTAGAGGCTTACCGGCAATCTGAAATCAGTAATCGCTGTTAGAATAAGCCCAAGAAGACTGCAGGTCCGTTTATGGTTTTAATTTGGTCACACTATGTCTTCCACACGGCATATGTGGCATGTTCTCGTGTGGGTAAACCATCAGGTGGTGAAAAGCGAACTGAAACAACAAAGATATCGGTTAAGCCCGACTATAACATACTCTAAACCAACGAAATTATACGCTCAGCAGATATTTTGATGCTGCAGTAGCAGTTGAAAGCAGAACTGCTACTGCGCTGCAGCAGCGAACAGTTATATGATCATAACACGACAACAGTTAATGCGATCTTCACCATTCCCGTGGCTTATCGATAAGTTATCCTGAATACTAATTATGTCTAAAAGGCAGGAACCATCTATCTTTAAAACTGTGGGAGATATGAAGATTTTTCCATATTGCGGTGGCGGAAGGGGGCGTGGCCAAAATTGAAAATGAACTCGATCAGCCTGCATACATAAGAAGCATATGTCCCATACATGTTAAACATTTATATCTTACCATCTCTGAGATCTGTGCGTTTATACGGACATGGCGATATCGACTCGGCTGTTGATGCTGATCAAGAATTTATATACTTTACAGGGTCGGAGATGCTTTCTTCTGGCTAATACTGTACCCAAGGTGCAGAGTATAAAAAATTCTCAGCTGCTCTTCAAAAATTAACATAAATATGGGTATTATCATTTTCAAACTTTTCGTACAAGTATGTAATCCTTTTTTCAGTTAACGCTTCTTATACCCAATTTCTAATCTTCCAAATAGTTGCTATGTGACAGATAAACTTAGAACCGAGGTTCATTTTCTCATCTACTAGTAAGCTGCTATGTATTATTTAAACTCACAATTATCTCTGTTTTTACTTAGCTATTGTGACTGATAGCTCTATATGGAAGCTAAGATATCGGTCCGGATATCGGATATATCCGCTTCGTTAATGAAATGCAATGAATTCAGAAATTAGCTGGTTGGTGTTTCTTTTGTTGTTTTCTCATTTGGTCTACAGCGCTACATACCACTTTCTATCATAGATCCCATGTGTAAGGACACACTTGCTGTTCAACACAGAAAAAACAGTATCAGGAATCTGTTTAAAATCCGCTTTTCCGAGAAAAGCTTGGGGGTCCTTAAAAAGTATTGGTTTGACCCCTTCTGGAGGTACCTTAACCAACTGTACGAATAACCCGATTTTTTGATATTACGTTGCCAACAACCCTGTCTGTGTTTGCTTTTTTTTGTAGATTTTTATAGTCTACCATTAACTTCTAAGTTAAATTTGTTGTCGCTTTGTGTTGCTAGTACAAAAGTACCCATGGAACGCAAACCCCTAGGGTACAGTTGGAAAACTGAGTATGAGATGATGCTTGCAGAATACCCTTCTCTCCCTTCTTATCCCGGGTATTTTTTGTCAAAAGTTTGATTTTGTCGTACTTTGTTATATAGTATAAGCATTGCTCTCTCTAACGCCGCTCTCGCTATGCCACAACATTACAAAGAATGCATACGCCTTTCCGCAAATATCTTTATGTTCTGTTACAGTGAGTTGGGTTAGACATTAAGATAGGTTTTGCTTCATTTCTTTCAGTCTTTGACATTAATCTTTGATAAAGAGTCAATGAAGTTGAATATGTTAATACACGCAGAGCTGAAAACTGTTTAAAGAAAAGTGATTGAATACAGAAAAATGTGTTGGAAATAAAATAAAATAGATGTGATTTATTTAGGAAGTTTTGAAATAAGATCTGAAGGAAGGATTTCAATTTCGAAAGCTCAACTCTAGGTTAGATTCGATTCGAAGGTCAGTATAATTACTTAGGTTTTTTTAGTTTCAAATTGAAAAAGTCTCAGTGAAAATAATTTAAATATTTTTTTGTTTAAATAAGATTCCTGGCGAAAACATTATTTGTACACACAAATGCGCCTGCTTGGCTCAGCAAATAAAATGGTGCAGCTGCTTGAGGTCCTTCAATTCCTTTTGGTCGAGGGGCGTAGGTGGCCGGGTGGCTGGGCTTTACTCTGTAATTGTGTTTGTGTGTGTGTGTGTGCCAGCAGGAAACTAAAAATGTTTTGTATGTCCGTATAAAGGAAAAATCGCAAAATTTACTGCAAATTGGAATTTTGCGCAATTGTAGAAAAAAAGAATGTGGCAAGAAGCAGGGCAAGCAAGCCAGCAAGCAACCAGCCAACCAACCAACCAACCAACCAACCAGTCAGCCAAACGGAGCTATTGTAGCCACTATTTTTTTTTTTTTTGCAGGGGGCTTGCCTGCAATAATAACAACACACACACACACACACACTCACTCGGATGTCTGTCTGTCTGCGTCTTTGGCTCCTGCATCCTTCGTCCTTTAAGCCAATAATAAATAAAAATGCTTGTTACACAGGCCACCCAAAGTAGCCACCCACCAAAATGCCAACGAAAATTGCGAAGGCATCAAATTTATTTGCCCAACACAAACTTATTGGACGGACTGCAGCGATGGGTTGGGTTGGGTTGGGTTGGGTTCCATAAAGTCGACAAACTTATAGTGAAAATTAATTAAGTTTTGCGCTGCGCTTAACAATTCAATTAAAAATTATCGTCTCGCCGGCTGCCGGCTACAGCGAAAAGCACTTTGGAAAGCTCCCAGAGATGAGCCCCGGCTCCTAATCTGTGTTACACGAGTGCCCCGCTCAAGTGGCACAAGTGCTTTTGCACATCGTTATTATAACAATAATAAGCAGCGGCAAGATGCGGCTCTTGCCCAAGATTAATTGTGTTTTGGTTTGCCAGATCCCTGGCCCCCGTCGGAAATGGGAGCACACTCGCTTGCACACACACACACACACGCGAGAGTCGCATCGAGAGTCGAAAGTCGTCGGCGGCGTAAAGTGCAATCCACTTGAAGGAATTTACATATCAGCAGCATTGGGCCAGCTCCTCCTTCTGTTGCCCATCTCGCAGCCAAATGCATTAATCAATTTCATGTTTTCTTAAGCGCGCGCCCGACGCGATTTGAGTGCCTGCGCTCCTCCACCGCTCCCTGGCCACCCTGTGCCGCTTTGGGTCTCGTCTGGGGACGCTTTACGTATGAGTGGAATAATCAATTTCGAGGATCATAAACAACTTTTAATGAAGTTGTTAAGTGCCAGCAGCTAGTTGCTCAATGCGCTCCGGCTAAAGTGCAGCTCGCTGCATTCGATAAGCTTGAAGAGCCTCAACTGGCCTCCATAATGGACTTTGTCTTTAGCATAAGAAAACAACAAAAACAACAACAAAAAAGGAACGAAGAGAAACAACGAAATCTTTGACTGGTCAGAGGAAGAACCTACACAACAGTTCCACATTGACGCATTTCCATAATTGCTAAATTATGCAAAGCCATTGAATGGATAAGAGGAAGGTGGGGGGGCGTGGGTGAGGGACGGGGGAGTGAGAGAAACAGGCGCTAGAAAGGGTCCAACAAGTGACTGTGTGTGTGTGATTGTGATTGTGTTTTGGGAAGTTCTTTTGTTTATGTTTTGAGAGTTTCTGGTAAATTAATTTTACAACTTTTAATGCACTGCGCTTTTTTGTACGCTTTTCCGGTTTGGGGTATACGCATTTTATGCTGGAGTTTGTAAGACCGAAGAAAAGACTATTTATACACCCACAAACTTAGCAGTAGTTCAACATCTTAGGCTTAATTACTGGTTAATTACAATTACTGAAGTAATAGTAAAAGAATGTATTTGAATTAACATTTGTTATGAGAATTATTGTGATGTTATGTTGTAAAGGTTAATTATTCACCCGTAGATTCATTAGTAATGCAACATTTTAAGCGCAATTACTGAACAAGTACAATTACTGAAGTGGTTGTAAAAGAAAGTAATTGTAGTTACCATTTGCAATGAGGATTATTGAGATGGTATGTTGCAGTTTGTAATACTCTTGAAAAGTTTACAAATTCACTCACAAATGTAGCAGCAATTCTACATTTCAAGCGCAATTTTTGGGTAATTACCATTACTGAAGTAATTGTAAAATGAAGTAATTGTAATAACCATTTGTAATGAGAATTATAGAGATGTTATGTTGAAAAGGTGACTAATTCACTCGCCGATTTATTAGTAATGCAGCATTTCAAACGCAATTACTGGATAATTACAATTACTAAAGTAATTGTTAAAGAATGTAATTGAAATTACCTTTTGTAATGAGAATTATTAAGATATTATGTTGAAAAGGTTCACAAACAAATTCATTAGTTATTCAACGTTTTAAGCGCATTTAATGAATAATTACAATGGCTAAAGTAGTTGTAAAGGAATGTAATTGAATTCAGTACTATGAGAATTATTGAAATGCTATGTTGCAGACTGTTGAAAGGGTAACTTCATCCACAAATTCTTTAGCAATTCAACATTTTGAGCGCAATTACTGGTTAATTACAATTACTGAAATAGTTTTAAATGAATGTACGTGTAATTACCATTCGTAATGAGAATTAAAGCGAAATCGTAGTTAGAAATTATTTTTAAGACTATACCTCTTTCCTACAAACGAAAGGCACACATAGAAAGCTTAGGATGTGAAGCTTTATAGCATTTGCCTGGTGCTGAAATTCTGCTATTGAAATTCCCAACTGTTTTTATCATGGACCTTAAGACTCTGCACCAGAAAGTGGTGTTTGGCTTTTATTATATCAAACCAATATTGCTTTCTATAGATTTTGTTGGCAGACATTAAAGTAAATTTATAGAATTTATGATTTCTGTGGAATGTTAAGACTAGTGAACACCCTTTTGCTTTATATGTTCCTGATTTGGTTCTCATTTTCGTGAAGATTTTGAGGTTTTGAAATAGAACTAAATGTTGTCGTTCGGATAATTTGATTTCAATGGTTTTCCCTTGAGTACGGCTAAATAAGTGGGAAAAATGTAATAACAAGTTGTCTTCAAACAGTGTTACTTGCAGTATGTAGTAGTAGTATCCCTCAGTTCCAAGTTGAGCATTATGCATAACAACGAAAGTGAAGCAGTCGGTTGTTCACAGTGACGGAAAGGGCATTCGAAGTTGAATGTGTCTCTTCTTCCCTCTGCTTGGTTTTTCCATAAGCTTTTGTTTTGTTTGGTTGTATTTTTTTTGTGGTATGTTTAGAAAATCAGCCGCACGGCTGGCTGGTTGGCCTGACCACTCAACAAACGTCTCCATCGGCGACTAAATTAATCAAAACGAACTTCCGGTTTACGCAAAATGGCGTGAAGTCTGGCACCCTGAATTTGTCAGTGCCTGTGCCTGTGTCTGTATGTGTGTGTGTGTGCTTGCGCGTGTCTGCGAGTTTGGGGCATGTGCTACTGTGAATTTTTCCCCAACAAAATTAATGAATGAGTTAACTGAAAAATTAATGAAAAGCAGCCACTGCCAAACGCTGGCGAGTGAAGGTGAAGCGAAAGCAAATGCCAAAGGTGTTGTGCAAAAGATAAAGCATGGAAAATTTATGAAGCACTCAAGGAGGAACTCATGGCTTCCACAGACGCACCATGTTTGGTGTTGAGAAATATTTGTTTTGGCACACGGATTAAAGGGCGGGCGGGCGGGCGGGGGCGGAGCGTGAAATTATGCAATATTAGGGAGGCGGTGGGTTCCGTTCCGGGGCCCTGTTTTATTTTGTTTGCATGTGCTCAGCCATTTGGGCTTCCTGTTTGTACGGCCGGCCGCCAGGCATTTGAGTTACTTAAGTGTAACCAAAACTTTAAGTAAACACACAAATAACATACTTAATATTAAACAAAAATGTACAAAATCATGAAGAAGTGGGAGGGAGCCAAAGGAAGTGGTGGGCAAACAAAAGATAAAAGCCTGGAAAATTTAAATTACCCGAAAATTATGCAGGAACATTTCTGAAAGCAGCAACAGCAACAGCAGCCTGCGTTTGACAAATATTAATTTTGTTTATAAACAAAGCCGAGCCAACTACTGACCTGCAGTGTCTTGAACGGCAGCCACAAACAATGTCATCCATATGATTATGATTATGCCCCCGTCTCCATTCACTTCCTCATCATCATCCCGGATCCCGGCAGAGTCGAGTCTAGTAAAGTAATTTTATGCTCACTTGACAAACAGCCATAAACCAGAACAACAACTGGGCGAAATGAGCAAACATAAAAGTCATCTCAGGGATGGGGGCCGAGTGGGAGTGCTCTGGCAACATTGACATAGGCCAGCCGCCAAACTAAACTGGTAACTGATTCCCCCTCTCACTCCCCCACTGTCTCTTTGTCTTTATCTGTTGCAGGTGATGCCAGCAATGCCAGCATAGGCAGCGGTGAGGGCACCGGCGAGGAGGACGACGATGCGAGCGGCAAAAAGAACCAAAAGAAACGTGGCATTTTCCCAAAAGTAGCAACCAACATATTGAGAGCGTGGCTGTTTCAGCACTTAACGGTAAGTTCCACAAAAAAATCAGCCAATGGCAATCGCACACGTCAGAGATCTTATCGGGATCTCGGCCGAGAGCTCCACCCATGGAGCCGCCTGTTTGGTGTGTTATTTGGTTTGTGATAAGAGCTTAGTTAGTGATAAGATTACCCCTTGAATTGGTGGATTGGGTGGGACCGCAACCGGCAGGCGCCAGGGTGAGATTGTCAACAAATACACTCCAAATAAGCCTCCCTTCGAAAGGTCTCCAACATTTCGGTCATCGCGTCCAATTAGATTTCCATTTGGGTCCATCAAAGTGCTTAGATAAATGGCACTTGACTGTGCCCCAAATGCGCCACTAAAAACAAATTGCCAAAGCCGAAAACTATTCAACAAAACTGCAGTTCAAACTTGGGCAAAAAAAAAAACGAAAGGAACCAAAAATAAAAAGCATAAAAGAAGAGCCAGATCCGTAAACCGTAACGGAAGTCCAGTCAAAGCGGATGTGTAATACAAATAAACAGATTTGTTATGCGCCACTTTATGTTAAGCAGAGGGATGCAGGAATGGTACACATAGAGAAACCAAATTGAGTGCGAGTCAGGCGATTCAAGTCCAAGTGGACGAGCAGAGAAGTTGTCGCTGACAACTGGTGGAGAGCTTTTTAAAATGCTCAAAACTCAAATGAGCCCCAAAATACCAAAAAAAAAGTTTACGAAAATACTAAAAATGTGAGACTAAATCCAAAAATTATGAAAAAATACCAAAAAAAAAATATAATAGCAGGAAGAAAGACTGAAGCAAGCACTGCTCAAGTGGCACAGTACTGAAGTAACCTTAACAAGTCTCCCGGAGAGTACATATGGAAGATACTGAAAGAAACGCACTATTCGGGTGTGCTACCAAAGCGGAGAAAGAGCGCATTTAATAGAATTTTCAGTACAGAAGTGCTACATTCAAAATTTTCTTGGAGAAGGAAGAGACTCAATTTCAAACGCTGTACATAAAAGCAAGTACATCGACTACTTTCTTTAGTGCTCACCAACTCAAGCGCATTTTCTGTGCCTGTATGGGTAATGTAAAAGCTTTGACATACTTTACTCAAGATTAAAGTCGACATAAAAAAAACTGATGGTGAAAGCAAGACAGATATAGTCGGAAAAGCACTAAGAGAGCGGATGGACCAGGTGAAGCCGAGCGATTCTGCGAGCCAAGCAAATGTTGTACAGTCTCTTTCCAGATACTGACGGCTCATCAATTTATGTGGCAAGAAGCTGCTTCTCTAATGCTGCATTGCTTTATTGCCAGAGTTTCTCAAGAAGAGTGGATAGAATATGTGAATATGTGTCTTCGGCAAGCATTTTCAGTCCCCAGGGGCTAATGCTGTAGAGCACTGCCTTATCGAATTTCCAATTGATTAAAGTCCTTGGCTATAGTCGATGGCAACTCCGTTTTGACTGAATTAAGGACAGTGTAAAATATCTTTTTGATCAAGAACTTATGGATTAAAGATAATAAGGCCATTTGCCATTTGCTTCTGCATTTCATTGCCGAGCCAGAACTGTTCCATGATTTCTCCCAGTGCACCAAGGTAGCTAAAGGAAAACCCACTGTAAGGGTTGATGGAGAAAAACAAAACTATAAGATTTTATGCTCAGCATCGGTCAAGAAAGTTCAAACTACAACGTTTTGGCCATTAGTTCGGACATTTCTTCTTCGTGTTTTTTTTTCCGTTTTCGTTTCTTTGGTTTGCTTTCTGCTTTTTTGGACGGCGGCTGCTGCTGCTGCGTATGTAAAATGATAAAAATCTTAATGGAATTTTGTAAATGTGTGGCCAAGCTAACGACCAAAGTGACCAACGCCCAGGCGATAAGCAAACAAAATCGGAAATTAAAGTTGAAGCTGGCTCAGGACACTGGAATGTGTGTGTGTTTTTATCTGCAGAGTTTTAAAATAGCCTCCCCCCCTTGTGCTGGCCAAATGGTAAAGGCAGGGGAGGCCGGGCTAATGCCCTCCCCTTTCCACCACCCTCTCCCCCCGAAAAGCGTTGCTGACATTGATGAATTGCCGTTTAAATCTGCGCATCACTCATGTTTACCCAGCAGCAGCAGCAGCAGCAGCGTCTCGACTTTCATAGCCTTTGGGTCTGGTTAGACGGCGCTCTGCATATCCTTGACTGATTTTTTACTGTTGCTGTTGTTGTTGTCCTGAGCTTAATGCTTTTAACAGTTTTTGTGCACATTAGGGAAATTGTTTTCCCATCGAACACACTTAAATTTCGAATTCGGATAATGCAATGTTTGCCTATTTGATTTATGGGCAGAAGCGAAGGGTGGTGCGGGGACGGGGACCTTCCAATTGAAATAATTAAACACCAGAAGTTGATCAGAGGCAGCCATGACGGATCTGCGACGGCAATGGCGACGAAGTCGTTCAAAAACCAGACGACGACTCCAATGATGGTGCTAATGAAGTGCATTGCACAGGCCGAAACTTGGGGCTGGGTTAAGCGCAGCGACTGGCCAACCAAAAAACAAAAGCCAGACTGACAACAACAGCAGCAACAGCGGCAACAACAACAGGCACAACGAGGGCAATGCAATGCATGGCTGCCTGCCGGGCTGGTTGTTGTTGTTGTTGCAGTTGCCATAATTATGGCAGGCGCGCGAATATTTTGTTTACATTTGGCGCGCATTGCAGACAACCAAGGCAACGCCAGGCCACGAAAGAAAAAAACAAAAAAAAAAAAAACAAAAAAAGCGTTTCATTTCGCGTGCTCCGCCTACTCGCACAGCCAGCCACATGTGCCCATATGCCTCAGGCCTGTTACCCCTTTTCCCCCGCCCGACCCCTTCCAGGGCCATTTCGGCGTGCAATTTTCTTCCGGTCTCTCCGTCTGTGTTTGGGCCTACATTTATGCCGTTGCCTTGGATAAAAAGCAACCCCCGAATAAAAACGCGAAACAGCAACAAAAAACGCAAAACATTAAGCCCCAGCAAAATGGCCAAAGGAAGCGCACAAACGGGAGGGGGCGGCGTTGAAAGAGTTGCATTGTTGTCAGCAAGCAGGCATGTTGCAATGGCGCTTAACTTTCGGTTAGGCCCTTGTCGAACTTCCAATACGCTACACACACATCATACACATCTAGTTTAGGTTGGCTAAGACAGTAAGTTTCAGTTCGAAAGTAAGGTTTGGTGCATTCATTTTCATCTTAAATTGTGTTATTTGCTTTGCTTTTTATGCGACTTTTGCTCTGCTCGAAGCGAGTGAGCTTAAGTAGAGTTGACCATATTAAATTCGATCTTATCAAGAACTTTCTATTTACTTTCCACATTAAGTTCGATCTTATCAAGAACTTTTAATATCGATTCGAGTGTGTAATACTTCGATTTAACGTTTTTTATTATAAAGCAGCGGTGGGCAATCCCTTATTTTCATTGCTATGAGTTTTATTTTTCACTTGAGGCGCCTAGACGCACAAGCAGAGTTCACAGCAAAATATATTTATGCAGTGAATGGATCTTTGCTCGAATCGAGCCTCGACAAACAAGGTTTGTTTTTTACCCAGTTTTTTGTGGGAGTGTTATTTCTGTATTTTGTAGAGATCGCATATGAGATGTATGAAAAATGACTCAGTTTAGAATTAGTTGACTGTCATAGAACTCATAAGTCGACAGCGGATTTTGCATATTCTCAAACTGATTTTCATCCAAGTAAGCCAAAGTAAATGTATAAAAAAGTATAAAGTATATGATGTGCTGACATTTTCATTTCTGCATTCAATTCCAAGATGATTTAAATAACAATTTAAAATATTGAAAAGTCTGCAAAAGACAAAATGGTGTGAAAAAACTAGTTAAAATACATATTTTTCCGAGTCTACTAGGATTAAAATCGCTTTAAAAATAGCAAAATCCAGACAACTTTCTAATACACTTGACTTCTTGCATTGACTGCTACACTTCTTTGATATCTCACTTGAGAAACTTCTACCAGATATTATTAGATAGATTATTAGATATTAACCAAGCACAAATTTCGTGCCCACTGCTGCTTTGAATCTTTAAATAAGGCTTAAAAAAACTCAACTGAGTATAGAACTTAAAGAATAACAGATTTAGGGCCGCTTTCTCATCATCTATATAGCTGCTAGGTGTCAGATAAACTTAGATTGCTATTTGTGGGTTTATATGGTAGATAGCTCTATGTAGAAGGATAGCTTACTATAAAATATCAAGGAAAAATCTTAATAGTTTGATTGCAAATGCCATTTCCTCAGACTTAAGCATCGAAATGCCACTTGAGCTCTCTCTCTAGGATTCATGTCATGGTCTAAGTAGTTCTTCTCTAAGTTTTCTTTGACAAAGTTAAATATCAACTCGAACCAATACACAAGGATCTAAAAACGGATTCCTTAAAGTCAGGGTTACATTGTTCTTTACTGGCAGCTTTACAAAAAACATCAGTTCCCTTAAGTTCCATTTGGACAGAACATTACTAAATACAATTTTTCCATTGTTATATATTTTGACGATTTTCAGTTTCGTTAGATGAAAATCTAAGTTCAATTTAACATAAAATGTTTATTTTAATATCCAAATAGGGATATTATTATTTAGCAAATGGAAACCAAAATCATGGGTCTATCTATCTACTATGTTGTTTTTTCTTCAGTGTGTCTAGAGCAGCGATGTTCACCCATAGCCCCCAGGGGCCGAACACCTTAGGCAATTCATGCCGAATGCTTGCCGAAGTAATGCTTCAGTGAGTATCATAGAGAGACAGAGAGCTACAGAGAGCCTCTCTTCTTGAACATCGCTGGTCTAGAGGCAGCTCTCACTCTCAGCTCTGGTTTTTGAGCTCGGTTCTCAGCTCCGAGGAGCAAAGAACTGGAAGCTGTCTGCTTATCATTTTCTCAGCTCGAAGACAAGTGGTAATGAGACAAGAGCTGAAAGCTGTTCGGTAATCTTCGGCCCTCGGCTCATAGCGAGAGTCGTAAAGAGCCAGAACAAAGCCGAACTCATTTTGGTGTGCACAGAAATCCAAGTGAGCAAAATGTCAAAGTGTCTTCTGCATTTGGCTATCCGTGATCCAAAATACAAACCATCTTAAAGCTCTTGAAATGCTAGTGGCACTAGAGTAAAACTGGACAGAGGTATCTAAATGTAACCAACTTATTACTGCTAGTGAATGATTTCCCGTATTCATTTGAACTGAATATGTTTGAAATATACTAATATCCTTTGGATGATTTTCAGTCATGTTGGATGGATGGTCCAAATGGATCTAATTGGGATGTGTATTTTCTTGGTCCGTGTGGTTTTTTCTGCACCAAAAACCATTGCCAGTCTAGACCTCTGACCGCCTGTCAGCACAAAGTGTAGGGCATCTTCATGGCTTAATGCCTCATTCCGCCGACTTGCGACTGTGGCAAATTATTATTTTGTGTGCCCAGCAAGTTGAGACTGAGGATGGGGACAACAGTGCGATTAGTGCAAATGCGCCGTTTCTCTCTCTCGCTCCCACCTTTGGGGCACACACACATACCTCGCTCGCACACTCGGCACCTCTTTCGGGGGCCCAGGCGAGTCAAAACACTCATTTGGCTTTGTTTAGACATGTAGTGCAACTGGAAAAAATCTTCATAATGGCCACCAGAGGCCGTCGCCTTCGTTGCAATGCAATTTTCACGTTGCAATTTGCTGTTGCTGTTGCTGCTGCTGCTGCAGTTGTTGTTGTTGCTGTTGCTGTTGCTGTTGCTGTTGCTGTTGTTGCTGTTGCTGTTGTTGCTGCTTGTTTCACAAATGGCGTCGCATTTGGCGTTGTTAATGGCGGCGGCGTTGCTAGCATCGCTGGGGTCTCTTGTACGTGTGCATTACCGAGCCGCCAGCGTCGACTTCTTGGGCTTGTTGTGCCATGTGTCACGGCGTTGCAGTCATGTTGACATCATTGGGCCCCAAGTCCAGAGTTGGAGGGGCGGAAGGGGACAGCGACTGGGCCTATATGCCTGCCTGGCACTTGTCAGCGCTTGGCTTGGTTGGGTTGGGGTGGGGAGGGGAGGGGAGGGGAGTGTGTGTGTGTGTGTGTGTGTGTGTGCCTGTGCTGATTGTTTTAAATTCATTTGCCAAGTTTAAATAAACACCACAAGACAGAAGTGAAAATATGTAGGAAAAAGTGGAGCGAGTTACTCGCAAGTTGCCCACATAGACAAGCACAGAAATCAAAGAGAGGGGCGGGGCGTGACGGGAAGGGGGGAGTTAGCATTCGGGGGGCTGGGCGACATGGCAAAAGCAACTTAAAGGCGTGACAGTAATTAATTATTTTGTCGTATGGTAAATTAATAAACCAAATGGACTTTGTTTCACTTGACATGTTTGCATTTGCTTGGTTAGTCTGTGTGTGTGCGAGTGTGTGTGTGTGTGCGAGTGCGTCTTAGTGCAAAATGCATAATTGCTTTCATTAGTCTAATTGGTGCTACAAAATAGAGTTGAAAGAAGAGCGCTTAGAGCTGATCTTCCCCTTCTTTCGACTAGGAGTAGGCGTTTGCCAGGAAATTTATGCAATTCTGATAAGTTGTTCGAGTGAATGAACTGTTTCCCAGGGGAGTGGGTAGAGAGTGTGAAGGGATTTAATGGACTGACCTGTTCGGATATGCAATAGCATGTTGCGTGCTGAAGTTGCTTTTGTGCAGTAAATTAAGATTTTAATTTAAAGTAAAACGCATTATTATGATAACCAGCAAGATTTGTAGTTCGAGCACTGAGCAGGGTTCGGTTTGTAGTTGATCGGTTACCAGCTAAGTTGTCCGCTAGATAGACGAAAGCCAAATGCACTTGAGTTGGTGTCCACTTCCGTTTCTTGGGAATGCTGGATCATTCCATTATGGTACGTCAAAACGATTCTGATGTGGGCTTGACTGTATCAGATAACCGAATCACACGGGTTTCAAATGGCTCGGCTGAGACAAACTTTTGGGAAACTACCTCACTTTGATATAAAAAGCTTTGTATCCAGTTCAGTTTGAAAAAATAGAGTAAAGTTAACTTAACTTTTTCTTACTAACTTGAGGGACGTTTTCCCTGAAAACAAACATGTTTTTCGCACTAAGACGTCACTTCTAACTCTACTTTTGTATTACAGCTATACTATATAGAACTCTGATATCAACCAAACTTAGTGGAATCATGGGAAATCATAACAAACTCAGAAATACAAAGTTTGGAGACGTTTGCATTGAAACCAAAAATGTTTTTCTTACTAAAACTGGTTTCTCGACCGATCATTCCTATTGCAGCTATAACCTATAGTCATCCGATTCAGGCAAAACTTTGAAGAATTGTGAGAAAGCTTATAACATAAATATATGCCAATTTTCAAGAGATTAACATTGAAAACAAAAAAGTTTTTTTTACGTAGAATGATTTTCTAACCTTACTTTTCTATACTATATAGATGTCCGATTTGGACTAAACTTGGTGGTATCATGGAAATGCATAGCAAACTAGTAAATTCAAAGTTTTCAGACGTTTCCATTGAAATAAAAAAAAGTTGTCAAGCTTGAACGACTTTCTTTCTTGATTTTTTATAACGGGTGTTGGATTAGAAATATTTCGAGATTCTTATAAACAGAAAATGTTTTAAAATACTCTGGATATAACGAAGTGATCTTATGATAGTAAAGGGTATGCACTTTCAATAAATTTCTAATTTCTTTAATGCATGTAAATAAGAAAGTTGTTGAATGCAAGTATCGCTTGGAATAGTGAAGTCATAAAGGTCTCATAAGTTACAGATCCAAAAGTCTTTGATTGAAAATAGCCTACTTTGGTATTTTACAATATTAATACCATTGTATAGAACTGTAAAAACTCTAGAAACTAATTTTATAAAACGCTTCTTAGGTTAAATCAAGTAAAAAAGTCGATAACTAACGCTGTACCTTACAATATATTAATATAGATGTAATTAATTCGAAGTGGGATGCCACACAGTGTGTTTTTAGGTGTGTGAAGTGTTACCCATCGCCGGTGCTGCCCAGCATAATTGCCTAACCACACACTTCCTTTGGGGAATCGTTAGATTATACTGATTTAGCTTATAGATACGAACCATTTAGCTAAAAAACTTTGGCAGGTATAACGATTATTCCAAATTGTATGGTCGGGAGTGGGCGTGGCAAAAATTTAAAATGATGTTGATCTACCTGCCAGTCTTATAAGTTTACGTTCCTTAAATGTCGAACTTCTATCTCTTATCATCTCTGAGATCTTGAACTAAACTTTTTTTGAATCAAAGATTGATCAATTGCCCAAGTCTTGTATAAAATTTTTGACAAATCTCACGTTAATAGTGCCAAAATGCTAATGCACTTAGTATTTTTGATAATTTCAGCTTGAGTTTGGCAATTTTTAGTAGTTTGCTTTGAGAAAATCAACAGCTTGCAACAAAAGTTAATTGAAAGTACTATTTCCTAGCTTTCAATTGCAATTTCTCAGACAGTTCTGCAATAATTTTTGGAGAAAATGTTCAATTCTGAACACAATGAAAAAATTGCATATTAAATTAAAGTGCTCATAAGTATGCAATGCCTTTCTGTTCTTAACATAGATGACAAGGTCTATGAATTAAGCCCAAAATGAAACCCAAAATGAGCAAATCACTCCTCCAATGTCCTTGAATCGAGAATATATTTGCATTTGAGTTGACTTCCGTTCGACTTTTGCGGAAGTTGGCAGCTGAAACTGCTCAAAATGTGCATTTAACTCGCTTCACTTTAAACTCCCACCAGCATCCAATCCAACCCTGACACCGCCACCCCTCAGGGGAACTACCGACATATCTTATTCTCTCTAAATAGATGTGCGCCACAAAGTATGCTATAAATTCCATTTTAATTTACCTGCATGTAATTTATGCCTTTTGACTTCTTGGACATTTTATAACCAAGAAGCAGCAGCAGCAGCGGCAGCCAGAGGATGAGGCAACGACAAGCAACATGGCCATTGGCATGTCCATTGTATTTACATGGCTTCTACGTTTATTTGTCAATACGCAAATTTCATATAGTTTTAGGTGCGGGCGTGGCAGGATGGCCTGGCCAGAGCCTGGTCAGGACAGCAAACAAATATTGCACAACAACAAGACAACACGCAAAATTTATTAAACACAAACAATAAGGCGAATGCATTTAAGGAGCTACCGAAATGGGGTGTGTGAGTGCTGGACAAGGACAACGGAAACTAAATTGCATTACAGACCGACAGGCAGGACAAGGATGTGCAGCGTTGCACATTTCGATTGGAATGGAGAGCAGCAGTTGGGATATTGAATATATTGCTTCAACTTGTATATACACACACACACACACATGTATGTATGTATATACCTCACCACGACAGTCCATATATTTTGGGTCAGAGACAAGACGCAAATTGCATTTGCAGCGGCAACAACAACAATTGTTCAATCCAAAAGCACCGCAAAATCACAATTATGGTTAGGGCAATCCTCCAGTCATGACGAGTGCCAAAAGCTGAAACGCCCACAGCTGCCGGAAAGGATTAAACAATGCGGCGCAGGCGCAAAGGCAAAAGATTGACAGGCACTTCCGCCGCAGCGAGAGGAAGGGAGAGACACAGAGAACTATAGAAATTTGACAGCAGCCAGGTGCCCGGCTGGGTAGTCCTTCACTCCTACACCACTCCACTCCTCTCCTCACCACTCCACTCCACTCCATTCTTTCTCATTAACAAAGTGAATTTCTAGTTAGAGATTGAAATCATTGAGTCAACATTCAGCACAACACACAAAACGACAACAACTAAACAAATAGAAAATTGTAATAAGCGCCAGCCCGGCCGGGCGATTAGATTAGGCCAGCCTTGCCTTACCCAAAACCCGCTTTCACTCTTGGGCGGACTGTTTGCACACTGACGCCACTGTGGCGGCGCGCCGGTTGCAAGATTTATGGGGAGTAGCCCCCAGTCAGGGCCTCCTCCTCCTCCTCCTCCTGTGTTTGCCCATTTGGCGCTAGCCACGCGTTGCAACCAAATTGAGGACATCGATAAGGAGCACCGAATGCACATCACTGATAAAAAGTACCAACAAAATGTGGCAGCATTTCAAGTGCAGCCCAACCCAGTGACAGGTTTCCACCGGTTGGTGGGCTTTTTTATTATGCGAATGATTGATCGATCGATCGCTCGTCGGTTGTCAGTTTGGGGGTGTGCGGGAGGGTGGTGTCATAAATTTATGCTTGCCGTGAAATAAACCAAAATTAAGTAAATTTAATTGTACACTACACAATCGCTTCATGTTCGATTGTTTGCATTTTTTATCTGATTACAGCATCCCTACCCATCCGAGGACCAGAAGAAACAATTGGCGCAGGATACGGGCCTGACGATACTGCAAGTTAATAACTGGTAAGTTGAAATATGTAAAAGAAGAAGAAACAACAAATTTTAGATCTTAAATCAAGCAACTAAGGCCAAGGCTTACACTGAAACGAGAACTTTTTCCAAGAATGCCACGAAATATAGCATCTATTTTTATATAATAAAAGATACTGAACAGACCAACTACACTGAAGCAGGAAAACCCCATGATTTCCTATGGCAGTGCCAACATCAATATATAATACATAAAGAAAACTCATCTCAATGAGCAATCTCCATCTAAAACAGAAGATGGAAGAAAATTACGCTCTGGTTCTAGAGAAAAGACATACAACTCATCTCAATAGGCAATCTCTATCTAAAACAGAAAATGAAACAAAAATACACTTTGGTTCTAGAGCGATCGTAGTAGAATCTACACCGTTTTGTAATTAAAATATCCAGCATCTAGGATGTATTTAAATTAAGGACTATTCGGTTCTTACATCGAAAAACGACAGCCAATAAAATTGAAGTAATTTTTTAAATTTCCAAAGTCGAAATTTTTAGAAAACGCTCCTAAAATTTATTTACAATTTCTTCTATTTTGCAAAACAAACGCCAAAAAGTATGCAGCGGTAAATGCGAATTGTTTTGAAAACACTTTACTCGTGGAATATTGTTATATTTCTGACCTATAGTAATACCATCTTGGTCTTTGGTCAATTTCTGGACTTGGTTCGATTCCAGTCTAATTCGAAGCCTAATAAAATGTTGTGCTTAAACCAAGAACATTTTTTACCAATCTTCTGCACTCTTATTTCAATTCAAGCATGTATTGGTGTTGACTTAACTATTTATTTTACTTTAAAGAAGAAGTCGGGTCTGAACTAAGACGATTTCCACCTACACTCTAAGAAAAAAATAGAAGTTTCATGCTTGTATAAAGAATCTTTATGGTCCAAAGTACCATAAGAATGTAAATTATTGAATCAAGAGCGAATTTTCTGATTCAAAAATATATGTTCGATTGCGAATTTCTTGAATCAAGAGTTTCCTAGCTTAGTGCAAATAGGAAGAAATCTCAAATTAACAAAAATTAGTTCTTGAATTAAGTGAAAATCATATCATTATTAAAACCAAAAGCCTTAACAACTCTATTTCAAGAGCGTCGTTTTTAAATCAAGGTATATGTTGACATCTAAGCACATATAATTGAGTGGTTTATGAAAAACATAAAAAAAATGACATAAATTGACTTCCGCTGGCTGACCTTTGCCTCCCATAACCGACTGCTCTCTGAAACTTACCCACACACCATGAAAAACGAAACTGAGATATAGGAATCAACGATATTCTCTCAAATTTAGCTTTAGTTTTCTTCGCTTAGTTCCTTAAGCTTGCTCCTCTGGCCCACAGAACAGGATTTGTCCAGAAATGCGAGGCCAAAAAGTGAGTGTGTGCGATTATAAAGCGACGCAAACTAGCTCTGACCTGCTGTCAACGACAGTTGGCTTGTGATTGAAAGAAAAACTGAGCGCTGTTTCCTCTCCTCTGACAAGCCTCGCCATGCGCTCGGCTTATACCTGTGTAAATTTCGAAGTTTGTACGGCCCCTAAAGTCCAGGGATGAACATTATGACGATTTTAAATACCAAATTCTTGGTAAACCAAGAAAATGTATTTGAATTTCGGCACATCGAGACGTAGCCCGAAAATTGGAGTAAAATAATATCAAAATTTATGTTAACAAAAAAGTCGATCAAGCCAGAGTGTTAAATACTCCGCTCAAACGAAAGTGTATGCACACTGTTGCTACCGTCTTTTCGATGTCAATAAAAGCCCTCAAAATATTGGTAGTTTTTAAAGTTCTGCTTATAAATTAGGTTTCTGTTCGATTTCATTTACGGTTCTCAGACTAACAGTCCTCCTTTCAGATATCTAATGTGCTTGCTACATCAAAATAGTTTGTTTCAAAGTCAAAAGTACGCTATATTTCCAGACCATCCTTTGCCATTCAAAATATTCTCAAATATATGCAAAAAAAAAAGAAACCCACCTGCCAGTCGGCTGGCAAAATAATGGGGCTCTGCAAATGTAAATGGTGAACATGCAGACCGAGAGTCAAATCCTAGCTCTTCTAGCCAACTTCATCAAATTTCACACATTATGCGACATGCAGCCCAACTTGACACTTGGCAGCCAATGCAATAAGACAAGACAAGCTCCCCCCTAAGCCAGCAACGGAGGATGGAGAAAGAGTTGGAGCAAGTTAAAAGCGTTGCTGAATCTTTTATGCAGTTGGCTTCATGTCCGGGGGGCCATGGAATGCTTTTAAGCAGGGACAGGCCATAATAAAATCTAGCGAAAAATGTGCGAGAGCTTTGGGTGGGGTGAGTGGCGCGGGGCGAGGGGCGGGACAGGCACTCAGCTCAATTAAATTGAATTTCGCGCTCACTGAAGCACACTGCAAATTAACAAATAGTAGCAAGGACCTGGGCCCAGGACCCTGCCCGTTTCGCTTAGGCACGCAACACTGCGTCGACAGAGCCAACGAAGAGCAGCAGCAAAAAAGAACAGCAAAGAAAACCTAAGCAGAAAATAGCAAAATAAAATGTTGACACTTTTGGTTATTTATGGGCTCGACTCGGAAGGGGGACAACACCTTAGCCCGGGCTCCGACTCTAATCCAAGGGGAATAGCCAGCGGCTGCTGCGTCTCTAAATGTGTATTTATTTTGCGCAATTTGGGAAGGCCAAACAAAAAAAAAAAACCCAACGTTAGAAGTAAGCAATTCAAATGACCAACACAGAAGAAAACGGGGAGAAAAAAAAGTCCATTAACACCCAATAAGAAGAAGGTAAAGTCCAAAGCCCAAAAACAGGAGACGAACTTCAGTAATCGAAAAAGTTTTAAATATTAACGCTTAGTTACAGCTGCAGATGGAGAAAGAAAGTTATAATTATGGCGTAAGTACATAAATAACTCGACAAATGTTCCAATCAAAGCGAATGGGGGAGGGGGAGTGTGGGCATGCACTCAGAAAAATAACCAACGGATTGGAAGAGCCATCTGTATTTTGACTTGAAGTTCTTAAATAAAAGTAAAACTCTAGAAGAAGAACTTTTTGTACTTTAATTCAGAGCAAACCTTTCAGAAACCCCGTATTTCTTAAGTACACATAGAGCAAAACATATGTGTTTGCCAAATACACCTTTCTAAAATCGACTATTACTCCGTTTATATACAAAAAGATTCTCAAGATAACTGCCCCTAAAAGTATGCCACATTTTTCCTATTTGTTTCCTTAAATAATTCTTAATTTATACACGCAACTGAGAGTCATTTGTGTCTACATTCACTAAGATTGATGGACTTATTGACGGTATTCAAAATGAGTTGGTAGTCTCCCAGCTATAAGAGAATTGATATCCTGAACTAGCAATATTATTAAACATAGCATACTTTAAAGAGCATTTATCATGATAGTTTTGTTATGCATAAACAGGGCATATGTTTTGTATAACTATTTCATATTTGAATATAGTTTTGTCGGACTTAAAAAAAGAGATTTTCATATATATACTTTAAATGATAAGCTTGCTTTCCAAATCATCTTAATCCAAGTTATATTTCAACCTAATACAAGTATTCATTATCTTTGAAAGTGAAAGCGATAAAGTATTTGAAGTAAGCCCACACACAAAATCTGAACGCTCTTGAATAAACAACTATTCGTTCTGGAATTTTCAAGAATTCGAGGTTTAACCGAGCTGAATTCGTTCTCAGTTTGTTGCTTTTAGATACTAAGAGAGAAGAGAAAATAGTATGGAGCCCGTTCTCACAGTTTCGTCTTTTCTGAAGAAGGGGTGTGGGGGGAAACTGAACAATTTTACTCTTAAACTTGATGAGCTCTAAAAAAAAGAATAAACTTTCTTGGTTTTCAAACTATGCTCTTAATTCAAGCACAAGCAATCTTGAATTTGAGCACATTTGGCACTTGATTCAAGAATTTGTATACTTGCTTTATGAATATATCGTACTTGATTCCAGTATTGAAGCATTTAGATCATAATCATAAACGAGATCAAGAATTTTCATTCTTAACGAACTTCTGACATTAAAGATTTATCCATGGATATATCCTTAATATCCCAATTCCCACCTAGGTATTGGAATAGAAGAAGAAGATATCCTTAATATATAATAGAGCGAAATTCTTGATCCAAATATGAAATTCTCAATTCTGCCTCTAAGCGTACTTGATGCAAGTACTAATTTAACTCCATTCTAGTTTGTTTTAACTTTAAAGTTGAGTTTAAAATGGTAACAAAATCACTACGTAAATACTAAATATTATTCACTTTAAGTTTTTTCTTAAATGCTTTGAAATTTCTTTCACTTAATGGAAATATATATGGTGCTTGATTCAATTATGGTTTTTTGTGAAGATTACGAATACTGAAATCGAGTTCGTACAAACTAAGTTTTAGTCCGACCCTTGGCTATCTTCACAATGCCAAATGCCAAGGCGAATTGTTCATTAAATTCTTCTTTGATTCAATACAGAAACCTTGTTTCAAGAACAAATCAAACTAGCTTATGTAAAAAGATTATTTCTTCATTAAAGTTCAAGACCAAAAACTAAACTCAGAACAATTAAAATCGTATTTAACCCAAAGAATTGTGCCATTTTTTTGAGTGTACCCAATCAACCAGAACAGACCAGACCAGGCCAGCGGGCAAATCGATTTGCCGCTTACAAGTTCCAACTTGGTTTTCGTCTTTCCACAAAACGAGGAAAGAGAGAAAAAGTCTGAACGGAACTCAATTCCATTTTGTCGTTTTGATAAACGATTTCAGGGCGTTGCAACAATTTCCGCCCGAAAATGAGCAAAAATGAACTGCAAATTGAAAAGCAGAACATCATCAGCGGCGGCGGCGGCAGCGGCAGCAGAGAGCATTAACCTCTGCCGGCCCAGAGCTGCCATTTGGGCTACTTTTGCGTCTACCCTCGTATGTGTCAACCGGGGGCCGGTAACATGGTCAGAGCCAAACTGGAGACTGTCACTCTGTTGGCTGGCGGCTTTTTGCTTTAATCATTTCTTTTTTTTTTCCTCCAATTTTTTGTGGCTGCAGTTGCAGCAGTTGATCCTTGAGCGGATCAACCAGTAGCAGCAGCAGCAGCGAACTGCTTATTATTTCTTATTGCATTTATTAAACGACAATCATAACCAAAGTCGGCATGGTCTTTGTCCCCGCGATTGATGTCGGGCCGACTTCGCTGGCCAGCAAAAAGTGTGACTCTGGCGTAGATTTGGTTTAGTTTATGGCTAAGTTGCGCACATAAAATCCCCTTTGCAGGGCAGCGCGGATTTCATAAATAATTCAACACTGGGATCCTTATACTTTGTTTAATTAAAAACGAAAACCTCTCCTCTCTCTCTCTCTCTTTCGCACAGGTTCATCAATGCGCGGCGGAGAATTGTGCAGCCGATGATCGATCAGTCGAATCGTGCAGGTAAATATATGTCGATATAAGAAAAATAACCATAACTATGAAATAGCGCAGTTTAAACAGAGAGAGCTGTCCCCCGTGTCAGTTCTGTTGGACGGGGACAGCACTTTCGTCGAATTTCAAACGCAATTTCTAATTATGTGCATTTTGTTCTCTCCTGTCTTGTCCTTGCGATTCTCAACAGTTTATACACCGCATCCAGGTCCCTCCGGTTATGGTCACGATGCCATGGGCTATATGATGGACAGTCAGGCGCATATGATGCATCGTCCGCCCGGCGATCCTGGCTTCCATCAAGGCTATCCACACTACCCGCCAGCTGAATACTATGGCCAGCATTTGTAATGCAACGCGAGCGAGGGGAAGGCGGTGGATGCATCAGCGGCGGCGGCGGCGACGGCAGCGGCAGCAGCTGACAGCGATAAAGCCAAAATCATAGCTTAAATTTACTACTTACCCAGCAGCAGCAGGACCCAAGCCAAAACCAAGTCCTACCAACAACAACATAAATCGAGTGGCAATATCAGTCAAGTAATAGCAAAGGAAACTGAAACTGTAGCAACAAATCTATCAAATGATATTAGCAACATCCCCAGCAACAACAGCAACAACAAATGCAGCAAACCGCAGCAACAGCAGCAGCAACAAAAAAAAACAATTTTAAAGAAACTATTTGTGTATACCTTAAAAACATAAATAACAACAACAAAAGGCAAAAAAAAACGATATTTATGCATAAACAAAATGAAACGCTTAGCTATAAGTTTAATAAACAAAACCCAAACACACACACACACACACTCAAACGGCAGCAGCAACAACAAATTGAAAGGCAAAGCATGAATTTAGAAGCCATCCCCCCCCCCACAAAAAAAAAAACAAAACTTTGATTAGAATTTGAAAACCCCGCAGTTGGAAAAGCCACCAACTGCCCCTTCACTTTACCCCAACCCCCCCAGACACCCCCCCAAAAAAAGCAAAAATTGATGAGAACGCAAATTCTTTGCTAGTTTTAGTTTCTTTTTTATTTAGTTATTTACTAAGTCAGTTAGAGCCCGCAGAGAATTGCAGGCCGATACTAAATATGGCTTAAGACGGGCAGCCTAAAAGGCAAAGCTTACACCTAAACATCGCTTACACCGCCAAATGGACAATGGGCACATTCAGCAGAAAACACTTGATCAGTGATCAGCATTGAAAAACAACAACACTTACCTGTTGGATATTGAATTAGGAAGTTTATTAGATCTTGAGAGCAAAGGTGTGACATTAAAAAGCTGCCTTTTTGTTAAATTATCCCTCAATTTAGTCACCCTATTTGCAACTAGACTATGGCATTTGGTCACATTTATGAGTTGAAGTTAGCAATTTAACAAACACAAAGTAGATGTGCTTTTAAAAAAAAATAACCGGTAGGTTTTAAAAAACACTTCTTATACCTTTCAAACTTTTAAGCTTGCCACTTTGAATAACAAAAGAAACGGTCACACTTAAAGATATCACAAAAATCTCTAAAGACTTTGCGCTGGATTGTCAAAGACTTCTTAAAGACTTAACTTCTTCTTTGAAAATCTATGAAGAAAGTTTTTGTCCAACATATTGGCCTTTCTTAACAAACTAAGTTGCGTTTCTGGACAATGAGTTTTCCGATTTTTTTATTCCATAAAAATCCATTTGGATAGGACATTTCAAAAATATCCTGTTAATCATCAAGCGGAGCTACAAAATCATCCAAATGATCATCGTTTTCATATCCTTTGGATGATTTTTAGCACCGTTGAATGATTAGAAGGATATTTTAGACATAACCTTGCCAAATGGATACCGGAAATCATCCAATGGATATTTTTTAATATCCTTAATTTTCTCTGTGCGAGCTAAGTTATTTTTACAGGCAGTCGACCCCTTGCGACTCCTTGAGCTCCATTTGAACTGAATACTAATAAAAATAATATTGTTTTGCCATATTTCGTCTCCATTCGATGAAAATCTAAGATCAATTTAAGATCAAATTGATGTTTTAAAATCCAAAAAAGGATATTTTATAATATTTTGTCAAATTTATTACCAACATCTGTCTTTTTCCTTTGACCAGGTCACCATCAAACGGTGATCCGAAACGACATTTTTTCTCTGTCTTTTCTCACCTCTTTGCACTCTTTGCTCAATCAATGTTATCTTCCTTTAGAATCTTCCGATAGAGTCTTTTGCGCATGTCTGCGTATACCTCATTAACTACAAGTGTGTGTGCGTGCTTCTAAAGCAACTACAAGAACCTAAAAATTTACATAGTTTTTCCAGCCAAGCAAGAGTTTTTGTCTAAGATTTTGAAATGAAGTTGAGTGGCAAATTATGTGGTAATGATGACAGATTTGTTGGATTTTACCCAAGCTCTGCTATCATTCGGATTCAATATGATCAAAAGTTCACAATTTCGACTTACAGAAACTTAGCTTAGCTCTTAACATAAAAATGTTGATTTGGGCCATCCTTGAGAGATTTCAATGACACCGCGAAATGGTTTTAGAAAGAGAAATGTTAACACGAAATCCTTAGTATGAACGTGAATACAGAAAGATACTTCTATTCAAACAAAGTAAATCGAATATAAATTTCCAGCTCTTATATTGGTTTATGTTATTTGCTAATGCAAGTAAAACCTTGCACATTTGGATTCATTTTACTTTATTCTTTCATTTAGCAAAACCAATTTTGGCCCATGTCCAAGGTTTTGGCTAGGCGGTGTTTGCGATACTGAAAATGCGGTGCTTTATGGTGAAGTAAGCAATCAATCAATTGAAAGGCAATATCTGCCTGTCTGTAAGTCTTGGTACAACTGCTTTTTGGCAACTCAACGGCTGCAATTCTCTGACATTTAACGCTTTGTTTCTCTATACATTTATGTATGTATCTGTACATATAAACAAATCGATAACTCTACTGTAGTCCGTAAGCCTACGCTTAGATTCTACGTTTAAATAAATTGAATTGTTTTCTAATTTTATGCAAAAACTTAAGCAAACCCGAAATGGAATTTTATCTTGACGAAGCGAAATGCGTGTTTTTTTTTCTGTAATTTTCTTTGTGTGTGGTTTTTGTAGTATTATTTTCTAGTAGAACACCTGATGGACCGTTTTGAATATACCTACTTATATGCATACATACATACATATATAGATCGAGCATAGGCACATACCGAGCAGTGGTTATGTATACGTAAATATATAAATAATAAATTATGATTACATTTAAATTGTACTTTTATTTATGTACCCCTAAGTTGTATGCGTTATCTTTAGTTAACTATTATTATTATTATTATGTATCATTATTATTATTATTACACTTACTTAATTAATGATTTAAACTGAACTAATTAAAACCGGAGAAGAAACACTGAGCCAGAGAATGAGAGAGAGAGATGATTTATTGATGAAAATGAAAAATATTTGAAAAAATAAAATTCCGCTTGTGTTTTGATTTTATTTTTAGTTTTTGGGGCGGGCCTTTTTATTGTTTGCCTCTCGCATGCTAAGGAACTGAATTCGACAATTGAATTTACATACACACAAACAAATATACGAAACTAAAATGGAAACGGATATACGTAAACGAAAGTATTTTATTTGAACCCTTTTGTGAGATATTTAGATGTGTGGACAAGTGAGTACCTTTTTTGTATCAAACAAAGCACAGCCCAGCACAGCACGGAACGGAACGAACTCTGAGCTTCTTTTTGCCTAGGAATTCCTCAACTATTTGTTTGCAGTCTCATCGAACACAAAAACAATCACTCGAATGTATACGAACTTCTCTAAGAATCCCCCAAACATTTACGAACTCTATGTGAATCTTTTGCACATCAAAAACTAAACACGAAACCCAAATTGAATCCAACCTTTTCACTATATACATACAGAAATTATACGATACGCTACGATACGAGCATGCATCGCTAGAAATATATTAGATTTTATATAGTGTAGTTAAATAATTCACCCAACAATTGACTTGAGAAACGTTTAAACGCAAAAATTGTACAGAAACGCCTTAAAAGAACAAAAAAAAAAAAAGAAAGAAAGAAAGCAAAACCAAATTAAATGATGTATACGAGTCTATATACAGAACATAAACTATACATAAACCTAGTTATACGATACAAATTTTTAAAAACAAAAGTAATTACATTAAAACATAAATATTGCTAAATTATGGTTTAAGCAAATCGAACCAAGTACCCGGGAATTGGTTTAAATGTTGAGTTTTGGTTTTTTTTTTTTTTTTATATATTTGATACTTGATACTATAAACTTTCTATCGATTTCAACAACATTTAAACTAATTCTGTCTGAGTTAACTGAAAACAAGCTTGTAAATGCTAATCGCTTGATGATGAATCAGTGTCTGTTTTGATATAATGCAGGTAATACACAAATCCAAACTGACTGTTCCTGGCACACGACTTCACTTCTGATCTCTTGGATGGGCTGTAACAGCCCTTGTTCTTAGATAAGTAAGGTGATATTAGTGTTATGATGGCGTTAAATTTTGGTGTGGGAAAACAATTCATTCTACACCCAATCATGCATCACCACAAATGGGCTTTGAGAGGGTTCTTTTCGTTTAACACAGTCAAGCACTTCCTTGAAATAGAACTTGAAGCTGAGTCAGGGCCATACAAATGAATGTCAGGGAAATTTGCTAAGTGGATCTTCGATTTTACATTTGTATGCTGTCTGTGTGCCAACGCAATGCAAACTCAAGTGAAAACGAAAGCCTACTTGCCGTTCACTTGTATGGCCTTTACTAATCTTGTTGTTCTAGACCTTTGCCAGTATTCCCATTTAGGGCAGACAAAATATAACAAATTGAACTGAATGAATCCCATTCGAGGTCCGAAGTTCGTCAATCTAGGATTTTCTCAAGCCAAGTACGAACTGGATGGAATTGAGCTCAGATTGATACCGATTTTATCTTCATCTTAGCTAGACTAAGACTTGTTTCAATAACTTATATTTAGCTAGAAATACGAACTCGACTTGATCCCTTAGTTGGTTCAAATAAAGAAGTACCTACATTTAGTTTATTTGATCTTAAGATCGGCTAGATGCAGATTACAGCCTAAAAAGGACTTCTTATAAAATGCCCGAACAGACTTGAAGAAAACTCAAAAATAGAACTCCCTTTTGAACCAACAAGTTCCTGAGAGCTCGAGGTCATTAGTTAGTAGACTCCAGCTTCCATCTTATACCCGCATTTTTGCGATTGTTTGGGAATTGTAAGGCAGCATCAATCTAGAAAACAGCCTTTTTGTATGGATACACACTTTTCCGGATTGCTTCAAGCATTTCAATCTTTTTTAAAGTTCATTTGAAATGGTAGAATCCGCAGATCGATATCAAACCAATCTATTTTAGCTAGAGGGAAAGATTATTTTCTATATTTGTTTTGTTAAGTTTGAAATATATTGGCCACTAGCAGCATACGTAACATGGCATGTCTTGATGCGCGGAATGCTACCCCCATTTTGAGCTATCAATGGGCTTGTCTCTCTTTGTGAGTGGGCTGTATGTGTTGCTAGTGTTGGTGACCAAGAAAGACAGCTTGCTTTTCTTCACTCACCGATTCAAGTAGCCACAACTTCGGCTCGCCTATGTGTGAAAAACACGAGCGACATCGGCTACCGGTGGCTATGGGCTGGTCAACCCTTTCTCAATGATTCTATCGTTTAGCTAGGGAAAGTGGCTGCATCCTTTGTTTGCTCAACACTGAATTCATCAGGAGTCGAATTAAGAATAGTATCCCAAGTTGCAATGGATCATAATCAACATATTACACAGAGTCAGTGCTATGGAACCAGTCGAAGAGTGTGTGTTTAATGCAAAATCGAATAAAAATAAACCCAATCCCAATTAAGTATATGAAATGAATATTAAAGCTTTGTTTTTCTGTTAAAACATCTTTTTTCGTGTCAGAATTTAAATTAAAATGTGATTTTTCTCGAAACTTTAATGTATACGCCGTAAATATTGAATATGATTATTAAGAGCAACTTTATTATTGCATTCTGATGGAGGAATATTGTACATTTTTGATAATAGTCTGTAAATAGCGCAACTAAATTATGACAGCCCAAGTACATATATAAATTTATATATAGAGAACTAACTGAATATGAAACGTAATGTTAGTTGGTAATTAAACAAAAGCGGAGCAAAAGCAACCCTGAGCATAGACTAAAATTGCACCAACAATTTATACAACTTACCCACGCGAGACAGCATCAAGTTAAGCAAACGACATACAAGTCGGTGAGACGGAGACGGAGAGAGCGTGCGAGCGAGAGCGTGCGCTAGACCGAGAGTTGGGGTTACCCAACCGGACCCCAGCTCCTTCTTAGTTGCAATAAATCTATATAAATATATATATATATATATATATATATATATATATGCAAAAAAACACATAAAAACTATGAATATATTTCTATGGAATAAACTAAATCAATGTTTGTGCGTGTAAAAATTAACTTTAACTAAATTCGATAGTTTTAAAAATCAGAATGAACTAAATATAAATTATGGATATATTAAAAGGAAAGTATCATTAAATTAATTAACTAATTGAAGCTTCTATGTAAAGAAATAAAAACAAAAGGAAAAAGGAAAAAAAATCCAACCAAAATATGAACTCGAGAGAATGAAGAATATGAGATAAATATTGAACATAATTTTCAATTGTAATAAATTATGAAATAAAAGATTATGAAAACCAAATCGGCAGAGTGTTTTTAATTCCAGGCGATGTTTCGGATGCAGGCGTAAATGATCCAAGAAGACAATGATTGTTCTATATTAAGTTTGCAGCGATTTGTGGAATCAAATATTTCTTAAATATCCATTGTTGAATTGAATGGAGGAGCACTTATTCTTGGTATCTACGGGTGGAGCTACATGTACACCAGCTGTGAACTATAAACGACTTTCATGACTGGAGTCAACGGAAATTTCTATGTGGACCCATCGATTATAGGTGGGTATGTGTGAAGTCTGCTAAACAAACTTTGCACACAGACAGCACACATACCTAATATCGTAGGTCCACATAGCAGATTTCCCTTCATGACATTCACTTGTATGGCCATCCATGTACATTTGTGAAGATTTTAACAAAATGAGTATGGAAACGTCTTTGGTTTCAATAATTTAAAAGCATGGTTTCGCGAGTAACTCAACGATATTCTTGCTCTGAAAGATCTGAAGGCATTGCTGGACGTATATAAACTGCTGGAAAAGATGACAGATTCTTCGTAGAAGAAATTGTGAAGCTGCTTCATCATAAGACGGCCGAATATCAACATCACACGCTTACAGCCTCATCGCACCTCAAACCTATAAATTTTTGAAGTAAATATGGTCCGTAGATCCCATCAAGAAGCCCAAGGCACCTTCGCAGGATTATGCCACGGCTTGAAGACTTTAAATGAATCGAAGATAAATGTTTGGATTTATTCTTAAAGGTAAGAATTTTAAGTAAGTTTTAAATCAAAATATTAAAAATCTAGACGTGATGGACCATTTGCAAAAATAGATTCGTTTTCAGCACATTGTAGGGGTCTTTCCCCTCTCGTAAGGTCCAGTAATTTATATTATCAACTCAAAAACATTCCAGAAAACATATGAGCAATTCAAACAAGTCTCTGTTTGGTGTCATTAAAAATCTAAAGTTATTCTCAATTTTCTTTCATCTTATGATAATTTGTACCGTAGGTACAAAGAGTACTATATGTTTGTGCAACAGTATTTAACAGCCAGAAGGAAGCATTAGCCGAATCATGCGACATATGCTTCTTATGTCTCCAAGCAGATTAAGTTTATTTTAAATTTTGGCCACGCCCCCTTCCGCCCTCGCCATTTAGAGAAAACGTCATATCTCCCACAGTTCCTTTCTTCTAGACATATTAAGTTATCAGAATAACTTACCGAATAGTGAAGATCGGATGAGCGGCTGTCGAGTTATGATCAAAAGACTGTTCGCTGCTGCATCGCAGTAGCAGCGCTGCCTTCAGCTGCTACTGCAGCATCAACATTTATGATGAGTGTATTATTTGGCTGGTACAGAGAATGATATAGTCCGGGTTGACCGACTTTCTATCTTGTTTTTTTCAAGAAATTCTAAAAAAAAAGTAAACAGGAAAAAAAAAGGAAATCAATCCGAAAAGCAATTGAAAAGAGGGTGTTCCCGGAGCAGGGTTCAAGTGATCCTCTTTTTTTGGGGATTAAAACAAAAAAGTGGGAGTCAACTCAATCTCCCCGGGTCGGCTCATGAATATCCGGGATTACCCTGTTTTCAATCCCGTTTCGGATTGATTCCATTTTTCAGTGTATCGTTCACTGCCGCCCTCAACATATTCCGATTTCATTAGATTTTATGCTGGCTACTGGCAAAACTACCCTCGCATTAGTCCGCTAATGTTTCAAGTCCTGTTTCGACTGGCCACTGACAACTGATGTGGGTTTTTGGTGGGTTTATGCTCCCAATTTGCCAGCTGTCAGCTGGTCAACTGTGTGTGTTTGTTGTTTGGACCCTAGCTGACCCGCTTTGGCCATCTAACAACTGGTTGCGTGCCATACCGGTAAATGGACTGCATATAGCTGTATCTCTTCCGCTTTCTCGACCAATATAATTGAACAATAATTGCCTGGGCACGCTTCATCTGGTCTACTTCCGCCGGGTCGATGGTTTCGTGACCTGCAGTCAGAGTGGCGTTGTTGGTCATAGGCCGAGTGCAAGCGCTTTCTTTGTTTCTGCCAACTGCCAACAGCTGCGTGGATGGCCAAGAAATTCAATTAATAGTAATTAGCCAAGGTGTCGAGCTGTTTGGCGGCTTGCTGGGAACTCATGCTGTTGCTCCTCGCACACACATGGACAAATGGAGTTTTAATCATTTTCCAAGTGTGAAAATTAGTTGCGTTTAAGTTGCCTATAATTAGTGGCCAGTCAGACATTCACACACATTGTGACACCCCCGCCCCGGCTCCTGCCCCCCTGCCCGCAGCTGTAATTACTTTTACGAGCTGTTTACAGCTGCTCCGAGTGCTCCGAGTGGTCATTATGCGGTGGCGTATACAATTTTTGCTGTCAATTTATGCAAATTTCTTATTTGCCCAAAAAGTTTGTTGTTGTTCCAACCGGCCACCTACGCCAAGTTCCTTAAATTCGAACCCCCCCCCCCCCCCCCACTGGTAATCTCTCCCCCTGTTGTTTGCCTGCTGGCTGGCCTCTTGTTTTCGAAACTTTAATTTATTTTCATTGCGCATTTTGATGCTCGTAATTCCCTCGTTATTGTTGCCTCCTGTCGTTTGTCGCCTGCTCCTCTGTCGTGGTCGTAATCATTGCTCCGGCTGCTCCTGCCGCTGTTGTTGTTGTTGCTGTTGTTGTTGTTGTAGTGTCACGCTTGGTGTTGGCATCATTACTTTTGCCATTGTTGCTGCTCTCGTTTTGCATATGAATATGATTTGAGAGAGAAAACATTGTAAACTGCGCTTACAAAAGCCGCAGGCCCAGAGCACCCTCATCCCCCCCCCTGACGACTGCCGACCCTTGCCCATTGCCCGCCCTGCTCTACCCGGGCCCTGACATTTGCCCTTTTTGTGGTGGTTGTTATTTTAATTTCATATTTTTTTTTCTCCCTGACTTTGCTGCGTACTCTCCACTTTTATAATTTCAAAACAGATTAATGTTGCGCATATGTGACACCATTTTATGCGACGGGTTTATCTCTTTTATGGCATCATCATCATCCTCCTCAACGTCGCTCCGGCGACTAGGCAAGTGTAGGTCGGTCGTCCTGTGCATTCAGTGGGGTTCAGCTGGGTCTTAAGTGGGATCAGCAAGGCATTGGGTTAAACGTTGGCCAGATCAAAGCAGGTGCGAGCATATTATGAGCCATTTATGGGGGAAGGAGGGATAAGGATTGTTTTTTTTGTTGTTGTATTAGATAAGCAAATGGTTTGGAGAAAGGGAATGCATTATGGATTGTTCGGATGTGCAGGAAGGGTATTATGTTAGAAATTGAAGCACCTGATCGTCCCATCTGTAGAAGTCCACTACAGAGGTCCACCTTTCAATGCCATTCCAGCTCCTAGAGGATCTTTCTTTTACACTTTACCTAATCCGCTTATGAGTTCGCCATATTAGAGTTTTCAAAAATACGCAGGGAAAACCCATTGAGAATCGTATTCTATACGATTTACCACCCATTACTTTATTTAACACCACGGAATGAGGGGAGTAGGATAGTGTCGGTAGGGAGTGAAGGCAGCCCCACTCGAGGGCAGAAATTTTCTTCTGAAAGACATAAAACTTAAATTTTTGTACACTTGCCATGCCTGTGACTCGACCTGACAACTCAACTATCTAGCGAGCTTAAGCTCAAATGCCGGCATCCTAGCCCAAACGATTATCAACCACTCAAGCTGCATTGTCTCAAATCAAAGTAATCGAAGTGAAGCTACAAGCGACGATAAGCCAATTGGATCAAGCAGCAAGTGTCTTTTAGATTTCTTCTTTTTGTAGCATTCAGCATTTTTAGATATTAACCTCTATTTAGGAAATCAACACTTAGCGTAATGCTTTCGAGTGGTATTTAGATTTCTGTATCTAGTCAGCTAACTGTCATATAACCCTTGCCTTGGTCCACGCAGAATATAACTTTAACACACGCCTCCTTAACTTTATTTTCTTTCTACATGCCCCCTTTTGGTTTTCCACAGTTTGAACCTTTTCTCTTAATGGTCAGAATTAAACGTTCGTAATCAAGATCTTTTTACCTGAAAACAACAGAGGAAAGTAAAGTTCGGCTAGGCCGAAGTTTGTATACCCTTGCAATTCGTTTTTCTAACTAATTTAAATAACATTTCCAACATTCCATTGACAACAAATAAGTTTTTCTTACTAAGACGACTTTTCTGACTCTACTTTTGTATGACAGCTATACTATTCAGATATCAGATTTCGACCAAACTTGGCGGAATCATGTAAAAGCATTGCAATCTAAGAAATACAAAGTTTGGAGGCGTTTTCTTTGAAAACAAAAAAGTTTTTCTCACCAAAACTAGTGTCTCGACCTGTCATTCCTATGGCAGCTATAACCTATAGAAAACAACAAATTTTTTCTCACCTAAACTATTTTTGTAACCATACTTTTCTATGACAGCTATACTATATACATGTCGGATTTAGACCAAACTTCGCAGAATCATGGAGAAGCATTAAAAACTAGTAAATACAGAGTTTGAAGACGTTTCCATTGATAACAAAAAAGTTTTTCCCCCAACAACTGGATTTTCGACAGATCCGATCCCGCCGGTTCCGACAAATGTGCAGCGTATTTGTACCAGAAGCCTTCGTGCAAAGTTTGGCTGCGATAGCTTTAAAACTGACGAAGGAGATAGCATAGAAACAGACGGAAAGACGGACGGACAAGGCGTATCATTACACATAATATCCTTCGTTTAAGTCTAATCAAAGATTTAAAGATATTATAGATGACGCATCTGGAACAAACCGAAAATTGTTAGCCAATGTCAGCTTCAAGGAATAATGGTGTTTTCTTTCACATGCGTCATCTATAATATCTATAAATCTTTGGTAAAACACTTACTGCGTTATGTCAAAGATATATAGATATTAATAGATGAAGGACGAGGATTAAATCAGAAATTCGAAGCCAATGTTGGCTATCAGAAATAATCGGGTTTTTTTTACATGCGTCATCTATAATTTCAATAAATCTTTGGTCTAATGAAATCTTAAAAATTGTTTTCGTCTTTTGACCATATTAATCTTATCTGGCCTATTCCTGATTTTGATTAAACTATGCAAAATTGAATTACCTTTTTTAGAAAACTGTTAGTGAGATTCATGTCTTTTCTCCGAATATCCAATTATTTCCACTTACCATTTTAACCGAATCCATTTTTTGATATCACATCTCATATCAATTTAGATCTGAAAATAGAATAGTTCTGGAAATTTCACAATTTTTGTTTCACAGTTTTTGCTACAAGAAGTCTGTTGAGTTACAGTTAGTTTGGCGCTTATTTAAGGTCTTGGCTTTGATTAGATGACAGACTGCAACAAATGGAAAGCTTATACATCATCAAAGATTCTTCTATCGGCAGCTTAGCTTTAGAGTGTTTTCTTTTGCCTATATGTAATCAACTTTTGGAAAATAGCAGGCCCCGATTGCAGTCCGTCAGGAACAGGAGAGGAAGGAAGCATCTCCGACCACACAAAGTGTATATATATAATTGATAACCGTGATGCGCTCTCAGTAAATTTAGCCAGGAGTCAGTCGTACTAAACCCAACCGTATAAGCTATGAAGTCGCTAGGCTGAACAGAAATGTTAAGTTCTTAATAGGATAGGGCTCAGCTTTTATATCTAAAGCGGTACGGTTCAGAGTAATATAAAAGTCGGAATTCCTGCCTTGAAGCGGTTCGGTTCAAGCACGGTTTCCACAGATTCATTGCCCTTTTCAGTTTCATTATCAAATTCTCATATAGCTGTTCGCTTTCGAACAGAACTGTCTGGTGTTTAAGTTTTACCTAATCTGATTCCATGTTTTTTACGTTTTTCTTGTTGTTCGAGAAGCGAGACTGAAGAAGTACATCAATTCCCAACAGCCACAAAAGCTCTTCAATTCAACTTAAAGTCACTCACTGGATGGAATCTTGAAATGAAATCCTAACTCAATAAGCGCTTTTAGCCAATTTGGCATTCATTTGGTTTTAGTTCTCCCCATCTCCATCCCCATCCCCAATCTATTTAGCAGCATTCTCCATTGTCTTTCCGCTGTGTAATGCGATATGCAGCCAATTCATTCATGTCGCGAGCGTTTGTCAATCTATTCATTCATTCACTCATTCGTTTGCTCGCTGGTTCGCGACAGCCTCGAGCTATGTACCCAAAGCTCCAGTCCGAGACTCATTAATGCACTTTGCATAATCGCAAAATCATTCAGATGATGACGACAATGCCAGACGCAGAGCAGGAGTAGAACCGCACCAGACAATGGGCCCAAGATGGGTGCGTGGGTGTGGGTGCCGGGTTCCAGCCGGAATGAATTGAAATGTTTTCGGATAATTTAAATGACTTAAATTATGTAAATTGTCGCCGCAGACAATGGCAGGGCCGGGCGAGATGCATGTCGCGCGAAAAGCCAGACCCGATCGCCTGGCCCGCACTAGATTCACTTACAAATTTAATTAAGCTCAATTGAAAGTAACACCACGGCCGCCGCCGCTCCGCGACAATCCAAAACTTTGTTTTGACAATTGATTCAATGAAATATTTAGTGCACTGGACGTTGCCCGCTGGTGGAGGCCGGTGGACGCTGGTGGACGCTTGTGGACGCTGGCCGCGTGGGCAGATGTCAGACAGCTTCAATATGTCATGACGTTGACTTTTGTCTCGATTAGCTTTACACTTTCGCCGGGGGCATGTCGCGTGTACTTGCCCCACATACGGCATTCCTGGCATAATTCTAGCTGAATGTATCTATGCATCTGCGGGATGGATTCGTGTCTGTGGCGGCGTGTCGGCGTATCCATGCTGATGTCTGCATTTACATAATTGAATTTGTTTGCCAGTTGGCGGAGCTGTCGATGGCCACGGCCCGGACTTGAATCTCGATCCGTGCGGGAGGCATCAAATTGACAATTGCCAGTTCCGGTCGTTTGCAGTTTGAAGTGCCATTGATGATGCCGGGCCGCAGCCCTCATCGCAGGCAGCCCGGCAAGCGCAAAAATCAACGCAATTTGTCAATAAAAATGTAACTCGACCACAGATTGTGAAGTGTGCGAATGTGCTCGAAACAATCGGCGGGCATAAATTATAGTCCATATAGGCGTATTGCGTATGCGTATGCGTATGCCGCTCCGCGCCGGCCTCTGTGGCTGCGGGTTCTCGTTTGTCAGTTATTTTGGTATATGGGATGTGCACCCGGGCCTGGGGCCCGCTTGACTTTAATGCGTATAATGATTTCCAATGCAGATTAAATGATCCGATTATGGTCTACTTCAGACATTCAAGAGATCTGGCTAAAGTGTGTGCAAGCGGGCCCAAAATGATGCGATTTGGAGCCACATGCTGACGATATTTAAATGCAAACTTTAATTCTTTGGCGAAAATTTGATCAATTTAAGTGAAAGCAAATAGCTGGAAGGCAAATATATGATGTTTGGGGAGAAAATGATTCCTTTCACTATATATATATATTCAGGCAACACAGCAAATATACAGCTCATAGCTTTAATAATAACACTAGTTGACATCGGAAAGGTAACTTTTTAACCAGAGAAGATAGCAAATATTCCAGGTTACATAATGTACCGCTCTAACCACTCTAGTGGGAATTCCAAAGAAGGATCGACGGTTCTAGTGAAGTCGGGGGGTTGTGCACTACCATCACCGCACTGTCACTGCCGCCCATATCCAAATGGCTCCAGTGTCCTTGCTGACGACAACTGAAGAAGTTGTAATCGCTGCAGACTACCTCCCACCACGAATTCCATGGACGCATGTTGATTTTAGCCGACTTATGGACCAACTTGGACAGAAGTTTATTGTATTAGAATACTTTAACGCCAAACATCGATAATGTGGCAAGTTCAGAGCAGAAAGCCGTGGTACAGCGCTCTTTAATGCCATCTCGGGCTCGTACGCCCAGGTTCTGGCCACTGGACGCCTGAACTATTACCCCTCCAACCGAAGAAGCACACCCTCAGCTATAGACTTCTTCATATACAAATGGTTTCAAGCCGGTCAACTCTTTGTGAAGGAGTAGTACAAATTATCCTCAGATCACTTTCCAATTCTGCCCGCTATCCACACCTCCCAACTAGTATCAGATGCCCTTCACCAATCACCTTCGCTGAGTTGAAAGGGGAAATCTAGGATCTAGCGTTGATAAGAGAGTCTTACCCAAGGACCTCAACTCACGGCGACTCCAGCAGAACACCAAATTCTCACATATTCTTACTAAAAACTTACATTAAGACACCTATCCATAATCGGTAAGCCCCAATGGACACTGCCAAGTAATGTTAATACCTAATACATACTACACACTAGCATAAGCGGCCGATAAATGGAAATAAATTACACTTTTCTAACAAAAAGTCTTCAAAACCCCGTATTCACTAGTTTTCTGTGCTTCTTCATGGTTCTGCTAAGTTTGGTCGAAATCGGACAACTATAAAGTAAAGCTGCCATAGAAAAGTAAGGTTAGAAAAATAGTCTTGGTAGAAAAAACATTTTATTTTCAATGTAAAACCTATTTAAAATTGGCATGTGTTTATTTTATAAGCTTTCGCACAAATCTTTCAAGTTTAGTCAAAATCGGATGACTGTATCTCATAGCTCCCATAGGAACCACGGGTCGGAAAACTAGTTTTGGTATGAAAAACTTTTTTCTTTTTAATGGAAACGTCTCCAAACTTTGTATTCATATGTTGTCTATGCTTTTTTATAATTCTGCCAAGTTTGATGAAAATCGGACAACTATATGGTATAGCTGCCATACAAAAAATTGCTCTGAAAAACAGAAAAACTTTTTTGTTTTTGATGATAGCATTCTAAAATTTTGTATTTGTTTGTTTAACATGCTTTTAGCCAATTCTACAAGTTTTTGTACGAATCGGATGACTATATCAAATAGCTCCCATAGGAAGAATCGGTCGGAAAATGTTTCGTTGTGGGAAAGAGATTATTTTTTGAAAATATTTGTAGCGAGCACTTGCAAGGGTATAAAAACTTCAGCACAGACGAAGTTAGCTTAGTTTTCTCGCTTGTTGATTTCTCTGAATAATGACTTCTAAATGTGTTCAATCTAAAGTATTCATTACGCCTGATGGAAAAGTAATGAACTGAAACTGCTGCTTCTTTATAAAGGGATAGTAAACAGACTGCAAACAATCCGCATTACAATTTTAAACAAGGAATACGCATTTGTAATGGGAATCCGAAGGCAGTACGGCTCTAGCATACATCTTTGATTACTTGTAATGCAGGATGTGAGCGCCCAGTCTACAAAGTGGCCATGCACATGGCAAAAGTAAACCAGTAAGTATGCGATTATTCTTATATTTTTATTTATATTTATTATTCTTATATTCTTATATTCTTATATTTCCTTCATACTGAATTCAAAGTAATGAAGGAGTAATTCTTTTTCTGCAGCTCTCATCAGGAGAGGATTTTATGTATTACACTGGGAGCAACGTCTCTGCCAATAAAGGCAAGATGACGTTAGTTTCTTGTTATCTAATTTGACATCTTTGCTATGCATTCCTTTTCCTGACAGATCATTCTACTCGAATTGGAAACTCCAACACAAATGAATGGGACTATTCGCTTCTTTTGATATTGGCCTCAGCACAAGACTGTTTAGTCCAATTAGGGCAACGAATGACCAAAATACCGGCAAGTGCCACAGTTTGTGGCAACTGTCAAGCCTTTCTTAAGTGAATGCATTTTGCTCTCTGACATAATTAATATCCAAGTATTTAGATTGTGATGCTTAAGGATTTGTGTTTCAACTAAAAGCAATTTGATTTGCATTAACCCACCACTTCACCCCCTAACCTCCACCCTTCCGCTACCCCATTGAACAATTATATAATTATTCTGTACATCAGCAATTAATTTTAATGCATTTAACTGCAATCAAAAATTGTTTTTCTACTGCTTGGCCATATATACATATATGCTGAAATCTTTCAACTAAAATTTATACAAACGATGTCAAGGCAGTCGCCTGCCACGCCCACTCAACGCCCAGTGTCAGTTTTGTCTGCCCGGAAGAGTGGGGAATGGGGCGGGATGAAATGTATTGAAAAACGGGAAAGTTTTCTATCTGCATTTTGTATTGCAGATGTAGCGACAGGATACAATAGAATTTATATTAGAAACTGTGGAGAATGTTGCAAGCAGAACAAGAAATTTTACAACAATTGCAAATGTCTGTGGCTAAAATTTTGCGCATGTCAACAAATTTGTTGCTGCTGGTGTTTGGTTGTCGGTCGTCGGTTGTCGGTTGTCGGTTGTTTGTTGTGTGGGCAATATTATAAAAGTCACAATAATAATTTCTTAAAATCTTCACATATTTCTGGCTGCCAACTAAGAGCAGTGGATACACATGCGACGGCGACGTCGGGGGTGGGGAGAGTGCAGCTCTGATGCTGCATTTTATTTTATGCTTCCTTCCGCTCTCAAGACAAAGTTTTGGCTGGCTCCGTTTGTGTCCCCCAACCCCGACCCCATCCCCAACCCACATTCCACGAAAGAGTTCTCGGTGGGGTTGTTTATATATCCGCACTTAATGCTTAATTCGGTTACAGCTGCTCAGCTCTGATCTGCTGTGCCACGACATTGTTGTTGCTGTGCGTTCAGTGACTTGGTCGTGGCTGCTGCCATTGACAATGACATCATCATTATTGCGTGCTCAGGCTTCAGCAGCAGGAGCAGTGGGAGCAGGAGCAGCGGGAGCATCTTCCTTGTTTGCCATCGTCGTCGTCGCCGTCGTCGTCTTGGTTGTCGTTGTTCTTGCCTGTCACATCTTTGTTATATTTTTGCGCAAAATAAATGAAGTAAAGTAATATTATTGCACTTAGACCGCATTAAGTTGTACGTGGCAATCTGTGCTAGGATGACGGAGCGAACGGATGGAGGGGGGTTGGGGCTGGGTTTAGTTTTGAAATTTAAGTGCCAAGGATTTTCTACGAAATTAGCCCAAAGAAATGGTTCGGGCACGAACTGAAGCTGGTGCAGCTGGGTGATAATAAAACCATAATCAAGTGTGCGGACATTGCGTTTCTCTGCCTCTCTCTCTCTCTCTCTTCCTGCCCCTCCTTCCACTCTCCCACTCTCTCTCTCTGTGTGTGTGTCCTGTGTCGCCAACCCACTTAACAATGGAAAATTGCTGTTGACATGATTTTGCACTTTCGCATCGACTGCATTCGGCAATTAGATTTGTCTCTGTTGGTGCTGGGTTCGTGTTTTCGCAGCCATTGCAAAAGTGCAACGTTGCATTGCGTAATGTGCGGCTGTCAATTTGTTTGAATTATATCAGAGAGCCATTGCCCCCGCCCCTGGCCCCTGCCCATGCCCCTGCCCTGCGGTGAGCGGAAAACGCTTTTAATAATACTCCCCCTCCCCACACTCCGCCGCATCCTCGTCGTCCCGTCTAGGTGTCATTTATGCAACAGTTTGTGTTTTATGACACACGGTCCAACTCCATGCTCCGAGGCCCGAACCACTTGACCGTTTTTGGTGGGCTGGTCGCTTTTGCAGGCCATAAAACAAAAATATAATTATGACGAAGGTATTTTTTTTGTTTTTGCTCAACTTATGGCCAGCTTTTTGAAAGGCTGGTGGTGGAGGGGGGGAGCCGTCTTCAAGTGCGGCTTTAAGTCTTAATAAATATATATATGAAGCGTCAGCCGCCGCTTAGTCGTAAAACGGCATGGCTATATAAGGAATAGAGTTTAGGATTTAGCCAATGAGGCATTGCAGGCTCGGGGCATACACTAACAACGCTGCGGTTTAGTTTTGAGAAAGATGCAGCACTTCTTAACTGGAATCCAGAAGATGTGTTTCACTAAAATAGCCATGATGAACCATGATTAAAAAGTGATTTCTATCATCTGCGAAATGTCTCGGACAAATGCTCAAAATGTGATTTATTGAAATATGACTTTAGAAAGACTCGCAAATGAATCGAAAATGAGTCGAAACTGCTCAGAAGTGCGGGTTAAGCACGACTCTAGTAAAAGAGTCGCAGCTAGGATGCCCTTTTCTACCGACAAGAGTATCATTGAGTACTCGAAAAAGACGATTAAAATATTATATAAAATGTTTGTTGTTTGGCGACCTTTCTAATTGTTAGAATATTGTTGTTTAGCCGGCTCGAGGTCGTGAATAAAACTAAATGAAGTTATTACTTTTCTTCCAATATCTACTTTCTCTCTAAGAGATGTCTGTAAAGATGTGCAACGTTCTCAGTATCCGATTTATAGTTCAATCTCTTGTCTGTTGGTGTGTTAATTATGTGGAGCATTTCAAGAGTAAAGCGTTTTCGGTAGTTGTTCTCTTGTTGTAAGATTGTTGTTCCCTCGAAGTTTGGTGAATGTCCGCTCTCCATACAGTGGGTGGCCAGTGCAGTTTTCTGTATGGTCGTTTGGTGTCTAAGTTTGAAGTCCGATTTATGTTGTGATAACCTTGTTTTTAATTTAGACGTGGTTGTTCCAATGTAAAGCTTATTGCACTTATTTTCTGCATCTCCATTGCATGGTATTTTGTATATTACATTGTTCTTGTCTATTGCTTCAATTTTGGATTTCGTCTTGTTGTAAATATTTCTCAAGGTGTTTTTGGGTTTGTGGGCTATATGTATGTTTTGTTTGTTAAAGCATTCAGAGTTTGCGAACCGCTCTGAAAGCTTCGGTACATAGGTCAGCGATCTAAACGATTTGGTTCCTGTTTCAACTCTGGGTTTGGCAGTCTTATGTCTCTCTATCATGGTGTTGATAATCCTCATGGGGAAGTCATTATTCGTCAATATCGCCTTAATTTCGGAAATTACGTCATTGTGGTAAATCTCGTCACTGATGTTCAGCATCCTTTGAAAACAGCTCACAGCTGTATTCATAATCATATTTTTAGGATGTTTGGAGTAAAAATTGATTATTCGTCCTGATGCTGAGGGCTTTTTGTACCATTTTATTTTAAGTGTGTTTCCATGTCTGTTTATTAAAGAGTCCAAATATGGTAGTTTACCATCCACTTCTACCTCCGTGGTGAATTTCAAACTGCGGTGGAACGAGTTTAGTGCGTCTAGTGTGTCTTTTGTTTTTGTAGTGTCCCTGAAGACGGATGCCGATGCGCGTCCAAAATATATTGGAAGAAAAGTAATAACTTCATTGAGTTTTATTCACGACCTCGAGACGGCTAAACAACAATATTCTATTATATAAAATGTTTGCTGGGATTCGGTATTTTTCAAGCACTTCAACTCTTTAAAATAGCCATCGATTCAATCGTTTTCAGATCATTAATGATTCTTATGTCAGAATGCTATCTAAGCGACGACACCAGGGATAAAAATAGGTACTGGTTCGGTTCAGTGGTTTACACAGATTCTGAACCACTGGTTCGGTTCACACGCATGGATTTCGAAGCTAACTGAACTGCGGTTTCGGTTCGGTTCAGTGGTTCACAATCGAAATATGATTTCTGTCTTAATTTAATTCCCATAATCTATTTGAATATCTTTAAAATTCTTAAAAGAATGTCCAATATTGATTTTGTCAGATTTCCTGGATTCGTCTATAAGTTTCTAGAGGAATGCCCTTCGAAAACAGAGAATGTTGGCTAGAATAGAATACTTACAATGCATGCTTACCCTACCCTACTTATCATATCATATTTATTGACATGAAAAAAATCTCTCTTGGCTATTCCTCTTCAGCGAGCTGAATCGAACACATCCGTTTCTATTTATGGGTTTAGGTTCGGCTCAGAAATTCTGAAAGGAATTGTGTTTTCGGTTGACCAGCTGGAATAACAAATTTAAACAAATTTTTTTTTAATCGCTTCTTTTTAAATACAGTATTTATTATACCCTGTTCCCATTGAAAATGGGAAAAGGGGGATCATGAAGTTGTGCGAATGTATGTAACAGGGAGAAGGAAAATTTTCCGACCACATAAAGTATATATATTCTTGATCAGCATGAACAGCCGAGTCGTTATAGCCATGTCCGTCTATCCGTCTGTCCGTCCGTCCGTCTGTCCGTCTGTCCGTCTGTCCGTCTGTCCGTCTGTCCGTCTGTCCGTCCGTCTGTCCGTCTGTCCGTCCGTCCGTCCGTCCGTCCGTCCGTCTGTCCGTCTGTCTGTCTGTATGAACGCGTCGATCTCAGAGACTATAAGAGATAGAGCCACAAATTTTTGCACGAAGGTAGATTTATGCTGTACGCAGATCAAGTTTGTTTCAGATTTGAAAAATTCCACCCCGTCCCCTTTTATCCCCAAAAAACCTAGACCTCCTCTAGAAATCCTAGACCTAAATAGCCGTCAGATCCACAATTTCATCAAGTTAGAGCCTCGTGGTTTAGTATACATCAAGCTAGGCCCAATATCTATCTATTCTGAAAAGTACAATCAGATCGGACAATAAACACCGAAGTTATAAGCGAAACAGTTGAGCTGATAAGAGCACCCCCCCACTTGTTGGTCAGGACTAGAAAAAAGTGTTGCCTACATTTGGGATAATTTTATTAAATTCAAAAACAATTAAATGAAAACAAATGAACAGGGTATTTTGTGGTCGGGAAACTCGACTGCAGCGCCCTTACTTGTTTTATTTTCTCCAGCTTAGAATTCAGAAAATTATATTTTATAGTTACAGGGCAGTTATTTTGGACATTTTTTTCTTCATGCTAACCTTCGATTGAGATCCACAATAAGGACTATCGCCTAATATATGTATACAGACTAAAGCTCTTAGACTGGATTTGCGAAACTTTAAGTGTAGACACTATCTCATCAATACTGAATTCGCACAGAATCATGAGCTTAAAGTAAGGTTGAGAATCAGACGGAGTCTTGAGGTGGACTAACATCATTCCTCTTACGGGAACTATGTTATGATGGTCTGATCTTCGAGAGAATGAAGGGTATGATTCGTTTAAAAGATGTATGGGACATATTAGCTAATTGCACTCCTGGCAACACTATACACTCACACAAAAATTCGCCCTACTAATAAGAAATTCTCCGTCCGTTCTAAGTTTCAGGAAAATATGTCATACTTAAGAAAATATTTTTCTTCATTTTGGAGGGAATCGCCTTAGGACGGATCTCATAGGAGAATTTCTGATTTTCAGGGCGAATGCTTTATGAGTGTATGAATTGACAGAAAGATTGACTGACTGACTGATTCGCTGCCTTTTTGGAAATGCAAACACCCCGTTTCGTGTAGGGCAAAAAGTGAAAAACCTATTGTAAATGTTATGTCCAAAAAGCAACAAAACTCTCATAAAAAGCACAAATTGAAAGCAGACGCAACGAAAGTTGGCAACACAAAGCGAGCCTCAGAAGTGCCGCTTGCAGCGCGCTGCAGCGGTGCCCAGTGCCAGGTCGCTGACAGACAGACCGACCGACGGACGGACAGACAGACAGACAGACAGACAGACAGACAGACAGGGTCGACAGTTGGACTCTTGGCCAAGTGCGACTGCCAGTTGTTGACCATTTGGTGGGTGGACACCACTTTAATTAGCCTGCGTTCGAGGTTGCATTGAAAGTGCCGACTGAACACGATGAGATAGATAGATGGACCATGGATCCCATGGATGGATGGATGGATGGATGGATGGATGCCTCCTGGATGAAACGAACGAGCAAATGAATGAATGAATTCTTGAGTGGTTTGCGTTTGAAGCGAGCCAATGATGATTTGGTTTTGCTGTTTTTATTTCTGGCTTCTTCTGCCGGTGGAGATATCTTCTGATTGCTTTTGTTGTGGCCATTGTTTGGGGCGGCCCTGCTCCTGCGGCTCTCTGCTCCTGCATTTGGCGCGTAATTAATTTTTACAACAATTTTTCATTTCGTGCCCCTGAATGAAACAAGCCAACGAGAGCAAAAATACAAAAAAAAAAAAAGAAAACAAAATGTTTGCTCAATGAAAAGTGCCAAAAGTAATTAATTTCATACGAAATGCAACGAAGCGGCACTGAAATCTTCCCTACTTTTTGGCCAGGCGGCATCCATGTTGTGTGTTCTTGTCACTTGAGAGTGTGTGAGTGTGCGTGTGTATGTGTGTGTGTGTGGTGGCCCATGTGGTGCAAAATTACTCATGCAAGGCAGAGCAAGTCGATTTCTTTGCCATATTTTCCGTTGTTTTTCCTTTTTGTCGCATTTCGGCTGATAATTGCTTTAATTTTCTATTAATAAGCCAACAGGGCGAACCGTGGCGGGGGGCAGGGGGTTGCAGGGGCTGCTAACAATTAGCCGCTGTGTTGCCAGCGACTTCTGACATGGGAGGGGACAGATTTCACTTGAAATTACAACGCGACGACAGCGGCAGGTTCCTGGGCAACGGCAAAACAACAAACATGGCGACAGTTGCCAGTTGCCAGTTGTGGCAATTAATAATTTTTCGCACAGCTCGCAGCATACGCGATTAATTATATAGCGGAGAGTGGTGGAGGGGTGGGGAGGGGGGACGGATAGTAGAGGCATTTTCGGACTGCAGTTCCATTGAGCCGGCTGGCCCCAAAATAGACAATGAATATGGCCGGTTCATTCATTTTCCAATTAATTGAAGCACGCGCGTTACTTTCACTCGCTCTCGCTTTCACGGCACATGCGGGCGGATGGAGGGGGTGGCGAACGAGGGGCGTGCCCGGCTTAATGGCACTTGAAAATCAAATTGGTAAAAGCAATTAAATGACGCCCCAAGGACACATTACAGCAGCAACAACAACGCAGGCAGACACCCACACAACACACACACACACACACACGAGCACATGATTGCCTATAAAAAAGAAATTCTAATTATAATTTAACGCAAATTCGTTGTCTGTGCCATCGACATCCTTTGCGTGCGTGTGCGTGTGTGTGTGTGTGTGTGAGTGCTTTAAAAACGCTACCAAGTCTGGTCCAATATTGTTGCCCAAGCCACCCCAAAATAAGAAGGACTCCTGGCGGCCCCTGTTGCGCGACGACGGCCGCTTTTGTTGGCTCAGTCCTAAAACAGTTGCCGCACAATGCGCCCGTCAATTGCAGGCACATCCCACTGTACTGCAGCTGACAGCTTCCTTCGTCTCCGTGCGACTCACCCAGAGCCGAGCCAAAAACCATTCAGTCCAAAGTCTGGCCCGCTTCCATTCACCATTCACCATTCACCATTCAGCCAGGCTGTTCGTTTTGCGCTAGATTTGAAGTTCATCATCTCCCTGAGCATCGTGAACGCTTCGCTTCGCAAATTGGTTCCATATCCAGAGTCCTGTGCCCCGCCCCCAGTGTCCTTCCCCCCAGTCGTTATTGTTGTCTACTCCATTTATTGGCGGCAGCGGTGGCGGCTCAGTCGCATAAATCTGCGAGACGCCATTTTGTCTTGTTTATTAAAATTAAAATGCATATTTTTTCTGTTTTGTTACATTCGACGACTATCACAAATCCGACCACATTGAATCGCTGGAACGAAAGTCTTATTGTTTGCGTTGATTTCGATGCGGGGCTGGAGCAGCCTAGCACAAAAATCTACGAGCTACAAGCAGAAACTTGAATCCAAGACCATTAAAAGCTTAAAGATTATGATTCAGAGTTAACAGCTTGTGTGATTGTCTAAGAGAACTGGGAAGTGCTATCGGAAAAGCATATGTAGCTTAACATCAGAAGAAGTCGCCTTACGTACAACAAAAAACATTTGAGGAACACGAACTATATCTTGATCTGACTTCAATGCAAGTGAATACAAATGGAATTCTGTGAAGATGGAAAATAGTTCAATATTACAAAAAATACAAATCTCTATTCTTCTGGACATATTTACTTTTCAAAATGATTTCAATCTGCAACTGCAGCATCAAAATTCTTACTGTGCATACACTTTTGTTGGTATCTTCTATTTTAATATACACTGAAAGTAGACGTTAGTCCGAAACAGGACTGGAAACAGGGTAAGGCCGGATATTCTTGAGCTGGGCCGATAAAAGATTGATTTGATCACACTTTTTCCAATCCTAAAAATACGGGAAAGTTAACTTTGGCTCGCCCGAAGTTTGTATTTGAAGGACATTTCCATTCACAACCAACAAGTCAAAACTAAAACTACTTTCAGACTCTACTTTTCTATGACAGCTTTACAATATAGATGTCCGATTTCGAGCAATCTTAGTGGAATCATGGAAAAGCGTAGCAAAATAAGAAATACAAAGTTTGGAGGCGTTTACTTTGAAAACAAAGATGCTTTTCACACTTTAACTAGTTTTTCGACCGATCATTCTTATGGCTGCTATATGATATACTCATCCGATGTGGCTGGTACCGATAAATGTGCAGTGTAATTGTACCACAAGACTTCGTGCAAAGTTTGATGAAGATAGCTTTCAAACTCATGGGGAAATCGCATAGAAACAGACAGACGGATAAGTCTATATCGACTCAGCTCATCAGGCTGATCAAGAATATATACACATTATGTGGTCGGAGATGCTTCCTTCTATGCGTTGCAAGCAACTGAATATATACCCTGTAGAATAGTATTCAACTTCAGAACAAGAAAGATATATAACAATAAAGAAAGTCGGTCATGTCCGACTATAACATACTCTGTACCAACGAAATTATACGCTCAGCATAAATTTTGATGCCGCAGTAGAAGCGGAAAGCAGCGCAGCTACTGCGCTGCAGCAGCAAACAGTCTTTTGATCATAACTCAACACCCGTAGATTCGATCTTCACTATGGCGTATCGATAAGTTATCCTGGTTACAAAATATGTCTAGAAGGAACGAATCATCATTTTTATACCCGTTACTCGTAAAGTAAAAAGGGTATACTAAAGTCGTGCAAATGTATGGAACAGGCAGAAGGATGCATCTCCGATATCATAAAGTATATATAATATATTCTTCATCAGCATCAACAGCCGAGTCGATATAGCCATGTCCGTCTGTCCGTCCGTCCGTCCGTCTGTATGAACACCTAGATCTCAGAGACTAGACGAGCTAGAGCAACCAAATTTTAGTTGCAAGATAGTATTGTCTGCAGGCAGATCACGTTTGTTTTTTTAAATTTTGGCCACGCCCCCTCCCGCCCCCGCAACAAAAAAATTTTGAATATCTCCTACAATTTGTAAGCTATTGTGGTTTTCGGTTAGGTTAAGCATTTCAGAAAGTAAGCCGGTTCGATTCGTGGTTCGGCTTACCAGCTGGAATAAGTGGCTCGGTTCGGTTCGGAATTGTCGACATTTTAATGATATGAGAATAGATAATATCGAGCCCCTGATCACATCATCGAAAGTCTTGGTACAATCATGAAATGCGTGTATCAATCCAAAATTCCTCACTTTAAGGTCGAGCTCATCCTATAACCAGATCCGAAAAATTCGAAAGATACCGAGAGCAAGAAAATCTTTTGCTTCAACACAGTGAGGCTAAATGGGTAATGGTAGCAATGCAGCAAGAATAAATGGATCTCACATTTAGTATGCACCTTAACATACACAATTTCCACAAAAATCGGATAGCCAATGGCGGAGTTATAAGGACATAACTTTTTGTCATATATTTGGGGTAAATTAAAAAGCGTTGCATACTTATCAGTGCTGGCCGCAAAAGCACCACTTTTGCTGTACATAATATTAAAATGTTAACAGTAATGTCAATGATCTGTTAACTTACATAATTAAGACTTTTACTCTTGCCCTGAGTAACTGGTAATCCGAGGTCGGTCAGGGCCAACTTTTTCAGGGCTAACTTTGGTGTGATGAGAAAATGCCGTGTCATGATATTGCAGCCTATTTCTATTGTTTCCAGGCAGATGGATTTGTTTTTTATGAGATATTTAACGATTAGGATCAGGATCTTAGCTTTATCTTGTCTTGTAATTCCCAAGTCTTCTTTGCTTTGTAGTGTTTTTTGGTCGCTGGTGCCTTTATTTATTGTACAGCAGAGAATGTTGAAGTTTTTTGTTCGAATACGGATGAAATTCCTATTTTTTTTTTTTTGTGCTACAATGGTGCCTAACACTTCGTTGACTTCTTCGTCAAAAAACACCTTCAAACCTTGGGAACCCCTTTTATTTCAGCAGTCTGCTCCCACAATATCTCATAACTTGGGGAACTGAATCAACCAGTTATGCGTTTCTCCATCATTCTCAATCAATCTTTCGCCTGTGAGTGTGCATTTAGAGCCTTGCTTGGAGTCTTCCCTGAACCAGGGCCACATTTTCATGTCGTTACAATAAACCAAATATCCCAGCCATGCTTAGACATAGTGTATTAAATTATAGCACATACCGAAGGTCGTGAATTCCTATTTTCTCATTTTACGTATTGCCCGTTTTTCTCGAGCCGCAAACAAGAAGCACCGAGAACTCCTCCGGCAGCGGCAGCAACAACAACAAATAAATGAAAATTGTCTAAAAGCAGAAAAATAAACTAAACTCGCAAATTCGCATTTTTGTTGAGCACGCAGCAGCCCCGACACCCGAAAGAAACCTCAACCCCAGCAGCCCACTCCATGGCATCTCATTCTCCGGCATCTCTCGGCATCAACACCGCCAGCAACAACAACAACAGCAACAACTGGGGGGGAAAAGGGCAACAAACGGCAAAGAGACGCAGAGCATACAGAAAAAAGCGCAAAAAGTAGCGAAAAAATAAGAGAAATTGTATAAATTGAAGTCCTTTCGGACCATATATCACTTTACTTGACAGAGCAATTCCCTTATCTTTGAGAAATCCTGTCGACTGGAAAGTGCGCAAGGACGCGGCGCGCAGGCAGCGCCGAGGCGGACGACCAGAACGACAAATGCGGGCCGTGCCCGGCTCGGTAAAAGCTGCTAAGCTGGAGTTTAGCAAAACCCACACACACACACACACACACACACACACACAGACACGGACACGGAGCGAAGGGAAATGGCAATGGCAGCGGCTCAAGGTGGAGACGATGGCAGCCAGGGGGAAGGGTGGGCGTATGCCAGCGGAAGGCGTGGCATAGCTTAAGATGACAGCGCGCGCGGTTTATTTGAATTTCTTATTACGGGGCAGGACTGGCTGCTATTTTTAATTTTCCCGCTATCCTCCTGAGGGGCGAAATCCTTTCAGCACGAGGGTCGCCCTGCTTCTGGGGCGGATTCAATTAGAGCACCTTTTTATGCAAATTTCTACCGGTAAAAGTTCAATAATTGGCGATGTTCTACAAGTCAAATCAATGCCGTCAGGTAACAGACAACGAAGCGGCCCTCCTCCCCGGGTGAGTTTGCTATTTGCCTCCTTGGCATAATTCAAAATGAAAGACAGGCCGACAACTGGCGGTGCCGTCTTGGGGTTGCTGGTGAATTAGTTTTCGTAGCCTGCGGGCGCGTAGCTGATAATTAAAAATGCAATTTTTTATGTATAGAATGGAAAAAAGAAACCCCCCCCGGAAAAGCAAACCCAAGACAATGACGGCGCGGCATCTTTTGCGCATCTGACGCATAAACCAAAACGCAAAATGTCGCCCCTGGGAGTACTCCCAGCAACCCTTTGAAAGTACACAGCCAGACCAATCCGGGCAAACAAAACAACTTCATTGCGAATAGGGGGCGGGGGGGTGTGGGGGTCCTTTTGCATTATCCTCCCAGCCAGTGCAACAGCCACTGCCACATCCACTCGCACTCACCTCTATCTACCTTCAGCAGTGGCCCGAAAATCTTAATGGCAATTTGAGCTGATTTTCAATGTTACATCAGGGAGTTGGCTGGCTTCTTTGCCTGGGCTGGTCTGCCAACTCTTTATCAAGCCATTAGGTGAACCCAACCAAGCCGGGCTGATTGAGCCATCGATAAGCCGCCGTTATGTGGCCGACTGTTCAGCCACCTGTCCCGTTGGACGCTTAGCAGGCAAATTCGTGGCTCTCTGCCTGGCATTTTCCCACATTTGCTTGAGAGAAAAGTTTTTGCCAGCGATTGCGCTCGACTGCGCGGCTTCATTTTAATGAGGCGTTAATTAATTGCGCCGCTCGCGCGTTTTGACACTGCCCCAACCCAACGGGCCCCAAGTCCCGGCCAGAAAAGATTTATTGTTCTTAACCACTATTTGGGGTTTTTTTTTTGTTTTGTTTTGTTTGTTTCTGCTTATTTCACAGTCTGCAGTCTCCGAAAGTGTTTATTAAAAACATTAAATCTGACATAATTGGAATGTATGAGACTAACATTTGAAAACTACATTCAGCATTTGTGAAATCTGCTCAATTCAAATCAAAATTAATTGTGAACCACATAATTTGTAAGACTAAAGCTGTTGAGCCGGTGGAGACTTTGCGTATCTAAGCTTAGGAGTTCGGACTAATGGTCATATATTTAGCACATGTTAACCAGATTCAGTCTACACCAGGTAAAATAGCCACAGCTTAGCCACATAAAGGTCCATGTTGCCTACGAAGAAGTTTCGAATGGATCACTTTTTGGAATGAATACGTACCAAGATTGTCCCACCCAGCTACAGGCCTTCTGTCTAACTTCGTGAATAAAAGCCAATGGCTTTTGCTTCCATTTTAAATTGCAAATTCATCGCTCGGAGGCATCGAGTCGGCTAAAATGTAGGTTTCAGTGAATGCTGCAGTTTTCGAGGTCCTGGGGTCAAGTCCCAGTTTCTGATGTCTCCCGTGCCACCGCACCGCCACTACCACCTCCTTTCCTCTAAAGTTTTTTCAAGACTAAAATTTAGCTCAAAAATTATCGAATTTAGACCGGGTTTCATTTAAGCCTTTCCGGGAACAACCCATTATTGACACCGCCTTGGCTTGAGTTGAATCCGAATGGCTGCATTTGTTTGTCAGTGCACGTTAAGTTGGAGCCTTGATATGTTTTTACCTTTTGAGGCTGTATATAACTACTCTGCTAAGAAAAAAATAATTTGAAATCAATCCGAAGCGGGATTAAAAACATGGCTATCCCGAAGCAGGCTTCAATTGATTCTGAGAATAAAAAAAAAGTGGGAACGAAATCAATCTTTCCGGATTCTATTCTATCCCGGATTACCCTGTTTTCAATCCCGTTTCGAATTGATTCCCTTTTTTAGTGCAGGTAATTGTTCGGTACACAAAATAAAAAGATCCAAAATTGGTCCATTTGAACTGGATATATCTTTAATATACTTTTAATCATCCAACGGAGATGACAAGTAATGATCAATTTTCATGTCTTTTGGGAGGTTTTAGATCTCCAGTTTAAATGGAATACAGCGTTATTTGTTCTCAGAATTTGCGATAAAAATTATAATTTTTGTTCCAAGAGCGAAATTCTTAATCAAAGTATGAATTTTCGATCCCGATGTTCTTGATCCAAGAATTTTAATACTTGATCCAAGTACGAATCATTCTGAAATCAAGCACAATCAGGGATGCAAACCGGTTCTGAACCGAACCGGTTTTGAACCGAACCGAACCGCTTATTCCAGCCGGTGAGCCGAACCGCAAACCGAACCGGCTTCCTTTCAGAATTGCTGAACCGAACCGAAAACCACAAATAAAAACGGTTCGGTTCGGTTTAGTTCTCTGACTGAAATCATGCCTAAAATCAACTAAGGTCATGACATAGTAGGACTTGTCAGAGTAAAATCCATGGCTAAAATTCATAAAAATTATGTCATGAATTCAGGACCAGCCCTTTCATTTCTGAGCTGATTCAGCTATGATTCAGTTCTGAGCCTAACTTAAGGGATGTGATAAATAGAATAATTAAGATGCATAATACGTATTCTTTTCTAGAAAACATTCTCAATTTTCGAGAGTATTCATCTAGGAACTTATAGACGACTCCTGGAAATCCGACATAATAAGCATTGGACATTCTTCTAAGGATTTTAAAAATATTTAAATAGATTATAAGAATTATATTTCAAAAGTGTTCGACAAGTCACATTACTACAACAATCATAATATTTCATAATGTGCCTTTGTGAACCACTGAACCGAACCGAAACCGCGGTTCAGCTAGCTCCAAAAACCATGTAAAACCACCGAACCGACGGTTCAGAAACTGTACGAACCACTGAACCGAACCAGTCCTTATTTTCGATTGGTTTGCATCCCTGAGCACAATAGTTCTTAAATTAAGTGCTAATCATGCTCAAGTTCAGAATTGTCTATGCCTGCGGTCTTACGTATCACAAGCTCTCTGACTTCTCATTTTACCTAAGCGAAGTTGGCATAGAAACAGATGAAAGGACATGCTGATCAAGAACGTATATACCTTATGTGGTCAGAGATGCTTCCTTCTAAGCCTATGCACATATGGGATATTAAAGAAATTGTAAAACGTTCATTAAATAACGAATTCTTATTGTTATTATTAGTTAACATATATTTGCCACCGCACAGAAAAGTATTCGTCGCCATTCATACATGCGTCCACAAATGAGTGCAATAGCGCAGTGAGCTGAGACGTCGCCGTCGTTGAGTGCAAGAGGTATTGAGTTCGATCGTCGACAAGTTCTAAAATAGGGGTCTTAGAGAGCTGCGTAAAAAACCGCATTGAAAAAAACCCTTTGATACCACGGATGATAAATTCAATAAATTCTTCAATAATAATCTTAGGTGAATTCATTATAATTCGCAGTCGAACGGGATAAACCGAAACTCCGAAGTTCATCAAAGCGGATGATTCTAGGTGACATCGAAGCTGGGCTACAAGTTTTTTCGAAATTCTGTTAACACCAACTTACTTTCTCTCTTCAATGTAAGACCCCGACCCCTCCCCTGCGCCCCCTTTGGGTCAGTTATAAGAGACTTTCAGTTTTCGTACCACTTTCCAGGCAGCCAGCAGCACTTAAGTAATTGTAACTACTTCGTCTGACTGATATTGCCTATTTCACAAATTATTATGAGGCCCATTTGGAGGCACATTCGGTGCCCCGTTGCTGTCGTTCGCCGTTTGCCCTTTCCGAGCTGCTGTTGTTGTTGTTGCTGTTACGCCTGTTGTTTAACGGCTTGATGCAAAAAAAAAAAAGAAACGACGCCAACGATGGCTATGAGCCTCATCGCATTCAATTATTTCGGCATTGTGTTTTCCTCTCTGACTGTCTGACTGACTGTCTGTCTGCCCCGGCTCGGTGGCAAAAAACGAACGCCCGCAGCAAGCCGAGGCGGGGGCGGGGGCGGGTCGAATTGGTGTTGGAACCGTTGTGGTGCGTACGCCGGAGTTTAATCTTATCAGCGTGTTAAGATCGCCCACTGACATTGCGTACGTCCGGGTCCAAAACTACTTCATTTGACTCCCTCTCCGGCCCGGCCCTCGCCGGTGAGTGCGAAAGCGTATTGCATAATTTCACAATTTTCCATTTGATGCTCGTTTCGTGCCGCCGCCGTCGAGATGTTTGTCTAATCAACTGTCATTTGTTTGACGGTTCCCTGAGGGAAGACGACGAAGCCGTTGTCGCATCGCACCGAGACCGGGAACGCACCAGGACGCAGGGCACAGCATCGCCATCGCCAGCGCCACTCTTCTTGATTGCTGCGGGGTGTGCGCCAGTGGGAGGGGTGGGGGAGGATGGGGTGGTGGCAACAAAAAAGTTAAAAGCCAAACGCGCCCCGTTTGCCGTTTCCCGGTGACAATGACAACAAAACGTAAACGTAAAGCCAAATGTTGTTTTCAGTGAATTTGATGACTTTTATGTGCGTTTAGACAAGAGATCAGACGTTTAAGATGGCCATGGGGTTGCCCCATTGTCGTTGATGTTTGTTGACGGTGGCTTTAGTGTTTGTTTGTTCGTTTGTTCGTTTGTTTGATTGCGGCCATATCAATTGGCTTAAGGCGCTTCAAATGATTTCTAATTAGGCAAAGCGGGATCAAGTGTGCAAGGACCTGTCACTTGTTTTTCAGTGTTGTCAGTGTTTTTGGAATATGAGCTGGGGCTTGCATCACCAATTGTGGATGATTTGGAGGACTTTCTATTTGTGAGTTGTTCTCAATTACAATTCAGCCAAAGTTTGGAGGCTTAGAGAACAAATCTGGCTGATATAATACAGTAATACATTGTTGGTATTAAGATCGATTTGAAGCATCGTAAACATGTATGCATGTATATACTCTGTGGGAATTGAACCAAAGCGCTTACCATAGGAAAATAAAAACGTTGTAATTCTGATAAATTTGACACACACTAAATACTTTTTTGGATCTCTTCAAGACTTTAACCCTGTCGACTGGAGACTTTCGAAACCACTACTTTGAGCCATGAGCTCATCATAACCTCTATATGCTGATAACTAAATCGTGCCGAAAGTGATTTACTAGAAAATTGTTCTGCTGTCATCAACACAGATTTTCACCCGCCACAGCACACTTCAAAGACCGAAATTGAAGCTGCTTCTATCTAGATCGATGCACCACACAATTATTTGCTGATAAATGGGTCTGGTTGAGCAAAACATCACTGGGCTGTTGAACTGCAGCATGACCGCATTAATCTATTACTTATTAAAAGTCTGTTTTTCAATGAAGAAAATAGAGGAAAGTTAACTTCGGCACGGCCGAATTCCCGATTTCTAACTAATTTGAACGACATTTCCACTGAAAATAAACAAGTTTATCTCACTTAGGGCCGATTTCTCATCTTTTAAATAGTTACTATGTGTCACATAAACTAGGATTTTGCTGTTATTTATGTGACAGATAGCTCCATGTAGAAGATTAGAAAACGGCCCTAAGACTACTTTTCTGACTATCCCTTTCTATGACAGCTATACTATATAGATGTCCGATTTCGACCAAACTTAATGGAATCATGAAAAAGCATAGCAAACTAAGAAATACAAAGTTTGGAGGCGTTTTCTTTGAAAACAAGGAAGTTTTTCTCACTAAAACTAGCTTTTTGACCGATCAATCCTAAGGCAGCTATAACCTATGGCCATCCGATTTTGCCACAACATTGAAGAATTGTGCGAAAGAATATAAAATAGATAAATGCCTATTTTGAAGCGGTTTACAGAGAAATCAAAAAAGTTTAAACTACTAAGACTGTTTTTCGAACCCTACTTTTCTATGGCAGCTATACTATAGACATGTCCGATTTCGACCAAACTTGGCAAAATCATGAAGAAGCATAGAAATCTAGTAAATATGGAGTTTGGAGACGTTTGCATGGAAAACAAAAAGTTTTTTCTGACTAAAACTAGATTCTCGACTGATCGTTCCTATGGCAGCTATATGTTATGGTCATCCGATCTGGCCGGCTTGGACAAATGTGCAGCGTATTTGTACCAGAAGACTTTGTGCAAAGTTCGGTGGCGTTAGCTTTAAAACTGGCGGAGGAGAAAGCATAGAGACAGACGCACGGACAGACAGACAAGGCTAAATCAACTCAATTCGTCAAGCTGATTAAGAACGTATATGCTTTATGTGGTTGGAAATGCTTCCTTCTATGCGTTACAAACATCTGGACAATTTCCATACACCCTGAGCAAGGGTATAAAAATAGTTATTTTATGCCTTTTTTGTCGCCTCACGTTTGATTCTAAATATGCAGCAATGCCTAAAATGCTCCGTAAGCTTTGCCATTTTACCATAAATAGATTGACAAACGAACATCGATTGCAAATCATTGAATTTTATATTCAAAATTTGTACTCTCTAAGAAATGTGTTTCGCAAAGCACAATTACTCTTATTTAATGGTCTTTAAAATCTACCCATAAGTCAAATGGTTAGCTTCAAGAAGGGCTCCGGTAGAGAATCTGCTTGAAGTCCTGTGAAAGTTGGCAGGCTGGTCTCCACTTACAAGTTCTAATGAGAAATGATAAACTGAATACTTGTACAAACGCTTTTTGACTCCCATTAAACTGCATGTAAATGAAATTCGAGAAGTATGTCATCTGGAGGCGTCACGCATGTACATTTGTGTGTACACACTGCAATTTATCATAACCCAACCACATTTAGCGTATGTTTTGGAGACCAAATTCAAATTCTTTTCCAAAAAAAAGCAGGGCAACTGCAAAAAGAGAAAAGAAAAAAAAAAAACAAACTAGAACTACGGGGAAAATCTCCTCTTGAAATGAAAACAATGCAAAGCGCAGCAGTTTTCGGTTTTCAGTTTTCGGTATTCAGTTCTCTACCTTTGTGCCAGGTCTGCTGCTCGACTGAATGGGGAATGGAATGAAATGCAGCAGCAGCCCGAGTAGAGCTCAGCTGCGTTGAGTGGAACGTCTGTTTCTAGAATTGTTCGAGGGGGAGACGCTGACTGAGCAGAGCCACAAAAAAATGTCTCCTTCTGCTGCCCCGACTCCGGCTGTTGTTGTTGCGTGGGCGATGCTTTAACAAACAACAGAAGCTGCTGTTTCCCGTTTTGTTGTTGATGAAATAAAATCCGCCTTTTGTGCATTTAATTTTTGAGAAGGCTCGAACAAAAGCGCAGGCAACAACAAAGGGCGTTCCCAGCAACAGCAACAGCAACAGCAACAACAACAACAACCACATCACCCACAACAATGCTTGCCGCTTCACAATGGGCAGCAGGACACTCAGACAATAACCTGGATAGGTCGTCATCATCTAACAAAAGGACACCAACTGCAGCCTTGCAACTTGATGCCATGCCCTAACGTTACGAAGGGGTTGGGCTGTCCTCACGCCAGCAGCACAACAACAACTTAATTATTGGCACGCGTTGCAATTTTTCGCATTGACTTTTGCGAACCTGAGAAGCGCCACGTGGCGTATGCGCAACAACAACAACAAGAACAACAATAACATTAACCGCAACCAAAACTATTAAACAATATCAAAAGCCCTTCACCGAACGGCACACAAAACAGCTCCCCGCACGCTCGTTTCGCTCGTTTCCAGTCAAGAAGAGAAAAAAAAACACAAACCGAGATGAAATGGTTAAAGGACTCGAGCTGAAATGGCGCCAGAAAATCTCAAGACGCAAGATATTGTAAAAATTACATCAACGGACTTAGCCCAGATCCTCTACAGAGTTTCGTTCGCATTTCAACACCCTGCACCAAGGGGTGGAAAGGGTATGATATGATTGAGCAAATGGATGTTACAGGCCGACGAAAGCGTCTTCTTTATAAATATTCTTGATCAGCATTCAATGCAATTTTCTGCAATGATTTTTCTGAATTTCGATATATACAGAAATCAGCTAGACTTATCAATCTCAACTGCATTAAGCAAGATGAGAGGAAATATGGTAAGGTTATTAGCCATGCTCACACAGTATAAGTGAGAGAGAGAGAGAGGGAGAGAGAGAGAGCCTGCAGGCACCAAAGAGAACTGAAAACGGTGCTTGTGTTGGTGAGCACGAAAGACTGCTGTTGCTTTACCTTATTTTCAGTGCTGCTCTCTCAACAATTCCCAGCTGAACTACTGAACTATCGAACTCACTTACTTACAGGGTACATTACCGTCGGTCTTCGCCGCCCATTCTTGCCTGTTATCTTATGCAAGCTCGCTCGTGTATTCAATGTGAAAATAATTTCTTTATCCTTTTTATGTGCCCATTTGGCATGTGCCGTTATGCCAAAGCCAAAGCCAAGCCGCAGCAGGAGAGCGAGGAAGGGGTGCCGGGGGGCCGGGGCCATGCTGCCGACGTCGGCGGGTTGGCCCGTTGTAATAACATCCCCCAAATGGGTCATTTGCGTATCCTCAAACAGCGAATAAAAATCAGTGAATAAGAAAAACAGGAAGTGTCAGAGGACATCCGCATGTTTGTTGTTGTTCTTGCCGTTTTTGGCATTGTTGTGTGTGTGTGTGGGTGTGGGTGTGTGGGTTGGACCATAAAAGGACCACAGTTTTTGGGTCTCAATACTTTTGATTAAGAGTTCGACATCGTAACGCTGCTAATTGCAAACGACGCTCTGCTTCACGATTTATGTCGTGACCGAAATGGTCAACGGTTGTCCTTATGGTCCAGCTACGCTCCCTGGTCCCCGGCAAATGGGCAACCTCTAAATGGGCATGTCTACTAATTATCGAAGGGCGTGCATTGTGTGAGTGTGTGTGTGTGTGTGTGTAGAGAGTGTCTGCGGGAAAAGGTTTTTTGCTGTTTGGCAAAGGCAACGCAAACGCATCCCGAAGTGGGTGCGGGTGAGTTGAACAAAAGGAAGCTGAAGTATTATCGATGAAAGTGGGATTTGGCTAAAGTTACAGAAACTTGATTACATTCGTTGTGGTCAATACGCAGAGGATTATGTGTGTGCCAAAGCAGCCGTTTCGATTTAGATACGCAGAGGGAAACAGCAAATGCAATGAAGCGAATGGGATGGGCCCATCGTCATTTCGGGCCATTCTAATTTATCCATGGAAATTGAAGTACATTTTGACTTCAAAATACATCGATTTGCTCACGAGCTAGATGATGTATCAGAAGACAAAAGGGGAAAGATTCATGGCTTGTTATGTGTCGCTATTTTGCTATTTAGAGTGCAGATAATGTTTTGAAAAAGGGAAAAACGGGAGAAGGCCTTTTAACATACATTTTGAACATAACAATCTGCGATTGAATTCCCCATAAAGAATTCCAAATAAGCATTTCTAACTCCATTCATGCCAAACTTAATGTATACCTCAAAATGTTCCTTTATAACTTCTTTCTTTCTTTATAAACAATCCAATAGTTCTGCTGGTGCCAAGAGGCTACAAGCCCTAACGACCTGATGCATCACCAAGCTTTATTCCGTCGTTAACGACAGGTAACGCCTTATAGCGCTAGTGTGCATAGTGTGCAGCCATCACAAGCGCTGGAGAAACATATATGTCGATGTTTTTGAAGTTTGAAAAGTACAAATTCAATGATACATCTATCTTTTTATATGTTTAGAGAACCTGGCGGCTACCTTAACCTACTTAGATTGAAAATAAATATATAATAACCTATCAAACAAATTATATTCGTATTCTACGCTCTTGAGCTCAGCATCAAACATTACATTAAACAATTTAAGATTCTGTGCTGTTGAACCCAGTTCCGATTAAAATCTGAAACATTATTTAAGTATTTTTTGAGAAACATTCAAAGCGTGACAATCTTCGGTTTAAGGGCGCAGCGTTATTCCGATATCCTAAAACTCCTTTTAGAATCTGTGAATACTGCCGGAATACTTAAATATTTGTTCATACTTTCTTATTCTACTGCGCTCTTTTTTCATCAGTTTGGTAACAACACAAGCAAGTGCTCCAGCAAAAGGGTGTATCCTCGTCGTTTGATAGATACTATGTAACTACGATACAGTTATACTCTCTGCCTTGTCATGTATGGGTAAACCTTCTAGTCTGATATCTAAGCTGAATGTTCAGACATGCAGAGCCTGTAGTCTCTGGACTGGACTGACGGACAGAAAGCCGGCCATGGATACGTAGACCTCGCTGACAAGCGGGCTGTGGGATGATTATCTGTGAGTCAGTCAGTCGGGCTAAGGAAGGATCTAAGAGCAGAAGATTTTAATAGAGATAATCGATCTTAAATGAAGTCTTATGGGTCAAACCTTTATGCTTGTGATGATCTGAGTGAGAGGAAAGCATAATACCAATACCATATTTCGAGGAATCCAGTTCTAAATAATACCCGGAAATATGAAGCATTTAAAAGTTGCTTAATAAATATCATAAGCTTATTTCTTAGCGTGGATAACGATTAAAATAAGCCAACCTCCTAGCAGACCTACCTGATTTCCTCTCTCTCACCCAATTAATGCCTGATTCCTGATCCCTCCAGATGCATTCCCTGGCAATAATTCCATTTCAATTGCTGATCCAAAATGGCTGTTCTAATCCCTACAAACCAGTCATTAGTCAAAGACAAAGTGGGGAAATCTCTAAAACTAATCGATAGATCTGCTCCGAGAAGATCCTCGACACTCTGGGTGAAAATGTGACTTTCTAAATGCGCAAATGTAGTGTTTGCCTAGCATCCAAAAGCCGGCTGCCAGGCTAATCCTTTTTTTTTTTGCCGCAATTAACAACACATACGCATGTCAACACAACAGCGGGCAGCGCTGCCCGCTGCAACCCGATGGCCACAACATGGCCAACCCCTCGCCCTGTCTGGGGGAAGATTAATGTGCCGGTTGCGTTCTGCTGTGACTGCCGCCGCGTCTTGGCGACTTATGGAAATTCATCATTATCTCCGACTCGGCGGCGAGTGTGAATGTTCCGAGTGTTTAATGAGTTCTCAAGCGATGTTCAATTCAACTCATTAGCTGCATTTTCCTCTTAGCCAAAATGTGCAAATGCTGCTCCGTCTTTCGCTTAGTTTCTTTTGCATACATTAGGCACGGATGCGGGCTGGGGCTCTGGCCGGGCCTCGGTCTGTGTCTGTGTCTGTGTCTGTGGACTCGTGTGCGTATTTGTCATTGTCAACATTCGTGTAGAACATGGCGATGGCTATGGCTCCGGTGACGCCTTCTCCTTGCAGCTGCCCAGGCTTTCACGCAGGTGATTAACATAAACGCCAAGTGTCATGTTTTGCACTTTTAGTCCGGGTCCTAGTCCATTTAAGCCATTGGCCACTCATGATAGCTCCTCGGCTAACAAATTGTCTAACTGTGCAAGCGGCATAATGGCCATTCCGCCGGCCCCAATCTTGGCACGCGCTCTCACTGCCAAAAAAAACTTTGGGTCATAAATCACGGCGCTTGCCAACGCAAACAAACAAACAATTCCCCCAGTCCGATCCGGGATCAACCTCCCGGAACCGCAGCTAGGCAAACAATAACAGCTCGGTCCGACCACCTTGATAAATTCAAAAGCACGCACTTTTAATTTAGGCAAATCCTCTATAGGATATGTGGCCACTATATCATCCATTGGCAGAAGTCGTCGCACCCCCCTCCCGGAAGAAGGAAAGAAATCTCCATAATATATGCCGGAACATATTCCGCACACAAATTGCACAGCGAGCGCCCTGACCGTGGTCGAAAGTCCTGTCGTCCCGCCGTACGGCGAATTGCAATATTATAATTCAAATTTATGCAGCCAAGAAAACCCTTTTCACACGCACTTTCTTATCGACGCCACCCAATTGGGTGTGGGTGGAGTGGGGGGTTGCCCACTGCCAAATGAAAAACCGAGAAAAAAGAAACAAACTAGGAAACGGAAATGAAGCCAAACGGAACAGGCAAAACAAATTTACAAAATGAAAATGCCGCACTGACACACACACACACACACACACGAGTCGGCGCCAAGGGTGTGAGTGAGGGACACGGACAGTGGCAGCATCCCCCACGGTATTCGTTTGGCGATTTGCCTGTCACCCCCTCCACCCAACCCCATCCCCATGCACCCGTCTAACTCACCAAATATCGTTGCTGTCGCCGGGGCCGCTTGTTTTATTTATTGCTTTTTTAACCCTTTTCCGTTGATTTGCTTTCGCCGTTCGATTCTTGTTTCGGTTTTTTTTTTTTTGTATTCTTTTTGTTTTTTCTGTTGGCATTGAAATCGAACTAACGGCCTACCCATGGCCCAGGCGCCAGTTTCACTTTTGCGTTTTCCAATTCCAACGGCCGCTTAATGAAGTGAACTGAAAGTCCATTCGAAATGCATCGATTTTTAGGTGTCCCACAAGTTTCGATTCAGGCAAGGAGAGAGAGAGGGAGCATTGCGGCTTTTAGTTAAATGACAGGATTTAAGCATTTGCATAAACCCACGGAAGAGACCAAGCCGATAAATGGGATGATTGCATCTCAAGTTCATTCAGTTCAGCTGCACAAGTGGTAAACTTTGAGAAAGTATTCGTTTATCAAGGGATAGAAACATGCTCTAATACTGAAAACAATCTAATGAAAATATCGGGACTATCTCAATTCAAAGCGGTTACAATAAGAGGTTGATTCCGGAACGGATAAGACCACTTAGTCCCGTATTTAGATTTTCCCGAACTAGAGCTAGTCCCTAAAATCGAACTGAACTTGAAAGACTTGATTAAATGTTGGAAGGAAGGAACACTACCATGCCTTACCCTACTGGCATTTGAGCTCAGGTTTTTGAAGACTGAAAACACGTACGTCTGCATCATAGCGCAAGCGACTATATCGAGAGATGGCGATTTCATAGAAAACATAGTTTAAATTGTGGCACTTTGAAATTATTCGAATGGGAAGACTACTGCAAACTCATAGAATAACATGGGTAAACTAAAGTAGTCGAAATGTATGTAACATGGCAAAAGGAACCATCGCCGATGGCAATAATTTACGATTTGGAGATCGATGAGCAATCCCAGGAAGACAAGGGCGGTGGTTTTCGTACAGTTTTGAAGCGTTGAATCCGAATTAATAGATTTGCATGTAAATAGTTAGCCAGAGTAAACCAAATCAGTCAAGAGGTTGACTTTGATTTCGATTCTGATTTTGGTTTTGCTTGACAGATTTTTCTACAAGTTATTTGAATTCAAATCACGGGCACAAATACCCCTTAAGCTAACAACAATGTTAATGCTCTGTTAATTAACATAAAGGATAGTACATGTTAGTTCCCCTGAAAATCCCAGCATTTTGAAGTCGGGCAGGGTCAATTTTTACTCACGCTCTCTTTTCCACTTAAGAAGAGCACCAACACCCACACAACCCCAGATGAAAGAAGCGAGTACTAAGTATCAAGTACTTACTAGAAGGTACTCGTACTTAGTTTTTGTAATGCATATTCGAGTACTTGGAATCAAGTACTGTGTTTCGAATGCTGTGTATGGCGATTTGGGCATACAGAGTGCTTGGTATTGGAATTTCGGTATCCGGTAATAGGTTTAGAGTACTTAGTATGGAGAATTTAGTATCGGTAACATAGTATAGGTTACTCAATATCCAATTTTTAGTTTCGTGTATGTGGTACAGATTTCTAACTATGACAGAAGGAGTTACACACACACACACACACACACACACACACACATTGAAGTGAAAGTTGTCTAAGGCCCAGCTTAGGCTGCACTTGTCATGAATTGATCACAAGTCCTTTGCTTTGGACATAGCTTAAGGAACATCTTTTTTATTGTCAAATATACTGAATAATGACTCCGATGCAAGGAATTTCTATTGAACCTGAGGCTATGAAGTAATCTATGTATATCTTTTTGTGGGGCACACACAACTTTTAACAATTTAGGTCTCTTGCAGTTTTCTAAGACTTAAGCTAGCTCTCTCAGTATATTCCACTCTCCCACCCAGCTCTACTCGGTGGGAAGTAATTGAGAAATTTTTGTTTGTCATTTCTGCTGATTTATGGCTAAAACTCTGCGCCCAAGTTATGTGACATTCAGCTGGCCAATTGATTGCAAATTCCCATTAAACGGTCAAGGTTTCACTGACTGACTGACGTTTGGCTAATCTACATCTACAAGACTTTTACAGCAAGTTGACATTTTTATATTTCATTTAATGCCAATCCTTAGCCCCGGCATCGTGTGGTGTGGCACCCACCCGAAAGCCCCGCCACAGCCGGCCGGAGCAACTTCATTACAAGCGGATTTTAGATTTCGCGCGGCCTGTTAATTAAGATGGCATGTTTGTTGCAGTTGCCATGCCAAAGTTTACAGCTTTTTCATTAGTTATATTAATTAAATGGCCGGCTCGCACACACACACACACACACACACACACCACCGTTAAACTTCGTCACCGGCGAGAAGGCAAGGCAACTTTTTTGCTGTTGGTTTTTGCTGGAGTGGACGCGATAGTATTATGACTTTGTCTTTTTACGGATGATGTATGATGGAGACGGTGAGGGGGGGGACTGCTCTGCAGATGACCTCATTGGAACACACACAGAGTGCCGGGAGGATGGGGGGGGAGGCGACATGCAAAAAACCTGCGCTGACCAACTCGCCTCCATCTGCCCCATGTGCCTCATCTTTGGCTAATAATTTCAGTGGTTGTTGTGGTTTCTGTTCACTATTTTTTCGCGCCGGCTGCATAATGGCAAAAGTTTCTGCACAGCTCGACGTTGGCGGTGGTCAGCTGCTGCTGCTGGTGCCGCTGTTGTCCATTTGTCCACCGGCCGGGCGCGCACAAGAGATGACAATCATTTAATTAGAAACTTTCCCATAGGCTCGGGCCAGCTCTCAGTTTTCTGTTGTGGCTCTGCTTTTTTTTTTTGTTTTTTTGTTTTTTAATAAGTAGTTTTGCGAGCTGTTAATTAACTTGTTTGAACAGGTGTGAAAAAGTTGTCAACGGGGAGGCCGGTAATTACAGTTGGCCAACTTTTCAGATGCTGCCCCATTGCCGCCTGGCTTAAGTTCTTGTCTCTCATATTTGCATAAAGCAACAGCGGCAACAGCAACGGCCAACAATGACTGGCCGGTGCCATCCGCAGTGACATTCATCAGACAAGGAGCCACGGCAGCCTCGACTGGAATCGCAGACCTGGCCTGAAATTAAAAATTCCGATTGGAATTCCCCGATAAGTTGCCGCCGCAGAAACAATTAAATATCGCTGGCGTCGTCCACGACACGATTGGCATTTGTTATAGGCGCCTGGGTGCTCGCAAATGCGTAGCAATTGGCGCTACATTTGGCCACAAAAGTGCAGCGGGCGCTACGTGACCGATCGCTGTTGGAGATACCCCAGGCTTGGGACTGCCGACGTGGCCGCACCGCTGCCAGGCCAGACAGACGAGACAAGTCAAATTGTCAGGGCGCCGTTCAAGCCAAGGATATGGGCATTTGACTGATGATCGTGATTAGGCTGGAGCCCAAGCTATTTTCATACCCTGTACCCACTAGGAAAGGTTTAGGTGACAAAAGAAAAATCATGAAAGTTATGTCCGAAATGACTTTGCCAGATCTTTGCTACAGCCAGGTGGTGGCGCAGATTCCAGGTAATCTCGTAGTCGGTGTTGGAGCAACCGCTCTAACCGCCAACCTGGGCTTGGCCTAACCCCCACCCCGGACACCGGGTGAACGTTCATTAAGCGAACGCTTTGTATAAATTATGCTAATGACGCTTCAATTGATTTGTAATAAAAATCCAAAACGTTGCAGAAATAAGATAAATATGCGCCAAGCACGCACTTTTGCCGGCATCGGGAGGCAGGCGAACATGGCACCCAGATCTGGTCTCTGGGTACGAGTGAGCCTTCTGGTGCATGTTCCATGTTGTATGTAAGTTGTCTGCCTGTCGTCGCCGTTGTCGTCATGGTCATGGCCAACGGCGTTTGTTGCCGCTGCAGCTGCTGCGGCTGGGAAACTGCCATCCCACCATCCCACCAACCAACCAGGCAACAACAAGAACTTTACATAATTAGAAAGCTGCCACATATGCTGCCACCCACCACACCATAAGTAAGCATCCCCGTCCCGCAACCACCGCAGACACCGCCAGACAAGTTCAAGTTGCTCGACTGAACCCTTTTCTGGCCATTTTGCAGCGGTACATTTCACCGCCGTTGCCCAGCTGCTGCAATTAATGCTCCATGTGGGCCATGGATTGAGTACAAAATTGAGAAAACATGCCTAATTTCGTGTAATTGCTATTTGATTTATTGCCATCTACAAAATTTGACTTTTGGCGCAGTCTACGCCACGGGTATTGGTTGCCCCACAAGTAGTTTTCCGTTTGCCACACATGGCTGCCACCCAGATGGGACACAAGCATTTTCTAATGAGTAATTTGCGCTGCTTGGAAACGGAGCTGACTTGTTAATGAGGCGCGTGTGGGAGGCGACTGGAAGAATGGAGGATTGGTGGCTGGGGATGGGTGGGGCTCAGAAATATATAGACTACTTATTTAAGTTTACATGGAAGATGTACAGTAAAACTTAAGTGATCATGTGGAAGTAGCAGTGATGAGCATGAAATTCGGCGGATCAAACTGTGCAGAGTATGTTATAGTTGGGCTTGACCGACAAGCTTTCTTGTTTAAGCTTTTCATACTTTTCATAAGTTAGATTGAAATATCAAAATGAATATTTCGCTTGTCAAAATGATACCAAACAAGTGAGATGGTCGGTCTATCCCGACTACAACATACTTGGTACCTTTCAAAGTTTTCAATTACCAAACATTTCCGACCACATAAGGTATATATATACGCTTGATCAGCATCAAAAGATGTGCCGATATAGCCATAGCCGTCTGTCCGTCCATCTGTCTGTATGAACGCGTCCATATTAGAGAGCAGAAGATATGGAAACCCTAATTTTTTCATGAATGTATATTCAGAAGGAAAAAAATATTCCTCTTTCCTTAATTTTCAAGAATTTGAATCTTGAAATCGAGCTTAATTCCTACTCAGCTTAGAGTTTTTAAGCGAAGGGAGTGGGGTTACGTTATTGAGCGAAGAAGGAAAACATATTTGAGAGAATAGCGTTGGGTCTGCTCTCACAGTTTCGTTTCGATGGGAGAGACGGGAGAGCGGAGAGACCGGAAACTACCAAGCGGAGAGCGCCATCGATTTTTGCACTCATGTTGCCTTGGAATTCCCATGTAGTTATGACATGGTTAGATGGCTGTTCGACTGACAGTTAACCGGCAAAGACTGATGCTGCCTTGTGGTGTCGATCCGGCTGAAACTAGCTACACGGTTTACCAATTTCATGAAATACATGCAAACAAAATTGAAAATACAACTGATTTGAAATTGTTGTATGATTGGAAGCTGTGCAGCTCTTGATTTAAGAGTAAACGATGTTGAATTCTTGAAACTTATTTGCTCTTGCTATTAGAAAGAACATTCCCGGTTTTGACAATTCTGTATGTTCTCGATAAGAGAATGACCAATCTTGAATTTGAGTAGATTCAGCAATAGATTCAAGAATTTGTATGCTTGATTTGAGAATATTTAGTACTTGGTTCAAGTATTGAAACTCTTGGATCCAGAAAAACTGGATTAAAAACTTATACTTGGATTAAGAAATTCGCTCTTGGGTCAAGTATTTCCATTCTTATCGAACTTCTGACATCAAACATTCTTGATCCAAGTATGACATTCTCTTTATTTTTTCTGAGTGTATAAATCAAGTCGATGCAGAGAAGTAGGATATAAATGTTGGAGCATAGTGTTATTGGGTATACAGAGGAAAAAAATGATATTTAAAAATAACCATTGGATGATTTCGGTATTCATTTGGAAGGGATAGTTTTCATTATCGTATATTCATTTAATGTTAAACGGAGCTGAAAATCATCCAAAAGATTTGAAAAATACATATTTTAATATCAAAAAATATATTTAAAGAATATTCACACCAAACGGATATTTTTGGATATAATTTGTTCCGTGTAGTTATATTCTGAAATACGACATTTTTTTTTTAAAATCACAGACACTGGTTTCAAATGCTCGATTCAGTTATTGGATGTGTCAGGGTTAAGGTTGCATTTCTAACACCTCTCAATGGCTGTGGTGAATGTTTAAAACGTGTCATGCAACCCATTGTTTTAGAAGAGCTTTTCTCCGCTTCCCATGCCACAAGCTCTATGCTCCACTTTAAGGCCTGCCTACCAACGACCCACCTACCTGGTGGCCCATACCCAAATTTCATTCCCGTTTCAGCGGCGAACTCCTTTTGGCCATTAAGCTGGAAAACTGCTTGCTCCTGATGTGTCGTCTGATGACTTTTTGCGCGTTGACAATATTCCCTGTGTGATGTGCTCAAGATTGATGGCCTGCAATTATCGTTCGGTAAAGTAATTTATACACAGAAATGGGCGTGTCGCACATGTGACAATGCGCGAACACACACAGAGATATCGGAGTGAGTGAGTGAGTGAGCAAATTCAATTAAAATGAAGTGCACTGCCATATTTTATGCAGCAATTGGAATTAAAATTCAAAACTAAATATCGATTTCGAGAAGGGCGACCGCAACGGCGCGGCGGGGCGTGGCAAGCAAGAAAGTGCGCAGAGTTTCGGTGTGGGTATGCAGATGAGAAAGTGCTCGTGCGAGTGTGTGTGTGGGAGCGACTTCATGTGGCAATAACACAAATTACGCAACATATGGTGCCAATGATGTTGCCCTTTTTGACGGCGGCAACGACGAAGTCGGCAGCAACAACAAAGGGCCAAGACTGGCAATTGTACGAGCCTGCCTGGCTCAATGGGTGTGCGTGTGTGTGTGTGTGTGTGTGTGTGTGATTGCGGCGCAATCCTTTTGCCTGTCAGTGATTTTAATGCCTTTATTTCTCTGGCGTGCAAGTTTCCTTGCGTTGCCTTGCCTTCCCTCGTTTTACTCTCCTTTTTTCTTTTTTTTTTACTTTCGACAAGCTTTTTACTTTTTTAATCTCAGGTGACGCCGCCAGGGTGTCGTAAATCACCCCCCGGCCGACACCCCCGCCATCGAAAGGGTTTCCTTGTGCACGATAATTGAGTTGTGAATGTGTTTTTCTTTTGGGGGGGGGCTCTGCCCAAGAAATTGATATGCCGCACAGGATGTGGCGAATTATCGCTTTATGTATTTGTGATAAGAAAAGTAATGTCCGCCGACGACCTCAATGCTAATTCTGAAGCGGCCCGCCCGCTGGGCCATTGTCTTGCCGGCCCAATTTTCCATTAGTTAAATTCCACTCTGCCCTCCGCTCCCCGCATTGGGAATTAGAAAATGTCTTAATGGCGGCATAACAATTTCAACAATGGAAGAGCGACACTAATCGCCAACAAAATGAAATTTACACAAAACTTTCTGCCCCTTTTTTGCCATTGTTTGACACAAGCCAGAAGATGGCTCCGCCGCGAGAGCGGAAAGTGTTAAACATGTCAGGGAATTTGTTTATTGGGCTTTTCGGGGATTGCCGGGGCATCTGTTTGGCCACACAAATTCTACGAGTTTAATTAAAATTGAACTGAAGTGCGGCTCGCCCGGCAGGTGGCTCGCAGAGCTCATTTTTAATTAGCTAAAATTGCACAAATTTTCCTTCCACCTGCCACTTTGCTGGCCGCAGAACAGAAAAATCCATTTCCAAATGCCGGCAATTACCATTTATCGTTGCATACTTTTGAGCTGGCAAATGGCGTTAAATAAAACTTAATTGACAATTTGAAGAGCCTACCAGCCCGGGGGGTGCGAGGCGGGGTGGTGGGGGGAAGGAGTTGCATTGCAACAGTCAATTAAATCGTTGACTTTTGCATTTATTTGCGAAAATTCCAACAAACTGCACAAATTAAAAACTGAATTGACAATAATTTAGCACTTCTCGGCATTTATCAGAACGAATGCGCCGTGCGTCGGCAGAGGCGGCGGGGAGGGTGGGAGGGTTGGTAGGGGTATTGGCATGCAAACAAAATGGCGTTTTAACGCTAACTGACAGCTCAAGTTAAAAATGTCTGCTTATCGAATTGAAAATTATTTAAATATGCGTTGCTAATTAGGCAGCGAACAAGCTCGTTTATTTCGCGATATGTGCAAAACCTGTCCACTCGCGGTCAGATGTCCCAAAATTGGACAGCAATATTGGGCCCAATCAGTTGGAATTTTTCAGGATAGCTGGTTTCGAATGAGAGGAGGAACAGTTTGGGTTGAGACGGTCGGTTACATTTAATAAAAATAGAGAAAAGTTTGCTTTGGTTCGGCCGAAGTTTGTAAACCCTTGCAGCACGCTTTTCTAACTAATTTGAAGGACGTTTCGTCTGAAAACAATTAAGTTTTATTTAACTTTGCTGACTCTACATTTCTATGACAGCAATAATATATATATATGTCCGATTTCAACCAGAAATCCGAAGTTTGGAGCCGTTTTTCTTGAAAACAAAAAAGTTTTTGTCACCAAAACCAGTTTCCCGACCGATCATTCCTATGGCAGCTATAACCTATAGTCATCAGATTTTGACTAAACTTTGAAGAATTGTGTGAAAGCTTATAAAATAAATATATGCCAATTTTAAAGAGGTTTACATTGACTAGCAAAAAAGTTTTTCTTACTAAAACTATATTCCTAACCTTACTTTTCTATGGCAGCTATACTATATAGATGTCCGATTTCAACCAAACTTGGCAGAATCGGGGAGAAGCATAGAAAACCAGTAAATTAAGAGTTTGAAAACAAAAAAGGTTTTGTCACTAGAACTAGTTTTTCGACCGATCGTTCCTACGGCAGACATATGTTAAAGTCATCCGATCCGACCGGTTCCGACAAATATGCGGCGTATTTGTACTAGAAAACTTCGTGCAAAGTTTGGTCGTGGTAGCTTTATAACTAACGGAGGAGATAGCATAGAAACTGGCGGACATGGTTATATCCACTCAGTTCGTCATGCTGATCAAGATGTATATACTTTATGTGGTAGGAAATGCTTCCTTCTATGCGTTACAAACATGTGAACTAATTCAATATACTCTCCTTCAAGGGTATATTAAGTTTCTAGACGCGACACTTGTTATCACTTTTCTTAATCACATTTTCTGTACTTACCTTTCTTTTTATAGCATTCATGGCAATTATTCATGGCATCCTTGCATGGCATTTGAGTTTCAGACATGAATTTAAGACAGACATGTCCTACTTCATCATGACCTTATCTGATTCTAGGCATAACACCAGTGCTGAACTCAAGGTTGAATTTCATGGGAAGTACTAAGACATGCCTTAATTTAGGTAATTCTTACTGCTCAGGCTATAATGCCATGAATTCATTACCAGCTGATTTAGGCCTGGGTCGATTTGAAAGCAAGCGACTCATTTCGTTCTTCAAAAGAGGGCTCTACTCTGAGCCTGTCGATACATCAGTTTGAAAGATTAACTCTTCCTCGAATTTCCAGACTGATGCTGTCGTCGCTGGTGTTTTTTGTACAGAGAAACACCAAAATCTTGATCAAACTTTAAGACATTTACCGCTAAGCCCATGAGTTTTGACTGATTCTCTATATCTGAATATGTCCTGCTTACCGTTCGTTTTTTCTGCTGATAAAATCAAGAGATCATTGGAACTCTATCAGCAGCATAAAGAAGTCACACGATAAGGTGTCACCCTGCCTAAAACCTCTTTTGGTATCAAATGACTCGGAGAGGTCCTTTTCTGTTTTTACGGAGCTTTGTGTGCTTCTCAACGTCACGTTGAAAATTCGTTGCTGGTATATCAAAAGTAGTTCAGAGCTTGGAAGAACTTTGACCTTGTTGGTGTAACGAAGGGCAAAAAACTTTGAAAAAATCAGGAGGGGTTCGAACACGCTAACAATTTTGGGTTCGGGTTCGGAAGGTCGCTGAACCCAGGATCAGATTCCAATCGTGGTTCAGACATTATTTTTCATGTTTTTGTTTCAAAGTCAAACATTTTTGGTCAGATGGGAGATTTGACACTGAACTAAGATAAGATATGATACGATTTTACAGTATTTAGCAGAACTTGTGAGCGACAAGTGTACCAAGTTGAGTAGAAATCGCTGGAATGAATGTGAAAGAAATATATTTTTTGGTTCGGTTTGGCAGGAAAATACCCGCAGTCTCCGACTCCGAAACGGCTTGCAGTCCTGTTTATAATCAACAAATATATGGTGGGTTTTGGGGTCTCAGTCACCTGGATTTTTCTCTAGTGTTGGACGTAATGTGACTATCTGCTCTATGGTTCATTAACCAGGTTCAAAGCCAATTAAAATCCAAAGTCAATCTTCGTGTACGACGTTCACACAGGATGCATGACAGAACCTAGTAGGTAGGAGACTGTTCCCGCGTTGATTGCAGTGTCTTCTCTTTATAAATATTGGACAAAGCACACTTAGATTCCAATCTTAGGGTAAGCTGTCTTCGAAACATATTCTGCATAGGAGTTGGTGCTTGCAGCTTAACAACTCCTTGCCGCCAGCTTTGAACAATTCAGCGGGCAGCTCATCAGCTCCAGCTCCAGCTTCTTTTTATACCCTGTTCCCATTGAAAATGGGAAAAGGGGGATCATGAAGTTGTGCGAATGTATGTAACAGGGAGAAGGAAAATTTTCCGACCCCATAAAGTATATATATTCTTGATCAGCATGAACAGCCGAGTCGATATAGCCATGTCCGTCTGTCCGTCTGTCCGACTGTCCGACTGTCCGTCTGTCCGTCTGTCCGTCTGTCCGTCTGTCTGTCTGTATGAACGCGTCGATCTCAGAGACTATAAGAGATAGAGCCACAAATTTTTGCACGAAGGTAGATTTATGCTGTACGCAGATCAAGATTGTTTCAGATTTGAAAAATTCCACCCCGTCCCCCTTTTATCCCCAAAAAACCTAGACCTCCTCTAGAAATCCTAGATCCACAATTTTCAAGTTAGAGCCTCGTGGTTTAGTATACATCAAGCTAGGCCCAATATCTATCTATTCTGAAAAGTACAATCAGATCGGACAAAAAACACCGGAGTTATAAGCGAAACAGTTGAGCTGATAAGAGCACCCCCCCACTTGTTGGTCAGGACTAGAAAAAAGTGTTGCCTACATTTGGGATAATTTTGTTAAATTCAAAAACAATTAAATGAAAACAAATGAACAGGGTATTTTGTGGTCGGGAAACTCGACTGCAGCGCCCTTACTTGTTTCTTTTTCTTCTTGTACTTTTTTTAAGCCTTTTTGGGGATAATCAGACCCAACCATACCATCGATTGATGGTACTACTTCTTCAAAGGCCTTCCAGCAGATTGAAGGCAGTAGTTTCTCCATTTGCCCAGTGCCAATTGCGACTTTTGACTTCCTCACGCAAGCGCCCTTCCTGCTCATTCACTTTGCTTCTTTCCAAAAGGCGCTTCTCCTATCTCCTGATCTTTGGATATCTCTCCTTAACAGATCGCCTTGCTTCCGACTGCAGAGTTGTCATAACACATCGAGTTTTCCGAAAGTCAGTATGTTCCGTATGCAAGTTGTTATCCCTTCAGCGTTATGGCAAGACATGCAGGCATATTTCATTCAAAGTTTTTAGTATCATTTTCTCATTTAGAACATGCTGTTACTACCAACTACTTCCCTTATGATTTCACAACTGAGACCCTTTTTGGAGACCCTGGGCTTAAAGGCAGCATCGATCAACATTGAGGCATAGGTCAATTCATTTCCCACACTATTCCCCATTCCATATTTATAAAATTCCCTTTTGGTCTCTTCTAAATGTCAATTTGTTGGACAGGATATACGCTAAAGTTTAATTATGCAAACAGTTCGTGGAAAATCCAACAGATAGATAGAGAGAGAGAGAGAGAGAGAGAGAGACGGCCGACCAGCAATGATATACAACTAATTTATTTTCAATTTTCGGAAATCATGAGAGCTATTAAAATTAAGTTTTATGCTGGAATGGGCTGGACTCTCTGTCTGGCCAACGGACTTGTCGCATAATCAGGCTGGTCACATTAGAGCGCATGAAATTGACACAGGACAACGGCGCTGCACTCCCACTCGGGCAGGACGTGTGGTTGGTGGATTGGTGGATGGGTTGGCTGGTGGCTTTTTATTTTTGCATTAACAGCAACAAACACGACAATGAAATGACAACTGAAATGTCCGATACGCAAATAATATGCAATTTTATTTTATTTAAAGCAAAAGTGGGGGGGGGGGGGTGGATAAGTGTAATGGGTGGTGGTGTGGGCGGGGGCGGGGCGGGACATGTTTGCTATTCATTGCTCCATCCCGGCGGCCGTCCGGTTGCCATTGTCGGACGGATGTTAACTTCCACTTAAATGGCTACGCTTCCGCTTGTCGTTTATTTGGCTTTTTAATATAATGTACATAATTTTTCAATTTTTATTTATATGCATTTTATTTGCGGGTGTGTGTGTGTGTGTGCATTTCATTTGCAGTTGCTGCTGCTGCTGCATTATCGGCAATGTCAAATAACAATAATGCCTGGACTCGTTGCCTTTGCTGTTTGTTTCTCTGTTTCTGGAGCTCGGCCACACCATGTTGGACACAAATCAGACGTCAGCATTTTTCACAGTTTGCCTTTTTCTGCTTAATTTTGCAATTTTTACCCACAAAGCGCATCACTTTTCCCCTGACCCCCAGGCCCGCCCCGCCCCACCGGTCAGTCGTGTTCCCCACACCAACTGCATCTCGCGCACTTTGCCTGTCAGCTCAGATGCAGCTGTGTGCGTGAATATATGACTTGCATGCGGAGCATACAGCCTGACACACACACATTGGCATTTCATATTGTTTATGAATTTCAGCCCTGGCATCCCCTGGTGACAGACAAAATGGCAATGGCCACAGCTGTGCTCCGCTCTTCAATTAAATATGAAAATTTGTCAATTATTTTGCACAACATGCGACGTTTGTTAAATTATTAATTATTTCGGTGTTTTCATTTGTGCAAATTAAGTTTCCATTTGGTACTAATTTAATGCAACAAAAGAAAGGCACAAAGACAGGTGACAATGGCCAGGACCAGCGGGAATACACGTACTCCAAATTAAAACGAGAGAGTTTTGGAATTTGGATTGGGCATGCCGAAGTGTTGCGAAAAGGCGATTATGGGGGACCATTTGACTGGAGTGTGACTTCAGAATTCAGAGGAGATTTTCTCTCAAGAGCCAATGCTAAGGGAGGGTACAAGTATGTCTCTTAACAGTAGAGGAGATGGAGGTAATCGGGGTTTTTGGGTGTATCATTCTTTGGAGTATTTCTAGACCTTTAAATGCAAAGCCAGCCTAAGGCTAGCGAGACCACCCGTTGACAAAAGTGAAAGAATTTAATTTTGTTGCACTGTAAACGGCGGAGTCATTTAATGGACGCCATTTAAGAACCCCTTGTTCGAGCTTCATCGAAACATTTGAGTCAAATATTAAAGGCTTTATCCGAAAGCAACTGGTAAGCACGAAATATTTTGAGAATAGTTGTGAAACATCTCTTATCTTGAAAGCTAAGAGGTCTCATTTAGGAAACACATTTAGGGTATTCACGATCCCCAGTTAAGCTGTGGAGTCGGTGAATCGAGTAAATTTTATGGGTGGAACGGCAAGTGGAAAAATAGCAAAGGAAAATCGAGATCCCGAGCGCCGGAATGTAAAAGTCCATGGGAGTCTTTGCTAGAAAGCTACACAGGAGAATAAACCAAGAACATTCGTTGTCAAAATCAAATACTTAAAGGATTTTCCCACTTCAAGAATTATTTCTCACTTCAAGAACTTTTTTTGAGAATGCAAAATTTTGTGAGTTGATTTGTTCTGTTTTTGAGAATATTTTGAATAAACAGAAAACGAGAAAGCTAAGCTAACTTCGTCTGTGCAATTGCTAGCTTAAATATTTTCAAAATAATCTTTTCCCCACAACGACGCATTTGCCGACCGAACGTTCGTATGGGAGCTATATGATATAGTCATCCGAATTGGACAAAAATTAAAATGAAATAAAAATGGAGAATTAGGTGATAGCTTGTGAAACGCTCAAATACAAAATTTCAGGATGCTACCATTAAAAACAAACAAGTTTTTCTAACTAGGAATGTTTTTGAGAACTAACATTTGTAGGACAGCTATAGCATAAAGTAGTCCGATTTTTATCAAACTTACCAAAATTATAAAAAAGCATAAAAAACCTATGAATCCAATGTTTGAAGACTATTCCATTGAAAAGAAAAAAGTTTTTCTTACTAAAACTAGCTTTCCGACCGATTGTTTCTATGGGAGCTATGAGATATAGTCATTCGATCCGGTCGGTTCTGCCATATAAGTAAGTGCAGCAAAAAGAAGACCCTGTGCAAAATTTCCACACGATAGCTTAAAAAATGAGAGACTAGTTCTCGTAGAAACAGACAGACACACGGACAGACGGATGGACAACGAAAATATTCGCCCAGCACATGATTTGTTTCTGCAGTGGAAGCTGAAAGTAGCGCTGCTACTGCGCTGCAGCAGCAAACATTCTTTTGATCATAGCTCGACAACTGCTTATCCGATTTTTAAAAGTCCTTTGGCAGATTGATAAATAATCCGGAGTTCTATATATGTCTAGAGGCTACGAACCATCTACTTTAAAAACTGTGGGAGATATGATGGTTTTTTTAAACTGCGGTGTGGTGAGGGGGCGTGTCCAAAATTGAAAATAAACTTAATCTGCCTGCAAGTATGGAAATTTGTTGTCCAATACACGTCAGAACCCCTATCTCTTACCATCTCCGAGATCTGTGCGAGACGGACAGACCTACATGGTTTTATCGACTCGGCTGTTAATGCTGATTAAGAATATATATGCCTTATGGGGTCGGAGATGCTTCCATACTTTTCCACAAACATATAATGCTCTATATACCTTCGGTACAGAGTATAATAACTACAAGGTAGCACAACCTTTTCTCAAGAATTCAAACCCCTGGGCTGAAACATCGTTTTCATACATGTTTCACAGCTTTCGATAGAGTTGACTTGCTGCAACTGAAAATATCCGATTACCCGACTACACCATTGAATCATCGAACCAAGTCTGACTGAGAATACCCTATCCTACCTGGTTATTGTTATACCATAACACGGATGTGCCAGTTCTGCTAACCGCTTGAGCTGCTTTTGTAATACACAGACGACAGTGGCCAAATGTATTAAACTACTTCACTTCAGTGCCATACAGCTAAAAGGACTCCGTTTGTGCCAACTCCAACCACATTCGAAAGCTTTTAATTTCGTAATAACAATTCCACAAATATTCTTCCCCAGCTCTCGTGCATGGAAACATAAACAAATCATCGCCCTCCATCGAGCATAATCGTAGCCAGTGTGTTCTTAGGACTCTATTTCACTCCGCCCACACACCCGGGCGCCAGAGTCTATCGAAGCTAGACATGCATATGTATGGCCCACCCCCTCTCCGTTACGTGGGCCCGCATGAGCCCAGCTCCGGCACCCATCCTGGGTGGAATGCGGCTGCCTTGTTGCTCGTAATAACTCTGCAGTCATATCTGCATCTGGTTGCGGTGACGCCGGGACCGGGGCAGGGGCCGGGGCCGACGCCGACGCGACATGCCTAAAAAGAAATTGCGCCTCGTTGTTGCATTGCCGTTTGACATGCGCCGCATTGTTGTTGCCGGCTGCTAGCTGCCTGTGTGGCATTTAACACTATCAAAAAGTCAAAAGTGCGTAGTGTGCTGCACTTAGGAGCGGCCCCAATTCAGCTCGCAGCCGAACTTAACTCAAAAATGTTTGCATGTTGCGTGCCACGCAAGCATTTTGCACCACCTCCGCCGCCCGCCGCTCGCCGCTCCCCCGCGGGCGCCGGCCCATTTGCATGCAAGATGGGGCGCCCGCGCATGTCCCAAGTGTGGCTGTTGCTGTCGCTGGCCATGGCTACGACGCGTTGGCGTATTTGCCCTCTTGCAGTGCTGATGCAGCTGTGTTTTGCGATTGGCTGCCTTGGTCATGCCCTTTTGGCCATTTTCGTGTGCATGTTGATAAGCCAAATGCAATGCCCATTTCTCCCGAACGGCAACCCCCCGGCCAAAGACGACGAAACGGCCCAGTCGCCGTCGCCCCTCTCTCTCATTTCGGTTGCCTTTTGTGTGACATTCAATCAGAAAATGGCGTTTTCTTGTCAACGTCTGCCGTCAGCAGCAAACCCCGGCCAGGAGAAATTACGCCCACATGCTCTCCAGCCATGTCCCGTGTCCATGTTCACATTCACGTCCATGTCACAGCAAACGCCAGGCTACCCAACAATAAGTCAACTGTGCAAACACACAAGAAACAGGGCCAAAGGCTGAGCATCAGGAGTTGACCCGAATGGGGATTGCTCTTGCGAGGAAGGTTCGCACTTCTTTTCCTCCGGTGCGAGGGTCAGGCATTATAGTAGGGTATTCGTCTGCTCCAACTGACGAGGGTTGCCCGAACCAACAGTCAAATGTGCGCGACATGCGCTGCCGCTCGTAAAAATGCACAAAGTCCAAGAAATGTCAAATAATTTTAGCAACGATATAAACCCATTTCATGTTTACGACAAACGTTGTTTTCGGTGGAGAAGGCAACAGAGTGAAATTTGCATGGGCCACGCCCCCTCCCTCGACCGAGTGTGTGTGTGTGTGTTTGTGTGTGCATGTGGAGGCGTCGGCGTCGTCGTCGTCGTCATCAGTGCTAGTTTCACTTTGGCCTCGTCTGGTACTCTGGTGTTCTGGTGTTTTCTAATGTCCTGTCATGTACTTTATGAGATGTCGAGCGCCAGCGCATTGCCAAAGATGGTTTGGCTGGGCTCTGTTCCGGCCAGCGGTGCTGGTGGCGCTGCGGCTGGAGGGGGGCCGGCTGGCCCGTGCGCGTTATCGTGTCAAAATGAAGGGACAAACGACAACGACAAGAGCCAAACGACACGAAATGAACGACGCGTTAGCTGCACTCGCCATCAGAGACCCTGACAGGACAGACAGAGTAGCCTTAGTTGTCTGGTAGTGCGACGCTCCTTTGGCTTGGGCTAGGCGCCCACCCCCCCACCCGTCTCGTAGGCTCTCTGGCATTTTCCATTTGCCTAACAAAGGCACAAGTGCAGCCCGAGCACAGGGTCCATCGCATTAGCTTAATTTGTGTGGGAGGCATCATTAGAGACAGCCAACGAGTGCTTTGTAATCAAAAGTATTGGATGTGCAAGAGAATCCAGCTTAGCAATCAGTTCCAAGTGCAAAATGGGGCCAAAAGCATTGTGCTTCGATTGGGGCATTCAACTAAGTGAACCCAATGGGTGGAAGTAGAAATTGTTGTAGATACATTTTAGCCAGCACTAAAGTGTTGGCGACCGTGACTTGTTCTTGCACACGCTGTACAGTTGCATCCAAAAGTTATGCAAGGCCAAAATTGGCAACACAGTGAGAACAGAAAACGTTCGCCACAAGATGAGCACAAATGTTACTAAAAATCGACCTTGAACGGGTTTCTCACTTGTAGTACCATGTTCTCACTTCAAGGAACATTTTTTGTGATTGCAAAAACAAGATTTGAGTTGTTATCGTGCCGCTTAGTTTGGTTCAGGTTACAAATGGGTCTTACTGTGCAGACGCATCTCATTTGATCAGATCTTGAGTCATTAGTCAGCTCAGGGCTTAGAAATAGAGTGAAAAGACCAACCATGAAAAGATATTAGCTGCTTTACTGTGTATCCTCTTTCGCTAGGCATCGGACAAGTCAAGTCAGATTTGGTGGCTATTCTAAGACCCATCTGCTCATTGAAAGAGATGTTCAGAATAATATCTATAGTTTCAGTGGGTTTCATACCCCATTTGACAGCGGTTTCCTACCTGCTTTGAGACTTTATTTAATCCTCCAGTCGAGTGTGAGGTCAAGATTTCCAACAGTATTTCTCCCTGCTGGAGTAGGACTATAGTGGGATTATTCAAATTTTAATAGGTCCACGCTTAGCTAACTCCTTCTGGCACGGGGTCATAGAGTTTGGAGTGAGAGTTTCACTAACTCCACCTGTTTCCATTCCATAGAAGGGGCAAGCGAACTTCTCTTAAGGTAGGCATACTGTTATTATGAGAACTGGAAGAGTGTTTGCTCTAAGCTCTTTTATATTCTCTGATATCAATAAAGAGACGATATTATTAACTTGAAGCTGATATTTCGGGCAAATAAAATCAATATTTTAAGATCAAATTGATATTTTATAGAATATATGGAAAACAAAAGATTTAACATTCGCTTAAAGTGAATCAGAAAACTACAAAATAAGCTATTTTGATTAACTGATTAACTGGGGATCGAACTGCGGACCTCTTTTGCACTTAACAGGAATGGAAATGCGTTACTTGATGAAATGTAACAACCTTTTTACATGCGTCACATTCTCTTTATGGTCAAAATGAAACCCTTTCTGTATTCCAAAAAACCCGATCTAGCAGCGGATAATAAGAAGGCTTGAACCTAGTGATACAGCTTAAGTAAGTGGAGGCATGACTTTGAAAACAGATTTTTACATCTAAAACTCGTGTAAAAATATTGCTTGTACTTGTATGCAAATTTCTGAGATGCCAAACAAAATATTCAATAACCTCAGCCGCAAATGGAAACGCTCTCCTTCCCTTCCCTTCATTTCTTTTCGCACTCACAAAAATTTCAATTTCTCTATCTGCCAGGCAATCACTTGAAGCTCCTCTCCACCACTGCCCACCCACTCGTATGAAGAGTATGTGCCCATCTCCTTTTTTTTTGTTTTGTAATCCCCCCGCCACCAACACAACTTTCATATACAATTTTTGTTTATTTTAGCAACTGATTTATGCATGAGATAAAGCAAACTTTGTAGACATTCTCGAGCAACAACAACAATTTCCACTTCCACCAGGCACAGAAAGAAAAAATGATATTACAGCTTAGGAAATATGCATAATATTTGATAATGCTTTCAGCGACATGTCCTTGCTGCTGGTGTCGAGGACGCCACGGAGGCACGTCGAGGCAGCAGCAGTTTGAGTGCCCAGATCTTATCGGAGGCGCCATGTGAGCATAAATTTCGTGACGCCGCAACAAAAAGCCAAAAAAAAAACCAAATTCCAATTCCGTCGCTGCGCGAAGTACAAATGCTTCAAAGGATTGGCAGAATGCTCGGGCGAGACTCAATTGCGGATTGAAACAACCGCCTTGCCAATTGGCACTGTCAGGGGGCGTGGCACGTGGCCAGTCCGCTGCAAGCAATTACAAGACGATACCACAATTATTTCTAAGCCCCGGCCTCGAGTTGGCCGTCATTGTTATTATGGCCGTGAATAACTGGAAGCTGGAAAGTTTGTGCGGGGCCCAGGCAATTAATACCAAAAATTACACACTTCCACGATGCGATGCCCGAGGCGGGCAACGATTTGAAGTGCCTGCCGGTTACTTGCCTGTTTAATCGCTGATTTCCTGCCTGGCCAGGACCAAGTTCTCCAAGTTGTGGCTGCCCGTTTCCGTTTGCACTTGACTGATTTCGCCGGGCACTGGGGCCGCTTTTGTTTCTGCTCGGCCCAAAAACAAGCTCATAAATAAATGAACTACACAAATAAATACCATGGCCAGGAGACTGGGTTCATAATCAAGCGGCGTTGTCTTTATCGCCGCTAAGTATCTTGGCCAGATAGCCAAGAAAGTTTTTGGTCTGTGGATGGATGGATGGATGCCTTTTGGCTGCCTTTTGTTTTGCCCGAATCCGAATCCGAATCCGAGTGCGAACCAGTGAAGCGTCAAGGTGTACCAATTTGCAGTGCATGCTTCACTGCGTCTAATAAGTTTAGCAACCGCAAGGGAAACAAAACAAAAGAGTGCCATGTGGAGAAGTTCTTTTTATTTTCAGCTTGTCAAATGAATAAATTGTACAGATAGGCAAGGGGAAATGTGGGGTAGACGATGCTTTTGATTTCCAACTTGTCGCCTGATTGTCACACGTAAACAAAGCTTCAAATTTGGCGCACAATCCCAGTAAGAGGTCAGACCGGAGTGTGCTGTGAGCGGTGGCCAGGGGGCAGGGGGCGATCCGTGTACATCCCTCACCCCGTCGAATTGCCGCTGGCTGGCGGTGCGCAGCAGCGTGCGAATGATTAATGGACGGTTAGACAAATGGAAATTGTATGAATTACATTAAAGTGTAGTTAGTTCGAATTTGGCAACTCGGTGCGGGGAGAGAACTTTCAAAATGAACGTTTGTTTGGTTTTTTTCTTCTTATTTTTTTTTATTTCAAACGTAAAAGTTTCGGTGGCAGCTGTAATGGTGGTCGGTCGGTGGTTCCACTTTGAGTGAAAAGTGAATAGTTTTCTGATAAGGGGAGAGCTGCTTACAGATATTTGAATGCATTGAAGTTAGTTGGTTACAGGCTTTAAGTGAGATTAAGTCAAAAATTTCGGGCTTATCGCCACTGATCTGGGTCTATTGCGCCCTCCCTTACTGAGTTACAACTCTCCCAGCAGCCCAATTTTGTGAACAAATGTCAGGAAATGTAATGGAAACTGAATTATTGAAAGTTTTTCATTCCCCACTTGCTCGGGTGATCCCGATGTTTGCAATGAAACGTGTATAGCCCTTTTAGCATCCTGAGGGAATTCTTTTTTGCACAAAGCAAATGTATTCTGGATTAGCATGACGAGTTGAGGTGTTATAGCCTGTTGTTATAGCCAGCCTCTGTTTCTATGCCATCTCCTTGAGTTTCAAAGCGAACCTGGGTAAGTGGTATATCTCCTATATTCAACTATGTTTGCTTTTGAAACAAACTTGATCTGCTTGTAGTCTACATTTAACATTTGGTGGCTCTGGCTCTTCTTCTTCTCCGAGCTCTAGGTGTTCATATAGACAGACGGACATGACTATATCGATTCGACTATTGATGCTGATCAAGAATATAAATACTTTATGGTTCCATCTGTTCTATCTAATACATATATTTGCACGACTTTAGTATACCCCTTTTACTCTTCGAATAACGGGTATAAAAAGGTTGATCTCAATATTGAGAATTATGCGACGGAGTTTAGCGAGTGTAGAGTGCGGCGAAGCTATTCCGATCCAGTGGTTATGAACCGAACCGGTTTGATCCCGGAATTCTGACGTACTTTTTCACTGTAAGCTGAACCTTTACGCAAACCAAGTGTGAATAAAAACAAAAACAAAACAAAAATCTGAGTTACCTCCAAGGAGTTTACTTTGGTATCTGGTCCAAACATTTCGAAAGCGTTTCAAAATTCAAGATAAGGGTATAACATCGGCGCACAAAGTGGCCAACGTTCTTGGATCTTCGAAGAATTTCTATTCTTTTTCAAAAGCAACAGCTTTTTGGCAAAAATTTTGCTGGAACTTGCGAAACTTATTTCAGATCGGCTCTTAGAAAACCCACCACCGCACCGCTATATCAGACCTTTAACTTCAAAATGGTTAGCTCAAAAAGATTTAAGCCCGAATTTGGAGCATATTGGATTAAAAATAATATTCGGTTTAGATTCAACTGCAAACCATTTTCCACCCTGGTGGCGGATAAAACTGAATTTCAATTAAGTTAAATGTAAAATAGTTTTTCTAAACAAAAACCACAAAAACATTTTGTGGACTATTCTTACAAAAACAAAGTTTTAAGTCAATCAGGTGGAAAATATGTTTTTGGGCAGAATTTTCCGAGATTCAAAACGAATTTAAATTTAGTCGGAAGAAGGAATAATATTTTTGACCATTACTTTGTGGGTGAATTTTCCGAAATAGGTAGACAATCGAGTTCCGTTTCAATCGGATGAATCGAAATTGTTCATATAAACTTAGATTGGCAGCTGGTGAATAGATATAGGATAGGATTCAATCTAGCTTGACGGATTTGTTCGAGCAGTAACTGTATTATTTCATGTTTGTAAATGTTCCTTTTGTCAGCCTCTTCAGAATCGAATGTAGTAACATATAGAAACCAATTCTGAAGAGATCAAAACAAATAAATATCTAAGTGTGCAAAGTCTAAGGCGTCAAAAACGTATCAGTTTTCTTACGTTTAAGAAACGAATTGCAGAAATGGTAGGTTTCGCTTAGTGGACTGAGTTTTCCTTCGTTTTATCGAGCTTATGAAGGTTTACTAAATTTTTAAGCTGGTTATCTATTGTTGCACCTGGCTATAAAGTGTCACTTCAATCTCAGATGTTGTATAATAAACAAATCTAGATTTCCATACTTAAACAGTGAAAATTTAAGTACACTCAGCGAAAGCATAAAGAATTTCACGCTTGGATCAAGCATTTTCGAGATCAATAGTTCGATAAGAGTGAAAATTCTTGATCCAAGATCGAAATTCTTGGTCTGAGTATGAATTTATGATCAATTTATGATTTGAAATTGTTGTTAGAATTTGTCTTAACCAGGGATGCAAACCGGTTCTGAACCGAACCGGTTTTGAACCGAACCGAACCGCTTATTCCAGCCGGTGAACCGAACCGCAAACCGATCCGGCTTCCTTTCAGAATTGCTGAACCGAACCGAAAACCACAATTAAAAACGGTTCGGTTCGGTTCAGTTCTCTTATCAACTAAGGTCATGACTAAGGTCATAACGTAGTAGAACATGTCAGAGTAAAATCCATGGCTAAAATTCATAAAAATGATGTCATGAATTCGGGACCAGCCCTTTCATTTCTGAGCTGATTCAACTCTGATTCAGTTCTGAGGGAAATGATAAATATAATTATTAAGATGCATAGTACTTATTCTTTTCCTAGCAAACATTCTCAATTTTCGAGAGTATTCATCTAGGAACTTATAGACGACTCCTGGAAATCCGACATAATAATCATTGGACATTCTTCTAAGGATTTTAAAAATATTTAAATGGATTAAAAGAATTCAATTTCAAAAGTGTTCGACAAGTCACATTACTACAACAATCATAATATTTCATAATGTGCCTTTGTGAACCACTGAACCGAACCGAAACCGCGGTTCATTTAACACCAAAAACCATGTAATGAACCGAACCGGCGGTTCAGAAACTGTGTGAACCACTGAACCGAACCAGTCCTTATTTTCGAGTGGTTTGCATCCCTGGTCTTAACTGGTTTTGTGGTCTCCTTGGAACATTTATTGAAATGGACTTGCTGTCCACTCATTGAATTGGTTGTCTTCAACTAAACCATGCGACTGTTCCGAACTGGGAAAATTGGCTGAATTTAGTGTTAGGCTTCAGGTGCCTGAAAATCGCTTGAACACTTCCAGTCTTCCACTCCCTCCACTCCTCCTCAAGTAACAGCTCAGTCAGCTAATTTTCTGTCTGTGAAAACGATTCGTTTAGTTTTTGTCTTCCCCCCGACAAAAATTACAGTGAAATGTAACAAGAGTAAACCCTAGCGAAATTTATGATTTATGACCACCACAATTACGTTCCAAAGATGTTCCCAGGTATTAGATGAACGACAAGTACCAGAGAAATACAAAAATAAAACGAAAACACAACTGCAACGAAAATTAAAGTCATGGCAGGCAGCCCCCTTTAGCTTTAATTTCCGATTAAACTGGGGAAAAGCTAAGTGGGGGCAATAACAGCCACAAAAACGGGCAGAACAAACTGTAACAACATAAGAAATTGGCAGCCAACAAGCATGAGGCAGCGGGGTGGGGGAGTGCTGGAGTGCGGAGGCGAAGACGAAGACGAAGCCGGCCATTGCATTGCAGTGGTGTATCATATAATAATAACAACAATCCAAGGAACGGGCCAACGAGCAAACCAACTGGCTGGCAGCAGCAACAAAATTATTACAGAGGCAGGGGCCGGCGGACGGGGGCTGGCCGGCCAAACAGCTTTGGCTCTGCCAATGGTCTCGGGGTCTTGGGGTGCCCGCCACTCGCATCGTTTTGGAAAATCTACCTTGAAGGTAATTATAGTAATTACTTCACGAATCGCAAGTAGTGAACGCTGCGACGCTCCAGTCGCTGCTGCTGCCGTCGCTGACGACGTGCGACCGCCTAAAAACATCAACAGTTGCCGTGGCTAAGGCTGACCAACATGGCCGGACCAAACCCAAAAACTCATTGATACCCAGGGCTGCGGGCAGACAGTCATGGCTGCTGCTGCTGCTGCTCCTGCTGCTGCTGCTCCTGCTGCTCCACCTCGCTTATCTGCGCGGTCACCGCAGGCATTTGGTCTGGGCCACAGACCGAGCGCCTGCTGTTTTCAGCCTCAATCGGATTGGATTTAGCTTTGGCCCTTGATTAGTTTTACGCTGCGCTGAGGATGCCGCCAAGTTTGCTCTTATTATTATATATATAAGTTGTTGTTTCCTTCTCCGTTTTGTCTCTACTTTTTCCACTCTTATTGGCTGCGCCTTTGGGATCGGGATCGGGATCGGGAAGCCAGCCAGCCAGCCAGCCAGCCAGCCAGCCAGCCGGGCAAGACTAATTTTCTTGCACACGAAGCAATTTGAATTTGCTGCGCAGGCGCACCGAGATCTGCCTGGAATTTGTTGCTGTTGTTGGCGGGCGCTTGTTGCCGTTTTGTTGCTGCAAAATTGCTCTGAACTTTGTTGCACTTTGGAAATTTGCTGTCTCGGATCACGATGTAATTTCGGAAATTGCCATGTTCCAACTGGGAATGTGGCCGGGGCCGCTGCGGCTCAGCCTAATTTGTCGCCGGCTGCAACATGTTGCTGGGCTTTTGTCTCAGGCCAGCGACTTATGACTTCCCGCTTGCCACAAAAATGACCATAATTAAGTCGGCCGCTCATTGATAAATTCTAATTGTTAAATTTAATGGCCATATCGATCGCCCGCTCCGCTCAATGCGAATCCATTCGAATTTATTGGTACAAATGGCATTCTTAATGATGGTCAGGTTACCTGACCAACTTGGCTGCTCGCTGGAACCGGCGCCTGCTTTGTGTTTGCTTTGTCGGCAACCGCGCTCTCTGGTCACTTGGCCCGTTTTGTCGCAGTAGCCCGCCAAGCCAACCAGCACCGGGCCGGCCAGGAAGCACCAGCAGCAGCAGCAGTTTTCCCAAAGCATTATAACCGATTTTTATTGCTCGCCATATATTTCATCTTATTGAGTCGTTTGCCAGGGCCACTTTGGCATCGGTTTGCTTTATGGTGCGGTGCAGGGTTGACGGCTGGCGGTGGGGGGTGGAGGGGGGAAATGATGACAACAGCAAGTGCGCTGATGGTCAAGATATGAGACGGGGGAAATGATTTGGAAATGTACACAACTATGCCTGGGAACTTGGCCCATTGAAGTCAATTGTAGAAAGGAAACCCTAAGAACTAGTTCAGTGTAGAGATTCTGAGTCACTCAAAATGTTCTTAAGGAACTTTTATATATCCCATACAAATGTTAAGTCTTGTATGGCAGCTTCATTCCATTTCATTACATTCACGATTCAAGAAACCTTCTTAAACGGGCTTTACACGGTGAAGCTAGGTTGAAGTTTTCGCTTGCCCCTCTACCAAACATTTCTACAAACGAAAGCTTTTTTAAGAACTTAATGAAACTTGCTTCATCGTGTAAGTCCAGTCTTAGCTTATTGATTATGCCCCATTGAAAGCGAAAGCTTTCCTATATAGAGAAGTAATTAAAAACAAAAAGCTTTCTGCAGCAATAATACAGCTTTGAGACAGATGATTCTAAGACGGCCCTTACACGGTGAAGCAAACTTCATGAAGTTTTTCAAAAAGCTCTGGCTTGTAGAAAAGTGTTGTAATGATGTCGCTTGCCTCCTCTACATACATCTCTTCCTACAACCGAAAGCTTTGTCAAGAGCTTCATGAAGTTAGCTTCACCGTGTAAATCTAGTCTAAGTCCAGCCTAAGACCCGTCTGAGTGAGACGGTTTGAAGTTTCTAGCGAGATTTAAAACGTCTATTTCAATTGATAAGGATTTTAATCAATTACGAACCAGCTTTGACTAAATTTTTAATATCAATTTAGGTTGCTCTTTCAAACTAGTTAGGAGCAACACAGAAAAATAATGATCAAATAAAATATCAATTGTCATATTGTCATATCAAATTTATATTATTTAGTACTTAATATATGGACTCGATCATATCATCTTCATATTTTGTGAGATGAAGTCCGATATGATCTTTTGTTTCTGTGTAATTCCTAAAAGGCAAGTCCCAAATTTCTAAGATTTATCGTTCGGATTAATACAATTATGCCAAGATTTGTTTCACTCCTTGATGCACTTAAAAAAAATCACTTATTGTGACTCTTTCAACTCAGTCTCTGTCTATGTAAAGTCTTTAGGCTCTTTAGTTTTGGGAACAGAACACACATGAGCCACTGGTGGGGGGAACACGGCGGATGTGGCATTATGAGAGTGTTGCTTTCAAGTAACGATTTGTGAGCAGTGGTGTTCTCATGGTTTATAAGCCAATTTTTGTTCTTCCACAATTCAGGGCATTTCTAACAAATAAAATACGCTTACTTTGCAGGTAAAATTCCACATTCCCTAGCAAAACTCCACTGCAATCAAAGATATTTTCTGGACATCATCAGCATTGGACTTGACTTGTTGACAATCCACTAATAAGATCATTCACATACAAAGTAACCAAAAGTGGCAATAGAACAGAACCTTGAGGCGCTCCACGGTTAGTCGCAAAGAAAAGAGGATAGGGGAAAGAGGATAGAAGTTTGAGTAAGGTCTCAGGAAAGTTACAAAGTTTTGCCAATTTTGTAAAACCTGTTTCAAACGCTTAACTGAAATCAAGTAGAGTATCAATGTTAATTAGATATCTCTTAGCCATGTATTCATATCAGCGTCCAACTCAAGATTGGAAATCTTTTCAACTACCTTTTTTGAAATCCCACATATTAATCCATAATAGCGTTCAAACAGTGTCAAAGATCAAAGTCTACCATCTACCATCATTGACACACGCGGCTTTGGAATTTGAGGGGCTTGCAGGATCGCATGCCACAGCCCTGACATCACCAAGATCTGCTGCTAACAATGAACACAAAAAAAACCACACCCAGAGCTGGCAAAAATGATAGGGCAGAAATATGTTCTGACTAACTGAATTGCCCGGCTAATCAGCGTCAGGGCGGGGACTATGACGGAATGACTTTCCGCCTTGCTCCCAGTCACTGGCTGCGACTCATGTGATTGCCATCAACATGGCACAAAATAAAGAAGTGCGTAGGCCGAGTGAGCCAGCATAACGTGGTTGTCTCTAATTTCGCTGGAGCAAATAAATGTCGTTACAAATCACGATGGAATTCAAACCGTACCGTGTCGTAGTCCAAGTCGCCTGGCTAAGCACAGCCCAGGGAGCGATAAATGGCAGGGCAGGCCACAGGCAACCGGCAACTGGCAACCAGTTGGCTGCGGCTGCTCATTATTTAATGGACTGATCGATCATAAAAAATGAGCTACATGTGAGAGCGCGGTGGGTACAAGTTGGAGTGGGAGCGGCCACGTTTGAAACTCAAACGGAGCTGGCCATGTCTCTGGAGTTGTACAAATGTTTTAAGCCACAATTGGAGCACTTCTGTTTGACAGTGCGTATGATTTATGTGACTGCTGTGCAGCTGCAGTGTCCCGCGCCCGCCCAGAGATGATGGCTCCATGCGCACTTCCGGCGGAATTTCAAACTTGACTGTTTGGTCTGGCCAACAGTTTTTAAATGCAACAGCTTGTGCCATGTGGCATAGTTGCAGCTATTTAGGGACAGGGAAAGGGAGTGAGAGTCCTGCAGGAGCTGCCCACTTTACATCCGTTGACAACAACGACAACAACTGCAGAACGAAGTCAAGCAAAAGGCAACCAACAAAATTCAGTGAAGCAATTTCTATGAAATTTATTTCACATGAAGATTTATCGCGATTTCAGACAGCACTGGCGACACCTGCCAACGCCTACAAATGTAATTTATGGCTCTCCCGCATTATGCACACCAACACACTCACACACACACACACACAGCATGGCTCCTCTCCAGCTCCAGCAACTCCTCCCACCACTTAACACAAAATGCTCATAAGCGTACGCCTGAAGCTGCTGCCGACCTCAGTCCCGACACCCGACACCCCGACAACCCCGACCTCCCGACCGTACGACCGCCCACGGGCCACTGCATAAAATATATAGTCGTATCTGTCGCAAAAATTTGACTTTTAGTCATTCAAACTGCACATTTGCAAACATTTTTTAACCCCACCCCACCCCTCCACAGAAATCGAGTTTTATGTTGATTTCAGCATTTGGAATTTCATTTTTGCTTAAATGATTCTTGGATTGACTAAGCTGGTTTTCAGAAACCACTTTTGCCGGCACAATGAACATTTGAGTGTTTTTTTTTTTATTGTGGTCAAAGTTGCCAGTGGCAGGTGGCAGGCAACAACAATCTGCAAGTTGATGAACAAACATTTCATCCGTACATCATATTCATTTGTTTGGAGTCGATGTTACAGGTTTTTGCCAGCCACACTTCTTTTCTAAATTGAACAGCTTCTGTGGAAACTTAATGAAGTTTGCTTCATTGGGCCAATCTCGAGCAAGTTTTCGGATAATTTTCAAATGCAACATTTTCGACTTTTACAAGAAATTGCATTGTTTCAACCTAGGCTTATCAGCTTGAAGTCCTCCCCAATTTTCATCCAATTCTTGCCATTTTTTGGCTAAAGTGCGTGATTTTGCAATAATTGTTATTTTATAAATAAAGTTTTAACCTAAACTACTGGAAGGGCTTCAAGTTGGTTTGTTCCATATTTGACTATTGAAAATACTGTATAATGTAAATATGTTGTAAGTATTCTGTGGATATAACTACTGTCGGCTTCTGTTGTGTCATATCGTAGAAGCTAACACTCATATGCACGCGAACCCATCGTGTTAAGTCGTGAGTGACACTTCCAGAATAAAACAAATTCTCGTGTGTTCCAAAACATTTTTCGGGTTCAGAAGTTTATTTGTGGTTATTTTGAGCATTTTGAATTGCCATTGCATATGTACTTAGTGCCGAGTATCGAGTAGTTACTGTCGAGTAATGAGTATTGAATAGTGAGTTCGAGCACCTATTATCGAAGTCGAAGTCTGAGTACTGAATATTGTATTTTGAGTACTAAGTCTCAAGTGCCGTGATTCGAGTAATGTAAGTTGAGTACCTAGTAGAGTATATATATAGTATCGAGCTATTAATGTTGAATAGCGATTACTTGGTATGGAGTACTTCGTATTTATCGCTTATGGAATATTTCGAAGAAACGGTATTTGCAGTAAGTTGGTTAAAGTTGGTTATTGTTAAATTAACTTCTCTATTTTTATTAAATTAGCTGAATTTTTCTTATAATTTTACATGCTTGCGATAGTTTGAAGTTTCTGTTTCTGTATCAAGGGCATACGCAGGATTGTGTAGCTTTGCTACCTAATTTACCAACAAAGGTTCGAAATTTGATCAAAATAAAGGATCATCAGCTCCAACTTATACAGCCACCGATGTTCATTGATGCAACTTCATAAGAAACGAGGCTGCAATCTTCTAAAAGTCAGCAGGTCACCCGAGCCCATCATGAAAACCAAAATTCAGCGTCTAGCTTGTCGAACGTGAGGATTTGATGTGAACCTTGGTTCAGAACTTCTAATTTTGTTATGAAATTAACATTTTTAAATCGACTCGAGTTCATGTTCAGCAGCCGTCTCTCCATATTAGAGCGACACCATAGCCACTTGGGAATTTCAAAGCAGCATGCGCGCAAAAATGTGACATCAGAGAGACAACGCTTAAGTAGATGGAAGCCCTTATCCGTGTCCTTGCAGAATTAGTGTCACAGCAAACGCTGACAACTATTTATGAGAATTTTATGACAACTATTTATGAGTGCATAATTGCCGATAAAACGTTTCCAAAATGTTCAGTGAATTTGAACAAACTGGTAAGAATTCTCGGTTTTGCTTTTGTAAAATAGAATGCTTCTAATTTACCCAGCTACAAATTTGACAATACACCGGAATCAAACTCTATCAAAATCAATTGACAATTTGATGCAACATACTTAATTCAAAGTTGCACTTACTTTTTGTATTAGCGTATTGAAAGTGTATAACTATTTTCAGAACAGGTATATCAAAAGTTAGCTATTCTACCTGAAAGATTGTCAAATCAAGCTCTTGGTTTTTCTGACACAAAACCATGGCAAGCATTTCCATTCTCCGTGTGTTTGTCTTCTTCAATTGTGCCACTTCATCAAAACTCCTTCCAATCATTGACAACGGATAACTTAAATTCTGCATTAAGACTCGCTGCTGGATCAGAGTCGCTTTTGGGCAATTCCAGTTAAATAACATTTTCCCCCGGCAATCCTTTGATATGTTGAACAACGTGTCACTTGACGCAGTTCTAACGAAAGACATCGTACATTTGCATATGCCAACTGAGCTCCAGCATAGCCAGCACCCAGTTCTGCGTACCCAGACGGCAAGAGCCACTGTCATTGTGAGCTTTTTGAGAAATTCATAAACTGAAAAAGTGGATTTTCATATGAAATTTTTGCGTGTGCAACTTAGAAATTCAAATGCGACGCAGTGACAGTCCTCAGCCTCACCCCGGACTGGCGCTCCCTGGGTCCCAGCGTGTCGCACGCCCGAACACCTCCGCCTTGGCCACGGGGTGGGAGTCACACACTGCACCGGCCGGGACAACATAAGTCGCACTAATGCCCATAAAAGTCGCACCTTGGTCCTTGCCTTGGCCCGGGTCTCGGCCCGGCCGGCCAAAGTGCTTGAGATAAACCTGAGCACCTGGAATAGAGTGACAAGTGGGCAGCATTTCATACAAATTGCAGTAGACTGCCAGAATGGACGACAATTTAATGATAAACATTCTCTGTCCGCAGCCACAACTCAATAAAGTTTACGGCAAATGTGCAAATGTTGCAACAAAAACGCAATTTAATAATTAACAGCACGAGCAGAGAATGGTAACTGCGGCATTTATTATTATTATTAACATTTGCCGGCATTCCGGGGCCCCGGGGGCAGCTTTTAATTGATGGTCCGGCCCGTCGTGCCGCTCTCTAATGCAGTTGTGCAAACGCTGATGGGGCCCCGAGTCGTTGATTCGCTCTTTTGCATGCGCCACGCCCCGCCCCGCCCCGCCCGCCATTGCGCCATCTCACTCGCACAGCGAGCGGCTGGCGGAGGAAAGTCGCGCTGGCTATTATGAAATTATCGTCGTCCAGGCCCAGACATTGACCAGTCCTATGGCCCCCGAGGCCATAAATACATGAACCGAATGGGCCTACGACGTTTGCAACCAGAAGCCTAATTGCAATTTACCTTTGCCTTGGCCTCTGTCTCCTACTCCTCGCCTGCTCCTGCTCCTGCTCCTGCTCCTCGCCGCCTGCCACCTCGGCCCCGCGAGCTGTGGAGAATTTTAAATTGTTTAATGGTGACTAACTTACGATTCCAAGCCGAGTTAATTACGCCGGGGTGCATATTTGCCGATATGCCTGGACGCATGGCTCCAGGGCCCCCAGACCCATAGAAATGACAGACGCTCTCGCTGCACACTCTCACTGGGCCAGTCAACAGGTGCAGGAGGAGGGAGCGGCGGCAGCAGCAGCAGCAGCAGCAGCATTTGTGAAAAATTAAACAAAATGAATTTGTAATTTCATGTCATAAATAATTGGCCGCTAACTCGCCAGTTGAGGCTAGAGTTGAAGTCGCTGCCAAAGTCATTGTAGGTTTTTGGTCCAAAAAGGAGTCGCAGATGGAGAACGCCGGGGACCAGTCCAGAAATTGTAAAAGCTGAAATTACGCTAAATGCTGATTAAGTGAACATTTATCATCGCTCGTTGGTTGGTTGGTTGGAACGGGAACGGGAACGCGGACTCCTCGGTTGGCTGCCCGATACTGCAGCTGTATTAAGGAAGTGAATGTGAATGGGCAGCTAGTTGGGTTAGTTAATTTTCTTGGAAAACGACAGGGAACAGAAGCTGCCACAATGTCCGATCGTTGTAGGAGTTCGCCTAACAGCTGCTCGTGGCATGGCCAAAGTCAAATGGATGCATATAATATGTATGGGAGAATAAATGAGCCAAGATCGAGGTGGATGGGGGGCAACGAATTAAGTTGGTAAAAGTTGTGGTGCCGTGGTGGAGAGCCATGTGATCGGGTGATGGGAGAATGGCAAATGATTGAAGGAAGAGGACTCCTCGCTACGGGTTGCTAATTAAGTTGCAAGTCGAACGGGTAAATGGTTTCGTAAGCAGATATAAGCAATGATATGATCTGGGGCTCAATGTCATATTTTCTCAAATCAATAAAAGGATGATACTCTACACTTGAAAGTAACCTGTTCAAAAATATCAATTTGATACAAAAAAAAAAAGAGAAAGCTAAGCTAACTTCGTCTGTGCAGAAGTTTTTATACCCTTGCAAGTGCTGCTCGCTTAAATATTCTCAAAAATAATTTATTTTTCTTACAACGACCCATTTTCCAACCCATCTTTCGTATGGAAACTATAAGATTTAGTGCTCCGCTTTGGGCAACATTTTTTAGAATTAGGTGAAATCTAGTGAAACAAGCAAATACAAAATTGCAGGATGCTACCAAAAAAGTTTTTCAAACTAAGACTATTTTTCAGATTTTTCTTTTGTATGGCAGCTATACCATAATAGTTGTCCGATTTTCGTCAAAGCTAATAAAGTTTTGAAAAAGCATAGAAAACTTAAGAATACAAAGTTTGGAGACGATTCCATTGCGAAGAAAAAAGTTTTTAATCCTAAAACTAGTTTTCCGAGCGATTGTTTCTATAGGAGCTATGAGATATAGTCATCCGTTCCGGTCGGTTCCAACATGTTAAGTTATATTTTTTCCACTTGTTGATGTTCTTTTGTGTACCTTTCTTATGTGCTATCAGGCTAGAGGTCAATCACCATTCTGGAAATGTTAATCTTCTCTAGTTCCGCTGACGGACGAGCAATGTGGTCACACAAACAGATTGGGCTACTTTCTTACAATTGTAAGTCAGAGTACGCTTTCCACATGTCGAGCAGCATGCTCTCAAGGATGTTCCTCTTCCAATTTTAGCCAGTTTTCGGTATGCATTCATATGATATAGGTATATACCTATATATATATTATAAATAGAAATACAATTGTTCACTTAACTTACCCATAAACAACTCACGGGGTTTTGCCAGTTTTCAGGAGGCCCATAAACTCCTTCCACTGCGTTAAAGCCCTTTTCCACTGAGCAAAAGCGCCCTCTGTAGCAAGTCTAGCCCATCCTTCCGATAATCAACATGAAGTGAATGACCTCTAGAATGTGCATGTAAAACAAGTTTTTAAAACACTAATACCAATGATTGATATATATTATAGATGACTCATGTAAAACAAATCCGATTATTCCAGGTAGGCTACCAATTTTCGATTTGATCCACATGCGTCATCTATAATATCCATAAGACTTTGCTAATACTACCAAAAACAGATCCCGGAACCGCTTTTCCCACTTATAGATCAATGTTCTCACTACAAAAACCATTTAGTGAGAAAGCAACAACTTGATCTAAGTTAATATTGTTCTCTTTTCGATGAAATTTTAAGCTCAACTGGGTACAATATTGACTGACATTGGTTTAATTATAAGTGGATGTTACAAAGGGGACACATTTTATTTGATAGGATCAGCAGACAATATTATTTACATCCGGCTGGATGTGCTCTTGCTCAGCACACCTATATTTCTGGACATCAGAGACATCAAAGTCGAGGCCAAGACCTTTTGCACCCAACAAAGCTTATTATCGATTTTTGTCACGCCCCTTCCCCATTACATTTCTGTCGGTTTCGTGGATAAAAGACACTTTTAGTAGTCAGTATTATTTATTGATCCACCAAAGACATGGTGAAGATCTGATGAGGGAGAGTCGAGTTGAAAAGAAAACAAACATTTATGCTGGGCTTCACCGCCTGTAACACCGATGGGCAGCACTTTAAAGCCCACCTTCTAACTTGTTCTTTTCTAAGCGGTGCACAGAAACATTGATGACCAATATTATATCCATTTGGAATGGATATGTCTCTAATATGCTTAAGGTAAATTAAGGCATATCCAATCCAAATGGATACGGAAAACCATCCAATGGATATTTCTTAATATGCTGTTTTCTTATCTATGTGTGGTTAAATTGATTCAAATTTTTAAGAACTTTAGTCATATTTGTCCTCATAAATTTGGGAGAGCGTCTTCTTATTGAAGGCAGCTTGTTCTCTGTGTAGGATCAATCGATCAGATAATTAGACTAATGCCGAATTTTTCATAAGTTCAAATTAGGTATTCGCGGAACAAATTGATTGCCGATCACTATGACTAAGCGAATATTGAGAAACCGGGCAGTAGTTAAACATCTTTTTGATATAGTTCTTAAGTTCCTTTGATAATCCACTTAATGGGGTTTCATTCAATTCAGTTTTGTCACATCTTCTTATAAAAATTTAAATAAATATTTGATACCAGACATTATTAAAGCGATCTTGCTTTTTAATCGAGTGGATCTGAAAGACAACGAACGGAAATGAGAAACTGATATATAAGTTTCCACAGCAAAAAACGTGGAAGAAAAATTGAATAATTAGCTGAAAAAACCATTTCCCAGTTCATTATATTTTAATATTATAAAAAACGTAGCTTTCTTTCCAGAGCACTGTGCAGTGCTTGCTCACATAATGTTAATATGTTTACATTAATGTAAGTGCTCTGCTTATTAACATAAGTGAAGGGTATTTAACATTAATTCCCCTGACAAAGTTGTGCAGGATGAATTTAACTTACGCTCTCGTTAAATCTTTCTTCACAAAGCTTTGCTCAAAGATAGATGGCATATAGGTGCCATAGGAACGATCGGTCGTTACACTAGTTTTTAGAACTAGGGCCGATTTCGTATCTTTTAGATAGCCACTATGTGTCAGAAAATCGAAAGTTTTACTCTGTTGTTTATTAGTTAATGTGACAGATAACTCTAAGTTTGCTAAAAGTCGGACAACTACATAAGATAGCTGACATTCTTTCTAACCGAAACTCGAGATTTTCAAAAAAACTTCAACAACTTTATTGAAAGAAACGAATGTTGGACTCAAAGAATTTTCAAAGGTTTTTAATGATTTTTCCGTAAATTTTAATGGCAAAACAGAATCCTCGTCTTCGGCTTGGCTGAAAAGAGACCAAGTTTTGGTTCGGTTTGGCTTGATAGCTTCACAACCGACGATCATTGCGGCTACATAAGTCATCGGCTTAGACAAAGTTGGATATTCCATTAAGTTTTAAGCAGCTTTGCCATTTGGCTCAAGCCTCCAAGTTAACAGGCAATTAATGATAGTTCTCAGACTAAGTCAAAATATTTTTGTAAATAAAGCTACACTAAATAAACCAAATTGCATTTGTTCAACTTAAAGCCTTTTAAGTGATTTTGTCACTGGATCTAGGCACAATATCTTTCATTGGTCACTTGTTTCCAACTTTCATAGAAAGGTAGAATGAAAGTTACAAAAGTAAAATCATTGTACTTTGAGTTCCCATTGCCTTCATTCTATTGCTAGCATAGTTCCATTTATGTATGTTAGCTCCACCTGACTGCCTCATAAGTATTTTTTGCTCGCTTTTTGCACCCATCTCTATATCAAGCTCCAAGGAAGACAATGCTCGAGTCCTATAAGGCACCACCAGACAATTGACAAACATGATACAAAAAAAACAAAAAAGAAACTGCCACAACACAAAATGTCGGCTTATCAAAGACGCCTGTCCCAGTGTCCAGTTCAATGGCCATGGACAATGAGTCGCAGCCAAAGGAGTTGAGGAAAAATCAAAGACAATGACAAGTAGCCACAAGATGAAAATTCAAGAAGATGCAACGTCAATTTGATACATATTTATGATAATATGCTCAGTGGTAGCCAGTGGAGGAGCAACTAGCTCGACAGGAAGGGAGCCTCGCAATGGCGGCGTCGGCGAATCCAAAGCGAAAGCGCTGAACACGTTGAACGGTTCCGAAACGCTGCTTGTTAGTGGATATGGATGGGGATGTGCGACGACAGCCACCGCTAGGCCCGGCCCAGGCTTCAGTCTCGGCCTTATTGTTATCGAACTATATCAAAATGATCGGCCGCGTCGAGCCGGGCCACATTTGCGTACCCCTGGCGGCGGTGGCGGCGGCGGGGGGGCGGTGTGCGGTGTGCGGCAGTGAAAACGGCAACAGGCAATCGCCGCCAACAATCTGGAGACGAATGGGGACGGACAAATGCTCGCTTGGTATGCAGATCAGCAGCAGGAGCAGCCCCAGCCGCAGTCACAGCCACAGCATTTGCATGCAAACAGAAGCGTACACTCGAATCGGAGTCAGACCCAGACCCAGACCCAGAGACGACGACGATGACGACGACGGTGACTCCCGCCAGGAGCAGCAGGCAGAGCAAGACTGAGTCTGGCCATGATTGCTGGCCATTGATAAAGCAAGCGGCTGCCTCATGTACGCGCTGAAACTAAAAACTAGAAGCATTTACCGCAATTGTAATGTCGAAAGTACATGATATAAGATCATAGATAAACGCTTCAGATTCTGTACCATCTGCGTCCCGTGCACCCCACCCCCTGGCCACTCTCCTCCCTCCTGTCCGCCGCCTGCCACTCGCCACTTGTCGGCTTGTTCTGCAACTGCGTTTGTTCTTTCATGTCCCTGCACTGCAGAACAACAAGAAGAATGAGCAGAAAAAAACGGATCGGGAGCTGTGCTCCTGTCCTGGTAATCCACGCCAATGCCGAACTGGTTACTGATGGCTGCCGCTGCTGGTGAATGCTGCTGCCTCGTAGTTTTTGGTGCGGTTTGGTTTGGTTTCGGTTTTATTAGATCATTAGTTGTCTGCAGTTCGATAAAGATCACCCAGACGCTGCTCGCCTTACCATCTCCAGCTTCATCCGCAGTCCCAGCCCCAGCTCCAGCTCCATCCATGGCCAAATGGCTTCGCTCTCTTCGTTTGGTTTGGTTGGTTCGGTTAGGTTTCGTACTTTTTGCTGTCCATAAAGTCGTTTTGTTTGTTCTTAATGACTGCGTTTAGATCTTGATAGTTGGCGCACTTCAAAGCGACAATGCCGCCGGCGTAGACGAGAGCCACAGCCAAAGCCAAAGCCAGATTGTTTATGGTATATTTGCACTGGATGTGGATATGAGGCACGACGTGGTACTCCGGTGACTGGGAATGGGAGAATGCGTCTGCTGCAGGTGCAGGGATGGACACAAAATATTGCAATGGGGGAGTGGGACACGATAAGTGTTTTTGCACTAAATGGAACAAAATGGATGTTTGAAGAATATGAGTTCGAATAGCAAGATGACATTCAGTCATCCTATCTCTAATAGTAATGGGAAGCACTGAAGAAGGTTGCAAAGCTTTCGATAACTATCCTCTGGGAAATGATTACATTTCGACACCGACTTGAACTTGTGCGTTCTTCTAGTAAGGATCCAGATAGAACATGAGCCCCTTTCCATTGAACTTAACTTCACTTCATCGATGTTCTTAACGTAAAATTGGTTCTATGCAGCTTTCAGTCATGACTACATCAGTCAGTCTATCTTCACAACCACGAGCAGGGTTTGCGAGGGTAGTAAGTGGTCGGGTTTAATCTATTATAAGCTCCAGTTTATATTGTCCAGTGGTTCACAACACCCCATCCTCTTAGAAGTTTCCGTCTGAGTACTGAACTATTCGGTATAGCCTGACGTTGATGATGACTTTCCACTTTGGGTTAAGATTAATCTCTAACCGTAATTTGGTTGCCGATCTATGGCTGAGAATTCAAAATATCGAAAGCTTCCTCGAGACTCTATTCTGCTGTAACTCTGTTTCATAAGACTTTACTATGGGTTTATAAAGATCCACCAACTTTTTGTTATTTTCGATATTCTTTAAGTCTATAAAGCCCCGTCCACCAGAAACAAAGGCTCCAGAGTTTGAAATCCATGGTAATGCTAAGGTTTGGTGTTAGTTCTAACCTTTCCAATAATCCAAATATTGCTGAAAAGTTGCATTGTTCACTTCAACTGCTATAAAAATTGTATTCGCTTGTTAGCCCATCGCAAAGTCATAAAACATAATTAGCAGGGCTGCATGCCGGTTCGAGACCGGAATTCCGTCTTCTAATTAACTGTGAACCGATCCTCTCTAGAAATAGAAGCTAAACCTGAACCTGTTTCGAACCTACATTATCTGTTTGGTTCAACAAAAACTTCAGACAAAACAAGAACTTTACATTACTTTGGTGACATGTTTCATTTGTAAATTATATTTTGCGATCTTCAAGTTGATTCCTACCCAAAATCTATCCAATTCTGTTCGATTTGTGGAGCACATGGTACTAAATAGAGCTGATTTGTCCTAAACCAAGGTTCGAACCAAAATCTTATAAAAAAAAACATTGAAACAATCTCAAATTTCTGAACATTCAACATTGGTATATTTTGGTTCTAGCCCCCCAAGTGTACCTTCGAAAATGTATGATCTCAATTTCTAATTTCTTAACAATCTTGTTTAATCATGTCAACCAAGTCCAATTCTGCCATTTCGGGGGAAAAAAGTTTTAGTTATTGCTACAATGAGAATAAAAAGACGGTTCAAAAGACTGCACAAGGAGACTCCTCTATGAACCATTTCGTTGGTGGATTTTCGTTCACAAACCAAGCCCGCAGATCACAGAAAAACACAGAGTTGGTTGTTGTTTTCCTTATAGCTGCATTCTTCACTTTAATTTATCGCAAATTCTGATGTGAGGTTGATGGTCGAGACGGTTAAGCTGCAAATGTTCTTTTTAAGTACGAAGTACCACGTTCAACATGACAACATGTTGAAACATGACAAAGATGTTTGGAAAAGTATTCGTATTATAATAACAACTTTCCACGATTCACAAAAAAGCGCCATTACCCCACTTTTGTCGACGAATGGTCTAGATTTCGATAGATTTTGAAGAATTTGAACACCCAGAAAAAAGCAGAACGAATGACTTAAGAACGAACGTACCTGATTTCGGAATTTCATTCTTGAATTAATAATGTTTATACTTATCGAACTTCTGACATCGAATATTCTTGATCCAAGTATGAAGTTACCTATTTGTTCTCTATGTGTAGGTACTTCGCACCACCGACAGTAAAGTCGGCCCAAAACGCACCAAACATTGCATATCTTAGGGTGCGCTAGTAGTTCTTAAGGTGCCTCTGAATGCTCTTTAGACCAAATTCGGTGAATGGATAAAAAACTTAGTGAATCTTCATTCAACTTTTCTAGGACCCTGTAGAAGATCACCCGGTCTCTGCTCTTGCACCAGGTGTATTTTGGACGGTCCTTATATCTTTAATTATCAGATTTTCCACACCTTTATACTTTTTCCTTTTTGTCTTTATGCAGATGCATCACATGTTTGTTACGTCCCAAGCTAGAAACAAAATTACAAATTCATTATAACTCTGACCCAATCCCTTAGTTTTTCTCTGATTAAAGAAATAAGAGAATAATTCAAATTCTGAAAGTGTATGAGCAAAAGTGTATGCTCTATTTCCATTTTTTCTAGCTAAAAGCAGCGCTGCTCATAACTGGACTGACGTTCATTCGATCAGTACTTATCCTTTGGCGGAAGTGTGGTTTCCAAATATGCCCAGTAAGTACAAACCATCTATCTATAAAGCTGAGGAACATATGCCGCAGGTTCTATTCTAGATATGCGGGGGCGTGGCGAAAATTGAAAATAAACTTGATCTACCTGCAAGTATAAGAAGTTAATAACCCAAACCTGTTAGTCCTCTTTCTCTTATCATCTCTGAGAACTGTTTCTACGGACGGACAGATGGACTCGCTTGTATCGATTCGGCATTTGATACAAATACTCAATATATATATCCTTTATGGGACCGGAGATGCTACCTTCCGGTTGTTTCAATCTTAGGCACAAGCGAAATGTACTCTGTGATTTTGTGTGATCAAAATTGTTCAAGCTGAAGCTGAACCATTGCGTGTACCTAAGAACATTGTATACTTTACCATATTCTCCAGCCTTCTTATTTATCCCTAAATTGTCCTATTCAACCTCACTCACCACACACACCACACCTGCGCTATGTCCATCAACCAATAACCCAAAAACACAAAAAAAAAACTGATGTCTGCTTATGAAGCCTCCTAGACATTGTCATCCAGAAAAACCACATGAACCAAATGCCAGTAGCTGCTGGTCCAATCCCAAGTGGAAGACCGGGCAGGTTCGCGGCATTAAGCAAACGACGCCTACCGAAATGCAAAGGGTCCCCAATACCGGGCCAGACCAGGCCGGGCCAGGACACGGGCTGGACGGACAAAAAAACCCACATTAGATGCTGTGAAGTGCATAAATCGATGAAAATGGCAGGGACTATGCCACTAACAACCTAATAACTGCAACGTCCAGGTGCGGACGACGACGACAACGACAACGACGGCATCTAATCATGGCAGAGCAAAGCCACTTGCAGCAACAGCAACAGCTCTGGCCCCACCTCCAGTTCCTGCTCGGACAACAGGCATTGTTCTTCCGGGGCAAGGCGTTGAGTCTGTGGCCAGCAGGGGCCGAGTGGCAGGCGACCAACCCCCCCTCCTTTGGTTAGCTTTTGCACCGGTAAATTTTGCACTTAGCTGGCAAAATGTCATTGGCAGCCATGGAGGCAGAAACCGCAAGTACACTTGAGTGCTGCACTCCAGGTGCCGTTGTTGCCTAGGCCTCCACTCCCTCCCAGCGTGGACGTGGACGTTCGATGGGGATGTGGCTGGGACATGCACGACGCTGTTGTTGCTGTCTAGGCGGTGGCTGAGGCGGAGGCAGGGGCAGCGGCTGTTCTCGTATGTGCGGCAACCACCAGACATGGCCTGGCCAGGCCAACGGTCGAGCAGTCGGCCAGAGATTTCATGTGAAATTAGCATGTCGTGACACAAATGACTTAAAAGCACTCAATCGCACCGAGCACCAAGGCAACGAGGGACGACCGGCGGGCGGCGGGAGGCGGATGGGGCAGGGGAGGAGCTCAAAGTCCGAGTTGGTTTAGGTTAAGCCTTTGCAAGTGTCGCTCGCCCGCTGCGTGCAAAATAATTTACATTCACACGTAGAGTTCATCAACTGTTTGTGGCACCAGTTCCCAGTGCCCACTCGCCGGTCCTCCAACTCCGACGCCGACTCCGATCCCCCCCCACTGCCCGGGCACAACTTAATTAAGCCAGCCGGCCAGGCGCAGAGCATCATCATCATCATCAATGCGACCGCCGACTCAATGCATTCGCATTCCAGACAACATCCCATTGATTGCATTAATGTATTTCTTCAAAATTATTGTTTGCCCAGGCGCGCCTGCTTATCATAAATTATGTAAATGGAAAAACGCGAACCGGAAAACAGGCTTGGGCTTAACAACAATTCTCAATTAATGAAGCCCCCGATATCAGGGTATCAGTCGCCAGTTGCAGATAAAAGTGCAAAAACAACAAGCGGGCCGCAAACGAAAGCGAAAACAGGGAAGCAGCCGCAGGGTCCCATCCAACCGCTGGCCCAGGTAGCCGCACACGAAAACAAAAAACCAAACTAAACTTGACTGAGTGCGCCAAAAAATTAAGCAGTGACAGTTGATAATTTGTCAAAGCCGCAGAAAGTCCCTGGGATACCAAAAGCGAGGCCCAACCTTCTTAAACTTGTTTCATAAATGAGTCTACGGGGCGAGAGTTGTGTGACTTTTTGAAGAGGTTTGCAGTGGTTAGCCAACAGGATGGGAATGTGGCGAAATGATGGAAGATCGAAAGCTAGAGTGGGTCTAGAAAAGGGACTCCACAATTGTTGGGATCCATAGAATTTGCATATCTCTATTATCCAGTGAAATTGCCAGGGTCAGGTTGTCAAAGAGTATCCCATCTTCCTCACACACATCCAACTCTTCCCGGTTTCATTGGCCCGCTTACTTTTAATGATGACGACATGCAGCGTTCGACCAGGACATGGACACGCATGCGTAAGTTGTTGCCAATGTAAGTGTCAGTTGGTGCTGATAATTAGCGATTAAAATTTTGGCCGAGGGGCCGCAACTGTACCTACAGTTTTGAGGTTAGAGCCCCACAACTCCGGCGCTGATTAACTGTCGGCGGTTGTAGTCGCAGTTCAAAGTAATGCCAACGACAATTCTATACAATGGCCAGCGGGAGTGCAGGAGTGCAGGCGTGCAGGAGGCCAACACGCACGCACATTTTGAGGTTAAGCACGAACATTTTAATGCGATAATTTAACCAGAATTTGTGGTTACATTGACTAATTGAACAGGTGTGGCTATTAAACAGCCGCAGGCACGGCAATTGCAATCGAATTTTGTGCATTAGCATGCAAAGGACACTGGCAGCAGGACACCGCCCAGCTACTTGGCATTTGCGTGTCATTCCGGCGACGGCGACTGACCGAAAAGCCAAAACAACGCAGCGACAGCATGTTAATTTGTTAGCTTGTTGAGTTGGCCTCCTTCGAGCCGTTCTGGTCAAAGTGCATTGCGGTTTTGGTCAGGTCGCTGGACGAACGACGGCGACTGTTGCATGTGGCACATAAGGAGACGAGCAGGAGGCAGCCCCGAAAATTAAATACTGTTGACAGCTCGCACTCACACACAATTTGAACAATTTGAATGCAACTGTCCGTGTCTGGGATTGGGATTGGGTTTGGGTTTGGGCTTGGGTTCGGGTGTATTCATAGCTGCGCAGTATTTCAAAAAGCGCTGCTTCGCCTTGACAGTTGCATGAAGCGTTCGCCCCTTTTGTTTTCGATATATAATATATTCTTGCGGTGGGCTCTGGGCGAGATCATTGTTGAGGCCAAACAAAAGAACTGAAATTGATTGGGAAAACTTCATATTTCGTTATATAATTAGGTAATTTGAGTGGCCAGGCAGCGTAGCGTTTGCCAGGCAGTCCAATTAGTGCACTGGCATTGATTACTGTGAAGAGCCGAAAGTGATGGCCGGTTACTGAATACCTTAGTTTATGCTCCACCAATTTGAATTACAGTACAAGCTCAATAGAAGGGAAATCACGATTCATCATTTAACTTATTTAACTCTCTTCACCAGTTGGGAATTGTAGCCCTGGTGCTGCTGAGAAGCTTGAAGGAGTTCTGAGCTCTCAAAGGCAACGAGTTATTGTGCAAAGTTTAACCCAGATTAGAGCCATAGCTTTCCACTCTGGAGTTATACCTGAAAACTCCAGAGAAATCCTTCTGATAATCATTCATCCAAATGATAAGGAGTGGTCTAAAAACAGACATGAGCCATGAAAAGCTTATGGTTTGGCAGCTGTGTTTTTGAAAAGGTGGATAAAGAACGATTGGATGACGTAGTTTTTATATGTGGAAGGCTCCATTAAGTTGTTCTGGATGAGGGTAATACTCTGGGCTCTTGATTCCTGATTTTGTGTCTACCCTTCTTGAGTTCGCGGCCGCCAGAAGGCATATGCCTTACATAAATAGAGCTTGCTAAGTTTTTGGTGGTTCGCCAAGTCTTCGATTGAGATTTCCCTGCAGAGAAGCACTTCCTGATCGTATTGGTGTCACAAAAGGAAGTGGTTTTGTCCTGTTCTATGTAGAGCTTAAGGTGCTGACCTTCTATCCTTCTTATTTCGTGTCTACAAGTTGGACTTCCAGGTCAGGCTTATTCATGGCTATGTGGTACAAAACTGGCGCCAATAGCTAGTGAAGGTGACCTGGTGTGATAGTCTGAAAAGAAACTCATTTTTATTAGATGTCCGACCAAATTTGTCTTACAAATCTGGTACACACACTACCATCTGCACCACACCCGGCCATTGTGGTATGCATTAGCAATGCGTATTCTGGTCTATACAGAAAGCGGTTGTTTTTCCAAGTTTGCCAATCTTGAGATACTTGATTCAATTACTACGGCTGAGTAGTATAAAAGATATCAACTTCAACCGAAAACACGTAACAGAAAACAGAAGAGGAGAGAGAATAAGTGTTTCGCTCAGTGAGAGAGCGTTTGTGCTGCGTTTGTTTCTGTTTTGTTATGAGGCTGATCGCCTTTCAAAAATGTGTTAACACTCATTTGCGAGCTCTGCCTCTGTGTATAAACTCTATTTGTAATCGATCTACAACGGATCAAAAACTAAGCTTTACAGCGTCTCAAGCGTTTGGACAGTCTTGGATGTTTTGAAATCTGTATGATTACACTGATCGTTGCTGAGCAGCAGAGACTATAAAAATAATGAACTGACGGTTCGACGATTCAAAGTATACATCCTAGACTTCCAGGTCCAGACAACTGCATGGCGTTCCATATTTCGGGCGTGCACTGTACCAATAATTTGATTTCCAACATATTGAAAATGGTTAAATAGAAAAGTAGAAAGAGATACACGCATGCTGGCTGTCGGCCCCGTCAACCGACTCATTACGTCTCTTTCTTGCTGTGTACATTTGCATGGCCGACGATTTTTTGACATGTTGACAGTTGATTTTTCTGACAATTTAACTGGTTTCAATGTAAAATCTGTTTCGAAAATTACGCCCAAATGTCGACTGACAACTGTAAAGGAATTCTCCGAGTTTGGCCATGGCGTGCAGTAAATTGTTGTTGTACATGGCTCTTGTTTCCACACACCGGGAAGTTGGCGAAGCACATTATGAAAATACAAAAAAATACAAAAAAAAACTAAAAACTGGGTAATTAGCTGGCTGGCATTTGGCTCAAGTGAAATGTGTGCGCGAAAGAGTGCTGCATACTTTCGGGGCGCCCGTGGCATAACGTACAAATGTCCAAAATCCCGCGTGCTTAATTAATTAATGCACTCTAGCAATTTATGAATATATATCAAAAGCTGACAAGCTGGAAATTTATGTGCCCAACTGGTTGGCAGTTCGCACAACCTGATATGCAGGCAGCCTGCAGCAGCCGAAGGCTGCCAACCGGCGCCGCTGCCAATACAATTTCGGCTCGTTGCAGTGGCAAGCACAGTTGCAGCAGCAGCAGCACCAGCAGCAGCAGCAGCAGTTGCAACTGCTGCTCTTATGAGCAGCAAATGCAGCGCAACTAATGCGCTTCAAAATTCCTGCCGCCGCCGCTGCTGTCACCGGCTCCTTTCGCCGCCAGTGGCCGATGCGTTGTGGCACTTGTGAACATTTTAATTATGGAGGGCCGTGCGCCGCCACGCGGGAGGAGCTGCTGCCGGACGGGCAGCCGCCCGTTGAGGTGATAAAACACTCGATAATCGCACAGATCGCTTTGCCCCGGCCCGGCTGCATCTTCAGCGCTTTCCGCCGCATCGCCGCATGCAAACATTATAATTTAATTGACAAGATTTATCGCATACGCAATTAGTGTGGCAAATGTTGCCAATGCCGTCGTTTCCGCGTAATTCGGTGGAAGCGGCCGCCACTTTTAGACAATTTTTCTGCCGAGCCCGGCATAAATCTCCACTCCTGGCAATTATGCGCATTTTGTTTTAAACGTCGAAATTAATAATTTTCACTTTGGTAATTATGACATGCGCGCTAAAGTGACAACATCAAAGAGGCACCAAAAAAATAAAAAAAAAAACGATGGCAGGAGAAACGCCAAGGCACGCAATTGGCGCACTGGCTCCTAGTTTACGGCGGTGGATATGAATGGGACACGGTCATAACTTGGGCAAGTGTCTGTGGAATTTTCGATCTCCCGTCTTGAGTGCATACGTTAAGTCAGGGGGGGTCAGCGGTTGGGGCTTTGGGTTGGGTTGAAGATTTGCCAAATTTGATTGAATTGATGGTTACCATTTCTAATTATCATCTCTTGGATATTTCAAGTCTTAGATTTTCCAGTTAAGCTGGTTTCTCGTTCATTGTATTGCACTTGCCATTTTCCCAGCCAGACCGACCAAACTTGGCCGTAACGTAATATTTGTATACCCTGCCAAAAATATACTTATTTGGAAGTTAGGCCAAGAGTGACAGCGTCCAGATCGATGGAATATATCTGTAATTCACTGGACCAGACTATCTAGAGATCCAAATATGTAGAGTTGAGGTGGAGCTAAACACTTCTTTAAGGGGTTTAGTTGGTTGCGATTTTGATCTTCTTCTATTTAATTTGTAGATGTCCGATTTCGAACAAACTTAGTGGAATCATAGGAAAACATAGCAAAGTAAGAAATACAAAGTTTGGTGGCATTTCTATGAAACAAAATAGATTTTCTCACTAAAACTAGTTTCTCGACCTATCATTCCTATGGCAGCTATAACCTATAGTCATCCCATTTCGACAAAACATTATAAATTTGTGTAAAAGCTTATCCAATAAATATAGAGCAATTTTAAAGAGGTTTACATTGAAAACAAATAAGTTTTTTTACCAAGACTATTTTTCTAAACTTACTTTTGTATGGCGGCTATACTAAATAGATGTCCTATTTTAACCAAACTTGGCTGAATCATGGAAAAGCATTGAAAACTAGTAAGTATTGAGTTTGAAGACGTTTGCAACTCGATCCAAGAGCGAAATTCTTGATCCAAGAATACATTTTTGATACAGTTGTTCTTGATTTAAGAGCTTCAGTACTTCAGTACAATTTCCAATCAAGAGGAACCATTTTTTAATCACGTTAGAAGCTTACTCAAATCCATGATTGCTCATTCTCATTGCTCATTCTTGAATCCAGAGCATAGCGCATTGTCAAAAACCAAGAATGTTTGCTCTTGTATTAAGAGTTTATCAGGTTTAAGAGTAAAATCGCTCACTCCTGAATTAAGGGCTAAATATATATTCAAAAGTAAGGGCGCATATATTTCTATCAATCAACAATTTTATATAAGTTGTTTTTTCCTTTCTTTGGTTATTTTTATTCCATTTAGAAATAACTTTCAAACTTTGTAGCTCAGCGAACAGACAAAACTACAAAGCAGCATCAGTCAACTGTCAGTATAACAGCCGTCTCTGCAAGCCAGCAATGCCAAAACTGCTTGAGAATTTCAAAGCCACATGAGTGCAGAAATCCGCTCGATAGTTTACCCTCAGACATCCCTCCCATAAAAACGAAACTGTGAGATCGGGTTTGTGTCTATTCTCTTAAATATGCTTGCCATCCTCTTTTACTTCATTTACCTTACTCGCTTCAACTGAAATCACCAAATTGATAACGAACGTAGCTCGATTTAAAGAGCGAAATTCTTGAAAATTCAAGAACAAATCGATTTTTTTCCACTTCAATTAATAGTTTTGTTAAGCCTGGGTGCACAAGAGAAAGTGTATCAGGGTTAGATCTAACGATCTTGGTAAGTCCTTTTCAATCAAGCTTTTCCAAATGTAAAGCAGACTCTATCCTGACCAGCCCCATTTGATAGACACTTTATAACAGGCCTGGCTCGCCAAAGCCCCTGTCACTAGGTAATTTTTGTTGAATGCTTGCCGAAGTCTATCATCGTTGAGTGTCTCTAAATTAGATTTGTTCGCTCTTCTTTCTCAGAAATCGGGTTTTTGATATGCCCAGCAAACTATTTCGATTGGGGAAGATATGAATGCTACTCTTCCTGAAGGTATCGCTTTTCGCTAGCAATATCGCATTCTTATCTTTCTTGGGGAAGAAGTGTGCCACTCTGGCCGGGAAGAAAAACATTACTATTTTTTATTAAAATTATTTTGATTATTCGGATAATGAAAAAACAATTAATGATCACGATTACTTCAAATTGTAATTGCTTTTACAATTACTTGAATAATTTTACCTGTAAAGCCGGAGAATCATCAAAACGATAAGAAAGGGTTTCTTCCTGAGGGAAACAGAATCTATTGTGGGTTTAAAAATTGTTTGTTCTTGAAGACAAGAATTCAAATTTTCGTTTCGATAAGAGAAAGTTCTAAAAATAATCGATTTCTATAAAATGTTAGGTATGACTTTTGACTTACTTTGTGATTTCAACTCGGGGTCTCAAACAGTTGCGCCATCGCACATGTCCAGATATTACGTATGATGTGTTGAATCTAAAATCTACCTAAAAGAATTGTACAGCAGTATATATCAAATGTATCATGTATATCGCATAGACCGCTTTGAATTCCGTGCACTCTCATTATAAAAGGGGAATTGAAATTCGAGTTTGCTCAGTGATTGTTAGCCGATGTATCGCCAATTCGAAGATTGGATGATGAAAAAGCTAAGCCAATTAATACAAAAAGTATCTAAAAAGAGATCTCAAATGAGATGGGTGAATAATACCTTAGATTACAGTGAACTGGCTGTCAAAAAATTCATATGAGAACTCGGACAGCCAACTTCCCGTGTAGTTTTTTATATATTTTTGTGCTTCTCAGATTAACTACTACTCTTCTCTAATATCTCAGCTCTCGGACAATTAAAAACACAGCTTAGAGCTACTCTCCCACACATTTTCCGTCTTTTTGTACTCCACACCGTAACAAATTGGAATCAGGAATAAACCAGTTCTCTGTCAACTTCTGGCCAAAGTGCATGGGACCCTTTCCTGGCAAGGGTATTTAAGCCGCAAATGCTAATATTTCTGTCAGAGCACAGTGCCACACGGCAATTCGCCAGGCTGAAAAGCACTTTGGATTTCAATTTGTGCAAACCGAAATATTTCAGCTGAGCTCCTTGGGTGCTGCACTCACCCTCCCTCCCGGGTGTTCGCTCAACCTTTCTTTGCTTTAATCTTGTGGATTTCGCCGAGAAAAAAAAGCACACACACACACAGACACACACCAAAACCAAATAGATAAACAAGCGGCAGCAAGGACCCCCAATCCGGGAGAGATGCAAGCCGCGGGCTGTGGCAGTGGCACGCGCGCGTGTTATCCTTGGAGGCACCTGCTCCGGCGTCAGCTCTCCGTGCCCGTGTAAGCTCTTTGGTATGCATGAAATGTACGAGACGCCAAATTTGTTGTGCGGCGAGGCGAGTGCGCAAAATGCTACCCGTACACACACATAAACACACATATATTCTCCAATTCCTATTGCATATAAATTCGCACGTGGTGCGACTGTAATCAACTGCGGGGCGCGGGGACACTTTTGTGCGCGTCTTTAAAATGTTCCCCACTCGCAAGCAGCCCAGCTCATTAATCTTACTAATGATGCTGGGCAGCAGAAATTGCATTTCAAAGATGGAAAAAAAAAAACTCACACACAAACAAAATCAGTCAAGCAAAAGCCCAAGACAGCCAGTAATGAAAATGATAAGAAAATTTCTGCAGCAATGCACAGGAAAAGTCGGAAAAAACGGAATGAAAGGAATATAATTAAAATACCTTCCATCATTAGTTTTGGAAAATGGTTTTGCGTGACATTTCGCCGGGGGGGGTGGGGGCAGCGCTGCAGCCAAGCACAAAACTGCGATAAGTGAAGGGACCCCAGCCAAGAGGCCGAGCCGGAGGAAGGACTATCGCAGGGCGCGCATCAAAAAAGTTAAATTGAGGCAAGGCGACCCAAAAAAAAGGCACAATTTTCATTAAAATTAGAAACAAATCAATATTTTTTTTTGCTGCTCCTTGGCAGGGAAAACAACTCGAGCGGCGGCGGGGAAGCCGAATCAAAAGTCAGAGCAGGCAGCAAAACAAAATCAAGACAAACAAGAAACAAGGATAATTAATGATTTCTGTGCGCTTATCTGGCGGCAGGAGCGGTGGGGGGGGCCGCCTTGACTGGGGACGGGGTGGGGCAACTTTTGCCATTGTCTGGCATTATCTTTTTGCTGTGCGTGAGTGTGTGTGTGTGTGTGTGTGTGAGTAGTCAGCCAAGCACAAAAAGGTGAACGGCAAAAAGTTGCAGCCACAGTTGACCAGGACGCGCGCGGCAGGACATGCGCCCGAGCGACTAATCTTTAAATTCAAATCTCATTTGCTGAGCTCTCCGACTCCGCTTCCCCTCCACCTCCCCCCCAGCAATCCGGCCCTGTTGTTTTGTAAATTAAGCGCAGCGAGTTAACTTTTTCTTGCTGCCTCGCCTCGGCCCGGATTCCATTGTTTGATTACAATTTAGCATTTCGTGACTGAGGGCCGAATGAAGGATCTATTTGTTGTCGCGTAATCTTGTGCAATCACTACAAAACGGCAATAAATCAGGATTATGCGAATGTGGTGCGATGCGTGCTGTTCCATTTTCTATTTTCCATTTCTTTCACTGTGCGTACCTTTCGCACCCAACCCTCGTCCCGGGCGGGCCCGAGAGGATCTTGCCAAAGCCCACGGACCTTGGGCCTGGCCTGGCGCCATGATTTATGTTTGTGAATTTGAATAATTTATAATTAAAAATGCTTTTGCCTAGAATTTGGTTACTTAGTGTGTCGTTGACTTTGTCTGCATACTTCTGGGCTGTCCGCCATTGTCTTTCGGTTCGTGTCTTCGTTTGGCGACTACAGGCTTTAATTACATTTATCCTCCTTTTTTGTTGGACTCCGTTTTGTTGAGCACTTCGTTCTGTATTTGTGTTTTTTTTCTTCCTTTTTTTTCTTCCTTTTTTTCTGTACGCTGTCTGACATTTCCGTTACCGGGAGTTCTGCTCTTTGTTTTTCTTTCTTTTTATTTTGTATTTGGTAATCTAGTTAGAACCTTATGGCTTTTAATTTCCTTTACTCTAAGTCAATTTATCATGTTGTTTGTAGGGTGGCAGGGGGCAAATGTAGCTGAGGGACCGCAAAACAATAATAAGAAACGAAAAGGAAAGGAAAGGAATGAAAACTCCTTAACACTTTCAATAGACCTAATTCGGTCAAAAGTTGGTGCTCTGAAATTCTTAAGCAACAAATTCGTTACGTTTTCAAAAACACTCGTCAGTTTTCTGCGTGAATTGAAATGTATGTGGGAAATGTATCTTAAGTTTCATTGTAATATTTAGCATTTAACAATTAAAGTTGGACGAATCAGATGTTATTGTCATGGAAATCAATTTTGAAAGAGATTCTGTTAGCATCGCTTTGCTCATAGCTCGACTAATCGGTCATCCAAACACCTATGGCTAATCGATACAAATTTTGATTAGCTTTAGATCGCGGACTATGGGGATTTATTGAATAAGCAACTGCCATACCCTTATTGGTCAATGTTAATCTCAGACAATTATATAGTAAATAAAATGTCCATAGTCCAAAGACTAATCCTTCGATGGTGAATCTAAAAATTCAGTCTATTTTTACCCTTCGATGTTGACCTTCATTAACTCGATAATTTTGGCAATCCACATCGAGGTTTGTCGCTGCATCTGACCAACTTTCAAAGGACTTCTTGTATTGCCCAGTATCAACGGCTACACAGAAGAATAAAACGCCGAGATAAATTCAATCATTTTATTCTAAGAGTAATCCCGGCAGGAGCTTACAAATTCAATCTAGATTCATAAGTGTGAAATCGGTCCTTAGAAATACTTGGTTTGCTATTACATCATCGTCAGATGAATCGATTTACATCTTAAAAACTGGACATCTTATTAATGTTATATCTTTTAAGCCACACTATTCATAAATATACAACAAATTCTGCAAATATTTAGCAAATTAAATGGTTTTCTATTTCAACATTCGAAAACATGGTCCGATCATAGGGTTGAACCAAAACCTTTGTCCAAAAAACTTCAAACTGAAATTTTCACACCTTTGACTTGTCTTTTCTCTTCTTAGTCGGTTGTCAAAATTCTCTAAAAAGAAACAAGTTTCACATAGGGAAAGAAATTTGAAAGTTTTTGTAAAGCAGATAACAAATCATTGAAGCGGTACTCTTACAGTCTGCACTAATCCATAGATGAGCTTTATAGTTAAGGCACAGATACTCGCCCTTTACTAACAGGCAGCTCTTGCGCTCTGCTCATAGCACTCAGCTCTGGGCTCTCAGCTGAGAGCTCTCGATCAGCGGCTCTTCGGCTCTGAGCGAGACTTAATATGTACCCGATCCCATATGTAAATCAATGGAAAATGACAAACAATCCTAAAGTATTAATCTCATTGGTTCTTAATTTAAGTCCTGAATACTTGACTTGTTATGCCAATGACAACTTTTAGACGATTGAGTTGATTTAGAGCTGCCAGCCTCACTTTATCTGGCTAATATAATGGTGTCTTCATTTTTCCCCACCCAATGGCCACTCCCAAAACCAAATCCAAAAGATGGCGCATGGCCAGCTGCGTTACACCTTCCGCAGCATTCACCTAACTGACTCCAGCCGTAGATCATAATAAATAGTATTGGCCATAGTTCCCACTTATCTAATGACTTCTCAATCTGTCCCCAAAGTGCTCGCCATGCTTTCAATGCAGCACTTAACCAACGTCTTCCGTTCCAGGGATTCGTTCTTCCATTCATGAGCTGCCGGCTGCTGGACCATCGCCACAGACTGAATCGGCAGAATGGCAGCTCGTTTGGTGCTTTGATAAATGCGCTTTTCGGGTATGTAAGTCAGTAGCCAGTTGCAGACGTCGTCGACGGGTAGCCGGTCACCGTTTCCCCGATCTTCCCAGCTGAATGTGAAAAATTATTATGCGTTGACTGTGCCGGCTTTGAGCGGCCGCCGCCGACGCGGCAGCAGATTAAATAAATTCTGCCAGCCAGGCAGCCGGCTTAATCTCGAAAAAGTCCGCAAATCCGCCAGCAAAAACTTGCAAACTCAATTGGCAGGAGAGTTGGTGCGCGCCGGGGGGAAGCCGGGGCCGGGGAGCACGTAATCCCAGTTGCTCCATCAGTCTTGTTCGATCAATTGCACATGCGCACAGGTTCTCTTTGGTGCGTTTCTTGCTTCGCTCCCATTGCCGGTGCATTGTTTCCAGTTTTTTTTTCTTTGATTCGGATCCCGATCTTGCGGCATGGCCGCAAAGGATTATGTTTTATTTATGCGCCGCACAGCGAACTTAACTTCAATAAATGTCCGGCAAATATGTGGAGCATGTGTTTCTTGGCAATCTTTGTCGTAAATTTTTATGTTTGACGGTCTCCGTTGCGGCCCTGCTGTCCGAAGGGGTCCGACCGATCAACATTGTCGCCGGTTATGTTCTACATTTCATCATATTATTCGCAGCATTATTGTCAACTGTCGCCAGTTGGGCAAAAAGTGATGGGAGCGCGGGCGCATCTGAGGCGCTGCATTTCGGCTCAATTGCCTGTCGCTAAATTGTGAAATGCAATTACAAGCCGCGTTCGTTTAGCTTTCAACAAAAGGAGCTACGCCCCCAAGGCTGTCGATGTGGTTGTTGCCGTTGACCAATTTCAATGCGAAAGCCAATTATCGGGACTGCCCATGGCTGCATCGACGCCCGAGTGACGCTTTTGTCTGTAATTGACTGTGGTTTAATTATAAAACGCCTCTGCTGTCGGCCACATGCAAAACCGCATCCTCAGATGGCTGGAAGGGGGAGGGGGCCGACCCGACACTTTGTATAATTTGCCAGTCGTTCGCCCGACTTCTGTTCGACTGTTAATTCTGCACTCGCATAATATGCATTATCAATACATTTAAACCATTGTCAGGTTGGGTCCTAGTTAGCCGCCCCCGCCCCCGCTCCCGCCCCGCCACACCTGCCACAAATCGGCAACTGAGTTTTGTGTGCGACCACAAAATTTGTACAAAAGCAATTATGATTTTGTCATTTCGCCATGTATCCGAAAGATACTCGGCACGACATTCAATTGCTGTTGGAGCTGGTGGCTCGGCACCGGACCTGTCTGCCCGCCAGTTTGCTCCAACTGCACTCGTCGTCCAAACGAATCGGTTTGGGGCAAACCATTTTGACATTGTCATGTTGTAATATGCATTCTGAGTTATCATGGCTCACGTTTCTCGTTCGATCAATGTAAACATTTGCCTTCCAGGGTTTTCAAATGATTAGATTTTGTGGAATGCACATTTGGTACAATTCGAAATTCGATAGCTGCTTCTGCTGTCTGCAAAAGTTGCATGCGTTGTTCATTTAGGCGGCGGTGGTGGGGATGGGGTGGTTTTTATGGTGGCGGGGGTATGAAATTACATAATGGATAATTCGGATATTTGGAGCAAAAGAGCCTGGCATTGCACTCGACGTCTGTAAATGATAGAGTTTTAATTAGCCGCAGGCTCCATTGCATATTGTTAACTTTGTTTTGCGTATATGACTTTGTGCAAAGTGCAGTGATTGATGCTTGATATCAGATGGCAGAAAGGTAAGGTTGAAAAAAGGGCATACAATTTCCCGATTGTCAGACTAAACTATCTGTTGGATAATTTGAAACCAAACAATTTTCGGATGAGTATGGAAGAGCGGTCTTATTTGCAGTTTTTTCACGAAAATTATATATATACATATGTCAGCCGAGAACCGAGCTCAAATGGATGGAAGTATTTGGAGGTAGACTTAATTTATAACTGCTAAGCGTGGGGATGAGGACTCACAAAACACTTAAGTTTAACACAAAATTTATACATATTTTACAGGACGTAGAATGTGTGTGTTATAGAAACATTTCAACTGCCACACATTTGCCGAAAACGCCAGTTCTCTGATACAGATTTTTAGAACAAATATATCAAAAAAGGGATAACCTTCGACTCCAAGCTTCCTTTTAAAAAGCAAACAGCTCGAAAGCAGTTTCAATACTTTAAAATTTGTATCTTCTTAATATGCAGGCATACACATAAGCATACTTCCAAACAATACCCGTGCTCTAATGCTATCTAAAATCGATTCTGTCCTCTCGATCTTCGGATAGTGCTACAAATATACCATCTCCCTACCATGGTACTCTGTTCGACACTTATTAACCCACAAATTGGGAGAATCAGGACTACACAGTATTTGCCTTATCATATGCCCCTAATGTACTAAAACTAAATAAAAAGCACTTTAAATAAACTTAATACATATTTACACAGCGAACTTTTGTCCCAATGCACAGTGGGCTAGCTTGTTTGGGAACTGCTGCTACAATTACCTCTAGTAGGTGTATTGAACTGAAATTTTGTTTACGGATTTATAAAACTTTTCGGATGTAATAAACTGGGCGTGGTTAAGCCTTCGTGCAAAGTTTGGTCGCGATAGCTTTAAAACTAAAAGAGGAGAAAGCATAGAAACAGACGGACCGACAGACGGACATGGCAACATCGACTCATATATGTATATATATAAATCAACAATATTACAATCAAAGTGTAAATTTCAGGTCAGCAAACCGGCTTTGAACAGAAAAGGTTCGAACTCGGAATTCCGAGTTTTATTTAACAGTGAACCGAACCATACACCGAACCTCCTTAGAAATATAAGCTGAACCCGAACCAGTTCAGAGCCTGAAGAGTCGGTTCGGTGTCTCAAAAGTGGTATATCTTTCAAAATGAGGGAGGAGATAGCATAGATGGACGTACAGAGGGACTGGGCTAAATCAACTCAGCTCGTTCAGAATAAAGTTACTTTATGTATCGAAATGCTTTCTTCTATGCACAGCGAAGTCTATTGGCCTTGGTTTGAGTTTGAACCCTTGATCATCTAAATTTATTTTTTGCAAAACTTTTAGAAAAAACTGAAATGTTTCGCCAATCAAATTGGTGTGGGGGTCGCAAACGATTAGTATTGCATTTTCCATTCACTGCTCAGACCGCGGAATACCATTCTACACCAAATTCTCCTAGAAATATCTTCAGTAGACTTTTATATTCGGTTTTATTGGGCTCAGAACTGCTTGCATCCCCGTTAAGAAGGTTTGTGAAATATACAGAAATTTAATTTATACTTTGCCATGTTACACGTCCAGATTTTGACTTGCTAAACAAACCCCACAAGCCGAGAATGGTGTAATTACCCAAGTTAATGGGTAAATCCTTTGGGTACGCGCAAATCTCAATTGTGTGCAAATATGCGTCGAGCTTTCAAAGGGTTGGCCCGTCGCTCTCACCGATAGAAAGAGAGACAATCGCTTAGTCACCCTTTTGCATTTCATAAACTAATTGACAAAGTGTTGAATTACATTTTTCGGGCGCTTCTACGAATTCTTGGGAACGGGTTGACATTAAGTAAATTATTTTTAATATGTTTATAGACTTGCGCATATGAACTATAAGTGTGTGTGTGTGTATATAAACATCGAGATGTGCGTGCGCTCTGCAATAATTATGTAATTTTCACATGGATGTGGATGTGATTTAATTACCGTAATGGGATTTGAGCCCGGCCCGGCGAGTCAAGAGCGAGCGCAAGACAATGTGTAATAAAACACTTAACATGATGAATGATGAATGAATCAGCGAAGGGTTCGCTGGCCCTGGCGGCCCCAGGGAGCTGCCCGGGAAGCGACTTTCAGCTGCAGCTGTGCAATTTCCCAGGCGCCTTTTAATTTGGCGCGTGTGGCAAATTGCGCCAATTTACTTATTAAGAACGCAAAACTTGCCTGCAACAGCCAATTCAGCAATAGTTTTTCAATTCTAGACTTTGCCTTTTGACATTTGTTGGAATTTTTATTGGCCCCGTGGTGGGGTGGCGGGGGTTTGAGCGAGAGCAAATTGCGTTTCGTCCTGGCGCTGTCAATGTCAAAAAAATTTCAGTTGCTGGTTTTTTGGTTTTCGTGTTTTCTTCTAAATCGAAAGTCAAAAAAGTTAAATTATTCATAGCAAAAAAGCAATTTCGAAAGCAAGGGGTCCAAAGGGGGGAGGTAGGGTAGGGGGGGCTGAAAGTTTTTGTAAACGCAGTCAAATTGCAATTAGCCTTTTGTTTGGGCGCCGTCTTGATTGTTGTCGGGTCTGCACTTTGATGCATGCGTGCCGAAGACGAGGACCAGGAGTGGTCGGGGCAGGGGCATGGGGGGGTGGGGAGGGGCATGGGGGGGGTGGGGAGGGGAACTGGGAACCATGCCATGCCAGGCTCGACTCAAATTTTCTTCTTCTACTTCTTCTTGATACAACTGACAGCAATTTTCCAGTTGTGAATTATGTGAAATTTTCGCTGGCTGCCGTGGCTAATGGAAATGATTGCCAGCTAAAACGCAATGCCCACGGCCCTGCGGGGGGGGGTGGAGGTGGGGGTGGGGTCTCGGTCTCGGCCTCATGTTGTTGGCTGCTTTGCTTGTGCTTTGCTGGGCTGTCAGTTGGCTTTAATTTAATTTTGCACACGAATTATAAATGAAATCAGCAGTGGAAAAAAAATAAAGCACACACACACACTGAGAGGGAGAACATGGCCAAAAAGGGGGCGGGGACTGGGGCCAACAAGCGCAAAGAAATGTAAACAATTCATTGAATTTGCAATTACACGCACATTTGGCACACACACACACACACACACACCGACACAGCGATGCGTGTAATGTTTGTTGGTTGCTGTTAAATGTATAGGCTACACATTCCTCTTATTGTATATATTTATATGGAATGTATCTCACAGATACGCATCATATATCCGTGCGTATGGCAGCCATGCTGTGGGCGAAGGGATGTAGTGGCGGCGCCATTTAATGTTTGCACACATCATGACTCGCGATACGCTTTTGTAATCACAAACCAATTGGAAATACGTTTGGCATGTCCATAAAAAAAATGTTTTCACATCTGCGTTGTTGCCCGTAGGTGGATGCAAATAAACAGCTAGATTTGATAGGGTTAAACCGGTCGATGAAACCGAAACTTTATGTTGGAGACACACGAATTGTGTTCCAAGCCGTTTTTACGACATATTCTGCAGCCAATCGCTGGCACAGTTGCAGGCATCGAAGTGCATCGGATATATAATATAAAAGATAATCTATACTCAATAAAAATAAACCAACAAAAAATTAACTTAATCCCAAGTTGAAACGATATTGGATATTCTTAAGCAGAGCCCAAATAGCTGTGATTTGTGAATGAAAGGCTTATAAAGAAACAATTAATTCGTGCGATATGAATTCCCTGGTTTATTTCAAGCATGTTCGAAACTAGATTAGTCCCAGAAAGATTAATCTTGCTTCTTTTTCTTCCTCTTTATTCCATAATTTCAACCATTAAATAAACAAGACAAACACCAGTTTATTTAAAACTTTTTCTGAAAGCAATATACAAAAATTTAAATTTTTCTAGTCTGCTCTGCGATTAGATCTCACAATCTGGCCCTAAAAACGATTGGAATGGCATCTCTTTGTGACAAGACTTTTTACAGAGAAGGCATTTTTAAAATAAAACTACCAATACCACTCCGAAATAAATGAAAACGTCAGACTTTGATACCCTTTTTGACATGGACTTCATTTCAAGAACTCGAAACTCAAAACTAAGTTTTCGATACTGAAAACTTTATACCTGGTATTCGATACTCAGTTTTCGATTCTTCGAGCTCAAAAAATAGTACTTGAGGCTGGCTAAGAACTTAGTACAAAGTTTTCATGGAAAAGATTGCTACACAGAGGGAAAAAACCAAGAACATTGGACTCAAAGTGAGAAAATTCGGTGTCAAAAACTAATCATGACCGGATTTTCTCACTTCAAGAACATTTTCTTACTTCGAGAACTTTTTTTTGAGAACGCAAAATCTTGATGTGAGCTGAAATGTTCAGTTTTTGAGAACATTTTAAACTCAAAAAAAATAAAAAAAATTGAGGTCCAGGGGGTGCACGACCCAGAAGAGGATACCAGGGCCAGCTCCAGTCCAGAATCAGATCCAATTCCAAGTCTAGGTCCGATTCCAGCTCCAAGTCCGCAGAGACCTCCCGCCTTGTACAACACCCCACCTGCCTTAGATAATTAAATTAAAGAGCGAAAAATTGTTCGGACTTACTGGGAGTAGAACCCAAGACCCCCGCGCGCAACAGCGCGACGGCGGACGTGTTAGCTCGTTAGGCTATTGCCCAATTCTGCAGCCGAACGTCTGAATGGCTACTTATACTTTTCGGTGGTGAGCTGAATTTGTCTCATTTCAAGAACATTCGGAACATTTGTTCTCACAAATTTGAGAGAACATTCTTTGCTTCTTTTGAGATGAAAAAATCTCATTTCTGAACACGGTTTTTCCCTCTGTGTACTAAGTAATGAATACTAAATACTCGATTCCAGTGCCGGTTTTCTTTCTGGAATCAAAATTTTTAGTGTAAAAACACCTGTCAATTACGGTTAATAGTGGCCGAATGTGGTACAGCGGGTAGTGTGTGTGCCTGATGTGGAAGAGGTCAAGGGTTCTCTCCTGCTCTCGGTATTTGTAATAAAAAAAATGTTTTCGTCGATAATTTACACACCCGTTCGCTATCACTAGCTGTTGGCGCCAGCTGTAAAGCAACTAGAAATGAAAAGGCTTCTCCAACTTTGCCGTTCGGATTCGGCGTTTAACTGTAGGTCGCTTTCTCTTGAGTGAAATTGAGAAGCACTCAGGATATAAGATTGAGAATAGTTCGGTTTGGTCGTTTGGGGCTGTAAATTGAAGTACCAGTATAATTCAATAGCTTTTTGGAGTACTTTTTAGGAAAAGGTGCATGAAAAAACAACTTTTCAATCAATTCGTCCAAGGCGGCCTGCGTCTGAAGCACTTGTGAGACTTATTTCTCGAAAGCTGTTACTTAAAGAGCAATTTGTGCATCCGACATGTTTTAAATTTTGGAACAATCGAAACTATAGTAAATAGTTTCAAGTGAAGAAAACCTAAATTTTTAAGAAAGTCAGCAAATGAATCACCCTAATGCAATTATCACGCCACTATTTTTCATGTTAGCCATCTATCTCGATCTTGCCTCGGCACCTTGCCAAAAAAAAATTTGAAATTGTGTGCGCGCACACATAAAAATCCCATTGGCTGGCCCACAGTTTACAGAGTATTTCATTATGAACGAACTAAAAAAAACAAAAAAAAAACCAACACAAAAAGTGCATTTAATTTGTTAAGGAATAATGGAAAATGGCCGCCGATGGTAGGGTTCTGCCCGGCCCCTGGGGGAATCCGCAATGAAGCAATTAAAGTCGTCCCAGTTGCGGAGTCTCAGGAATGCAGTTTACATTAGAAGCGACCCTCAGTGCAACCTCGCAATGATTAATGACCGGGCGCTAGTCCCGGCTCTGGATCATCCCACTGAAGTGTTGGGCAATTATAAGCCAAAGAGACTGTGCAACATTAAAAGTCGCTGGCAGACGTCAATCAAGGAGGCGACGACTCGACTGCATAATGGACACATTTCGACTAGGCCACGCACAAAAGGCCAAATTAATAAAATCACAGTCAAAGCAACAAAAATTTAATAAACACAGCAACGAGTGCAATCTGCAGGGGGTGGCGCTCGGAGCGAGGGGGCTGGGAAGATTAATGATTGCAATAAATCCAGCGACAGACGGACACACAGACAAGCTAATAGTGCCACCAGCCAGCACACAAAAGGATACTTTCTGCTCTGCGCTAATAACGCGCAAGCGAATTGAAGAAATCTTGGTAAGCTTAGAGACCACCAGCAGACCAGATGCTGCCTGCCCCCGCATGTGAGCCAGCAAAGAGCAGGGACTAACGCACCATTACGCTGATTAACACACGCGCAGGGGTTGCTGATAACATGGCCGGATTGCTCATTTGACCGGCCCAGCGGCCCCTTGGGGTGCTGCTGCTGCTGGAGAAATTCATCATCTTGCTGTGCCGCTGGTGCCATATCCTTAAATCTAATTACGACTTAATCGACGCCAGTGGCGACAGTTGCAACGAAACCCGAACCAAAGCGAACCACCACCAGCATTCAACCCTGGGCAAGGGAAGCTTATGCCGCTCAATTGATAAAGTCAAACCGGGCCCCGTACCGAGTCCAGGATCCAGCCACATGTGCGGCTGCTGCATCCACATCCACATCCCCCGCCGGCGCTCGGTAACTGCGCAGCTTTACATGTGTTAATCACAGTTGGCATTGCTCATCGGTGATTCTTTTGTCTTCTCGGCCAGCGCATTGTTAGTTTTAATTGTCGAAAAAGAGCTGAGAACAATGCAATGCACATAACTGGCAGAGAAGTGTAGAATGATGGGCCAGCAAATACTCTTTAGTTGAATTAACTTGACTGGAAAAAGTATATAATTTTAATCTTCCGCTACAGTACGATGGGAAATGGACACCAGAATTCAAATTCCATCAATAAAATGGCTAGAAAAACAGATTAGATGGTACTCAACAATCGGATGAACAAGAAACAAGGTCTTCGACATTTGTAAGTCCAAGAACACTCCCGGTCATATTATCAATAGCAGTGATAGCATGATCAAGAATGACCACAAGATCATTTATTTGATTGGTGCCGGGAGAAGGATTGGTGTGCTAAAATATTCTAAGACCTCTTTAGCTCTTAAAAGAGGCAAAGCTTATTTTCCAGTTGCCATTAACAATTATTCATAATTATTTTTGCCTCTTATAAAGTTGGGTCTTTACCACCCGGGTGTGTTCATAAGAAAACAGGGCATATTTCGAGATTTTTGCATCTGCATCTCCTATTTACCTGTCTACGGTTAAGATATACTAAAACTTCGTCATAATTAAAAATTATTTGAGAATATTGCAAATTAGGCGATTTTCCAGACCGTTGAACTTACACAGTCCGTCTTCATAATATTTCGGTTCAATTTATGGCCACTGTGCCGGCCTTTCAACTACAGTCTATCACCGAGCTTCTGCTTCTCTGTACAAAGCAAATCGATGACGTCGATTGCTCGCCTGTTGCTGCAATTCTGCAGATATCATCCTGACCTGCCGCTTAACTCTTTTATTGCACCGCGTAAACGATTCTTAAGGAGTCTCAGAAGCTCCCTGGGATGCAGTGTGCTCAGCATATGGCTGCCGTCGGTTGCTCGCCTGCCTACAAAATTGTTCAGCCCTCTGATCTGCTGGTTGGCTTACCAATTGCATTCTCCCAAGCTCCACTTGCGAAGAAGTTTTTTGACTTCTAATTACATTAATTCGTCTTATTTTTTTAAGGTTTGCCACGAAATTGTTCTTTGTTTTCCAGGCTTATTTTTATAAAGACACGAAATTACAATTTTAGAATGTTTGTAGTTACTTTTAAAGTCAAAACGATTCCGTTTGATCTAAGCCTTCCCTGCTCAATTCAAATTGGTTACTTTTACTACATTTTACCATTCCATACAAGTACAATTTGTTATGTAATACGTTGGGTTATCAGCTATCTGTGTGCAAAATAATATCCAAGTCAGTTCCGTCATTTCTGCGTGAAATACTCATACACATTTGAACATGAGTAAGATATAGAATAACGACTTAATTACCTTAAGCAACTGCCTGATATCGAAACCAGAAACCAACAAGCATTGATTAAGCAGTTGAGAGATGACTCTTCTAGTTTTTGAATTCAATAATCTGATACTCAAACGATTTACAACCAAAATGGAAAGTGTGCTTTTCAAAGAACAAAATCATCGAACAGTAAGTCAGGAGCGTAGGTAATTACATGTGTTTCAAGTGCTACTGCGGTGTTTTAGACAACGTCAAAGTGGTGCATCGGGTAGTGTGTGTGCCTGCTGTATTAGAGGTCGTCAGTTCGATCCCGCAATGGGACAACTTTTAATAAGTTGTAATAGTAAAAACTAACACACTCGGTCTCCTTTACAAGCTATTAATAAGCTTTTAGTTTACTAGCCCACTGACTTGGTTCGAATAGAATAAATTCAGCTCCAAAATGATTGATTTTGGGTATCAGTTTACATACCTCGTCATAATAGAAAGATAGGACTTGAAGCTTGTTTTAGGGAATAAGAGGCAACAAGGTACAGTATATTGAAGGGAGGAGATTTCAGATGATTTTTGATTTTGATTTTAATTGAAGCTTACACTTACTTAAGATGTAAACTTTGACACTTCTATAACTTTTGATTTGATTTAGTTCACTTTGATATTTTCTTAAAGTTTAATTCCTATTTTCAACTAATCTATTCCAAACAGCTTTACGATTTTTTTAAGCGAAGATATATCATTTTGAATGCAAGTGTTCGAATTGATCGCCTATTGGTATGCAATGGATGTTATCGAAATTTTGTAAACACAAAAAATCATAGCAATGTTTGGGACTGCTTGTTTTAAAGCTAAGAAGAAAGATTTTACGATAATATGAATAATATTCTACAAAAAATAGCAAAAGTTCACAACAAATCAAACAAATGCATTACAAACAAAATATGCATTTGAAGTAGCTTTAAGGTAAAATTACTTAAGATCTAAACGTGATGTTCGCCCCGCAAATCCCATTTTGAATCATCACCAACACTGCAACATAAGGAAAAAAGTGTAGTTCTGATGCCCAGTTTAATGAGTCTGGAGAGCATAAATGAATGATGTCCTACTAAAACAAATATTTCATTATAATAAATGTTTGAGTGGTGCCAATCCCAGTCAAAGTTTAGGAAATCAATATATAGAGCAAGAAACAAAGTTCATCTGAAATATTTATCTCCTTGTTTAAAAGTGTTGGCCAGTAAAGTAAGCACACTTTTGGATGCTTTGTTCATTATATGGGAAGGGGTGTCATTTAAACCTAAGCAGTCACATTTAAGTGGAAGTAAAAGGACTTTAGTTTGTTTTTGCGCAAATCCAAATCGTAGAAAACCTATAAGTAGATTCTTATTTCTGATATTCGTTTTCCAAAATGACTGCGGATTTATCTTACGAAAACAAATCGATGGCTTTCACAGCCAATATGCCCTGCTTCCTATCCCATCTAGGGAAAAATGTTGACAAGAGAGTGAGAGGGAGTCCATGGACAACATTTGGCATTGGTGTTGGTTTTGTTTTGCATATTGTTCAGTTGGCTAGTTGTTTGAGTCCAGCTTTTGTTTTCTAACACCCGCTGGGACACACACACACACACACGCACGCATATGGCGTCGCCGGACGGGGGGGAAGTGAGCGTGCAAATATCATTGCATACGTGAGGGCGTAAATGAATAAAATGGCTCGAGCCGCCGAAAAACGATAAATTCAATCGAAAATCGTTACATGTCAATGCATTAATCGGCCATAATCCCATTATGGCGCAAGGATATGCCCTCTCTCTCTTTCGCGTGCGCGTGAAAAATATTGCCACGCATCCTTTTGTTCTCGTTGTTGTTGTTGTTGTTCTTGTTGTAGTTGTTGTCTGCGTGTCGCATTTTGTATTCATGCACGCGCATGTTTTGTTGTTGTTGTTGCTGTTGTTGTTACTGCTGTACTTTTTGTTTGCCTGTTTGATGTTTGTTTTGTGCTTTCCGAACGGTTTTATCTGCCGCTCAGAGTCGCCCCGCCAACGTTGGCGACGCATTTGACAAATGGCTTCTGTTTGGCCAGGACTTCGATCTGGGATTGGTTTTTCGGGATTCATTCGGGTGGCTTGTGGCGGACACCAGCACACAGCTCCGCGTGCAAATGCATTCAGGATGTTGTTTTTGTTTTATATTTGATAAAAATTCCATCCATTGTATTATGTTTACCTTTGTCATTGTCCATGACGCTGTTGATGTTGATGCTGCCCAATACAATAGTTGACATTAAGCCCCTCAATGTGAATGCATTGCGGGAAATAGGACAATGCAAGTGTCCAATGGGGCTGTGCGGGATTTAAGATTTAACAAATATCATTAATGAAGATATCACGATCAGTTTTCGGACATTAACTCTTTTTGTAGCTTAGGTCGTCTTCACATTGATTGTAACAGAAAATATAAGTTTACAAGTTTACCAAATTCATTAATGAAGATATCATGATCTCTCTTTCTGACATACTCTACTCAACTCTTTCTGCAGGTTAGCTCTTCTTCAGATTGATTGTAACAGAAAATACAAGTTTACCTTGAAACAATATCCTAATTATAAGAACAATTCCTAGTTCCAAATTACAACAGATTGGATATGAAATTCGATGCCAATATACGAACAAGTTTTTACAACCCAGAAATCTTTTGCACTTTCATGTGAAAAGCATTAAGTTCGACTATTTGTGGGCCTGCTTCTTAGATTTCTCACATCCTCTAGCAATGATGATAGAATGGAAAGCGCAAATTACAAGTCGGTAAGTGGTTCTAATGGTGCCGACAGAAGCAAACCTAAAGGTCAATTAATTGAAAATCATTCCAGGTTTCATATGAGTGTCAAAGTGCTTTTCAACCTCGATTAAATGCAATGGACGAAACTTCCAACCACTTTACCATGACTGACGAATCACTAAACGGCCATTTGTTCATTGTTAAAAACCTTTTTATACCCTGATCCCATTGAAAATGGGAAAAAGGGGATCATGAAGTTGTGCGAATGTATGTAACAGGGAGAAGGAAACATTTTCGACCCCATAAAGAATATATATTCTTGATCAGCATGAACAGCCGAGTCGATATAGCCATGTCCGTCTGTCCTTCTGTCTGTCTGTATGAACGCGTCAATCTCAGAGACTATAAGAGATAGAGCCACATAGAGCATGAAGGTAGACTTATGCTGTGCGCAGATCAAGTTTGTTTCAGATTTGGAAAATTCCACCCCGTCCGCCTTTTATCCCCAAAAAACCAAGACGTCCTCTAGCCATCCGATCCCAGACAAAAAAACGTCAGATCCATTAGAGGAAAGCCTCCTGAAGATTGAATCGGGAGATACATGAAACAGTACTGTTTAGGGAACCAAATCTTGTTGTTGACAGCTACTTAAAAACGCAACTTTTCCGGACCTCGAGTCAGCTAAACTCATTAAAAAAACATTGGATCTTCATTCTACTTTTCTATGGCCCATAGAGAAAGCAAACCTCGTTGTGAAAAGTCGCCAGCTGTACTTTGTATAATTTTATACCGAGGTCCTTGTGCTAAATCTTCCAGGCGGTCGATTAACACATGCCCAATTGTTAATTGTGATGGTAGTTCAATGTCCAATGAACTGGTAAGTAAAAAGGTCACAATAGCGAGAATAACCTGTTCGGTGGCTTGACTATTACAACCAAAAAATGGGCATAATTTGCAAAACTCCTTTTCTTAATGAGCACCAACTTTTATAACAAAATACAATGATTTGCAAACGATGTTCGTTTGAAAGTCTATTCATGGTGAAGTGGCAAACCTTACAGAGCAATTTTGAAATTTTCTGTAATTCTAAATTAAATAAAATACACCATTTATTAGAAGTCCCATACAAGTCAAACTTTTATCTTTTACCATCTCTGAGATCTGCTTGTTCATTCGGACATGTCTATATCGACTAGACTTTTTACTTTTCTACCTATTTAGCTTCATAGCAGCATATGAATTCCTGGTTAAAAGAAAATCGTTTATTTGTTGAGACGATGCAAAAATTAATCAAGTTTTTAAAATAAAGGGAATTGCTAGTCAGCTAGACCCTGTGACAGTTATCGAATTAAGTGACAATCTGAAATAATATTATATTATGAATACAACGAAAATGGTAAGAGAAACCAATTGGTATTGAATGAATATTGCTATATTTTGGTATATCATTTTGGAGCAATAGCCATTTTTTCATTTTTCGCTTAATGCATAGCTTGTTGGTTGAACAATCATGTAAAGGTTCCTGTTCAGAGATACTTTAGCAGTGGAATTATCTGCTTTAGTTTGATCACTAGTCCAGAAGGCAAGCAACAATACAATGTGATTCAAAAAAGTAGTGGTATCCAGGGCTGCAAACCGGTTTTGAACCGAACCGGTTCGAACCTGGAATTCCGACTTTTATTTTACTACGAACCGAACCTTGAACCGAACCTTATTAGAAATAAAAGCTGAACCCGAACCTGTTCCGAACCCAAAATTTCGGTTCGGTTCAACAAAACTGCCACCAAAATTTGACCTTTTGTCTACCGACTTCATCTGTTATTTGGTGCGACTGACTCCTAAAATGGACAGGAGGGTGGAAAAAAAATCTAGCAAAACGTTTAGATTTCCTTGTAAAATCCCTACCCATAAAAGTCTCTGTTTTTAAAGCTCCTCGACTCCAAAGCTTCTTGAATAATTCTCAAAAGCAAGAGTCTGACATTATTTTGATACAAATTTTCTATGTAAACCACGAAATGGAATTTAACTAAACTGTAAATTATATATTGAATATTTCCAAGTTTTCTTATAATCAGTTCGGACCCAAATACCACTCGGATGCCAAACAATTTGGGGAGTTTTTAGGTCGAATGCTGTTTTTAAAACACACATAGAAGACAAAAATTAGTAATGTTGTAAAAAGCATTGATTGAACCAAGGTTCGAACCAAAACCTTCTCCCAAAAACCTCGAACCTTAAATTTCCGAACCTTAACCATTCGTAATTTCGGGTTCGAACCAGTGTACCGGAGATCCGAATATATTTTTTGGTTTGCAGCTCTGGTGGTATCACATTTATTAGCATATAAGCAGAGAAAATGAGACAAAGATTGATGAAGAAAGATTGATGAAGCTTCTTGAAGAGAAGCTAGTCTCTAGCAAACATCTTGGGACATTATTTGTCTTCCTCCGTCAAATAACTTCCTTTACCCATGTTTCTAAATGTCTACTTTCAAAATCTGGCAATAGTTTCGAGCATTTGTTTGGCTTGGCTTGTTCTTCATGAAGCTCGTCCTTCCCCATTGATAGTATTAAGAGACTATTCACTAAGAGCAGAACATAGCAATATATTTTACAATTCATGTTCTATGAAAAGTTTAAGTTGCCTGAATTTTTTAATTAGTCTCCCAAGTTAAGTCTGTAAATCAAGCGAACAATAATAAAAACTCGCTTAAAAACTCTCAAATGTCAGCTTCATATCTTGCTCGAAATTATTTGATTTAGTATACCAAAGAAACAAAGTCAGAAACTCCACCTATTCAGCACCTTGACCAGCCGCCTTGTGTCTTGGCAACATTTGGCAACAAAACAAGAAAAGAATTGAAATATATAGAAAGTTAAGACATTTGTACGTTTTCAATATTAGCAGCACACACACACACACACACACAGGAAAATTTATTACCTGCAACTTGAACTTGCTTCTCCTCCTCTCTCTCCACACCCTCTATCTGCCTGTCTCACTCATGTGTCATATTTCAGAAATCATAAGCTCAGTGCGACTACAAATAAAATAGAAAAAAATAGCATGAAATTGTAATAATTCCAGCAAACCGACAAGCGTTTCATGGGGCTGGAGGGGGATAGAACGGATGAAGCACGACGACATTTGAACGCATAAAAATGCCAGGGAGCTGGGCCTTAAGGCTGCTTTTTGCTACTTTATATCCACTTTATATGCTCGCAGGATGTCCCAATTACTTTGAGGCAAGCACACACACACACACATGGAAACAAGCCGGTGTGTGCGTGTATCGTATTTCAAGTCAGCCATGTGCGAATAGAACTTAATCTGCAACAAAATGTCGCCAAAGGTGGTTGTATGTGGCGGTAGCCGTCGGTATGCCCCGTGTAAGATTACTTTCTATATTTTCCAGCGTCTATTTCTATATACACTCAGGCAAAAGATCGAGTTAAAGCGGTGTCAATTGAAAGGCAGGGAGGAAAGTAATTAATTCAAGTACGAGAATAGTTAATTTTGGGTACAACGGAATTGAAAAATCTAGAAATACTTGATCCAGGGAAAACCGAAAACTAAAAACTAAGGCTTCAAGTTCTCAAACATTGCATCGGCAACGGCTGAGCAAAACAACCAGGATTGCTTTCTATTTGGGCAAGGAAATATTAACTCAGTTGCCATTGGACACTTCTCTGCTTGCGTTGCCGACCACTGGCTTATACCATATTTTTTTAGTCTTATCATTCAAAATTCGAGTTAAATCCTGAACCACAATTAGAAGACTTAAAATGAATACTCATGATTCTCTATTCAAATCCATTGTTCTTATACCAACAAGTAAGAAATAATCGTCTGTACCAACGAAAGTGTATGCTCAGTATGAATTTTGATGCTAAAAACAGCACTGCTATAGTGAACATTCTTTTGCTAATAACTTGACCATCGCTCATTCGATCTTTAGCTTCCTTTTGTAAGATCGAAAAATAATCCTGATTAGATAATATGTTCAAAAATATCCATTCCTTATAGGGTACTAGATTACATTTATTTGCACAAACTAAATACACTCTGTGTACCTCTGGTACCTCGTGTTTTTGCTCAGTGTATTTATGCATGTGTGTGTCTGTGTCTGTGTGTACGTGTTTCATATCGTAGGCTACATAATTTTTTCCCATGCCCAAACCAAGTGGAGTTTGCCTTGGGAGGATTTGTGACGGGATTTCCTTTTCTATTATTGGCATTAGGCATGTCCTGTGTGTGTTATGCATTTAAATTGCGTACTTTTCTTAGCGATTTGTCTGCTTATCGTCGGGTCGAAGCCGGAATGGGGCGTGGCCAGGTCTTTTAATGTTTATGGGGCAACGTTTTTCATTAAATTTTCTTTTTCATTTTTTCCCCTTGGTTGGGTGACCTGTTCTAGGGCCTAACTCTAAGTAGTTTACGATGTTGTGTAAAATTATGGCAGTAAAATGTGCTTTTAATATGGACGGGCGCGTCCTTTTTGTCCGTTATTTTCCTTTCACTAAATGCCGGGCAATTTTTATGTAATTTTAAAACAAATACTCGACCGAATGAAAATCCCGGCATGCAACATTACACACGGGGAGAGAGGAGTGGGCGCGTGGGCGAGTGTGGGGCAGACCCGCATTATCCTTTTATCCTGCCACAGCTGACCAGCGCTGCTGCCGGCCATGTTATCAGCAACAGCAGCGACCACAGCAATTTTCAACCCTTCTCATTAGAGGATTTTGAAGGATAAAACGCGACGCTCGACTCTTTGTTGTTGAGTGATACTTTGCCTAGTCGCAGCACTCTGCGCCGGGAGTAGGAGTTTTCGTCCTGGCCTGTGGCCATTTGGTCAGCATTAGTTTGTATCCAGGCCGTGCACGAGAGGGTTACATTTCCGTGTTTGTTTATTCAAACGGAAGCAAAGTCGTTCTGTTATAACGCCAGAGAGCATCAGAGCTAACCCTAACCTCCACCCAACTACAGCCCAGCTACATCTACGTCCTTTGCACCCTTTGCCGGGCATATCCTTCCACTACTACTCCTTGGCTTCATTGTTGCTGTTGCTGTTGCTGCTGCTGCTGCTGTTGTTGTTGTCGTGTGCATGCAGGCGATCAAAGCTCAGGGCAATTAATCATTTTGTTTGCCCTTTACACCCATTTATTCAGCCTGAACGCCCCAAAGTTGCTGCTGCCCGCCCAGCACCCAGGGGTAACACAATGGGTTATTCCCGAGTCGAGTCTCGATATGGACAGGCGGCACCTAAGCTGCTTGGCATCAATCCCGTGCCTGAGCAACATTTTTGGAGCTCATTTCGCTGGCGCAAACAAAAATCCAAACACTTGGCCATAGTTTCTCATCTTTGGGCCCCGGCAAAATAGAGCTCCGCCCCCATTGACTTGCTGGCGTGGGCAGGGGCGTGGGCGTGCTTTTTACACTAATGGAGGCGTGGCAAGGCACTCGTGATGCTGATGCCATAATGAGCTCAATTCCCAAAGATTGCTATTCCGTCTCCTGCCCCCGGAACGTGAACTCTCGCTACAGAATTCAGAGTTTTTGGCATCGAGCGTTGAGAGCAGCGCCAGAGCCATCAATGGCGTCAATTATTTCATTGTCCTGTTCGTGATGTTGTTGTCCTGTAACTGATGACGCTGCTTATTGTTGTGTGTTGAAAATTTTGTGCTGATTTTGCATTAAACGATTTTGATGCCGCAAACATTTTTTATACTCTTCGAATGGAACTTCTAGCTGCGACATGAAGTTCGTCTGTGAATGAATTTATTTGATTCAATTCGAACCGATTGGACCAAGATGCTTCGAGGCAAATTTTTATCAGTCGACATTTGCCGGCACGACTTGAAGAATATCTTGCCTAAAGCGTGTTTGTTACCACGAGCATGGCCCATTATAAAACAGGATAATAACGAATGGTTACCAGGCGCCGCGCACCACTCTGCGTGGGTCTGCCGCTCACGTTAGCCAGCCACTCTGTTCCCAAGCGGAGGAGTGGGGCGACCTGAGACACAACAAGCTAAAATCTCGCTGATCATGTCAGATCGATGTCGATATTGGACTTCTCAATACTAATACATACGAATTGACTTGAGATCAGACTTTCCAGTCCTAGAATTCCCATAATGTTTATAGAAAACCTACGACTACAAAGTTTGGAGAAGTTTCCATTGAAAAGAAATAAGTTTTTCATACTAAAACTAGCTTTCCGACCGATTGTTTCTATGGGAGCTATGAGATATAGTCATCCGATCCGGTCGGTTCCGACATATTAGTAGTATGCAGCAAAAAGAAGACTCTGTGCAAAATTTCAGCTCGATAGCTTTAAAACTGAGAGACTAGTTCTCGTAGAAACAGACAGATAGACGGACGGACAAAGCTCAATCGATTCGTCTCGTCACCCTGATCAAGAATATATATCGTTTGAATATTTCTGTGCGTTGCAAACTTCTGGTCAAAATTATAGTACCCTTTGCAAGGGTCTAAATATTGGAACTGAATCGTTTTCTGACTTAAGTCATGTTCAGTATTTTAAAAAGGTCACCAGCTCGTTTCGAGGTGGTTTAGTTATTAATCATTTACTCAAGGTAGTCTTGTCGAAGATCTGAGAGCTACTTACCAACCAGTGTTGTCACAATATTTCCTCTTCTCGCCGGTAGAATTATGTGTTCCCATCCCATGGGATAGGTTTTAGGCATTTTGGGCACCACTACTGTAAAGAGAGTCACACAACTCCACAAAGGAGGCTGGTAGATCGTACAGCTTTTTTTAAGGAGAACCACCCTCTATCATCAGCGATCATGGTCTGTCGACTGACAGTCAAGCAGCCGTCTCTCCATGCGTGCGAAGCCATAACTGTTTGGGAATTTGAAAGCAGCATGCGCGCAAAACTCAAAAGACAGCACAGAATCCAGTAATGTGCCTTTCCTTATGAGTTATGCTATTTAAAAGATCAGATATTATGTGAAAGACGTCCTTCAATAACTTTTTAGTTTTGGTACAAGCTTTAGAACAAAATATTATTGATGTTTTTAGGGCTCGATCTAAAAATAAGATAAGAGTATTCAATTTTCAGTCTATAATTCAGTTTGAGTTTCGTCTTGTGTATGTGTTCGAAAAGTTCTCATTGTACTTGCTAAGCTCTTTGATTAATCTGAAAGCAAACAAGTTAATAGGACTAGCAAAAAAAAAAATGGGCGGTAATTGAACAAATTGAAGGAAATGGATAGACAAAAATCCAAATCAGTCATGATAGAAAACAGATGAAAAGAAAAGAGTCTGTGTCAAGCACTTGGCAAGCTTTTGTGATTAATTTTGTATTTTGGCATTTTAAGATTAACTTAATGGACTTACATGCAATAGCCAACCAGTGCAGTTAAGGAAAACATGTTTTGATGAAACCAAATTCTAGTCTCGCCAAAACGCTGTATATCATGGTAAAGCTTAGCATTTTCGAAATAACATTGAATCGTTTTTTGGACAGAAATGAACGGTTTGGTACGGTTCGGTTCATATTTTGATGTTCAGAGCATTCAACACTTAACTCCTAACCCTTTAAGTAGATTTCGCATCTGAGCTACACACAAATTCCATTTAGATGCCTTATTTTTGTTTTCACTTATTCATGGCAACAATTTCCTCTAAAACCCTTTAATATCTTATAACCCCAGCAGTATATATCAGAGCGGCACTTGAGTTCACCTGTGCTTGTGTCACCTTTCATCTCAACCCACTCGCTTTCTCCCTTTTTTTTTGTATAGGAATCTTTTCAAAAACGAAACTGTCACATTTCAACTTACAATTTTATTTATTACATTTATTATGAGAAATTTTGCATGCGCACATACTCAAGTGTTGAAATGCAATAAAAGTGAGATGCCAAGCAGTCAACCAACCAACCCCCACCCACCCCACCTACCCCCCCTTAGCTACGTGCATGAATATGCGCGCACCTTTTTCTCTTTTTCATACGCAATTCGCATAATTTTACACACGAAGTAATTTCGCAACACCCCTCAGACACACACACACACACACGCACACAATCACACACAGTTGCAACTCCTTTAGAATTTTCACACCAATTTTTCAACTCGACAAACCCGCTCCGAAAAAAATAAATGAGAAACAGCTACACAAAAAAAAAAAAATAAAGGAAAAAAAGAAAGAAAAACCCCTCGCCATATATGAGCAGGACGACTCCGCGGCAACGGGGGGAGGTTATGGTTAAGAGGGCGGTGGTTTGGTTGGCAGGCGACTATCAGCTTCGTTCCATAGGAAACGCACGCTGATGTGCGAGAAAAACACATCCGCCCGACTGAAGCTTCTCGTCTACCCACAATCCCATGGCCAGTTCGTGGGCTGCTTCGTCTGTTAGCCCAATTTGAATGCGCTGGCGCATATATCATTCCAGTTGACAGGACAATTCTCTTATCTGCGCAAAGCCAACACAACAGCCACAGTCCAGAGCTCGAGCTCGTCCTGTTCCTTTTTTTCTGCATTTTTGGTTTGTTTGTTTTTTGTTTTTCGCTGAGCGCGGTTTGTGTCCCGGCTAAGTGTTCCGACCAAATGAATCACAGCTAACTTAAAGTAGTCCATTTTAAAACTGTCCACATACACCACCACATGACTTTGGGGGGGAAATCAAAAACTCAGCTATTAATAGAACCGCTTTTGATGAAGTTCCAGTCACAACACTCATCTATTAGTGTCCCGTACGTGTGACCCATTTATCAGGCCAGCCCAAAGACAATCAAAATTAACGCAGGACGAGGCGGTCTGGTCAATCAGAATCTCCGACTCGACTCGGCTTGTGTGAGTGTGTGCGCTTGTAATTTGTACAAGCTGCTGTTGTCGTCGTTGTCATTAAAAAGCCATTTCGCCCATATATCATCAGAGCCAGAGCCATCCGCCCCCACCACGCTCGGCTGCTGGCCAGGCATATAAATTACTTTATGATATTGTTTTGAACCTGCGCGACAAATAATACTGTCGGGCCGGGGAGAGGGGAGCCCAAAATGAGGGCGGGATAGAGGTCATGTCGTCAGCTGGCAGCGTCAAAAATTGAAAGTTCCTCGGATTGAGATTTAGTCAAGCGAGCGAAAAGCTTTAACCACACTTATGGCCCATTTGAATATCCTGTGCCCAGGCAATAAAAATGTCACTGGCAACTGTCACACGAACATCGTGTGCGGGGGGAGGGGAGTCTTACTTATCTGGCGGCAGCAGGGGCGAGTGTCAATTCAATTTTATTTTCATTGTGTCATAACAATAACATAAAATTAAAATAACATAAAAGGGAAATTGAGGATGCACAGGATGGAGCAGAGTGGGGTCGCTGCAAATCAACGCGGCGTAAAATCGTCCTGCCAGCGGCAGAGTGTGAGAGTTCCTGTTATCCCATCTCGGCGCAGGCGAATCAAAAGAAGGCACCGCAAGACAGCACAGACAAGAGTTGTGCATAAAACAGGAAACGGAAACACATCAGCGTAACGGAAGTCAAAAAGTCGTCACATTCACATAACAATGATGGCAGTCATGTCCATGAAAGATTTCATTGTTTTCCCGCTGCCTTTTTTTGAGCTCACATGGTAGGGGAAGGGGTTTGTCATGACGTAACAACATTTATGGCGTAAAGTAAGTAACGTAATAATGTCGCCAACAGTTACCCAAAAAAAAAAACAAAAAATAGAAAGGAATATCAAAAATAGCAAGCGGGTCGCTGGTGGACCAGGCCGACAATGGCTGCCCTCATTTTTGTTATCCTTTTTATTTTTTTGGTCTTCGTTGCTCTGGCTGTCTGGCTGGCTGTTGTCATTGTCATTGTCTTTTTGTTGCTGTCAGGAATTCATTTGGAAAATTAATAAAAAAATATATACACAACAGAAGCGTCGCCCGACGACGATGGGCTCCAAAAGAGAAACAGTGGGTGCCTCTTATGATGCGGGGGCTGGCTTTAAGTGGGTTAAGGATTTAAGCAGCTTTTAAGGACACCCGGGGGCACAAGTGTGTGTGCTGCCATTTAACCCAACTAGTTGTTGAATTTATAAAAAAAAATTGACTCACTTTAGCGTATTAGCAGTAAACTGGTGTCGTTGATCACAAAGCTGTTGAGAAAGGCAAATTGAGCATACAAAATGCACAAATCGCAAGCCATAAATATCAGGGATGCAACTCGGCTGTAAGCTGAACTTAAGTAAAATAATTGCTCGTAAACCGAACAGCAATCAGAACCCTTGAATACTCTAAACCAAAAACCAATAAGAATACAGGTTGAAGGATCTTCATCCTTCGTTTCAATAGTCTTTCTGGTAAACTCCAATAATGCGTATTCTTTACTTCCATACTCTCAAAGCCTGAGAATAGAAAGCACCTCTTAAATAACCTGATAATAAGAGGGCCACGTCAACGCAATAGTAGAACTTATGGACCTTTCGGAGACATAAATGAAGATTTTAATGTAATTTAACTATTATCGGGAAACTCGAGCTATGAACTATGTGCGAAAGGTAAGAATTCTTGTTGATTATTTTTCTGAACCTGGCATGATTATGTGTTGACCGAGAGCCCCTACAGCCAGTGGTTCATGGTGGTGAGTCCTTTGTAAGCCACTGAAAACCCATTCGGGAATATTCCCGAGAGCAGAGGAGTAAAAAAACCAGTTCAGAAAACTTCAATTAAGATCAATGCGTTCTCGCAAGTTTTTAAGAACAAATGTTCAAAATGTGCTCGAAAAGAATTAGTTGCCACTAAGACGTGCTTTGGGTGTTGGCTTCGATCCCCGACAACTCCGAACAACATTGTTATTTATATTTCAAATAAACCAAGTTGGGGTGGTTGGGTTGTCACTGATGTTGTGGAACTTACAAGCAATGTTTCTATCAAACTAGGCTGCAATCCTCGAGAATTCTGCAAAAGTTATGGTCGTAAGACTTGATCTATTATTCAAAATTCAGTTCAAATAGCAAACTAATTCTTAAGCGTTTCACACGCTAGGTCTTGTTTTCCACATTTATGTGGAGCTTGGCATAGATTCAAATATTTTCAATAGATCAAAATTCTTTATAACCTGTTCTTCATTTATATCTCTTTCTTAGCTTTCTAGGGTCTCAGAAATTGTGAGTGAATTGTCTTTTGTTAGTAGCCCAACCGACAAAGAAGGTTCAGTTTCCGCACCTAAGAGACTTAAGTTAGTTGCTAGCAAGGGTCTGTGTTCTTCACCCCGGAATTTATATTTCGTCATAATTCTTTATATTATATAAATACAAACACTTTCGAACGGCTCCTGAACATCAAAGCAAAGCCTAAGTTTATATATTTATATAAAGAACTGAGAAGAAACGATAATTCCGGAGTGCTGGGTACTTACCTTAAACGGGAAAAGAATCATGATAAATGCCCCTAAATGTATGCCATTTTCATTTCCTTAATTAATTCTCAATTTAAATAAGTAACAGAAAATCAGTTTTGACTGCGTCATACATAATTCGCACTTTGCATTCACTAAGATTGACGGACTAATTGAAGGTATTAAAAATGAGCCAGCTATAAGAGAATTGTTTTTCTGAAATAGTAATAATCATACCTTAAAGAGAATCTACCATGATAATTTTGTTGTGTGTAAACAGACTTTAAAATTAGTCTTCTGACACCGCAAAACTAAGTAGACAGTCAGGCTAGACTTTGCCATACCATCCAGCTCCACCCGTAGAAATTCGCGAAAGGGTTGTCCTTGACCTCATGCATACCATTCGCAAGGAACTAACCTCATCCTTTCATAGGTGATCCATTTTCGACTTGAAACCCACCAGCTAAGAGATCATTTGACTGAGGTGCTACATGTCTATGCATCTACCAACACAACATCTGTAGAAGATTTACATTATTTGGTCATCCTCTTTTACTTAACCTATAGAAAGTATCAGTGATAAAGCTGACGCTTACAAGCATCAGTGAACTGCAGCGAGCTGTTTCGAGTAAGCTTGCTTCAAATGCGATACAAGTAAGCGCAGAGTTTGGGGCTCGTTGGGCTAGCTTAAGCGTCATAAACAAAACAAAAATCACAATGACACTTCTGTATTTGCGAGTCATTAAGCATACTCATACTATATACTACTAATACTCCAGTTGACTCGTAGATTGAAGCTGCAGATCAAGAAACATGAGCTAGCAACTGCTCACTGCTCTAAGAGCGATAACAGAGAGCTGAGGCTCACATACAGGCTGTCACTGCTGTTAGCAAGACTTAAGGAGCATGAGCTAGCAACTGTTCACTGATCTGAGAGCGAGCACAGAGAGCTGTGGCTCAAATGCACGCTACTAGGGTTATTAGCAAGCCACGAGCTCTGGATCTTGTCGGCTCGTATACTAAGCTAAGTGCCATAGATCGAGAGCCAAGACTCGGGAACCATGAGCTGGGAGTGGCTCACTGCTCTGAGAGTGTGGCTCATGTGCCTGCGAGACGAGACAGTGGCCTTTGATTCAGAGCTGGCTAGTGGTCTCCGGGCTGGAAAAAGAGATGTTTCCTCCAAAATCAAAAGCTGAAAGCCAAGACCTAAGACCGACAGCAGAAGCTGGTTAATAGAACTGCCAGCAAAAGCTTACAATCTCTTATCGAAGTGATGCAAAATGCAAATATGCAACCAACCGAACGTCGTAACATACCCGGAATAACTGTGAGCTGACAAAATTTGTGAGAGAGACAGATGAGCTCCACTAGAGCAGCTATGTTCAAGAAGAGAGGCTATCTGTAGCTCTCTGTCTCTCTCTGACACTCACTGAAGCATTACGTCGGCAAGCATTCGGCATGAATTGCCTAAAGTGTTCGGCCCCTGGGGGCTATGGGTGAACATCGCTGCTCTAGAGCCACAACTCGTCAATTCGAAGTTTACCAAAAGGATGAAAGTTATTAAGACCGATTTCTCATCTTCTAAATAGCTGCTATGTGTCAGATAAGCTTAGATTTTGGTCTCTTATTTGTGGGTTTGTGTGACAGATAGCTCGATGTATCAGATTAGAATACGGCCCTTAGATCGTCTGTTATTTAAAGTACATTTCATGCACTCAGAAAATATTTTCAACAACTGAACCCTCCTCTCAAAACACTAGCCAAAGCTTTTGCGACCTTAGGCATAGACTTAATGTACTAACTTAATTTGGCCATTGACTCTGGCAGCGCTCTCCACTTCCACTCAAACAAAAGGCACATCATTAATGCCCAAACAATCTGATAACCACAATTTACCCCCCACCCACCCCTCGAACGAGCATCCATCCAATATACCAAACAAACAATTCAAATTTTCTTAACGACAACACAAGGCCACACAATCGGGGACAATTTTTCAATTTCCTCCACCCCCCCTCAGCGGCGAAATGCATGCAACGCGTATTTGGAATACAATTCGATTAGAAATGCTTTGCTTTTCGAAATAATAAATTAAATTTTCACCCGCTCTGCGAATTGCCAATGCCATTAACACCATCCGCATCCTCGCGCCGTTTTCTACGCGGGGTGCAAAAGGTTGCGAAATTGTGAGGCTGTGTGTGTGAGTGTGTTGGGGAATTCCTGCGGCAACCGTCTGGAAAAAAAGGAGAAGGAACAGCGAATGCGGCATGCGACGCCGAATCAATTTCCTCCAAACAGAGCAGATCCTTAGAGTCTGTGAGGGCTTTTCTTAAAATAACAAAATTACTTTTTATATGCAGCAGCAGCGGCGGCAACAACAACAACAACATGCCATTGACAACCATTAATCATGGACGCCTGTCAGGGCGGGTTCTCAGCCACGGGCTGGGTGGGGGCGTCCCTGCCTTCCTGCTTTTCTGCCTGGCTGTCTGCTGATTGTCCTGCGCTGCAATGTATTTTTTTTTTTAACTTTGCCTTTTACATGCTAATGCCTGGCACTGGGGCTCAAGTCATGCTCATGCCCATGCACGGACCACGCCCAGCTGCGAAATTGACAGGCAAGCCGAGTGCGTTGTGACATGACACTTGCAAAGGACCAGAAGCCAGTAGCCAGGACCTAGATGTGGGCGTGAGCCAAGGCTGGCGGGCAGGTTATGTATGCCATCATTAGACGTGGTCCGTTTGCCACGCCCGTGCTGTTGCAAATTGGCAGCTCGGCAAAGGACGGCCCATCATGTCATATGACAAGATGATGGGAGGTGGGTGGCCACTGGCCATGTTGAATGGCAAGTCAAAGTTCAATGCGAAAAGCCAAATTTGCAATTGCCAAGATATATGCAGCAGTAGATGGCGGCGGCGGCGGAGGAGGAGGTGGAACACCAGCAGGAACATTGTCTAATTGCTCAATTTATGGAGAAGAGGCCCACCCGCTCTCATAAAGTGCAGTACCATGCCACGCCTAAAAGTTGGCCAGATTTGTGACTTGCATTTTCAATTCAAGCTTTAAGATCGTCCTACCGGCCAATAATGAATTCCATTCGTTTTGTCTGCCCTCCATCGTCGGTGTTCATTTATGCAATTGCAAATGCATTTCGTCCTCGCAGCCAAAGAAATCGTGACAAAGTCAGAGCAAGAGTCCACCACCACCACTAGCACTTGGGTACGATAAAACTTTATGCACTACAACCGGGGGCCCAGCATTGACATTTCAAGTGGACCTCGGGCTCACGGAAACGCCATCAGAATAGTTTTAATAATGCACAAGACGATGGCACAACGAGTCCGACAACAACAACAACAAGCCAGCTTGTAGCATAAAGTGCAGGACATACGAGGACGAACCCAGTGCCAGAGCCAGGAGTGGAGAGCGCGCGCACAGATAAGGCCCGGAATGTCCAAGTAATGTAAAGAAAAAATAACTCGAGCAACCGGCAAGCGAGAAAAGAGGCGAAGCAGGAGGGCAAACAGGCAAAACAACATGAAAATTCAATGCAACTTTGTCTATTCGATGTCAAATTGTATACTTTTGCATTATTTATGTCGGCGGATCTATTTGTTCCTTCCATAAACAAGTAACTGGAGACTACCACATGAAGTCAAATTTATGGGGAAAATGTTGTGGGCTTCAATCAGAACAGAAACAATCAAGTTTTGTAATCCGATTAAAGATTCAAGTAAGCAAGAAAGTTCTTTTTAATTTGAAAAATGGATTCATTGAATCTTTGGAAGTAGAAAGATTGGGATTGCTAATGATCTGCGGTTCAACATCATTAGTTTGCTATTAATTGACTTTTTCAAACACGGAATCTAATCCAAATCCGTATCCGTATTATTGAAACTGAGTAGCCCTGGAAAAGTTTGATTACTGGGTATTCTTTGATGTTTGTGGATAAGGATAAGGTGCTTGTGAGTGACACGATTCTTTGCATACTTTGATACAATTTGGGTTTATGGCCCCACGCAACACACTACACAAATATTTTTATAACAATTCCTTAATTATTACTAAAACATGTATCCCTTTTTTAAGGATTGTATGGTATGTATTCAAAATATCATTGAGGAATTGGATTGCTCAAATCAATGCATTCCTCTGTAAAATATAACAAATTCTTAAAGGAACTTAACAAGAATCTGTTAACCAAATACCGAATCACAATTTGCACCCGTGGATTCATGTTACTTTTGCAAAATTTTCAGATCAAAGCGAAAGTGCAGCTGTACGGGAACTCGCTATGTTTCTAGGTTCTAAGCCTATTTCAGTAAAATGAAAACAAAATGAGAAAAGTTGCATAAGCTTAGAATCTCGCATTAAGTTATCATGGAACTAAATTCTACTCTTGTCAACTGAAAATTGCCTATTTGGGAAGTTAGCTTTCGAGTGGTAAAGCCAAAATGGTGTGTTTGTGATAATATTTTGTTACAACATCTACGGAATTAGAAATGTTGAGATCACAGTCAGTGCTTTCAGAATGGATGGGGCATGGAGAATCAGACTCTTTCCTTAGGATCTAAACTGCAGATTGTAATAATTAGACAGTGGATTTTGCATATTTTTACACGGGTTTTTATATGTATATGTTATAAACATGCCAGAAAAGTCGCATATGTCATGTATTGTATTCTACTACTACACAGAGAAAACAAACTTAGCTAAGCGCCAAATGTAGAAACGGTAATCCTAAACGAAACGTAGTTCCCCCGGTAAAAATTTCACTGGAAAAATGTAGAAAACTGAAAGCAAAACGGAGCATGTAAAAAAAGCTACATGTTCAGTGTAGAAATAAAGAAAATAACGAGGCATGTTGAAAAGTTAAATGCTGCGTGAACAAACCCAAGGGATAAACAATATAATAAAATGATCATAATTCCAAATATCTTCTACATTTTCCATACAGATATCGGAGCACCGCACGAAAATTTGGGTTATCTACATTAACGTTTAGATATTGAAAACCCACACGAGCGTGAGGAAATCTAAACGAAAATTGTAGCTTAAAATCGGTACAGAATAGCTATGTGTTTCATCTAGAAAGTTGTTATTCACACGCTACAAGTAGGTTTTCAAAATAAAAGTTTAGGATTTCAAATGCTGAATGCCATGTTAAGGCAATCGTCTCGAAACGAATTGTTGATCCATTACGTCATCGTCGCTTGTCATTTCACTTTATTACTTTGATTTGCGGCAATGCCGCGGGTGTGCTTGCTAGTCGTATGGGCTGGAAGGCCGGCATTTATGTTTAAATTGCAGAAACAAGGTAAGTGAGTTATGAGTTCGACCCCAGGACAAGGTGAACTAGTAAAATAATTTTATGTCTTAGTCTTTTTAAGAAGAATGACATTCCGATCCCGTGCCACCCTTCTTCGCCTCCTCCTTTCTACACTCCCTTGTGAAAATTGTGTGGAGATAACAGCTAAATAAAAAAAGAAAGTAGAGGAAACTTAATTTCGGCTCGGCCGAAGTTTGCATACCCTTGCAACACTTTTTTAACTTATTTAAAGGACATATCCACTAAAAACAAACCAGTTTTTCTCACTAAGACTACTTTTCAGACTCTTCTTTTGTATGCGAGCTATACTATAATATATAGATGTCCGATTTCGACCAAACTGACTGGAATTATGGAAAAGCATAGCAAACTAAGAAATACGAAGCTATGAGGCGTTTTCTTTGAAAACAAAAACTTTTTCTCACCATTACTACACTCATAAAAAAATTCGCCCTGGAAATTAGAAATTCTCCTAAAAAATCCGTACCAAGGCGATTTACCATAAAATTCAGAAAACTTTTTCTCATTTATGGAAAATTTTTCTGAAACTTTGAAAATTTTCCATAAATGAGAAAAGATTTTTCTAAATTTAAGGTTGAATCGCCTTAGGACGGATTTCATAGGAGAATTTCTAGTTTCCATGGCGAATATTTTCTGAGTCTAGTTTTTTGACCGATCGTTTCTATGGCAGCTATATGCTATAGTCATCCGATCCGGCCGGTTTTGATACTTGTGCAGTGTATTTGTACTACGAGACTTCGTGCAAAGTTTGGAAGCGATAGCTTTCAAACTGACCAAGGAAATCGCATTGAAATGGACAGACGGACATGGCTATATCGACTCAGCTCGTCATGCTGATCAAGAATACATATACTTTATGTGGTCGGAAACGTTTCCTTTTATGCGTTACAAACATCTGGACAATTTCAAAATACCCTCTGCAAGGGCATACAAATTTGTTCGGTCTGGGGTCACATCGTGGAATGTAGAAAAGCAACATGCCGCATGTAGAAATGGGAAAGCTTAACGTGGCATGTAGAATAGCTGCATAAACGTAATGGGTGCAAAATCCCTGTTAAATCTGTAGAAAAACTACATTTTCGTTTAGCTTCAACATATTCTTTTTCTCTGTGTAGGTTTATCGGGTTTATTTTCTAATTCTGCAAGGCCTCGGCTCGGCTAGGATCAAGAATATCCGTGACTACCATGTTTTCAATACCGTTTCGGATTCATGTATTGCCGCATGGACTGATTTATGTTTTGAGTGTACTTTTACCCATTTTCAATAGGATCAGGATAATAAAAACCAAAAATATTTCAACTCATCTTAACTCAGTGTTTCCCCATGTAAGACCAAAACGAAAATCGTAGTCAGTGCATGTGAAATTCGTGTTACTTGAGACCAAGAAGAAAGGAGACAATCCGAAAAGACGAAATTCTTAAAGTATTTCGCACAGTTTAGTGTAGAATGCAAAAGCAATTCCACAGGCAGGGCACAGGGTTCGGGTACCTCTTCTATTAAATAAAGCATTTAACTTAATGCAATGTTTAATACTTTTAAGTTTAATGTCAAACAAAATGGACAAATTTCGTGTGGTAAATCGAACCACCCTGCCTAAAAGTGTGCTATGCTAAACTCGAACTTAGCAGATTCAAGCAAAATTTTCCAAACGTTGTTGCCTTCTTTGCAGCTGATTTGTTGCTTGCTTTATGTTTCAAAATCTCAAAATTGATCCCCTTATACTAACCACAGAATCGATTTCTACTTACACATTCCTCTAGACCATCAAGTGTTGTTCCTTTACGGGCACCGACAAGTGTGCCTTACTTGCTTCCTAAAGCCATCGTAATGTTGGTGTAAAAATACGTTAACTTGAAGTGGTTGTAATGCGCTGAAGTGGACCCTCAAGTAAGGACACTTACGTACGGTTATTGTGACCGGGCCACTTGAAAGTCGTTTGCCGCAGCAGCTTTTATTTGTCATATCACTCGCTGCGCTCCACAAACCTGAACTTGAAGGGTATGTTGGGCTTGACAAAGAACTCGGCCTTGAAGGCATTCTCGATGGGATAATCGAAACCAATCTCAAAGTTACGCACCAGCCTGGCAATGGCAATTTCTAGCATCATGTCCACTATACGTTTGCCGGCACAGGATCGCGGACCAAAACCAAAGGGCACGTACATAAAAGGAGTGGCGGTCTCACCCACCAAATTGGTGTTCGATTGACCGCGCAGCCAGCGCTCGGGAAGAAACTCACGCACACGTGGTACAAACTCTTCCACATTGGCCATTTGAAAGTTGGCCCCAATTCCCACGTCCGTGCCGGCCACAATGCGATAGCCACTCAAGACCACATCGTGGGGCATGCGTCGTAGGGTACCAGGACCAATGGGATAGAGGCGTATGCCCTCTTTGATGCAGGCACGAAGATAGGGCAAATGGTTTAAGCTCTCCATGGTCAGGGTGGAGTTTTTGTGGGGAAGTATTGGTGTGATCTCCTCCAAGAGGCGAGCTTGGGAGACGGGATTTTTGGCCAAACTGAGTAGAATTCCAGACAGAGTCACTAGGGTCTGCAAGAGAGAATCGGGGGTTACTAAGGAACACAATTTCAGCCAATTGCTGCACTTACGGGATCTGTTCCGGCAAAAAGCAAGTCAAAAGCTATGATTACCGCCGCCTTACGATCAAAGCGTGCCAGTTTCTCCAGCAGACTCGCCTCCATGCCCAACTCTGTGCTTATTCTGCCCGCCTGGGCATCCTCTTCGATTCGCTTGAGTGCCTGCTCTATGTGGGCATAACAGATGTCTGTGATGGTGTCTAATGCTTGCATCAATCTCTTAAACTTTGCCACGGGCAAATACTTCCAAACGGGTGGCAGTATATCCAGATGGAAACCCAATTCCAGTATATCCTGCAGAGCCGCAATAAGATTCTTGGCCTCAGCACTTTCACGCTGCTCACCCAAAAGACCCAGGTGGGTATTGAGTGCCACTGAACCAATGGATTCCAAGACCAAGCGTCGAATATCTTCAGCAAAGTCATCTGGCATTTCCTGGGTCATCGGATCACGTATGGCACGTATACTGGAAGAGAATCACTCTGTTTTAGCAAATTGGGTAGACTTGGCATCTGGAACTCACCGTTCTAGAAACTCATCGTTGACCTGCAGCAAATTATTTATATACAACTTGGCATTACGCGGCTGCAGTAATATGGGATTGACCGCTGTCCGCATTTTGCCCCAGGCTGGTCCATTACTAGCTCAAAGAAGATCTTCTTAAATATCCCTCCAACTCATCCTCTACCCACATACCCAGAGGTAAGGCCATCGTTGTCTTCGAATATCTCCCGCCTGTGTACCCTCTTGAAGTAGTCAAAAGTGGCAAAACTGCGTCGATATGGCCACTGACCCTCGTTTCGGAATATTATTTCATAGTCCACTGGATTCATGGAAAGCACCAAGTCGACGCCAGCCACACTGGGCATACGAAAGATGTTGCCATAGCGTAGATTCATGTCCAAAAACATTTCATGGATCGGCTTATTGTGATAGCGACCTGTCGCCCATTGGCCAGTCATGGAAGAGAGTAAGAGTAGCGATCATCTTTCAAGAGAGGGAGAGAGAGAGAGCCAAGCTTTTGTTGGAAAAGCTTTTCAATCACTTACCGCCGGGCAGAAAAGCGCGAATTAGCTGCAATTTACTTGGACCCGGCACATCTTTATAGGGCTTGGCCTCTTCCAAACTCACTGACTGCACGGCTGGAGGGGGCTACAGGGAAAATTAGGAAATGGCATAATTTTCGTATGAGCTCACCTTAGTCGCCAGCCCTCTATACAGTTGAACGATCTGTCTGCGTAGGTGCAAATGCGGCGACAACATTGTGAATACTGAAAAAGTTCACCGCAATATTGTGTTATTCAGTTGAGCAAGCTTTCTGGAAGCTTTTTTGTTTTGCAAAATTTCTCCCTCTCTGCGTGAGATTATTTGATTACATTTTATATTTGGTTTTTGTCTTGCTTTGCTGTGAGTCCATTCTTCGTCACAAACAGAAACATTTAACCTGACCTTGACTGTGGACATTGTTAGCTAATTGCAAGTTCATACCCTTCCGAGGGTATACTGGAATTGTCCAGACGTTTGTAACGCATAGAAGGAAACATTTACGACCACACAAAGTACATACATTCTTGATCAGCATAACGAGCTGAGCGATATAGCCATGTCCGTCCGTCCGTGCGTCAGTTTTAAAGCTCTCGCGACCAAACTTTACTCGAAATCTTCTGGTACAAATGCGCTGCACATTTGTCGGAACCGGCCGGATCAGATAACTATAACATTTAGCTGCCATAGGAACGATCGATGAAAAAACTAGTTCTAGTGAGAAAAACTTTTTTGTTTTCAATGCAAACGTCTCCAAACTCCGAATTTACTAGTTTTCTATGCTTCTCCATGATCTTGCCAAGTTTGGTCGAAATCGGACATCCATATAGTATAGCTATCATTCAAAAGTAGAGTCAAAAAACAAGAAAGAATGTCGGTCAAGCCCGACTATAACATACTCTGTACCAAGAAAATTTATCATAACTCGAAAACCGTTCATCCGATCTTCTTCATTCCTTTGGCGGATCGATAAGTTATCCTAAAAACTAAATATGTCCAGAAGGAACAAGCTATCTATCTTCAAAACTGTGGGAGATATGACGTTTTTTCTAAATTGCGGGGGCGGGAGGGGGCGTGGCCAAAATTTTAAATAAACTTGATCTGCCTGCAGACATAAGAAGCATATGTCCCATACATGTCAAGCCTCTATCTCTTACCATCTCTGAGATCTGTGCGTTCATACGGACAGACAGACGGACAGACGGACATGGCTATATCGACTCGGCTGTTGATGCTGATCAAGAATATATATACTTTAAGGGGTCGGAGATACTTCCTTCTGTATGTTACATACTTTTGCACAAACATATAATACTCTATGTACCTACGGTACAGAGTATAATTAGTCTTAGTGAGAAAACTTGTTTGTTTTAATTGGAAATTTTCTTCCAATTAGTTAGAACTAGCAAGGGCGCTGCAGTCGAGTGCCCCGACTACAAAATACCGTGTTTATTTGTTTTCATTTATTTGTTTCTGAATTTGAATGTAGTCGGATTTTGTAAGAGCTATTAAACGCTTATCCTGAAAGCACGCTACATTGTTTAGTAATTTTTGCTGCTAACTAGCCCTAGTTCAATTGTTTCGCTTATAACTCCGGTGTTTAATATCTCCCACAGTTTTAAAGGTACTTGGTTCATTCCTGTTAGACATATTTATTAATCAAGATAACTTATCGATCCGCCAAAGGAATGGTGAAGATCGGATGAACGGTTGTCGAGTTATGATCAAAAGACTGATCGCTGCTGCGGCGCAGTAGCAGCGCTACTTTAAGTCGGAAATGTTTTCTTCTCCCTGCTGCATACATTTGTACAACTTCATGATCCCCCTTCTCCCATTTCCAATGGGAACAGGGTATAAGAACGTGCTGCAAGGGTTTACAAACTTCGGCTGAGCCGAAGTGAACTTTCCTCTATTTTTTAGTGCTATGTATATACTCATCAAAATAGTTCGAAGATATGAGAATCTTCTTCGACTCATAAATCGACTGCTGTATAACTGAGATAATTTAATGGAGATTAATTTATTGAAATCAAAACTGATACAGCTTCTGGAATTTTGGAAAGCTCGGTCCTTCCATTTGTTGCCACTGGGAAGTCCTTTTAGCAGGAGCCTGTCTCCGAGTTTCAGCTGTCTAAGCAGCGCTTTGGCCCCGGCGTTTTGGCAGATCTTAACCTGGGATGCAATGTGCTCAGCAAATTGCTGCCCTCGATTACTCGCCCAATCCGGTGCTATGCAGATCTCAAATTGGTCTACCGCTTAGCTTTGGTAGTCGCGCAGGGCTTACGGAATCTCAGAAGCTCGCTTGCTGCTGTCGATTGATTGACGGTTGATGTTCTGCATTCTCTGAGCTCCGGTGTCGAAGTAGTTTCTTGACTTACTCTCATCCGACTGTTATTTGACTACATGCAAACATACAAGCCTGCATTTATTCAAACATATAAATTTTCAAATATTAAATAAAAGTCGGAAACTGGAAAGGCGAGCAAGTCGCTCGAACTCACTGAGTTTCGGGAACAGATTGCAGCTAGATTGGTAGCATTTCTCCATTCTCTCAGCTATCTTCAACAGGTTGATTCCCATTATCTCACCAAACCTCTCAATCAGAGTTAAAAAATCTAAAATTGAGTCTTTACTCCGTTGATTCAATCCTGTTTAAAGTGAGCGGATATGTTCCTTATCCTGAATATATCATACCATTGCCTTGACTCTAACTATATACTCTCTAATGTTGCATTTTGAACCACTCCAGATGGGGCCTGTCTTTGTCTCGGTCCACTCGGATTTGGTAAACAGTCGCAGAAGCTTGATTGCTGTCTTTGTTTCTCTTCAAATTACGCTAATGTATGTAACAGCCAGTCCGACCCTATAACCCATAAAAAATCGAATGCAACTACCCAAAAACCAATTTGTATTCACTTGTAAATAGAATTTAAAAATAAGTTCGCCTGCCACAACAAAGTCTGGCAAAGAATTTAAGCCTGTCACAGACAGAACAAGCAGCACCCAGACAAAAAAGGCAATATCAGAGCTGACAGAAAATCTATATAGAGACGGGGCAGACTGACGGCTATAATAAAATCGATTTTTTATGTTTTGGCAACTGACAAGGACGCGTCTCCACCAGCGGGCCCATAAATATGGCAGACACACACACGCACACACAGGGTCGCAGACAACTGATGATGGGCATACAAAAGTTGACCTCGACTTTGAGCTGTCAAAGCCAGCAAACTAAACTGACCTAAACCAACAAAAATCGACTTTTGCAGCCTAAACACAAAGCCGGAGCATGACGGGCCGAAAGGGAGAGTGCGCGGGTGTGCGGCGGGCGTTAAAATACAAAATATCAGCATGACGCAATGATTTCCGGCCCAAGTGAAAATGAAACCTGTTGGTGCTGTTGGCAATATAAACAAATTCAATTTGACAGCTGACAGAGACGGCGGCGGCAGCACACACACACACCAATACACCCGAAGCCGCAAGTAATAAACTTTTACGATCTGTTTTACGGCGACGCGGCACGTGCAACTAGGCTCGTGATATTGCGGGGGGTGGGGAGGGGAAGGTTGCAACATAAATTTAATGAAGCTAAAAGCGCCGCACAGCCACACTGCAGACAAGCACCCATGCACACACACACGCACAGCTACACAGCCACACAGCATCCATGCGTGTACAAGTCGAGACAGCGCCGCAATGTAGGCAATAAAAATAAAATAAAAGTAAATTGTTCAAGGACAACAATATTTTATGTTATTATTTTACAAAGCGCTCGGCAAAACAAGTGAGTGCGAAAGCGACAGAGAGAGCGAGAGAGAAAGGGAGGGCGGTACTTTTCCTTTTGCAGCGAAAATTGTACGAATTTTCGCCGTTCTTTTTGGGGGTATGCATCCCCCCTTCCGCCTGCGGCACTCAAAACCGGCACTCGCCTCTGTCCTTGCCGTAAATGCCATTGATGGATGATTCTGTTGCCCCGTCGAGTGTCGAAAAATAAAAGCACTGAAACTAGCAATTTGTATGGAATACATCAGAAACAGGAGCAGCCTCGCCAAGTCCCAGACGTGGGCCAGAAAGAGGCGGCATGATAACAGAACTGGTTTCTGAGTTATAGAAAGCCATAACCTGCACTCTCCCCTCGTTGGGCAAACGGGGCGAGTTAAGTCTCTCACTCTCTCCATCTCTCTCTCGCTCGCCTTCTCACCGAAGATGTCGGGGATGGGGCCAGCGCGCTTTATGATTGCCAGGCATAAATAAGCGGCAAAAGCACCCCAATGATGGCCAGGGTGTCCTGGCAAAAGTGCACTTCCTGTGTCCCTTCAGTGTTTTGCCACCAATTGCTGCCAGCAGCAGCAACAAGAAGAAAGCCATGATGCGCAGCACGGCTCGAGTTCACCTGCTTTACATTGTCAGTTTGGCGTCCTTTTCCATTCTGCACTTTTGCTGTGTTTGTTTTTTTTTTTCTCCTTGTATCCAGCTAGCATTGGCGCTGTCAACGCCGTCGACAACTGGATAAATGTGTATCCATGTATGTGGTTCTGGCGGGGCTAACTGCTTTTGGCTGGATCTGCTCCTCGCAGCTCTGCCACCGCCCCCCTCATGCGGTTGTCTGCGCATCTTCTCTCTGTGCTGGTGAGCAAAAGTAGCAATTCATCATAGAAAATGGCGGAAGTAATCGTACTTTTATGGGGGCGTGAGCATGTGAGTGTGTATATCTGCCTATGAACGCGCTCAACGAACAAATCTTCAGCTATACTCCAAAATTTCTGAGGAAAAGAATTTTGCATAAATTTAACACAAATATCTTCTTAATCTTAATTTAATATTTTAGTCCAGCATTAGGTGGACTGCTTGCACTGGCATCTTGCTCCAAGAAGCTCGAGACAGCGCTAAGGTTTTCAACGCAACGCAGAGGCATCCTTGTTAAGACACTTTTATTCAGTGACTAATTGCTTTCTGAGTCTGGTTCAGTGATTCCTTCTTAGTTGACTCACTGCTCAGAAGATTATATTTAGAGACTTACAATTAGTTATTGTTCAGAAAGTAATATTCAATGAATCCTTTTCAGACACTCTTGTTCAGCCATTGATATTCAGTGACTTATCGTATACGGACTCTTGTTGAGTGACTCATTGTTCATTGATGCATGTTTAGTTATTTTATTTAGTATTTTATTTAGTATTCATATTCATATTCATATTCATATTCATATTCATATTCATATTCATATTCATATTCATATTCATATTCATATTCATATTCATATTCATATTCATATTCATATTCATATTCATATTCATATTCATATTCATATTCATATTCATATTCATTTTCATATTCATATTCATATTCATATTCATATTCATATTCATATTCATATTCATATTCATATTCATATTCATATTCATATTCATATTCATATTCATATTCATATTCATATTCATATTCATATTCATATTCATATTCATATTCATATTCATATTCATATTCATATTCATATTCATATTCATATTCATATTCATATTCATATTCAGTTTTCCGTGACTCATTGTTCATTATTTCATGTTTAGTTACCCATGTTCAGTAACTTTTTATGCAGGTGTGACTCAGCTCAAAAACATTCTACTCATAAGTAATAATCAGTCACTCTGATGTTCCTTTTATCTCATTTATACCCCACTCCACTATCTGCGAGCGGAGGACCAAGCAGTTTATCAATTCAGCAATTTCAATGAGTTGACTAATTAAAAAAATAACGAAAAAAATCGACTGCAACAGCGAAAGTGTAAGCTCAGTATGTATTTTGCTGCCATAGCAGATTTGAGCATCAACTTTAAACTGTACGAGCCAGACTAATGTAGGATTGCCATCCCTGATATACGAGGAGCATCAGCATCTCTAGATCTATCGATAACGTAGGGAATCGACTAGAGTTCGATTGGCAGTAAGGAGAAGTGGGAGAGATACTTTATCCTTTGCAGAGGACAGACGTGTGCGGCAATCGTTGCGACGTATAAATAGCGTGTACTAAATTAGTTATATTAAAAAGCCTATTGAATCAATAAACATTGAAGTCTTATTGCTTAATAACCTTATTTCGGATGGTGTTTTTTGGAGTTCTTTTAATAAATGCTTGACTTGATTTATATGCAAGAATAAGAAGTATCCGGGGTGTGGTGCAGAGGATAGTTCACGAGGTAGTGACTTCGATTCCAGACCGCAGAGTGGGCACTTTTCCAACTCGATTGAAAGTTTAAGGCTAATAGTTCATCAACTTAGCTTTTCAGAATGATTTAAAGCTTTAATTTGTAAGTATTTAGTTCTTTGGAGAAGTTGAATCTATTTCTGACTAAAACAAACTTGAAAATATTCATCTTAATTATAATCATGTTAAGCTATATCTAGACTTAATCAAGTAGATATTAATCAACTAAAGTTTCGGTTGAGTAATCAACTAAGTAAACATGTTAATCGATTAAAGCTCACTCTGCAACCTCGGGATATGTAATAAATAAGTTGTATCTTTATAAAACTTATACGTCCGGCCATCTTCACCAGATCAACTATGATCGTAGGTGCAAATGACACATTGGACTTCCAATATCGATATTGTAGTGCATGTTGCTTCATTCGTCAAATGAAATTAAATGCATTCTTTTATTTTTGCAGTCTTGCAAACAAGTTGCACCCAAACTTAATGCACCTGCATCCGCGACATTTTGAGTAATCAGTAGACAGGGTATCGCTCATATCGTCTATCGTTAGTAGAATATCCTAGAAGACCATTATTGCTGTACAGCTCTTTTGTGTCCGAAGCACTTCGAACTTGATTAAGTTAATTGTAACAACTGACATACCCCAAAAATTCGAAATATTATGACCCATCTCCTTCGAATCCCTTGCAAACTTCATTCTTTCATTAGAAGGAAACCCCCGCTATTTAAGGACCAAAAATCACACATACCCCAGCTATTTCACTTATAAGTACATGAAAAACGCATCTCTTATCCACTTTATGTTCCTGCAAACAACAACATTAACCAAAATATCTCACGTTTTATAGCCCGCCCCCTAAAACCATCCGGGCCAAAGGCCAAGTCATCAAGTTTGGCTTAAGAGTCAAACATTTAGTTAATTTTAAATGCTTATTAGCGCAATTTACAATTTCTCACATGGCCAAGTGCTCCAAGGAGCCAAAGTCCTTTTGGGGTTGGCGTATGTGAAGGGCGAAATTATAATTTTATTATCATTACCAACGGACGAGTGTGTCTTATCACCAAAAGTTTTACGAGGCCACAGATCGCATGCGGGTCATATGGTTGTTGTTGTTGTTGTTGTTATCCCATTGGTGAAATGAAAATAAACTGTAGCTTAAAATGTTTACGATGCGTTGACGACATCGTCATCGTCATCTCCATTGTCCCCGTCACTTGGTCTGGGCACCAAGTTTATGTGGTTTTTATGCGCTTTTTATGTTTCATTCTAACCTCAATTTAATTGTTTAGCCGGTGACAATCATTACCCCGCCGCTACCCCTTGGGTTAGGAAGAGCAACATATGTATGTATGCACGAGTACCACTGACAGTGGCTGGTAGAGTTTTACGACTCCAAGGAGCTGTTCATTTGATGTGCTCAATGCGCCATTGACATCTGCCACCCGCATCCGTATCCTCCCATAATAAAAACATGAAGATTACGCTTTATGACCAAGGCGAACTTAGCGGAAGTTGTAAAACACTCAAGAGCTTTGCATCCGCCCCCACTCCTGTGCCCCGCCGCCTGTGGATGACGATGATGTTGATGGGTTGGTGTGAAAACTAGCGCCAGGATTTTCATTTAGCTCTTCCTGTCAGTCATTTAACGACCCTTTTCGCTAAATTTACGATGATAGCCAAGCTGATGCACTCGCTTATTATATTTCTATTACATTATAATTTACAGCATTTGATGTTTGATTTTTATGATCATTAAATGAGGGGGTCGGGGTCGGGAATGAGCAGACACAGATTTGTCATTTCGCTTGTTAAATAAAGCACAAAATTTACAGGTCTTCGTTGTAGGTAAAAGAGCTGCAGCTTAGACTACGAAATACCCTGTGAATTTGACTCTAGGTTAATTTCTTTCAGATATCAGGTTTTGTACAAGAAGAGTGGAAGATGCAATAGACTGAAGGACAGAGCTTTCAAGAATATTTGTAAGCTTTATTTGATCGAAAATGTTTCCTTCAGCTTGTACCATTTCACCCGTTTTGAAAATGTACTGGGTATGAAAACCAAATCGTAAAACTCGAGGCGCTCCATTGAGCTATTTGTGTCTTTTTATGACCAAGAATGTTGTCTGTCTGATTATCGAGTGGCAAACGTTGTAGTCCTGCTTATCCTGGATCTGTTGCTTCCTTGCCTCGGGTTTTTTTTTATGCCGTGGAAGGTGTAAAAATGTTCTTGCCATTACTATTATTGTTTTTACTGCTGTTTTGTCTGGGCTTTGTCTTGGCATTCTTTCTCCTTTTTTTGTTGTGTTTATCCAAGCGCGAAAATGGATTTGTTTTTTACGACTTGATTATTATGACTCTGACTGCGTTTGATTACAAATATTATACCATCCAGTGCGTCCTACTCCCCACTGAGTGGGCCCAAAATTTGTTCAGTTTTTTGTGTGGCTTGTAAATGGTTTTGATTTGATTTTTGTGTTGTTTTAAGCAATTCTGTTGCTTATGTTTATTAATGAGCGAACATGCTTGGCAGGCGGAAATTTATTTATCGAAGCATTCAGGTGAAAAATTATGGTTGAAAGTCGAGAAGAAGTTGTACACAATTTATTTAAGTACTTTAATACTGAAACAGGTAAGAAAGTCGTTTAAGCCAGACTCTAGTGTAGTAATCTGTACCATCGAAAGTGTATGCACAGTTGTGTTTTTCAGCTGTTGCTTATAACTTGACTATCGTTCGACCGACTCATCTAATCCTTGCTTAGATTGCAATAATAATCCTAAGTAGAAGGTACAAACTATCCATAAAAATGTGGGAAATATGGAGCACTTGAAGCACATTTTTTATTGAGACGACAATTCCACTGAAAACAAACAAGCTTTTCTCACTCAGACTACTTTTCTGACTCTACTTTTCAATGGCAGCTGTATTATATAGAAGTCTGATTTCGAACAAACTTGGTGGAATTATGGGAAAATATAGCAAACTAAGAAATATAAAGTTTGGAGGCGTTTTCCGGGAAAACAAAAAATGTTTCTCACTAAAACTAGTTTTTTGACCGATCATTCCTATGGCAGCTATAACCTATAGTCATCGGGTTTTGACAAAACTTTGATGAATTGTGTGAATGCTTGTAAATTAAATATACGCCATTTTTAAAAAGGCTTACACTGAAAACACAAAAGTTTTTCTTACAAAAACTAACTTTTCTATGGCAGCTATACCATATAGATGTCCGATTTCGACCAAACTTGACAGAATCATGGAGTAGCATTGAAAACTAGTCAATACGCAGTTTGGAGACGTTTGCATTGAAAATAAAAAACTTTTCTCACTAGAGCTAGTTTTCCGACCGATCATTTCAATGGCAGCCATATGTTATAGTAGTCCGATACGGCCGGTTTCGACAAATGTGCAGCGTATTTGTTTTTGAAGACTTTTGTGCAAAGTTTGGTTGCGACAGCTTTCAAACTGACGGAGGAGATAGCATAGAAACAGACGGACTTGGCTAAATAAACTCAGCTCGTCATGCTGATCAAGAATATATATTGGATATATAACGAATTCTAAGAAGGTTTGCCCAAGAAACCATGGGTCCAAAATCAAAATCGAGCTTCCTGTTTTTAAGGCTAAAACTAAGATAAACAAGTAAGAAAGTCGATTAAGACCGTCTATAGTGCACTCTGCACCTCCCATAGATTGTGTTAAGGTGTGTGTGCGTTCATCCCATCTTTCCCAATCCTTTGGAGGATCGCTAAATAGTCCTAATAACTAAAAATGTCCAGAGGTTTCGAACCATTTATCTTCAAAACTGTGGGAGACATGACGTTTTTTCTGAAATGCGGTCGCGAAGGAGGCATGTTAAAAATTGAAAATAAACTTGATCTGCCTGCAAGTATTAGAAGTTTATGTCCCATACATGCTTAACCTCTATCTCTTACCATATCTGAGATCTGACTCTGACTCAGATCTGACTACATTCTCTAAGACATGTGGCCGAGTGTGGGTGCAGCTCAGTACATCTAATGTGAAATGTGTTTGGCTTGAAAGCTTACACTCCCGGTTACCTTCACTCGCTATATGCGCCAGCTGTAAAGTAAAAAGCCCTAAAAAAGCTTCTTAAACAATACCGTTCGAAGTCGGCGTTCTACTGTAGAAGAATTAGAAGCACACATGCGCACAGATTGAGAGAAGCTCGGCCATTTGGGCTGTGTAAAGCCAAGAATTTGATCGCAAAAGCAATTAGCATAAGCCAATCAACTTTTTTGCATTAGTCGATGTTTGATTTTTAATGTAAGCCGTTGAACCTGGTCAATGTCTAAACAGTCTAAACATCGTTGGAAATTTTCACGTTTCGGGAAGAATGATGAGCTTCTACCAGCTCCACCGCAATCATTTCAGCCTTAACAATAAAGCACACAACAAAACTTCTTCCATTAAGATCTTTCTTTTGTGTTTCTTTTCATTTGATAAAGGATTAATTTTGTGATTAATCCCAATTTCTCAACTAGAACCAAAGAAATTCAGTCCAGGAATTTTAAGCAAAAATGATTAAACTCTAAGAAAACGAACGTCTTACACTTTGACCACACAAAACGCTTTATGCTTCCTCAAACTTAACAGAACTGACAATATTTTCCTTGATTGCATTTTCTTGGTATTCGGGCTGTCACTCGGTTCACGGGAATCTCTTTTGTTCGCTTCTTGCATTTAAAATCAGATACATCCCAGCCAGCGACCCGAGTGAAACAATATAAAGAAACAATTTTCTTTGCCACTAAGGAAAAGTGCAATAAAATAAAATTACATCTGCAATTTTGAGGTTTTTGTGTGAGGGCCATAAAAAGTGTCTGCGTCTGGTGCTGGGTGGTGGGAAGTCGTCCCTGGATGGTAAGCACCTTTGACCCACCTAAGTGGCAGCCAGGCGAACGAAACTTTGGCCAACAAATTTAGCTTGATTACTTTTGTTGACTGCCAGGCGCTGTCAATGGACGCGTTATGGAACTTTCACTTTAAACAATCGTTTGGGTTCATAAAATTATGGAAGATAAGTGTACGAAAGTCAATTAGATTGTAATTGAAAGTGTGACTGGAGCGAGCTTTGGCTCGGGGATAATCAATGGAATGGCAGCGAGCTAAGCCTTTGGCTACGCATCCTCGCATAATTTGGCATGAAAATTCAGAAACAGAAATTCAAATTTGTTTGGCGCGCTGATAAGGCAGAAGGTATGGGAGGGGAGTGGCGGCAGGGGGTAGCGCAGTCCCTTAGCTCATGCACCATGGGTTAAAAGTCGAGTATTTTTACAAAAACTCCAAGTTGACAGGAAATGGATCGAATATTGGACTTTGTTGTGACCAAGTGTGTTCTAAGTTTGGTCACTAAATTTCTTTGACTGTTAGGTTTGACTGAAAAATGTGGACTTTTCGACCATGGTGCCATGTCTTCTTATCGGTTAAAAGACAAAGGCTTAGGTCATGATGAGTGATGGTTGCTCTAACCGCCCGCAAGCAGGCTACCCAAGAGATAAGATTACCCAAGCCACCTGGCTGCTTGGCAGTTCCAAATGAAAAATGAGTTAATTAAAGCCACGTTCTGGAATGCCAAGGCGATCAAATTCATTTGGCAAAAGTTTCACACCCCCGCGCTCGAGATAAAACTGTAAAATGCTAAACATTCAAATTCGCCCTTCGTGCTGCTGTTGCTGCTGGTTGTTGTTGTTGTTGTTGTTGTTGCCGTCCAAGTCGCTTATTAAATCAAGTTAATAACTTTTAGAGCCGCAATAAAAGTGTCAAAGATTATAGCATAGTTATAGGGGCAGCCCACGGAATGGCGGCTAAAGCAATTAAATTCGGTTTAATTACGACGCATTTTTGTTTCTCGCCAGGATGCCAGAATGTTTGTTAATTTCAACGCCTCCTGCGGCTGAGATAACATGGCCGGCCAAACGCGCAGAGCTGGAAAATTTTTGTGACCAATGCCGTTGTCCTTTGCTCGTTTTGCTGTACACAGCAGTTTGCTTGAGGAGATTGGGTGCGGAGTGGCTGCCTGGCATGTTTATCTGCACGCAGACAGATACACCGCATGTGAAGGAAGGAGGCCACAGCCGGGTAGTGTGTGCAAATGTTGTGCGAGCCATTAATCACACGATTTCATGAATACATCAGCCACTGAGGGATGCCCGCCGGAGCCGCAGGAGCAGCACTAGCAGGGCGAGCAGGACGAGCAGCACTCACAGCAAACATGAACGCAACAAAACGAAATGACTCAAAAATCTTATTTTCAGCTCATGTTGTGCTCGTTTGTTATTTTTTGCTGTCGCAGAGCCACCCGAAAGGATTAGGGTGCGGCCAGGGAAGGGGAGCCCCCGCCCAAACAAAAAAGAAGCAAAAACCCAAACACAAATGCAAAGCATTTCGGTGTGAAGCTAGCTTGGAGCTGCATTAATGACATCAGCCAGGACCAGCACCAGCACCAGCACCGAAACTGGGACCAGGATGAGAACGCAAAAGTCGAAGTCAGAGCCAGTCACTCAAACTGCGGCTACGGCTGTGGCTGTCACTGCAACTGGAGACTGGGAAGAGGCTTCTGTTGTTTTGGACTTTGGCCAGGCTGCAATTTTTTGTTGCTGTTGTTGTAAGAGAGCGTTTCGTTGTCAGAAGCAAACCATTAAGCTCTTGACTTGTCGCCGGCGGCTATTTTGCTTAGCCTCTGTCTCTATTTTAACTGGCTCGACTCTGTGCATGTGATATGGGCGTGTCCGGCAGGGCAGCTGCGCTTGGCATGTGTGTGTGTGTGTGTGTGTGTGTGTGTGCTTGTGTGTATAATGAGGGTTAGCTAAGGGATTGCACTGCTTTAAGGATTGGTTTTTAAAACCCACTGTTCGTATTTGCATAATTACCATATATTTTGTTAACCATTTACCTCTCCTTCAAGTCAATACCCACTTACAACAATTACACTGCGTTACGTAACTATGGGATACTGGTTACGTTATTTCGTTTTGTTGCTCACTTACACCAATTTCTCTATCTTCATTCTGCATTACGTATCTTGGTTACGTCATTTGGTTGCGTCACATGATACAACTAACTAGCCAAAAATATTTATTATTCTTCTTTTATCATTACGTAGCTCTACTTTACTTTGTTACTTTACTTGGCAAAGTCACTTGATTACGTTACTTGGTTCCGTCCTTTGATTACGTTATTTGGATACGTCATTTCGTTTTGTCCCAAGGGACAAAATCAAGATTAAATCTTTTCGTTGAGACGTTTGGTAACGTTTCTTATTCTTCTTCTATCATTACGCACCTTTACGTTACTTGGTTACCTCACTTGATTACGTTACTTGGTTTCGTCATTTGATTACGTTATTTAGTTTTTCCCTTGATTAAATCTAAATTACCTAATTTGGTTACGTAATTTTGACTGTTCTAGCAAAATGTTATAACATTAAGCATATTTTTGTTATTTCTAGCCTGCATTTCGTTCCGTCACTTGGTTTCGTCATTTGATTACGTCATTTGATTAGTCCATTTGCTTACGTCATTAAATTACGCCATATGCTTACGTAATTTGCTAACGTTATTTAGTTACATCATTTGTTAGCATTATATTTGTTACGACATTTGGCTACGCCACTAAATTACGTCATTTGGCTACGTAATTTTGTCTGTTCTAGCAAAATGTTACAACATTGAGAAGAAAATCTAATTATTTTCAATGAGATTCAATAAATTATGTGCTTTCTCGTAATCTCGTAAAGTTAGATAAAAATCGCAACGATCGGTTAGTCAATTAGTTTTAGTTAGAAAAACTGTATAGTTGTCTAAAGCCTCTTACGATAAGAGTCTTACCTGCTCTACAAAATGCTTACTTAAATATTTGAGCACCTTTTCTCATTTTCCTTTTTCAGCTTTACGTCATCTCTGGCATTTGAAATCCCAATCTTCTGCCGCAAAACTAATTAAGCAAACAAAGTTCGCAGCTTTCTCCATGGCCACCTCAGACCGGTTTTGGTGCAAAGTTATGCCAATTTGGCAGCTCATTTGCAAAAATCCCTTTTTACACATTTCGAGCTGATAAACAAGCCAAGTAACTTTTAAATATTCCACAGCAAGGAGGCAACAATCCTTTCGCATTATTGCCCTGCTACATAAACAAACACACACACACACATACGTGCACAGTCATTTCCGCAGGAGACAAAGTTTTCTTTGGCGGCTTTAAAATAAAGTTTTTTATATTTTTAATTAGATGCACATGAGGTTTTACTTAACAAAAGTTTTGACATCCCGCACTCGTACATACGGCCGTGCCACCGACCCCTTTTTTACCATTTTCCATTTGCCTCGGTTATGGCATCTTTAAGGCCCGGTCGTAGTCAACGAGCTTTTGCACTTTGCATGCGACAGGTTCCGCCCTCGCACCAATCGCAATCCCCGCCTGCTTTTGCATTGCAGCAACTTCCGTGCCCGTTGCGCCAAAAACTTTTCCAGCTCCAAAACTCATGCAACAAAAGCCGTGTTGGCATTTTTACAGACACACATCCTGACACATTTTGACTTTAGACTCGTTTCTTCATACCCTGGTCCAAATTTGAAATGTGGGTAAATAGTTGGTGCTAGAGAAGCTTCGCAGTCCCTTTAACTGATGAGTCGATGTAGCCAAGTCCACCCATCCTCCCAGTCAATCAGTTTTTCTGTTTAATCCATAATCTGGGGATGAAGGGTAATAGCGAGGTTGTATTGCCAGAGTTTAGAATCATACTTTAACTTGGTAATATCTCGAAGTAAACGAACATCACTTGCAGGATATGAAAATGCCAGAAGATTCATGGAATATTTCACACTGAACTGATATCCAAAGACCTTTTTGTTTTATCTGTGCATACACTTTCCCAGGTACAGGGTATATTACAGTCGTAATACCGATCGTCTCTCTTGGCAAACCAAAACCTGAAGTGGAAATTACTTGAAATGGGTTTAGTGGAGAACTTTCGTTTACCATGCTGCAGGTAAATGTCAAAATTGATGCAACTCAAAAAAAATAAACGACAAAACGAAAACAAAACAAAAGCCAAACAACAGCGCCAAACTTTGGTACATGTCCCAAACAAAAGTTTTCGCTTTGTTCCCCAGCTGACCCAACCAGGCACAATTAGCCCTTGTTGGCCAAGTTGGCCTTAGGCCTGATTTTAGCCTAATTAAAAATTAGAAAGTCCACGTCACAATCTGTGGTGGGCCCTCCGGTAGAATGTTGGAGGAACCAAAACAATTTTAAATTGAATCAACTTGAGTGCTCATAAATTTTTCTAGAGGATTTTGCACTTTCCGTTTGCTGCGTCACTTGCAGCCCTGGTGGTTGGTTGTGGAAAGGGTTGGCTGCTGCTGCCACTGGCAGGGTGCAAAGTTTTTGGTAAGCTCAATCAACAACAACAGCAACAAAAGCAACTTTTGGCTGCAGCATCATATCTATGCTCCAAATGCTAGCGCTTGTTAATTGCAAGTTTCTTCAGAAGATTTCCGAGAAAAGCCAATTAAGTTGTCAGTCAATCAGCAGCTGTGCCTCCTGTTGTTGCTACTGCTGTTGTTGTTGTTGTGGTGGTAGCTGGCTCTGCTACCATATTAATTACATTTACATACCTCTTCAGCGCACTCTGCGCCAGCATTGCAACAATTTAAGGTAATAAAATCCAAAAACAAGAAGCCCAAAAAAAAAATAAAAGACAAAGCAAATGTTGACAACGCACAGCGAACCGACGACGAGGCGGCACACAGCGTGTCGCGTGGTAATTTAAATTTTAATTTTGATCTTAATCTCTTAATGCGAAATAAAATGCCGCACACTGGTGCCCCAGAAGCCCACGACCAGGCGCAGCATCCGCAATCAGCCTGGGCCAGCGTAATTCCACTTCCACTTTCTGTGCGACTGGCTGTGTGTGTGTGTGTGTGTGTGTGTGTGTATGTAAATGGTATACACATACACGCTCTTATCTACATAGTCACAGTGAGCTTCTAAGTAATTTACTTTCGTCTGCACATCTGAGTATTCTTTATGGCCCCAGAAACAATGTTAACTCACAATTAAAGGTTATCAAAAACATGGAGTTAATTTTGAAAGTTACAAAATTTTTTGATATTTTTAATGGACTCTTTAATATGACAAAGAGATGCTTTGGGATTGGTTTCCTGGTCCAAATTTGGGTAGGTCCGTCTACAATATGCCTAGTGTTTCCCTTTTTTGGAAATGTGGCGCTTTATGAATAGTGAGAAGTGATACCATAGCGTTGCCTGGCGGCAGATCTATTCAATGCAGGTCTGCAAGCCGGTTCGGAGTCGAGTCGTTTCGAAATCGGAGTTTCTGGGTTTTTTGGGAAGTCGGAACCGAATCCGAACAGAAGCAAAATAAATGTTCCCTGCCGAACCCAAACCTTGACCAGAGCAAACAAATGCACATTCTTTCCAGCGATTTCTACACAGCTGGGTTAACTTGTAGCACACAAGTTCTGACGTCTTCTGCAAAATTCTTAAATATCCTTTTAATGTGTTTAGAAAAATGTTCTCACATTTAATGTTCAGTACTTATTCTAACATGTTTTTATGGATCCAAGAAACGACCTTCCGAACCAGCGTGAACCCGAACACAAAATTGCGGGAGGGTTCGAGCCCCGGAGTTAACCCCTCTTGATTATTACGAGGTTAGTAGCTCTGATTCAATCATTAATGCAGGCTTTTTATACTATGTACCGTAGGTACATGGAGTATTATAAGTTTGTGCAAAAGTATGTAACAGCCAGAAGGATTCATCTCTGACCCTATAAAGTGTATATATATTCTTGATCAGCAACAACAGCCGAGCCATGTCCGTCATGTCCGTCTGTCTGTCCTTATGAACGCACAGATCTCAGAGATAGTAGGAGATAGAGGTTGGACGTGTGTGGGACATATGCTTCTGCTCAGCAAGTTCATTTTTAATTTTGGCCACGTCACCTCCCGCCCCCGCAATTTAGAAAAATGGTCATACCTTCCACAATTATGAAGATAGATGGTTCGTCTTTTCTGGACATATTTATTAATAAAGATAACTTATCGATCAGCCAAAGGAATAGTGAAGATCGGATGAACGGTTGTCGAGCTATCATCAAACGACAATATCAACAATTTTAAATAAAACCAACACTTCACTCTGATTTTTGGCTTAGTATTCTTACCAGGGTTGCAAGCTGCCTTAAGCCTAAAATACCGGTCCAAAAATACCGGTTCGGTTCAACAAAAATGGTCGACATCAGAAATTCGACATTCTGCCTAGCGATTTAATTTGTTACAAGGTTGGTTTAGTGCGGCTGACTCTTAAAAAACAAGAAAGAAAGTCGGTCAAGCCCGACTATAACATACTCTGTACCAAGAAAATTTTTCTTTTGATCATAACTCGAAAACCGTTCATCCGATCTTCTTCATTCCTTCGGGTCGATAAGTTATCCTAATAACTAAATATGTCCAGAAGGAACAAGCCATCTATCTTCAAAACTGTGGGAGATATGACGTTTTTTCTAAATTGCGGGGGCGGGAGGGGGCGGGAGGGGGCGTGGCCAAAATTGAAAATAAACTTGATCTGCCTGCAGACATTAGAAGCATATGTCCCATACATGTCAAACCTCTATCTCTTACCATCTCTGAGATCTGTGCGTTCATACGGACAGACAGACGGACAGACGGACAGACGGACATGGCTATATCGACTCGGCTGTTGATGCTGATCATGAATATATATACTTTATGGGGTCGGAGATGCTTCCTTCTGGATGTTACATACTTTTGCACAAACTTATAATACTCTATGTACCTACGGTACAGAGTATAAAAAGTGCAGTGAAGTGGAATACCAAATCTAGAAAAACGCCTTGAATTACTCATAAAGTCCACTCCCACATTAGCCTCTGTTTGTCGGCTCTTTGACTCTAAAGCTTTTTAAATAATTCTCAAAAGCAGTAGCCGAATATTACATTTGTAATCTTTTTATACGACAACTACGAAAAGGAATTTTTACAGTACAGTAGATAGTGAATATTTTGTTGTGTTCTACTTGTTCGGAATTTGATCGTACCTCACTATCGGACTCGAGTGTGTCCCTTTCTCTTTAAATGTTAGGGTTTCGAAATGAACCAAAATTAATAATTTTTAATAAAATATTTAATAAATTAAATTCTTTACTTTGTTCTCACGGGTTTTTGAATGTGCTGAGTTTATATCTGGCATTATTTATTGGATCCGGTGCGAGCTTAGTTAAGTTGTGGCGGAGTTTCCTTTCCATTCCGTTGTCGCTTTCTACATTTTATGATGCATTTTTTAAACAATCAGCAAAGAATTGGATTGCCAATTAGTTTACTGAAAGCAATCAGAGTAGACCTGACGCAGGCAATTTCTTTTTTTTTTGGCAAACCTAGGCCTACCCAAGCCCCCTCTTCCCTTGGCCTCGTGGACAAAATGGTCCTTTTCGAGTCCGAGTTAAGCTCGAGCACTTACCGAACTGACAATTAAGCCCAAAATGTCATGCATTCTGCATTCGGATTGCGACCACAATAGCAAATACATACGATTATTTGAATGTGAAAACCACCCACTGGTCGGTCTACTGCCCCCCCTCCATCTCTTCGACTATTATACAAATGGTCATATTTAATTCGTTCTGCTGGCAATCGAAAAAATGAAACCCACACACACACATGAGTGTGTGTTTGTGTGTGTGTGTACATGCTACTAAATCCCGTGTCTAATCTGTGGCAATAATGCTGCATATAAAAAGATAAAGTTTCACAGTGGACAATGTAGCTAAGGTGACCATAAACTTGTATGATTTGTTTTATGGCCAACAAAGGACGTTATTATTGCTAAAAGGCACGCCCACTCACCCTGCATACCTGGCAAGGAGGTGGAGTCCCTTGGGGTATTGGAAGTTGGATCTGGATGCAGGAGCCGGAGAAGTCAATAAAGCATAATGTGAGCACGTTTTTAATTGGAGCCTGCTGAAAGCTGTGGGCCCTGCTGGCTGCTGACCAGAAACCAATTAGCGGCAGCACCAGAAGGTGGCCAATTTCGTGTGTGTGTGTGTGTGAGTGGTGTGTGTGTGGGTGAGTGAGTGGCAAAGTCTAATTACGCTTCAATTGCGCCACTTGCATATATATCGCTAAATTATGGAAATTTTTTGCAAAGGCGCATTTCTTAACACGTGAATGTATGTGTGTGTGTGTGTGTGTGTGCGAGGAGGGAAATTTTAATTTCAAATTGACAAAGCGCAATTAGGTAACAGCTATAGCTGAAAGTCTCTCCCCCCACGCAACCTCCTCCAGACCCCAATATATTTTATTGACATTGCCGAGGTTATTGCATTGGGCATAAATTAATTTCACGACGCGTAAATTGAGCAGTTTTTGACACTGCCACCCTCTCCGTTCCCTCCCTCCCCCGTCCCCACACACACACACACACACAAAGCCAATTACATGGAGCCACTTTTTCTGAGCCTGGTGACAATTTTGGCCCGCTTACCTAAGATTTTCGTTCGTCGTAATTGTGTGCCACACTGCAAACCATTAATTCTCGTTAGCGTCCAAAAAAAGCAACAGCAATAACATTGAGGGTTGACCCAAAAGGACACGGGACGGGGGTAGCCTGGTCAGCAACTTGGCAGCTTCTTTGGCTTGGTTTTCATATTAATTTAGTTGATTTTTTTGTGTGAATTAATTAGGCAAAAGGTGAAAATGAAGATGAATGTTTTAATTAGGCCCTGGCAGTCGGGCAGGCTGGCAGGCGAAAGGTGAGTGAAACAGCGCGGATTTCAATGTGACAGGCGAACGCTGCCCCAGCCAGCCAACCAAAAAAGTAGGCAACACTTTAAAAGCCTTTAAATAGCGACGCTTAGGGACTTTGTCCTGTGCCCTGCACAAAACCCCGGCAAAGGCTTAAGCAATGTCTGACAAAACACCTGAGACATTCAATTATACCGCCACGAGTAGCAAACAAGAAGGAGAAGCAGGCGGAGATGGAGACGGAGACGGAGAAGAAGCACAGGCCGCATTGGCTTATAAAATTGTCAACTGAAGGAACAAAATTTCAAAAAAGCCATGAGAAAAACTATATGTGCTACAGTCGAATATGGCATGCTCTGTACTCTCAGATTGGATGCGAAAATCCAACTGTTTTCATTTCAACATCTCAACTTCACATTCACCGAGATTGAGCTTTGTATGGGTAGTACCCGATATTCCATTCCAATTCCATTTCAATTCTTTCTTTAGTTCCTCCCAACTTGTATCCTTAGTTTATCAACAATTCTTGCAGCTTTTATCCTTCACTAAACGTCTCCATCTAATACTCTACACTTGGCCACAAGTTGACAACGAAAGGGAGAAAGAAAAATAATAATAATTTGCTCTGCGGTTGCAAAATTTTTTTAACTGCACCCAAGCAAAATGGCAGCAACTTGAAGCGGGGATTTCAATTTAATAAGCAGCAGGAGCGCCAAAAACAGATGCGCTTCCTTGCCTTTTCGGTAAGAGCTATCCCAGGGGTTGCGGGGCTGGGCTGCCGACTTGGTGGTAACTGGAAAGAGAAGAAGGTGGCTGTCATAATAATAATAATAATAACAACAATATTTTGCATATTTGGCAAATTTGTAGCTGCTGAATACATTTGATGAACAGGCGACTATGGCCAGCTGAGCGGAGATTAGAGAAAGAAATATCGAGATATGGCCAGACAGAAGAAATGATAAGAATTCATCGTGTAGATAAAGAAACTACACACATAAAAATGTGGTATCTATATCAATTTGATACACGTTGTCTCAAATTGCATCATTTCCGACCACATAAAGTATATATATTCGTGATCAGCATGACGAACTGAGTAGATATAGCCATGCCCGTCTGTCCGTCTGCTTATATGCTTATCTCCTCGGTCGGTGTGAAAGCTAACGCCACCAAACACGTAGTCTTCTGGCACAAATACGCCGGATCGGATGCCCATAACATATTGTTGCCATAGGAACGATCTGTCGAAAAACTAGTTCTAGTGAGGAAATCTTGTTTGTTATACGCTGTACCAAAGGTACATAGAGTATAATAAGTTTGCGCAAAAGTATGTAACATCCAGAAGAAAGCATCGCCGACCCCATAAAGTATATATATTCTTGATCAGCATCAACAGCCGAGTCGATATAGCCATGTCTGTCTGTCTGTCCGTATGAACGCACAGATCTCAGAGATGGTAAGAGATAGAGGTTTGACATGTATGGGACATATGCTTCTTATACTTGCAGGCAGATCAAGTTTATTTTCATTTTGCGACACGCCCCCTCACGCCCCCGCAATTTGAGAATAACGTCATATCTCCCACAGTTTTATAGATAGAAGGTTCGAACCTTCAGGACATATTTTCTAATAAAAATGTTTGTTCGATTTGCGATTTGGAATGGTAAAGATCGGATAATTCGTTGCCGAGATATGATCAAAAGACTGTTTGCTGCTGCAGCGCAGTAGCAGCGCTGCTTTCAGCTGCTACTGCAGCATCAAAATTTATGCTGAGCGTATAATTTCGTTGGTACAGAGTATGTTATAGTCGGGCTTTCTTTCTTGTTTTCAATGCAAACTTCGTACTTACTAGTTTTCTACCCTTCTCCATGATTCTGAAAATTTTGGTAGCATATTAACAGACGGACAGACAGACAGTTCTAAATCAACTCAGCTCGTCATGCTGATCAGGAATATATATTCTTCATGTGGTCTGAAATGCTTCCTTCGTTGCGATACAAACATCCGGACAATTTCCGGACAATTTCTGCAAGGATATGCAAAACGACACATGTTTTAGTTTCAATTTGAGACAAGGTGTATCAAATTGATCTTTTGGTATCATTAGCGTGTATCAAATGGATACTGATACCAAATTTTTTTGGGTGTATCAGTGCTCGCAAGGTAGGTTGAGAATTTCTGTTACTATTTTGATACCAAATACAAATCGCACTAGTTTTAGTTTAAATTTTGTGTGCAATAACATTTGGAAATGTATTAATTATAAAGGCTGAGAATCCAATTAATAGCCCTTGATACTCTCTGGGACGATATTGATCACAATAATCGATACTGGCTTTAGTTTCAAAATGCAACAACGTGTATCAAATTGTTATCTATAATGATATTGTGAGAGGAAAGACGAGTCAGGTTTAGTTCTTTATTTCACACTTTCACTCTCTACTACGGCTTACGATAGAATGATCTAATCGAATCTCTTTGAGCATTCCCGTTACAGTTCCTTTACAGATTAGTCTTATGTCTAGGTGTACGCGAGTACACCTAGTAATACGTCAAGTATCGATTTTGTGGACTAGAGTGCATTGTATAAAATATAGATAATGTTGAACATAACTTAACTAATTACAACAGGGATGCAAACCGGTTCTGAACCGAACCGAACCGAACCGAACCGAACCGCTTATTCCAGCTGGTGAACTGAACCGCAAACCGAACCGGCTTCCTTTCAGAATTACTGAACCGAACCGAAAACCACACATAAAAACGGTTCAGTTCGGATCTCTTCTCTGACGAGTATTAAGATGGAAATCGCTTTCCTCTAGCCAATAATGCTTATTAATTTGAGAATTTGAAACGCTTCTTTGAAATAATTATACTCTAGTACCGTAGGTACATAGAGTATTATAAGTTTGTGCAAAAGTATGTAACATCCAGAAGGAAGCATCTCCGACCCCATAAAGTATATATATTCTTGATCAGCATCAACAGCCGAGTCGATATAGCCATGTCCGTCTGTCCGTCTGTCTGTCCGTATGAACGCACAGATCTCAGAGATGGTAAGAGATAGAGGCTTGACATGTATGGGACTTATGCTTCTTATGTCTGCAGGCCAGATCAAGTTTATTTTCAATTTTGGCCACGCCCCCTGCCGCCCCCGAAAAAACGTCATATCTCCCTCAGTTTTGAAGATAGATGGCTTGTTCCTTCTTAACATATTTAGTTATTAGGATAACTTATCGATCCGCCAAAGGAATGAAGAAGATCGGATGAACGGTTTTCGAGTTATGATCAAAAGACAGATTTTCTTGGTACAGAGTATGTTTTAGTCGGGCTTAACCGACTTTCTTTCTTGTTTTTTATACATTTCATTCGACTCTCTACATCCTTAGCAATGCCGGATCGATATAACTTTTAGGGATGACTTGATGAATATTTAAGGACATGTAATTCTGCAAATCTTCTACATCTTCTACTGCCATCAATTTACATTCTTTTCTTTAGTGGACAATATAATCAATTTTCGGTAGTACTTCTTTACCTTAATTCCATCTTAGCCAGGAGAGTTTCTTATTCATTTCTATTCTAGCCGACATTCTCTGTTTTCGAATTTCATTCCTTTATGAACTTTTTTAAACATTCTTCTAACAAAACCTTAAAGATATTCAAATGGATTATAGGAATTCAATTTGCAAACAGTGCGAAAAGTCCCACGTCAATAGAAATCATAATATCTCTTAATGTGCCGCCTGTGTGAACCACTGAACCGAACCGAAATCGCGGTTTAGTCAGGTTTGAAAACCTGGTAATGAACCGAACCGGCGGTTCAGAAACTGTGTGAACCACTAAACCAAACCAGTACTTATATTCAATTAGTTTGCATCCCTGAATTAAAAACGAGTTAACATTAAGTAAAAAAACCCGATCCCGACCCGAACCCGATTCCTGGATGTTTTAGTATAATAAGAAAGTATCACTTAACTACAGGTCTTCTGTCTCACTTCGAGCCGAAATGCCCATCGCATTTGACTACAATTTATACCGGGAATTCAACGCTGCATTTGCATCAAAATTTTGATCCCTGTTGGGTTTAATTTGAGCCATTGCGTTATCAATCCATCGTTATCACCGTTTTGGCTTCAGTTAATCCGGAATGACGTCACTTTTTGGTTCAATGTATACAGTGCAAGACAGAAATTAAAACCGTGCTCATTAAAAGTATACAGTTCTATACTTTTGGTGGCAAATTGTCGACAATAAAGCTCACTCTAAGAATGTGAAATCCCCCCTTTTAAATTTTCTACTTAAGTAATGGGTTGGTACCAAGATTAACGTAATGTGCAAATGTCAAAAGTAAAGTTTTGTAAATTAATAGAGCAATTGTGTGCCGTAAGTAAGTCAAGTTTATGTACAACACTCCACAAACAACGAAACTTAAAGCGACCAACCCCACATAACTCTAGCTAACTCCCCCCTAACACACATACATACCAAATGGTCCAAGCGAAAAGTGTCCCCAAAATGCTCATTCATACAACATTTAAACTGTAACGGTGGCCACACACACACTGACACACACACACACGCACACACTCACGCATACAAACACACGCATGTCAACCTTTGGCAGTCAGCGTAATCGCTTTCAACCACTTCAACGGCCATTTTGGGTAACTGTGTGTGTGTGTGTGTGTGTGTGTGTGTGAGTATGTGTGTGGCTCAATATAAAACCAATGTTGTTGGGGACAGCCAGGCAAGCCCGAAGATCCCATCACACACACACTAACACTCAGACATACATACCTTTATCGCTTCAAAGCACAGAAGCCTTGCTGAAGAGTGGAAGATTTATGGCGGATGTTGGAATTTAATGAAATTGCAAAACGAAAATGTAACAAACACACATACACACGGACAGAATGGAGCGAGAGAGCACGCACAAAATGGCGGCAAAGGACAAACAACAGCTGCTGCTGCCGCTGCCTGAAATACCCCCCTCCCCCCACCCACTCAACAGTAGCAACCCTTTTCCTTGGCATTCTTTTTTTTTTTTGCCCCGTTGTTTCTCTAATTTGAATTGCTGCCGCTGTCAAAGTGCATTGTCAGTTGGAGTCTGCTTTAAGTTGACACAACCCCCCCGGCTACTTCTCCATCCCCCCTCCCCCCCACACTGCCCACCGAAAAACTGTCCGCACACATGGAGTGCATTAACACGCACTTGAAAACTGCAATCTGGCCGCAATTGGAATGAATACCCGGCCGCGAAATGGCGGCGCGTGATAAAACACGTTTTAATATCAGGCAGGCTCCACAGACTTCCATCGACCTACACACACACACACACACACACACACACACACAAAGCAGACCCAGTGACAATGGACCCGGGGACACACTCTCGCTCTTGGCAAAATGTTGCACATAACGTTTTACAAACTTTCGGTTAGCATGTAGGCACCGTTAAAATTCAATGAATTGAAATTGTAAAGCGCGTTGCGACGCGACAGGATATGGGCCCCAACACACACACACACGCACACACGCACACACAGAGAGAAAGCGACTGCTCTGTGTGTGTGTGTGTGTGTGTGCTTGCGTCTGGCAACACCGGTAATTACCACCACGTGACAATGAAAATTACCAGCCAACACCGCAGGCAACCAAAGCGTATCCTTTAAATTCATGTACGAGTCCTGCATAAATATTTAAGCATTCAGCAGGCTGGCAGTGTCAAAAGCCATTTCTAAAAAAGATCTACGGCCCAGCGCCTAAATGACTCCACGACCAAGTCAAGCACACTTTATGTAAGTCACAGTCCATAACAGAGAATCGGAGAATGAGACAAAAAAAAATACTAGGGGAGATGAAAGGGGAGCATGTCCAATGCATTGGACATCTCGGCCAATTGACGGAGACGGAGAAAAGCGAAATCGTAGTTACAAATTTGTGCACATGAGTGAAGCAGGGCTGGAGAGGACATGGTGTAAAAAGTAAAGCTAAGCTTATTCGAACTACAATCAATCCCAAACGATGTCAGAAGTCGTTCGATCACGAATTCATTCAAACCAAGTAGAAAAGGATTGGCTTGAGTACTGGTTTTTTTTATCCCTGTATCGAACTTGATCCCTTACTTAGCCTGGGTTTGCTCGAAATCGCCATATGAACGCACTCAGAATTGACTATTCGAGTTGAAATCGATCGGAAGGTTCGGTATGAATTTTCAACTCCTCAATCAAAACTATTCTTATCTCAAGAATATCTTAGATTGATATTCAAGCCATAATTAGAAATGCTTCAAAATTGGCCAAGATAAACATTTGATCATTTTGATCACTGCAAGAACACAATGGTCATGTTCAGCAGAAGCATTGATCGCTAAGCAGGTACCAGAAAAAACTGATGAAGTGCAAATTTGCTTTGCTGTTCGTCTATTCTTTCTTTTCAAGAACCTCTCGGTTCAATTTCTAGACATTGCCAATCGATCTGCAAATCAGATGCAGCCTTAACATGTCAAAAGTGCTAAAACTGGTTGGGAATTTCAAAGCCACTCAAGTGCAAGAAGTCACTTTTTTTTAGTATTTTGATTGCAATTCCTTACTTACAATACTATAACGTCTATAATAAGAATCTGTACTATAAATGTTCTATTTAGGGTGAATGTATGTATATATATGTACACAAATTTGAAGGTTGTTCCAAGCCTTTCGATCTTCATTCAAGACCAATCAAGTAAGATTGCAAAATTCTCTTTCTCTGTCTCTAATTGTCAATTTCCAAAATTTAGAGTCTCGATGTTCCAATGTTTTCCATGTTAGCTTCACACCGGCTCCTCAAAAGATTCCCAAGTGTTTTCAGCATTTGTCGAGGAATAACTGCAAATGGTCGACTAGAATATAAAAGCTAACTATGGAATTCTTTAGATATGTCACAATGGAAAACCCAAAACAAAGTGATGTTATGTGGGCATCACCAGTTGCATCACTCATTTACAACTTTGTGTGCCATCCCATTTTAAATTGATTATATAGATACAAAATGTGGGAGGTACAGAGAATACTTGTTATACTCTGTACCAAAAGTACCCAAGTAAATAAAGCTATCTCTGAACCCATAAAACAAAGATGAATACTTAATCAGAATGAATAGCTGAGTTAATACCATCTCAGATATGGTAAGAGATAAAGATTTGACATATGATTCTTATACTTGCAGACAGATCAAGTTTTTATACCCCCCTACTTCGAGGATTAAAAAGGGTATACTAAAGTCGTGCACGTGTATGTAACGGGCAGAAGGAAGCATAAAGTATATATATTCTTGATCAGCATCAATAGTTGAGTCGATATAGACATTTCCGTCTGTCTGTATGAACACCTAGATCTCAGAGACTAGTAGACTTGTATTGTCTGCACGCAGATCAAGTTTATCTTGAGCCACCGCAATAAAAAAAAGTTGAATATTTCCTTCATTTTGTAAGATATTGAGCTCCGATTTCGCAGTATAGTCTAAGTGGCTAATATCTACAATCTCACAAATTTTCATAAAGATCGATATCGATAAAGATATTTGAGCCTCATGCGATTAGTTGCCCTGAGAAACGGGTATTTCGAAGTTGGACAGGGCCGACTTTAGCTTACGCTCTCGTTTTAAAGTGGATTCTGAAAAATGGTAATTTGTTGATGCGAGTTCTGAGAGATAGTTAATGAGATATTTTTCTCTATCGTCTACCGTCGGACGGTGTAGGTGCCAAGCTAGTTCTTTTTAATGGAAGTTTCTAACTGCCTCTGTCTCCTGGTTTCGAAATTGTCTTTCAATTTCTGAGCGGAATACAGTTATTACCTACATTTTGCTCCTCTTGGAGATTGTCTATGAGGGATTTGTTGTTGTCCGCCCATCACCAAGTCTGGGTTCCAGATTCTGTAGAATGTTATGTGTGTAAAGTGACTTCTCAATAAGTAATTCGACAGAGTATTGATCTATTTGCCTGTCGCTGCGAGTATGAATACAACTGTTTTCACAAAGAAAAACCAAACAGAGCCTTGCAAGTTGATGTGAAAATAAAATTAGACATAAACTCTATTGAAGCTTTGGTATGAGGAAATGACTGTATATCGGTAGGCACAAAGAATCTCGCCTTTCTATAAGAAAACTGCTGAAAATATGAATATTTTCGGGCAGGCGGGATCCCATCCACCTGGAAGGAATGCTCTAATATATCATTTGATCATAGCTCGACAACCCTTAATCTGATCTTAACCATTCTTTTGGCGGAAGTTATCCTGATTACAAAATATGTCTTGAAGGTATGAACCATTTATCTTTAAAACTGTTGGAGATATGACGTTTTTTCTGAATTGCCTGGGCGGGAGGGGGCGGTAGTGAAGTCAATCTTTTTCGGGATCGGCTCAATAATATCCGTGTTTTTAATCCCGATTTCTGATTGATTTTCTTTTGAGTGTAAGTACTCTTTTGGGCTGGTTTAGTGCTCATCTGCTGCTGGATAGGCACGTTAATTAAGCAAATTAATGTAAGCAAATGCACTTTATCATTCTGCAAAGCAACAATCAATCAATGAAAATGAAAAAAAAGTAAGGAAACCTCATCTTCAGCCATTCGATTCGTAGCAAACTTTCTTACACAATGTAGACAATATTATGATCAGCTTTCAATGGTGGCCAGAATGCTTATGTCGATGAGGAGAGATCTGGCATAACACTGATACTTTGCTTGCTGAGAAGGATTTCTATATCCCAGTGAGCAGCACCAGTTGGGTTCTCCGAAAGTTGTGTTGTGCCTGCCGAGAAATGATGCCAAGAACTTCCTTTCCCCATTAGAACAAGGTCGTCATGAAATGACTTCACAGTGTTCAGAGCTCTTGTATAAATAAATATACAGTTCGGAGTTAAGGTAAGAACTATATTCAAGGTATAGCTGGTCAGAGACCTTTGGTGTATACAGACTATATTATAGCCGGCCCTGACCGACTTTCTTACGTGTTGGTACTTCCTATACATATATTTACCAGCTTTACCTTAAAACTCTTCTCTGCTGTACAAAGAATTCCCTTTTTTTCCAAACCTACCAACTTCAGTTTGGTTTTTTTCTGCTGCATCCCTGGCCGCTGGTGCAGCTACTGTCCAGTCACGCCCATTCATGGCCATGTGGACTTGAGGACCGGGGTCCACATCAGTTTAGCTCGTAAATAAATCAATGAGCAGTTTTGTATTATATCCTGCGCCTTCGAGTCACTGCCACTGTGAGAGACAATTTTTTGCCATTGCTTGGGCCCTGTGACCAGCGCATAAATTTGTGCGACTTGCCTTGGACTCGGACTGAGGGCCAAACCGGGACCAAGACTCGGCCTTAGCTCTGGCCACTGGGTTCTCCAACTCGTCACTGCTGACGTATGTTTAGCTTGAGTGGATTTTATTGTGACAGCGTCAGGATTTACTAGAGACAGCATCTGGAACTGGCAGCCAGTAATGAGAACTAACAGCCCCCGCCCTTGGCGACCGACCGTGCGGACCTATGCCTTTTTGCATAGTTTACGGCCTGGTTACATGGCCTTTGTTTGCTTTATGCACTCGGCTGTAATTAATTTGCGCAATTTTTGCGAACTTAGCTAAATTTATTGACTGCATTCAAGTATTGCGCATACGACACGCATCCCACAGGGACGGCTGTGTGGGGAGGGGCGGGGCGCCACAAAATCAATGCTAAAATATGCAAATTTTTATATCCGCGACAATTTCAATTTAACGACAATGACGCCGTCGACAGCGAACCATTTTCTATTAACGTTGGTTTTTGGATATTCCCTTTTTTTTTTGTTCTTGTTTCCTTGCTACTTTGTTTCTGGGTAGCGAATTACTCTCAGTAGTGCCGTTAACACCGTCAGAATTCCCCACCCACCTCTCCTTGGCTGGAACTCAACGATGCGAGCACCAGGAGCTGACAAGGGGGCGGAATGGTTTTTCGAAAAATGTAAATCTGTAAGCAAAAGTTTGGTGCGGGGAGGCTACGGCCCGGCATTGAGCCATTCAAAGACTCATTATGCGTGAGCCCACGTTATGGGGCCTAAATGTGTCGGTGGGTGGGTTTGATTTTGGTTACTGGAGCCGCAGGGCTCTGGGGAATTTCGACTCTTGTTTCACAAGTTTTAAAATAATGCTATCAAAACTGTCCCGTAAATGGAAATTAAAGTACAGTAAACAAAAAGTGGGCATGTTTGTTGATTTTTAGGATTTAATGGGCATTTTTTGATGACATTTGGTGGCCCACCAATCTGACCAATTGGTCTTACTTTCCTCTATGAGTTTTGCTGGGTAATTATAGCAATTACTACGTGTAAGGTCAACGGTTGGTCTGCAGTCGATAGCAAAGTCTGCACACTGCAAAATTGTCAAAATCGACCCAAAATTAAGAAAAGGGATATTTGAGAAAAAGATTTTCTTACATTTAAGAAACCATTTCCGTTAAGCCAGATATTGAAATTGTTCAGATGTTTGTAACGCATGGATGGAAGCATTTCCGACCACATAAAGTATATATATTTTTGATCAACATGACAAGCTGAGTCGATATAGCAATGTCCGTCCGTCTGTTTCTATGCTATCTCCTCCGTCAGTTTTAAAGCTATCGCGACCTAACTTTGCATAAAGTTATCTGGTACAAATACGCTGCACATTCGGATGACTATAACATATAGCTGCCATAGGAACGATCGGTCGAAAAACTAGTTCTGTTGAGAAAAACCTTTTTGTTTTTAATGCAATCGTCTCTAAACTTCGTATTTACTAGCTTTTAATGCTTCTCCATAATTCCGCCAAATTTAGTCGAAATCGGACATCAATATAGTATAGCTGCCATAGAAAAGTAAGGTTAGAAAAATAGTCTTAGTAAAAAGAACTTTTTTGTTTTCAATGTGCGCCTCTTTAAAATTGGCCTATATTTATTCAATAAGCTTTCACACAATTCTTAAAAGTTATGTTAAAATCGGATGACTCTAGGTTATAGCTGCCATATGAATGATCGATCGAGAAACTAGTTTTAGTGAGAAAAACTTTTTTGTTTTCAAAGAAAACGCCTCCAAACTTTGCATTTCTACGCTTCTTCTTCTACGTTGGTCAAGCCTGACTATTGTATACTCTGTACCATCAAAAGTGTATGCTCAACATGAAAATTGATGCTGAATGCAGCGCTGCTGTAGCAAACATTCTTTTGCTTATAACTTGACTATCATTTATCCAATCTTCATCAATATTTGGACATTTCGATAAAGAATTATGATAACGAAATATGTTCAAAAGGTACGAACCGTCTATCTTTCAAACTGCTGGGGCGGGAGGCAAAATTTGAAATTAAATTTGATCTGCCTGGAAGTAAAAGTAGCTGTTGTGCCATACAAGTCGAAAATCTATTTCTTACCATTTCTATTCTTTGAAATCGCTACGAAGCGAGTCAATTGTGTGCGGCTGGCGCCAGTTTCCGAAAAATATGTCTCGGAGTACACCATTTCGGTTGTCATCAGTTTGCACGACAAAAACGTAAAAAAAATATAGATTTTAATGGTTTTATTCTCAATACTTTTGTTCCTAATACAGCTCAAGTTTTTGTGTTTGAAACAGCAAATACAACTTTTCAAATTGATTAAAAATGAAATCCAAGTTTCTGCGTTGGCTATCCCTACGACAGGCTATAATATTAACTGACAACTTGACCAAATTGTAATATATTCTGCGGCAGTTCGTTAGCTAATACCTACTTTGAGAATTGCCAAAACTTTTATCCAAAATGAACGTCTCCTCTCCTCTCCACTCCTCTCCAGTGGCAAGCGCGTGTTGTGGCTCCACATTGTCGGATTAATTGCTTCCACGAAATGTCCTGGCCACAGTTCCAGCATTGAATTGAATTATATGGCACACATTATAGTTGTAGTTATTGACAACTTTTTAAAAAATGTATGCTTCATACTACTATTTGGGGGATAAGCTTAAGCTGCTTGGCGTATGCGCTCAGTCAACAAGCACCCGACGCCCCCTCCCCCCGACCAAAAGGCCAAGATTTATGGCCACTGCTGACTGGGAGAGAAAACTCAACCCGCAAAATAACTTTAGCGGAAAAGTGCCGACAAAATACAAGAAAATGCCTAACCAACGAAAGCAGAGCCAGAATCGGCTAGAGACTGTTACCACTTACTTGCTGGGTTGCCTGGGTCTGGGCAACGGGAATGGCAGGACGCTTCGCTGCGCTGCGCCAAGCCAAAAACTTCATGAATTTAATTACCGAATTTTTTCGCTGTAATTACGAAATTCTTTTGGCCGAAAGTGGAATTTTCATTTCATTTTCATTAAAATATTTCAGCTCGTAAGTGTTTACAGATGTGCGCCCGGGCGCCCGGTCGCCCGGCCACGCCCACCCATGGACATGTGTAAGCATATTTATGGCTGGGGCCATTATTCAGTTATTGGCCCACAAAACCACAAAATGTCGACACAGGCTTCTAAGCAGGTGCATCCCTGGCCATTTTGGGCGTTTGTCCTGTCCTCACCTGTGCATTATTAACCTGACCACGATAAGCTCATAATGAGGCCGAGCTAATTTCTTATTGTCGACTTAAGTACACTGTCCTCAAATTGTGCGGCCTGTTTATCTAAATAGGCAGTCGGTTTGTTTGAGCCAGAAATTGAAATTATAATAAATTGGGTAAATGAATTGGGTTTTCATTTGCCAATTAGCAAATCGACAATAAGTTTTAGGCGAAGAATCTGGATACGTGGCGTTTTCTGAATCTCTGTCGTCACTTTTCGGATATATCCAATAGTTGATTCGAACCCCGGATGAGGAAAAGTTAACAACTACTTTCCAAAATTGATCACCTTCGTCCGGCAGAGCAACCAAATGTAACTGCCTTGATTGCTATCGCTATATTATTGTATTGCTGAGCTATCAACATTTGATTCAGAAATAATATTGAAAAATATATACTGGATGATTTTGATAAGGATATGGATATGGATTGCAGCAAGTTTTTCTAACTAATTTGAACGACATTTCCACTGAAAACAAACAAGTTTTTCTCACTCAGACTGCTTTTCTGACTCTACTTTTGTATGACAGCTATACTATATGGATGTCCGATTTCAACCAAACTTAGTGAAATCATGGGAAAGCATAGCAAACTAAGAAATCTAAAGTTTGGAGGCGATTTCTTTGAAAACAAAAAAGTTTTTCTCACTAGAGCTAGTTTTTCGACCGATCATTCATATGACAGCTATAACTTATAGTCATCCGATTTTGACAAAACTTTGAAGAATTGTGTGAAAGCTTATAAATTAAAAACAAAAAAAAATTTTAACCATTACTAGTTTTCTAACCTTACTTTTCTATGACAGCTATACTATATAGATGTCCGATTTTGACCAAACTTGGAATTATCATGAAGAAGCACAGAAAACTACTAAATCCGAAGTTTGGAGACGTTTTCTTTGAAAACAAAAAAGTTTTTCTCACTAGAACTAGTTTTTCAACCGATCTTTCCTATGGCAGCTATAATCTATAGTCATCCGATTTTGGCAATGCTTTAAAAAATTGTGTGAAAGCTTATAAAATAAATATATGCCAATTTTAGAGAGGATTAAATTTAAAACAAAAAAAAATGTTCACCAAGACTAGTTTTCTAACCCTACTTTTCTATGGCAGCTATACTATATAGATGTCCGATTTTGACCAAACTTAGTAGGATCATGGAGAAACATAAAAAACTAGTAAATACGGAGTTTAGAGACGTTTGAATGGAAAACAAAAAAGTTTTTCTCACTAGAACTAGTTTTTCGACCGATCGTTCTTATGGCAGCTATATGTTATAGTCATCCCATCCGGCCGGTTCCGATTGTATCAAAAGACTGCAAAATTTGGTCCCGATTGCTTTAAAACTGACGTCATGCTGATCAAGAATGTATATACTTTATGTGGTCGGAAATGCTTCCTTCTATGCGTTAAAAATATCTGGACAATTTTAATTACCCTCTTCTAACATCCATTTAAAATTAAATGGATCTCAAATTCCCATCCAACAGAGCTGAAAATCATCCAAAGGAAATGAAATATTTATATTTTAATACCAATAAAAGGATGTTAAAACTAACCATTCCAATTGAAAATTCTTTAATCTGATTTTATGGAACATATGGATGTGTATTATTGTAGGCTGGAATATTGCTATTTGTGCCCAAATCCCGCTATTATAAAGATGCAGTACCTTATTTCCCTAGACAACATCACGAAGAACAGAACGAGAAGTATTTTAAACGTCAACCGAAATACGAAAGAGCCAAACGACGTGGGAGAGAAACAACGTAGTAGATCAGGAGAGAACTCGACGAAGGCAGAACAACGAAGGCACAACGATTAGCGGCGAACTGGTAGCGGAGATCAAGCCCTAGACGAGGGCAGTTGAGTTTTGATCGATCGAAGACTTGTGCCGCAGAGGTGTGAGAGATTTCGGGCGCCAACGAGGCGTGGGAGTAGAAGTTCGAAGTTCGGTTCAATTCGTTAAAGCTGTTCTCAAGTTGTTCCAAATCCGATGTAATAAACCTTAATCTTACTTTTAAATGACAATAAAGTATCACCATTATATGTAAACCATAAAAAATCCCCACATAAATGTGAATAAGTTCGTTGATTATCATTTTACCAACTACTATCTCTTACCCAAACCAATGAAGAGATCAGACAGAATAAGGGGTAAGTTTGTAACTGTCAAACATGTTCAGTTTGGTCTATAATTTAACCACGAATCGACTTACATACTAACAAAGCTTTCAGATTATAAAATTTTATAATGAAAATTCCTCTATTTTTGTCCAATTTTTTTATTGAAAAATTGGGTTCAACGACGAAGCTCATTTCTGGTTGAATGGATACGCGAACAAGCAAAATTGGCGTATTTGGTGTGAAGAGCAGACAAAAGCATTTCAAAAACTGCCAACTGTTTGGTATAGATTACGTTCTGGTGGCATCATTAGACCGGACTTTTTAAAAGATGACGAAGGCAGGAACTTTACTGTAAATAGAGAGCGCTACAGTGAGATGGCCCAAAATTGAAGAGCTCAACTTGGCTGACATATTGTTTCCACAAGATGGTGTCACATGCCGCACAGTCAACGAAACAATGGACCAATTAAGAGGCGAGTTTGAAGAACAGTTTATTACACGGTTTGAGGCCGGTCAATTGGTCATCTAGATCGTGCGATATACCGCCATTAGACTATTTTTTGATGGGGATATATTAAGGCTCAAGTCTATGGCGACAAGCTTGCAAAGGTTAGCGCACTTGAAGCCAATAATGCCAAAATTGGACTCAGCGTATGAACCATTTAAACCAGCTTATTCACCCGTTTTTTCGGACTTTTACGATTTGATTATTTTTGTTCAAAAAACAGTTCGTTAAGAACTAAAGCAGTGCATCGTCAAGTTGACATCAACAACTGCTTGAATAATTATAAGCTCGATAGAGCTTAAAGCACTATAAAGCTTTTCAACGCAAAACTCTGTAACAGCACCTTTACTTCGACAGCATTATGCTAAGAAGCTTAAAGCTTCCCATTTATGTAAGTCAAATGTAGATAATGATTGTAGTTAATATTTCTCGACAGTTTAGCACCCCCGCACAAACGCCTTCGCTTCAATCACCGTGACTTCGCCACTATGATATTTCTCCGCATGTGCCGAACGGTCACACTGCGTTGCACCAGTGGAAAAATTGACGGAAAAAAATTGTGCTGATCAAAAACTAAGTGATAGAGAAATGGATAATGCCGACGTAGCCAACGCTTTTGTTGCTGCGCACAAGCGGCGCTTCTCTAGCAGCGAATTCACGCCCAAAGATGCCACACCCCTGCTGCCACTGGGCGATCTGGGCGAGCAGCCACAGCCACTGCAGTCGGAGCCGAAGACAAAACAACGCAAAAAAGAAGAGCAACAACCAGAGTCGCCAGCCCTGTCCCCGCCCCCCGAGTCGGCACACAACCTGCTTAGCATTTGCGATGAGTTGCTATACGAGATCTTCAAGTACCTGGATACCTCATCCATCTTGGCGGTGATGCAGTAGGTGCACCCTAAGCGATTTCTCTAATTAGTACGGCGTTAACACTCCTGGTTTTCAGTTCCTCGCCGCGCCTGGAGAATTTACTATTGGATCACCGCTTCTGGCATCGCATCGATCTCAGCAATGGTCCCCTTCCCCTGGGCATACTGGAAGAGATTCTGGGCAGGGCCACTGAGAAGACGCACACCATTAAGATATGCGGGCCGCCGTCCTCTCAGCATGTGGCCGGTGAGGGTAAACAGTTCACCTGCACGCTTACCTCTGTTTTCCCCAAGGTGGACTCACAGCTGAGGGTCCTGGAGCTGCAGGGTGTGAGCTTGGACTTTAATTATGTAGGCAAAAGGAACTGGCGTTGTATATGAAAGCGGCTGAATAGATTTTATTTATAATGTAGATACACATTTCCGAGTTTCCGGCCTCCCTGAAGACACTCAAGCTAAATGACTGCAGCGTGAAGGTGGGGGATCTGGTTACGAGCATATTTCACATGGTGGAGCGGCAACTGGTGGAGTTGGAGGTGAGTAGTGGATAGAGTTGAGTGTGAAGCGAGGTTGAGTTGGTTTCTTTTGTTACAGGATCTGAGCATAGAGGATAACAATTGGTTTGAGCCCTACTACATAATGGCCCTGTCCAAGCTGCCCGCGTTGCGTCGCCTCAGCCTCAAGGGTTGCCAATTGTTGTGTAAATTTGTGCCCTATGCCAGCATGGCCGCCCGTTTTGGATTCCAGAAGCTGGAGGTGGGTAATAGTCATACGAAGGTGGCACTGCACTCCACACCCCGTCTTCTCTATTCAACAGGTGCTGGACTTGCGTTTGACCCCCATTAACAACTCGGATCTGCAGAGCTTTAGTGCCATTGAGAACCTCAAGGAATTGCTGCTCGAATCACCGCGTAATCTGCCTGTGGACATGTGCTCACCCGAGAAGACCAGCGATGGCAATGGAAATGACGAGGCTGCTGCTGCCGCCACAGGCTCCACACTGCAGCCGGAATCTCTAAAGGTCTTGAACGATGACGAACCGTCCACTTCGCGTGCTGCCATGGAGCATTTGCGTGCCTGCAAAATAGCCCAGGCCAAAGAACTGAATGACGCGGCGCCCACAGAGGCGCCTAGGCCCACCAATGATACCTTCAGCTCGGATCATTGCAACGAAAGAAGGCCAGTACCTCCGCCAGTGAGCCATCAGTCGGAATCCGATGATGAGGATACCTCTTCCACTTCAGCATCCTCGTCGGACAAGTCGGATCTGGCTCATGGCCACAGTCCTGGTCACAATGGGGATGCCGCTGTACGCTCACCTCTGGTGGTTATCGCCCTGCCAGGTGTCGGGGCCAGAGAGCAGGTGCCACCCGCTGCTGCACCCGCGGCCGAGGCCAATGCTGAAGCTGGCGGAGACGCTGCACCAGCAGGGGCACCGCCCACTCCGCGCGCCTACATCTATGTGCCAGAGGCCAATGCCTTTGGCGAGAATCCACGACCACAGCCCTATGTGGCGGCCATACTGGAGCAGATGGCCTTGGACTTGCGCACCTGGCGTGGAAATCATCCCGCACACAGCCGATTTCTGCCACGACGCGATCAGGTGATCTACATGAGTCCCCAGACCGTTCGGGAACCCATGCTGCTCATGCATTCGCGCCGCCATCGGTCGCAGGCGCGAGGCAACTTCGATCAGGTGGTGCAGCATCCCATGTTCTGGAATATGCTCGATCCGCTCGACCGGGACTCGGCCCGCCGCATGCGGCATCGTCCGCAGAGCCAGTGTCCGGTGCCACCGCAATATTATGTCTCGGACAGGGCCATCTACAGTTTTGGGCGCGCTGCCCGACCCGTGCAGCCCGATGTGGTCTGGATACGGAATATTAATCGCTCGCCCGACAACCGGCTTGAGAGGATCTCGCTGCGCAATTATCATTTCATCACGAACAACACACTGGAGCACTTGGTGCAGTGTTCACCCAATTTGATCTACATAGATGTGAGTGGAACGAGTGTGACACTGACGGGCCTGCGTATGTTCAAGAAGGGCAAGCCCGAGTGCCAGGTGGTGGCCACCCATTTGACTGAGACGGCCGAGGATGAGAATAGTGAGGAATCGCCGTCGGAGCGCAGCCCGCCTGCGTCACAAGAATCCGTAGTACCATAGAGATGCATGTGTCTGTATTGTGCCCCCCCGCACCTTATCTCGTTTTCTTTATGCATTTTCATTCCTGTTAATTTGATTTATTTTATGAACTTGCGTTGGGCCCAGCCTAAAAACAAAGCTGCAGCTCAGCTTCTTCATCTAGTATTATGTTCTGAACTCATGTGTACTATATATATATATATATATAATACTTACAACAACAACAACTACAACAAAATACTACCACATCAGGATCAATGGCATTGTATTATATAAAACAAAACTGAAAGTTTTACTCTTCAACAGCTAAATCAGAAATTGTAATCGAATTGGAGCGTAAGTATAAGGCACCTTTCGATTATTCGGCGCAAAAAAAAGCAATAAAAAGCATTTACTGTTTCGCATACTCAGGTGAGATTCGGAGGTAATCGACAAGGGTAACGATTTAAACTCAGAGTTGGGTCTTGTGGCTCATATATGTAAGAACTGCCAGTAAGTAGTTCTCACTTAAAGTTTTTGTACCTGAACGTTACAACTCCGCTAAAAGACCTAGCTTGAGGGCCAATGAACCCTACAGTCTAAAACTAGTTCCAATGTTGGAGTAAAGTGCTATACCATGCTATGGCCTAGTCTAGCTTTTTATGGTTGTGGTTCGACTGTTGCTTTTCCACAATTCGTTCGGAAATATGACTTGGTGCGGTTCAAAGTTGTCAAAAATCGAATGATTACGATAAGTAACCATTATTAAATAGATTTGGTTGAGAGAACATCGGATCTAAGTAAAAATATAAGAATAATCTTATCTAGCAGGATTTTGACGTGGGCACCTGCCACGTCGGCTTAATCGGGTACCACGGGTACCCTGTAAGCATTGAAAACTGCAACGACACAATGAGTCTAGGTGATGGCTCCAGACTGGCGCCCCGGAGTGACCAAAGTCTATTGATACCAATTTGGAATGCACATTGAGCCGGGGTATGATTTTGTGAGTGACGAGGCCCATCTAAAACCTCTGCTGATCTTTCGGTCGCAGCACCTTACTTTACGCCGAGTCTATATACAGGAGTCTACCAGCGATATATCACGATGTCCCGAAAACCAACAAGTTTTTATACCCTTGCAAATGGTATTATATCCTTATAAACCATATATATGCTTGATCAGGGTGACGAGCTGAGTCGATTGAGTTTTGTCTGTCCGTCTGTCTGTTTCTACGAGAACTAGTCTCTCAGTTTTAAAGCTATCGAGCTGAAATTTTGCACAGAGTCTTCTTTTTGCTGCACACTACAAATATGTCGGAACCGACCGGATCGGATGACTATATCTCATAGCTCCCATAGGAACAATCGGTCTGAAAACTAGTTTTAGTTAAAAAAAACTGGTTTCTTTTTAATGGAAACGTCTCCAAACTTTGAAGTCGTAGGGTTTCCATGTTATTTTATAATTCTACCAAGTTTTATAAAAATCGGACAACTATATGGCATAGCTGCCATACAAAAGATAGGTCTGAAAAACAGTCTTATTTAGAAAAACTTTTTTGTTTTAAATGGTTTCATACTGCAATTTTGTATTTGTTTGTTTTAAATGCTTTCACATAATTTTGCAAGTTTTTGGACAAATCGGATGACCAAATCATGTAGCTCCCATACGAACGATCGGTCGGAAAAAGGGGATAAGAGTATTTTTGAAACTATTTAAGCGAGCACTTGCAAGGGTATAAAAACTTCGGCACTGACGAAGTTAGCTTGGCTTTCCCGTTCTCACTAAAACTACTTTTCAGACTACTTTTTTATGACAGCTATACTACATAGATGTCCGATTTTGACCAATCTTAGTGGAATCATGGGAAAGCATAGCAAACTAAAAAATACAAAGTTTGGAGGCGATTTCATCAAAACCAAACTTATACCCTTGCAAAGGGGATATTAAAATTGTGCAGATGCTTATAATACATAGAAGGGAGCATCTCCTGTCTCTTTATTCTTGATCAGCATGACAAGCTGAGTCTACAAGCCGTCTGTCCGTCCGTTTGATTATATGCCATTTCCTACGTCAGTTTGAAAGCTATCATCACGAAACTTTGCAAGAAGTCTTGTAGTACAAATACGCGGCACATTTATCATAACCGGCCGGATCAGATGACTATAGCAAATTGCTGTCATAGGAATTATCGTTTGAAAAACTAGTTTGATACAAAAATTAAACCGATTCAAAAGTGAGTTTGATATCTTACTGGTTCAGAAACGGTTTAAGACTGAAACCGGCTTCAAAGATGTTAAAGAAGATGTGAACTTGATATATTGGAAATATGGAGTAGGAAACCTTACTGGTTTAGAACCGGTTTCGAGCCGGTTGAAAATGGCTCATTGATTTAATTTATGTTTAAAAAACTTGATTATTTTCTATGATCAAATATTTATCATAAATAAACCCCCAGGGAAATATTAGTAAAATACAGTATGCGGTGAAGTAATCGAGTTTTTTTTAAAGGACAGCTGCAGTTTTTGTGTATTTTCTTTATCCATTCTAATTACAAACATTCAACAAACTGAAATTGGATTTTCGCGATGAGTTATTGAAAAACTATCCACTGTGCGGTGCACCGCCGCTGAGGAGTTAGATTCCTGAACTGCAGAACCGAGCGGCCTGCAAACCGGGGTTTATATTCCATTCGATTCCCCTGGTAACATGCCTGCTTCAAAATTTTCAAACTAGAAAATATCTCAAGAGGTCCCCGATGTATGGACGAAGGCACTAAAAACCGAATTGGCTTAACACAAGCTAAGTAGGTACAATCACTAGGCTTATGTGCTTCTAATTTTCGCACAAAAACAAGGGACTTAAAATTTAACACCGATTTCGAACGGCAAAGATTGAGGTTTTGGAGAAAAACTGTAGTTCATTAGATGTCTCTAGGCGGTATCGAACCCGCACACACACTACCCGCTGCACCGCACTTGGTTCGGCCCAGCTCAAAGAGTTGGATAGGAATAATGTAAGAGGTACAACAATGTAGTTCAGCTAACCTAAACGTAAAAAGTTTTGTTTTTTTCGAAAAAGCACTAATTCAGTTGGAATTACTGGCCAGTGGGCCCTTGGCTCTGGAATTGCCATGTTTCCCAAGTTTTAAAAGTCGGGCGACTTTCCCAAATCCTTCTCCAATGGTTTTCCAAGCAGCTTATTGAATTAGTCCAAGTTTCAAATATATAAAATTTGAATCCTCCAAATCAAATCGCAGGCTGTGCTTTATATGTATATAGTTTTGATTGAAATGTTTATTTGGTAGCTGCTTTAAGTGTTAGGACGGACAACAAAACAATTGTTGAAATGCGTTTTCCAAACTGAACAATGGAATTTAAAAAAAAGAAAAAGTACTTATGAAAATAAACTACTTTTCGGTGCCATTGGTAGACGACTCTTCCTCCTCTTCATCAGATTCATCGTCGCTCTCCTCGGTCTCGGTTTCCGAATCATCAGTGCTCTGACAGTCGGCAATCTCTCCAGTGAAAAACATCACCGCCTTGGGTATGACGCGCTCTTTGAGATAAAATCCCAGCTCGAAATCGTTTTGCAAAATGGCCTAATCAGGTGGGGGGGTTAAACGGAGTCTTTTTTTAACACCGCAGTTAATAAACTTACATTGACATCACAGTAGTTGGGATCATCGTTGTCATCGGGCAGAGTAGGCGGTGAAAAGAAATCAAAGAATGAAGTTTGATCTGAAAAAAAAGAAAAAATTCAGCAAAAATTAAAAAAAATAGTAAAATTTCCACCATCAACCTACCATTTCTCTCGAGATCCTTTGGCTGCTTCCATTCAATGCTGCAACCTTCACATTTATAGATCTCTGCCCCATCATAGGATATCGGTTCCTCCGGATCGGGCAAGCAGTTCAAAAAGTAAGTCTTGCTCAAGACGCGATTTGTAAAGTATTCATTGGGATCGAAGTGAAACTCGATAACGAACTTCACCACGGGATCATTGTGTAGTTTGGCACGTATGTCCGACAAGAACTGAGGAGGCAGGCTTGTGTATATAATGGAAGTGCTTTTTTAGAAATACCCCCCCTTCTTACCCCTAAAATGACTTCATCCTTCTTGCTGATGAACTCGGTGTAGGAAGCCTTGAGAACCTTAAGCCAAAAGTTGGAGACATTCTCATTGGGCGTGGAATCGCCATGGTTTTGCTTACGAAATTCACTAAGAACAGAGACATTCATGATAATGGCGCTATTTCAACTCCAACAGATGCCACAACTCCCCCCTGCACACTTACTCGAGAATTTTCTTGCGCTTGTCAAAAATTGTATTGTGCCGAGCCTCGTACGACTTCTCCATGTTGTAAATGTCACGCTGTAGATCCACATCCAGTTTGATGGTTTCCAGGTACAGCACCTTCAGCTCCCCAATGGTTTTCTTCTCATCATCGGTGAACTTGACATCTTCCTGTGATTGCAGTGCACCGATATAGCCCAGACATGAGTCAGCTGTATTACAAAGTACACTTACATTCTTATCGCCCTTCCCGGTGGGCGCATGCACGGTGCACTTAATCTTAGCAGTGGTACGAGTACGACACGATTCCATTTCTTAGCTTTGGTGTTTTATTTGGAAATTGGAAAAAATTGTTTTTGGTTTTATGCACAAATTTTTTTTGCTTGAAAAAATAATTTTTTTTTTTTTTATTCAGTTGTAAATGTATTGTGTAGCGTTGACTGCCTCGGCACTAATGAAAAATTGGAACAGGGCTCCGGGTCGTTGTGACAGTGAACGAACACTAAAATCAAGGCATACTTTGATATATTTTTTCATACTCAGAAATGGAGAGAAAAGAATTTAAAAGATTTAATTGTGTATAATTGCCAGGTGAATAGTAGGCTTTCCCTTAGTTTTACAAAGTGACGTATTTCTTGATGTATCTTTAAACTCGGAAACAAATTAACAAAAAACATATTTTTTTTTCGGTCTTCGTTCAGTTTTCTTTGTAATTAGGTCTTATTTAAATCAGTCAGCAGTAGCAAAGCAGCATTCAAGTAAGTTTAACATCACGACTCGGCGAACATTGTGACCATACTTAGGAGCAGCACTCTCTCTTGATTTTTACATGAGTCTCTGTATGTCGACAATGGATAATATTGGATCAGTGCTTTGTCCTTTTGGATTTTGATTAAGAAAAATAATGGAAAATTAGATTTGTAAAATGGAAACCAAATTTGGCATATTCATGATCAAAAACCCAGAGTGGCAAGTCCTCATAAATGATGTCACTATCGGGTGTTTCCGTGATAAAACTATTGTAATCAAGATGCAACACAAATCGGGTAAAATTAATCATCCCACACACATTTCAACAATTTGGTTAATGAAAGAATATGTAAGTCCCCTATAGTAGTCAGTTCCAAAAAGGATAGATAGAGGGATAGATTAATAATCCACGATTTTTTTTTGCCATTTGAGGTTTCTATTTTGAGCTCAATTTATAATTTTTGGGGTGCGCGTGAGCGGGTTTTGTTTCACGTCGCGAAGGACTCACGATAACAAAAAATTCTTCGTTACGCACGTAACCATACTCTGTACCAGAGAGTAAATTAATTATGTGTAATAGCATGTAACAGCCAGAAGGAAACAGATGCTTCCCACACAGTCAACCGTCCGTCCGTATGAGCAAACAGATCTAGGAGATAAAAGTTCGGCATGACATGCAGACAGATAAAGAATATTTAAATTTTTTCTCGCAATTTGAGAAATAAATCATGTTTTGCACACTTTAATAGGTAAAGGGTTCGAAGGTTCTGTACGGATTTGTAAACAAGATTAAACAAGATTATTTATCGTTTAAAGATCGCATGAACGATAGTCCCAATAACCCCAATAACACGGGGACATCGATGCTGTAATGGGACATCGATGGGCAGCACTGTACACCCCTTAACACTTTGTGCAAATAAATTACAATTTAGGGAGCTACAGGGTATGTTATGGTCGGGCATGTCGTACAATCTTGTGCAACGTTTATGTTGTGAGATTTTTTAAGTCTTATTTCTTTTGTCCGACTTAAGTCGGTTCTAGTTCAAGGGCGTAAAAAAGCGTTTAAAAAAGGTTAAAGTTAAAGTTTTATTGCAACTTTATATTACCCCCCAAATTAGCTTTCCGTCAGAGACCCACGCGACTTATTTAACGATCTTTTTATACTCTGTACCGTAGGTACACAGTATTATAAGTTTGTGCAAAAGTATGTAACATCAAGAAGGAAGCATCTCCGACCCTATAAAGTATATATATTCTTGATCAGCATCAACAGCCGAGTCATTTCCGTCTGACTGTCCGTATGAACGCACAGAACTCAGAGATGGTAAGAGATAGAGGTTTGACATGTATGGGACATTTGCTTCTTATGTCTGCAGGCAGATTAACTTTATTTATAATTTTGGCCACACCCCCTGCCGCCCCCGCAATTTAGAAAAAACGTCATATATCCTCATAGTATTGGAGTGAGATTTTCTTGCTCTCAGTTTTTTTCGCTCTTTTGATTTAACATAGGACATCCGTACTAACTCCATATCTATTCAGAATTATTGAATTTTTTTGGGAGGAGCAAATGCAGCATCAAAATGTATGCTTAGCGAATATTTTTGTTGTTACAGAGTATGTTATAGTTGGGCTTGACCGAATTGCATTCTTCGTTTTCTTAATTCTAGGCCGAGTTCGCCCTTAATTTAAAAAAAATGTATTAAAATGATTAGAAAAATTACCATAAACTTAAGAAAATCTAATCGGAATGTCTAAATGTTTGAAATTGTTTTCTAAAAAATTTAATTTTAAAAAGTTCGAAACTATTTTCAAGAAAAAATATTTATTTTAAGGCAAATTTCAAATAGCTAGAAAATAAATTTTTCGAGTGTAGGTTTCTTGTGGAAAATTTCTTAGAATTTACTGTAGAATGTTTCGCTGCCATACGCGCTCGGTCGATGAATATTTTTACCCTTCCCAGTAAGTATGCCTGTAAGTAGTCGCTTCTTTGGGGATATACTAGATGGTGCGGAAGTTTTTCATCTCTGCCATACACATTATTCTAGAAATTCTCCATCTGTTGGCATATTTCCACTCTAACTCTGCTTCTTTCTCTGCTATCTCTTCCATTTTACTGCTTAGCGTCTGCTTGGAGAAATGCTGAGGAAATCTAGTGCTTCCTCCCTGCACACCAGAAGATTGCTGGATTTGATGGAGGATCCCCATGCATTGCTGTGAATGCGTCTTGGCTGTTGATGTAGATGTTCAGTTGGTTGTTTGCAGTGTATATTTCTACCAATTCTTCTGCCTTACTTATTGGCAGTTTGTAGAAGAGTCTAATTTCTGGCTATTGATAGGCTCACATTTCAGCAGCCTGTAAAAAAAGTGTGTTGCTTCTTGGGTCAGTCCTGTAAGCCATACATGTAGAGTTTATAGCTGGAATAATGTAATCCGTGCTACTACTATCTGGTCTATTAGAAATGCTGTGTAAAGCTTTGGAGCGCCATGGTATCTTCTGAGCCAGATGAACCAAGGCGAACCTTAGACGTAACAATGGGTTCGAACCCTCGAATCGAACTTTCTGCAGATTTGAAAGGGATTTTAGAATTGCAAAAAAGCCTTTTCTGTTAGCAAAGACGAATCGAACTTTATTTGTTCCTTATTTATAGGTCGATTCTGGCTAATTGATTGATTTATTTGCTATTCATCCTAGCGCTAAAGTACAATACTATATACTTACAAATTATTGCGCCAGTCACATTGAGTAGAGGTTTTAACATAATCGGGGATACCTACTTAAATGTTATCTTATATATAAACATGAATTAACGCATTTTCAAAGATTACAAGGGTAATTATTTATCTTAATTTTAGTTTGGTTTTTAAAAGTTTTGAATTTATTGATATTCGATATCCTTTGTGCGTTGACTTTGCTGCAGTAGAACATTTTTGTAGCTAACGACACGCCGAACACTGATTTACAATATAAAAACAATCTTTAATTGCGGTTTAAGTTTGACTCATTCCATCGATTGTTTGTGCATTGATGACACTTTTGTGGTCATTAATATGCAGGCTTCGTTTATTGGCAATTTAACGCACAATTAATTTTTTTTTCGTTGTTATTAATCTTAGTTGTTGTTGTTGTTTTTCCTACTTTTGCATGTAATTAAGTTAGGTAACTAAGAGAAGGGGCCAGAGGGGGAGTCTGCTTGGAGTAAATATATGCAAAACACGTGCTGGGTTGTTTTTAAGGGTTGGCATTCTTTAGTTTGTTAAATGAGCCGCCACCGACGCACAGTTTTAGATGGGCCTCTCAGCTGAACAGAAAGTGAAGAAGTTTAATAATGCGGCGATATGGCGACGGCGGCGTCGTCAGTCTTAGCGCCATATGTCAGGCAACAAAAGAGAGGGAATGCTGTGTGGGAGCAGCAGGCCAATGGTCGGTCGCTTAGGCAAACATTTCAAAATGAAATTATGATGTGGGGCAGCAGCAGCAGCAGCTGGAGAAAGTGCAAAAAGTGCAAACAAATTAAGCCAAGCGGAAGTTCAAACTAGAGATGGCCGAGTTTTAAAAATACTTCATGATGCTTCCAAGTGTGTAGCCAACTGGACATCTAGGGGGGCAGAAATTCCACAGCTTTCTAGAAGAAAATTATTAAGAAGGCTGATTTTTATGCCGAACTTCTTATTAAAACAACAACTTTAACCATTTATTTGGTCTCTTTTATTTTCTTGGTTTTCAGAAGAGAAAAATAATAAACTTAGCTTGTGTGAAGTGCAAGCATAGCTGACTTGGTGACACCAAATTGAAAATAAAGCACAAAGTCAAACAAAATGTAAACAAAAGCGAGTCTCATCAAACAATTCATCCTTTATCCTTTTTAAATAAATGTATTGCTATATCCTTTCTACGCTGCCTCTCGCGCATTCTGCTGTGGGATTCCCAAACGGATATGCCAGCGCTGACATGGAAAGACTTGTTAGAAACGTTCAGTTGGTAGGCATTGATCGCTGATGATAGAGGGTGGTTCCTCTTAAAGCAGCTGTACGATCTACTAGCTTCATTTGTGGTGTTGTGTCTCTGTTTAAAGTTGTGCGAAAGCATAACATGACGATTAATTTCCATGATTCAACTATGTTTGGTTGAAATCGGACGTCTATTTAAAGCATGATTTTTATGATATTTGGTTTAACAGTTAATTATTTTCTACACCTCACGCATGATTTGTAACAAGCGGCAACGCCAAAAATGCTCTGTAAGGTTTGCCATTCACCATACCGATATGTATTAGAGGAGCAATTTGGATACAGGAATTTTAACCTACATCATTTCGGAAAAAAACTTTTGATGCGTTGTGACGATAATGGATTAGTAATTTTAAATGGAAGGATCTAACGACTTGGATGTTGAAAGCCAGGTATCCAAATTTGAAATCCGTACTTCAATCTCGAGTCAGAATTATTTGATATTCAAGTAGGGATTCGAGATGGACACTAGCCTTTTTGGATTGACACATATTGTTTTTTTTGCATATCATATGATGTTCAAACATACAGCAGGGATGCTTACTCTCTCCGCTATTGTTTGCACTGTATTTGGATGATCTACATGAACATCTGGAAGGTGGCCTTTAGATTGATAACATAAGCATCAGTCTATTAATGTATGCGGATGACAGCGTTATACTCGCTGAAGTAGTTAAAGTGTTGCAGAAGACGATTAGACAACTAGAGCAGTACTGACAACTATGGAGAATGGAAGTTAATCTCTTGAATTCTTGCTATTAAAGAATAGTGGACAATGTCACAGCTAGGATTATATCGCAGTAGAAGTATCTGGGAGTCATCTTCACACCACAACTTTCCTTCAATCAGCATGTTATTAACAAAAATAAGGAAACCAAAGTAGCCATTAATTCTACGTGAAAAATTTTGTTGCTAATGGAAGCAGCTGTGTGTGTTGAAACTCTCGCTTTGAAGAGGTAGACTCTCTCAACAAACTCTTCTGCAAGAAAATCCTAAATCTTTCAGATAGCACATCGACATAATTTCTGGCAATAGAGACTGGGATGGAAGATGGCCCCATCTACACCTATGCATTGCATATAGTATATGAGTACGCCAGCGGAAGACTACCCAGTACTACCAACGTATATTTAGGCTGCTTGATTACTCCAAAGGTCCTATATACTGCAATGATGCACCCTTAAGAAGTAAGATGATGTGGATATTGAAAGCGAGAGGTGGCCTGATATGCCTGCAAGGCAGCGCAAATCAACATGTTGCTTCAAGGACGTGCTATTTATGCAATATGAACGAGGCGAACGACATGATGCATTCATGATGCATTTCTGGATCGGTACCCGGCCATCAAAGAATTCTGGTCTTATCAGCTCAACTGATTGATTGTACTTTTCAGAATAGATAGATATTGGGCCCAGCTTATACTAAACCACGAGGCTCTAACTTAAAAATTGTGGATCTGACGGTTTTTTAGGTCTAGGATGGCTAGCGGAGGTCTTGGATTTTTGGGGATAAAAGGGGGACAGGGTGGAATTTTCCAAATCTGAAAAAAACCTGATCTGCGCACAGCATAAGTCTACCATCATGCTCTATCTCTTATAGTCTCTGAGATCGACGCGTTCATACCGACAGACAGACGGACATGGCTATATCGACTCGTCTGTTCATGCTGATCAAGAATATGTATACTTTATGGGGTCGGAAATGTTTTCTTCTCCCTGTTACATACATTCGCGCAACTTCATGATCCCCCTTTTCCCATTGAATGACCCACCCTAGCACTTGGCTTTTTTTTACTAATTAAAATTGAAATAACTCACACATAACCTTGGCAATTCCGATAGCGAAAAGAGGAACCTAAAATATTACAATTGATAGATTTACCTCGAGGGCTAAGAAATGCGGGTTACAGTTAACATCTTTTAATTTTTTTTTTTAAAACCCACTTTGGCCTTCACTGGTTTTACTATTTTATTCTATGTGATTTACTTTTAAGTTTTATTTTGATGGCCCATTTAATTCTTATTTGAACAGATGTTGTTTCTATGAATTGGGTTAACGTCTGACGAAGTTATAGGCGTATTTATAAGTACACATCGACTATTTAGTACTTTCTTTTATGTGCCCCTAAAAGTATGGCAGGTTTGGTATGGCGGCAGGTTTAAACAATTCTTATCAAACCTGCCGCCACACCAAACATGGCATACTTTTAGGGGCACATATGGGAAGAATCCAAGTATGAGGAAATGCTATACTGAGAAGCCTTAGCTAAAACTGTTGTTTCCTTCTTTATTTGAGACCAAAGCTAATATCGGGCTGAGAGGATTCAGATTCTGCGCGGATAATAGCCCAGCGGATTCGTGTTCAGTCCCCCGAGCAACCTCTTTATTCAAATTCCAAAGTGTATGCACATGTTTGCTGGAATCTTGTTACGGCATGCTGCATGCTCACCAGCGACTAAGTTACCCTTAGAGTTAAGAGTTAAAAAAGTGCCAACTTCACTTTATTTTCGTTTTCGTGCCGCTAGCTGCCGTGTTATATTTAACCAATTTTCGGCCGTGCGAATTCGTGTCGACACGCGGCCATTTCTAGTCCAAACACAACGGACGGTTGAAATGCTGGTGGTGGTGTTGGGGGGGCTTCGTCTCTGCACGGTTAGTGCTGTTCCCATTGCTGGTGTTTGCTTACAAATACACATGAAATTACTGTCCTCATATTTGATATTATTAAATTTTTTTCCCCCTAAATACCTGAGGGAAATTAAAAAGAAATCATATGGCGCTGGGATGGCTGGCTGGCTGCCTCACTGACTGATTTGTAGTAGGCGGGTTGGGCTTCAGTTTTAGCCCTTTTCAATTTGCATTCCGGTGCTGGAAAGTGTGCTATCATCATTGAGGTGGCCGTCGGTGCCGGCGGCTTCAAACATAGTTTGAATTTAATTAAAACCAAAATTAGCAAAACCCCCCCCCACTCATCCCTTCAGGCTCAGGCTCAACAGCAACAGCTACTTGGCGCAGGGATTAGGGTCACCAGCAACCCTAGCCAAGGCGAAAATGCATGTCTGCAGAAAATCGAATCAGCAGCTCAGGGTGCTCGGGGTGGAGGATCCGTGCCAAAAATCTGCAACAAAAGCATAAGAAGTACCAGTACGGCATTGGATGATGAAACGACGTGTTAATTAAGGTCATAATAATTCAACTTAAATTGAAAACTTGCCAGCCCCATGCCTGGGTGAGGTCCTGCCTGCCTGCCTCCTGCCTGCCTCGTGCTAAGCTGATTGCAACAAATTATTTTGCACCTTGCTTGAACTTTCCTTGAGCTCTCTGCCAGACAGCATGGCGTTGATAAACGAATTTTGTTAGTTTGCTTTGCTTATTTTAAATGGACCGAGGCGGTCGAGGGGCGGGCGTGTGCGGTCCAGGACATCGGACCAAGACCAATGTTGCCTTTGGTTTTGCATAAAGCAGGACGCATCTAATAAGTTGCAGCTGTTGTTTCTCCGAGAATTAAACTTTCAACTTTTTAAAGTGCAAAATGGTGTTTGTGCCATTTGAATGTGATTAGTTAAAGGGCCAATTAACATTTATAAGAATGTCTAACGACTGCACTCATTTGCATATTTCACTAATTGGCTTAGACGGTCATTGCTTTTATACATTTGAACAGTGCAGAAATGTATTCAAAGTGCTCATAATTATTAACCCACGCACATTCTAATTCGAGTTCCATTCATAACACACACACACACACACACACACACACACACACACACGCACACGCACACACTTAGACAGAGATCCTTGCCTGCCTTAGGTTACTTCTGTTACGCTTCCTTTTCCCCATACACACCTCAGCTCTACATGAAAACTTTTTACTAATTTACATTCATTACACACATTTGCAATAAAACTAGCAACGCTCACACCCACACCTGTGCCACACTCACACACACACGGACACTCACACAAATTTGTTACATACAACTACATTGACATTTTACATGCTTCATTAGCGTGTAAGCGCGGTAATAATGAAATTTCCTTATGGCTGCATTTCCCAGCTACACATGCGAACGGATCGGAACGGAGGCTGCATATTGATGCAAAGTTTTGCGGCAATTGCTTGCAAACTTGAGGCACCTAACCACAATTTATGTAGCTTGTGGCGAAAACACCAAAAACTGAACTCTATAGGAAAACCTCTTAAAGACGCCAGGTACGTCTTGGGCCGTGCTGCTAGTGACCCTGATACGAAGTGAAGTGGCGACTGGAAGTCGCAATTTGTTATGTGTTTTGTTAAATTCTACTTCTCAGGTTTGAATTCTGATCGATTCATTACTAAGCCGAAGAGCGGCAGGGGATTGGAAATATGAATAAATCAGCATTCCAACCTACCTAGTCGAAATGGGGCTTCTTTTTCTTCTGTCCTGTATACTCGGTAAAAAAGTCAAAACTCTTTATATTGCGGAGTTCTTAACTCAAATCCCACTTCGACAATTCTTTCTTCAAAAGCTACGTTACAAAAACGAATGTCATCCAAAGATCTAAAGGTGCTAATAGCTTTTTTAAAGACTCGAAATGCTGCTCACTAATCTAATTTTACTCTGTAGTTCCACTATGCGAATGTTTATTTATTTTTTATATAGCATCCCAGTATTACAAGTAGAAACTTGATGTTTATGGCAGGGCTGCAAGCCGGTTTTGAACCGAACCGGTTCGAATCCGGAGTTCCGACTAATAGATTACTTTGAACAGAACCTTGAACCGAATCCCTCAAGGTGTTAAAGCTGAACCTGAACCTGTTCCGTATTTAGCAATTCGGTTTGGTTGAATAAAAATAATAGACATGGCAAAATTGGGCCTATTTCCTAGCGACTTCTTCTGCTATGCTGATGGATCTGGAGGACTAAACCTTATAATCGGCCAGAAAATTTAAAGTAACCATAAAAAAATTGTCAGTAAAAAAACTTTGTTCATGCTTTCATGATCATGAGCTGTATGAAAGTGTTTCTACTTATATAAAGTATTGTCATATCAATTGCCAACACAAAATCGACACAATTCCCTTACACTTTATGCTGTTTTTAGGTCGATTTCTACATGAACTTGAATAAAGTTCGGGCTGAACCAAGGTTCAAGGTCCAAAAACCTTGGACCCCAATATTCTGCACCTAAACCATTGGTAAATTTGGATTCGAGCCGGCGAGCCGGTGGTCCCAAAATTTTATTGTTGCAGCCCTGGTTTATAGCACTAGTCACAAAAATATATCACTCAATAGAAACCACGAATTAAACAATACAAATAGAGGAAAGTTAAAAGAAAGAAGATTGTTTACCCTTGCAGCACGTTTTTTAAACTAATTTGAATGACATTTCCACTGAAAACAAACAAGTTTTTCTCACTCAGACTACTTTTCGTACTCTTCTTTTCTATGCAGCTATACTAAATAGATGTCCAATTTTGAGAGAATCATGGGAAAGCATACTAAACTAAGAAATACAAAGTTTGGAAGCTTTTTTTTTGAAAACAAAAAAGTTTTTTCACTGAAACTAGTTTCTCGACCAATCATTCCTATCACATCTATATGTTATAGTCATCCGATTTTGCCAAAACTTTGAAGAATTGTGTGAAAACTTATAAAATAAATATATGCCAATTTTAAAAAAGGTTTACATTGAAAACAGAAATGTTTTTTTTCACTAACTTTACTTTTCTATGGCAGCTATACATATAGATGTCCGATTTCGACCAAACAAGGCAGCATCATGAAGCATATAAAACTAGTAAATACGGAGTTTGGAGTTTGCATTGAAAACCAAAAAGTTTTTCTTACTAGAGATAGTTTTTCGCAGTGGAGCATATTTGTACCAGAAGACTTTGTGCGAGATAGACAGAGACAGCATAGAAACAGACGGACAAACATACATGGCTCTATCGACTCAGCTCGTCATGCTGATCAAGAATAGATATACATTACGTGGTCCGAGATGCTATTTTCTATGCGTTACAAACATCTAAATAATTATTTTATACCTTCTGCAAGGGTATACAATACCGATTCATTAGATGTCCCGAGTCAGGATCGAACCCACGACCTCTGCCACAACAGGAAAACAACATTTTTGATCTACAACAACAGCCCGAAAACACAGGAACAGGAAACCGTTGCAACCCGAGCTGTGCGTCCATTTGTAGAGACGGTGGCTACATCGACTCGGCTGTGGACGCTCATCAAGAATATTGTTCTTTAAGGCATCGCAAATGCTTACTTTATATACTCCGCGTTCCTTTGGTACAGGGTATGACAATTAGTTATTTCAATAAAAACATACTCTCAAACATATACATTTAAAATTAAAAACAGAACTAAGAGGTCAAATACGTTACAAGCTCGAATTGCAGGGACAAAAGAGTAATTAATGAATTAAAAATGGAACCACCTTGCGTTTAAACATGTGTACAATTTTACAGTGCTTGATTGCTACGTAATTAATCCATAAGAAAACATACATACATACATTCATGAAATTAGTGGTGGTACACAGAAGAAAAAAAGAGTGGGTGTCTTGAGCTGCCCGAAACCTCTTTACGTAGAGAATTTTGATAGAAAATTTGAATACTGGTGAAAAGAAATTTTATATATTTTTTTTATTTTAGAAAAACTTAGGGCCGATTTCTTATCTTCTAAAATGCTGCTATGCGTCAGATAAACATTGATTTTACACTGTTATTTGTCAGTTCATATGACAGATTGCTGAATGTAGATGATGAGAAAGCGGCCCTTAATCTTGAAATAAAAAAAAGTATAATTAAAAAAAGAAAATTTGACTAGTTTATACTTATTTGAAACTATTTTTTTTGTTTTCTGCAGAGGTCGAACCCAATTTTCAATGTGTTTCTCAATGACACCAAACCAACTGACACAAAAATCATAAGCAATTACTGTTTCTGACAGTGCTTTAAGTTTTTGAGAATTTTGTTTGTTTCTTTTGACGGTTAATTTGAAAAAAAATGTCGTTAAAAAATACTTTGAGGGCTTAAAGATTTTTTGTTAACAGTTAAAGTATAACAGAAAAACTAAAGTGGATGTCAATAAGTGGAATTGTTTTTAGTACTACAATAAACTTGTTCAAACAAAGGATGCATTTCCGATCCAATAAAGTATATATATAATATATTCTTGATCAGCATCGACAGTCGATGTAGCCATTTCGTCCTGTCCGTCTGTCTGTCTGTCGGTAGGACAATCACATCTCTGAGGTAGAAATAGCTAGAAGACACCACATATCTGCCACAGTTTTACAGATATATGATTCGAACACTCTAGAGATTCATATATGGTAATCAGCATTATTTATTAATCCGTCAAAAAGTTGGCGAAGATCGGATGAACAATAGGCAAGTTTTGTCTCAAAAATAAGTATCTGTGATCAACAGAAACACAAAAAAAAATTACCGAAAATATGTGTTTCCCACTGAGCGAGGCAGTTCAACACAAAAAGAAGGCATTCTTTCTTAAGTGTGAGATATTTTATAGTGTTCGAAAATAACAGTGGGTTTTGTAACACCACTGTTGAATTCTACAAGTGAATGGTAACTAGTGAAAAGATATGAATATTGCAAAGCCCCTTGCACTCTGCTGGTACGGTGTAATAAGAGCATAATATAGAGACATCTTATATATTACTGCCACCTCTGAAAAAACAAACACAAACGAAATCACAGAATCATCGTTCTTTGCTAACTCAAAACCCTACACAAGAGAATCTGATGCAAAAGAAACATTTTTCTATTGTAATTCGAACGTTCCTAAACTAGCTTCGCTCTAAAAAGATCCAATTTTAGTTGGCATTTTAATATAATTTCATTATTTTCATTTCAAAGTGATGTAATTTAATATCAATTTGATTCAGTAGTATTGAATTGATATGAAAAATGTTACTTTCATATGTGACATGATCAAAGTGATTTGAAAAGCGTCCTAGTGACTTCACAATTTATCTGTCGTTTTTTGCTCGGTAGTAAAAAATGTAAATAATAATTGACATTCTCTCAAGCTGTTCTCTTGTGTGCTTCTATTTTTTGCATCATTAACGTTTTTTCCTTCTCAACCCTCACGTGTAAAAAACAACAGAAGAGTTGTTACTCAAGTTGCTTTTCACAATTATTTTTTACGGTGCACCCAAAATCTATAAAAATGAATGCCCAACTCAAAATCCTGCCCAGTTGCACTTGGACATCGGTGAAAGTTAGAGCTTTTCGTGGCTTACAAACATGCAATCTTCCCGAGATGCATTTCAGTATTTTGAATATGGAATGAAAGTGGTCGGCTGGTTGCCCACTGCAAGGGGAAAACACTTGTACATGGTGTTAAAAATGTTGATGATATGGGCAATTGTCTGGGTTCCTTGTGGTATGTTCGCCAGCTACATCAAGGACATTGCCAACTATTCGACAGTTGAACTTATTACATCAATGCAAGTTAGCTTCAATGCCATGGGATCTTTGATGAAAGGGACGATACTACTCCCGAATTTATGGCGCTTCCGTCAGGTCAAAGAACTGCTAAATCGTCTGGATAAATACTGCATCAATAGGGCTGAGCACATGCAGGTCAACAAATGTGTTCGAAGGTGCAATTTGATCTATCTCGTATACCAGGTACTCTTCTCTGGCTACATTATGTCTACATTTGTCGCTTCTATATTCAAGGGAGTCCCACCCTGGCGTATCTACAACCCCCTTATCGATTGGCATCAGAGTAACATGCATTTCTATCTGGCCTCTGTCGTGGAGGCTGTGTTTACCCACTTTGCCAGCATGCAGAATCAGTTGACGGACGTTTTTCCTGTACTATGCGGTACCATTATGCGGGTCCACATCAATCTTTTGCAGCAGAGAGTTCAGAAGCTGCGCACCGATCCCAATGAGAGTGAGTTGAAGAGCTATGAGCAGCTGTCAAAGTGCATTGCGAATCATCAGCTCATTACGGAGTGAGTACTTACTCTAAAGTTGAGAGTTTACTATCAATCCTTTCACTATTGCCAGACTTGCTGGTTTAATACGCCCCGTTATATCACGCACCATCTTTCTACAATTTCTACTTATTGGAATATGTTTGGGTTGCTCATTGGTCAATCTGCTGATATTTGCCGATTTTTGGGGCGGAGTTTCCACGGGGGTTTACATAGCTGCCCTAATGATTCAGACATTTCCCTTTTGCTACACCTGCGATCTGATCAAAGACGATTGCGATGCTCTGGTTTTGAGCTTATTCCACTCCAACTGGGCTGGAGCCAGCCGTCGCTACAAATCGGCATTGATCTCTTTTTTACACTGCACTCAGAAACCCATCGAATATTCAGCTGGCTCCATCTTAGCCATTTGTATGGAAACTAATATCAAGGTAGGTAAATAAAAGTATGAAGTATTTTCCAGATTTAAAGTGCATTTCGATTCTTTTTTGAAGATGGCGAAGCTGGCCTTCTCTGTGGTAACTTTTATAAAGCAGTTGAACTTAGGCTAGATCTAAGATGAGATGGAAGTTGAATGAGTTAAGATATCATCTGCAATTGTAAGCAGTATATTTATATATTTAGTACATAATATTTTTAGTTCAATTAAATATTTTTCAATATATTTGTGACTTTAAATTTGATATCGGTAGTGGAAGCACAGGAGTACAGGTGTTCGTATGAATTTTGAGAACGCTTCCATTTAAAACAAAAAAGATTTTCTTACTAAGACTATTTTTCACGCTGTTCTTTTCTATGGCAGCCAGACAATTAAATGCAAACTTGCTGAGCTTGCAAACGTTGCAGTTTTAAGAACTAGTTTTTCGAACGATCGTTCCTATGGTAGCTTTATCATTCGATCCAGCTGGTTGCAACAAGTGTGAAACGGATTAACTATGTGGAAAGCTTCTTGAAGGTAGCTTTCAATTTTGAAAGAAACATCTCGACTCTTAATAATCTCTTTGCAAGGGTATACAAAAACCAGCTAGAAGGTAAGTAATAGTTGGCTGTGCCAAAGTATTTTTACCAGTGCAACATTAAAAACAACACAGTTTTTCCCACCAACATACACTTTTCGACAGATCGATCCTAAGGAAGCCATGAGATATCGTCGCCCAAAATTTGGTAAGCCTCTTTGAAATCATATAAAACCAAAAGATTCAGAGCTTTGGATAAAATTTATTTAATTCAGACCTACTATTCGACCCAGATGTGGGTTTCAGTGAGTGCTGTATTCTTCGAGGCCCCCTGAGTTCAAGTCCCAGTTGAGGTAAATACAAAATAAAATTATGGCATTTAAAAAATAATCACAAGCAAGAAGCGGGGGGAGTGGCAGTGGCGTTGGGGTGTGGGTTTTTCGAGGAGGTGTGAGTTTTGCGATGTGTCTTCCGTGCCACTGCGCCAAGTCTTTCAAGAAGAAAACTACTCTTGAAATTACAACTTTTTTATTTTTGCCACCAAGAAGAACTATTCTAAGAGTCGAGAATATTTATGCTTGTATCAAAGAAGATCTTTTCCGTCAAATCAAGAAGACTAAAGAATTTTCATGCATTAAAATCCGTGCTTGGTTTCAGTATTTTCATCTTGGATCCAAGAATTTTCGTTCTTAACGTACTTTTGACATCAAATCTTCTTGATATCAATCACGATCTTCTTGATTTTTTCTCTGAGTGTAAACATATTTAGTAATCAGGATAACTTGTCGAACCCAGAAAGTTCGAGTTTTGATCAAAAGATTGTTCTCTGCTGCAGCGCAGTAGCAGCGCTGCTTTTAATTGCTTTCAAGTGACTCCACGAAAATCAAAAATCAAATCAAAATTACAAGATTTTGAAAAACACAGTTCCTAATGCCCACAAATAAACTATGCCAAAAAAATGTGGGCCTCAGATATGGGAAACCTCGACTGTTCCGTTTCTTACACTTTTTTCACGATAAATATACACGATAGATATACGAAGCAAAGGTCGACAGTATGTTTTTGAATTTCCGGCACAAATAGTGCGCTCTTTTAAGTAATTTTTTTTTGTGTCTAAAACATCTTTAATATCGGAACGATAAATTTTAGTAGGACGTAAATTTGATTTCAGCTTCAAGGCTTGTATCCAGCACTGCGGAAAATTTCTTCCAGGAATTTGCTAATTATTTTAAGTGTGTGGAACCCAACTAAAACAAACTGTCGTTCAGAGCGTTCTCTGTCTCTCTCTCTAGTCTCTGTCTCCCGCTCTCCAAGCGTTCTTACTGTCATTCGCTGGCAAGCATATATAACATTAATGAATTTAAGAACTTTAAACACAATTACATGTATTCCACCTTCTTCATTAATTTGTGCTGCAACACTTTCTCAAGCACTTTTTACAGAAATGTAGTCAAAATGCTTTTTCTCGGTGGCTCGTCAAAGACATGGTCTTACCTCAACTGCTTATATAAAATCAATCTTCTTCTCACAGTTTTTGCCTCCATCTTGTGACAAATCACTTCCGAAATAATTGTCAGCAATATATTTCTGGCCTGAATAACAGCTGTTTCTCGTTCCACACACGCTTCCGAAACGCCGCTATTGATACGCCGCTATCTATACAAGTTTGGATTTCGTTCGTGTTTCTGGATACACAGCAAACTACAAATTTCTGGCACAGTTTTTTTTATATGAAGTTTGGCAGGAATTTTTAGTTTCCGCTGTGCTGGATACCCGGCTTAAAGCGTCACGCTGGAATGGAACATTTTGTGGTGTTGTTCTATAACGCTTAAAGCCAAGTAATGAATATCCTAGTATCATTTACTTTTTAAGAGTACTGAGTAAGTAGTATCGAGTTCTTTGTATTGAGATCTTTGACTATCGACTATTGATAGTCCAGTAACGAGTACTTTGACTCGAGCTCTAAGGTTTGTATTGAGTACTTGGTATAAAGAACATGGTATCGAGTACTAAGAATAGAGTACAGCGCATCGTGTAGGTAGTATCGAGTTGTTAATATCTGATACTGAGTATGGAGTACTTTGCAAACGAATATCTAGTTTCGAGTAGTTAGTATTGAGGATTAAGTATTGAGTAACGAAAACTAAACATCAACGCAGACGACTACCTATTTCACAGTGCAACTTTGGTTTACTGTTAAGAAGCGATTTAGAAGTGGTTTAGAATGGTTAAGAAGCGATTTAGAAGTGGTTTAGAATTTAGAAGCGATTTAGAAGTGGTTTAGAATGGACCATTGCGAACTTTGCATCACTGTAAAGTATTCAGCCAGAGGCTAGGCACTATGCAAGCAAGAAGCCCGGTGGTGTAGATGGTAATACAGTTGCTAATTCATTTTATTTGTGAAGTCTCTAAAACTTAGTCATGACTTTCTGTAGACTGCGTTTATGTTTTGTGCCAGTTTTATTAACAAAGTTTATATACTAAGAACAGGTGTTGATTTGAACGACGGGATTGTGTTGTCAAAAGGAGTCAACTTGTGTTTTCTTTTATGGGGGTGTCCCGAATAAGCTACTCAAACTTAGCCCAAAACCCAAGTATCGATCGTGTTTCATATGAAACATTCATTTCATTCTTTATTTTCCGGCTAAGTTCAATTTATTTGCAAAAGTTACCACAGAAAAGGCCAGCTTAGCCATCTGAAATAAATAAATTAAATTTCACTCAAGATCGGGAAAGAACTACTTAGTTTTATGGCATACCTTGAGGTTAGTTTCCAAGCAGATGGGAAAAATAGACCCAGCTGAATATTCAATGGGTTTTTGAGAGCACTGCAGGAAACTGATCAAAGCCGACTTGTAGCTACGACTGGCACCCAGCCATTTTGACTGAAACAAGGCCAGAGTCAGGGCCTGGCAGTCCTCTTTGATCAGTTCACAGGTGTAGCAAAACGGAAATGTCTGAATCATCAGGGCAGCTATATACGCCGCAGTGACCACTCCGCTCCAGAGGTCGGTGAAAAGAAGAAGATTGACCAATGAGCAACCCAAACATATTCCAATGAGTAGAAATTGTATAAAAATGGTGAGGGATATGTTGGGTCGTATTAAATCGGCAAGTCTGGCAAAAGTGAATGGATTGAAAATGATCATGCAAATTAAGAGAAAGTACTCACTCCTTAATGAGCTGATGATTCGCAATGCACTTCGACAGCTGCACGTAACTCTCCTCTTCACTCTCACTGGGATCGGTGCGCAGTTTTAAAACTCTCTGCTGCAATAGATTGATGTGGACCCGCATTAAGATACCGCACAGCAAAGGATAGACATCCGTCAACTGATTCTGCAAGCAGGCTGAGTGGATAGCGAGAAACTCTAGGGTAGAAGCAATCCACAAATCCTTGGTACTGTCACGCCAATCGACGAAGGGATTGTAGATACGCCAGGGAGCAACTCCGTTGAGTACAGACGCGACATATGTGACAATGATGTAGCCAGAGAAAAGCATCTGGTAAACAAGATAGATCAAATTGCACTTTCGAACAGAAGTATTAACCTGAACGCGCTCAGTCGTATCGATGCTCAGCTGATCCAGGCGATCTAGCAGTTTTACGACCTGTTGCTGTCGCCACAGATTCAGCAGTAGTATAATCATTTTCGTCATACTTCCCATGGCATTTAAACTAACTTGCAGTGAGGTTATGAAATCACCTGGTGTGTAATTGGCAAATTCCTTGACACAGTTAGCGAACATACCAAATGGCACCCAGATCAATGAAAACAACATCAGCGCTTTTAAAATCGGGTAAAAGCGTTTTCCCCTTGCGGGGGGCAACCAGCCGACAATTCTCATTCCATATTGGAAATTTTGAAATGCATCTCGAGAAGATGGCATGGCTGTTTAACAAGAATATAGCTGTGAATTCGACCAATGTCCGAATGCAACTGTATAGTTTTTTGAGTTGGACATTCATTTATAAATTTTTTTTTGTATACATATTTTAGTGTAAGCGAAGTACACTGAAAAAAATGCTTGGAGTAGGAAACCTGATTAAGAGCTGCTCTGATGTTTCTGTATATTTCGGGAGTTTGTAGTGTGACTATATTTTGAGGATCACAAATTGGATTAAATATAGAGAATTATGAACAAAATTTTCGTCTGTGTAAATTATATAGGTAATCAAAACTGTAAAATTGTACACATGTTTTTTCACAAGCTGATTCCATCTTTTATTCATTAATTACTCTTTCGTCCCTGTTGTTTGAAATTGAGAAGCACTTGACCTTTAAGCATTGTTATATAATTGTCAATGCATTAACTGTGAAGTCACAGACTGAGCGTCATTTTCTGCAACTCTGGTGCTGTTGTACTGAAAAAAATAGATATTTATGTTTACTTAAGGGCTGTGCTACATGTTTCTCTCTTCAAATGTCATTGTGTTTCTCTCCAAAATATGGAAGCTATTGTATTCTATTCTACACTGAACACAAATACTCCATTGATGATCCCTTTAGTGATCTCTAAGGTGAACTCAATGTTGATATAATTAAATGCACAATTGGAAGAACAATAAAGAACAATCTTATGACTTCTCTTCCTCTATTGAACTGCAGTGTTTTTGACTCATTTCTTATAAAAATCATTCAATATTGTGTCTGTCTCTATTTTCTTGTCCTAAGCTAGGCATTTTTGATCCGCATAAGATTCCTACAACCAAAGACTTATGGATATTATAGATGACGCATGTGATGCAAGAAACTATTGTTCCTGGTAGCTGATGGATCTTTAATAGAACTTAACTAGGAGGTCTTAAAATGTGAATTTTGATTCTCGAAATGATCCGCGGTTAAGTAAATGGGAAGAGTTTTTTTCGATATTGATCAATTTTACTTGCTACAGCAGTGTGGCCAGACACTGTCCACGAAACAGGTAACTTTTATACGAAATACTTCAAAAAAAAGGATTGAAATGGATGAAATGCAACCAGCACAGCATATCAAGGGAAAACTGACTCCAAAAATGTTACCTGCAGTAATAAGGAAGTTGCCACTTAATAAGTCGTCGCCACCATGCTTTTGCTCTTTGACAACAATGCATGATTCCTGTTTTCAATCCTAGTCCCAATTGAACGAATCTCATTTGATAATAATTTCACAAGTTGGTATTGTAATTGAATTGAATTTGTTTATTTTTGCAACCTCGTTCTACGGGCGCCACTGTGCGACGACTTCTTATGACAGTGTCTGCAAATCGACAATGCTGTACGCTGCCCCGATGTGGGCACTCGCAGTTACCCCGAGCTACAGCCATGGGAGTGAAGCTGTCTACCACCTGACTGAAGTTCGGTTTGTAGACGTACCTTCCAAAGGCCACTGGACGCAAATTAAGCCGAGGCTCAAGGGACTCCATTGGGAGGTGGTTTGCTACTTCTACCTCACCCATCAACTGAGCAGGCGCTGATGCTTTAAAAGTTGTCTCCATCGACAGCAGTCCTCAATATATTTGGTGTATTGGAGGCGGGCTAGAAGATGCACACCAGGTTCTCTTTGAATGTGAAAGGTTTGGGAAGCAAAGGATAGCAGTCGTGAATATCGCAGGCGAGGAAGCCATCGCAAGTACCTTTTGTACTTTTGCAACCGATGCCCTAATTGAATTGCTCAGACTGGAGCGACTAAGAGGGACACAATGCTGTCGGGTCCTGTGCGAAGCATTGCTCCAGAAAGCGATTAGCAGCATTTGACTTGTATCCTCGTTCATGTGCAAAATAATGTAAGGCAATAATGTTGTCTGTTTTTATACACATGATGCTCTATTTATGCTATTTTTGAATGCAGTATTCTAAACTAGCACAATTACTTTTTACAGAAATTTTTACTAAAAAATAAAACTTTTAATTTTTGATTTAAATATAAATAATGAAGCATAACCATTCGGATTGATTTTTTTTTTTCAGTGTAGTTTTCTTACGTGTTACGTTTCGCATTCAGTTTTCTATATTTTTAGTGAGAAATTTTACACGATGAACTACGTTTTGATTTGAATCCGTTCCGTTTCTACACGTGGCGTGTAGCTATTTTTGTGTTCTCTGTCACCGGGCTTGGCCGAGTTTCTTTCTTGTTATACCCGTTGCTCGTAGAGTAAAAAGGGTATGCTAAAGTCGTTCAAATGTATGTAAAAGGCAGAAGGAAGCATCTCCGATATCATAAAGTATATATATTCTTCATAAGCATCAACAGCCGAGTCGATATAGCCATGTCCGTTTGTCCGTCCGTCCTTCCGTCAACGTCCGTTCAGATTCCGAGCTCAAATTTTTGCAGTATAGTGCATGTGGCCAATATGTACAATCTCACAAATTTTCATAAAGATCGGATAATAAATGGCAGAGTTAAAAAAACGTTGCATACTTATATGAGCCGCATGAGGTTAGTAAACACTAATTGCCTTGAGTAACGGGTATTTCGAAGTCGGGCAGGAGCGACTTTAACTTAAGCTCTCGTTTTTATATTTTTTTTGTCAAGTTTTTAATGGGGAAATAATTTTAAGATTTAGTTTTTGATCAAAAAACTTAAAATATTCAAAACTAAAATTTAAATATAAATTGAATATCCATGGTTATATCACAGATTCATTTTTAAATTATATTTTATTGAAAAAAAAAATCTTTAAGTAGTAATTTTTATTTTAAAAAAACTATAATCGTTTCAATCCCTGCAAAAATATTTCCAAGCAAATGCATCCACAAATAAATATCAAAACTTAAGGGTCAAGTGAGTCACAATTTAAAATTGCAGCAATAAAAAAGTCATTAATGAATAAAAGATGGAACCAACTTGCTGGGAAACATGTGCACAATTTTACTGCATTTGATGACCAAGTAAATTACACAGAAGAAAATATTATATTTATTCTCGAATTGGATGGTGAATTTATGGTCACGTCCTTCTCAAAATATTGCTCAACATCTTTAACCGGAAAGGTGTAACACAGCAGAAGAGCTATTGATTAAGTTTGAAAACCTGCCAGGCATTTTTATCAGTGTACCCTAACCATATAAAATAAATGTCAAGCTAAAAAAACTGCACAGTTGCATTCGGACATTGGCCAAAGTGAATGATATCAGTGTTTTATAGCCATGCAAACTTCTCAGGATGCATTTCAGTATTGTGAGCTTGGCATGAAAGTCGTCGGGTGGTTGCCATCTGCCAGGGGAAAACAATTCTATTTGACACTAAAAACGATAATGTTGTTGACATTGATCTGGGTGCCTTGTGGTATGTCGGTTAGTTATTTCAAGGATATGGCCAACTTGACACCAAATCGCTTTTTAAATTCACTGCAAGTTAATATCAATGGTATGGGATGTGTGGGAAAAGTGGCCGTACTTTTACTGAATGCTTGGCGACTTCATCAGGCCAAAGAGTTGTTAAGTCGTCTGGATGAATACTGCATCGATAGGACTGAGCGCATTCTGGTTGACAAATTTGTTCGAAGATGCAATTCAATCTACCTCTTATACCAGGTACTCTACTCTGGGTATACTCTAAGTACATTTATGTCATCTGTACTTAATGGAATCGTGCCCTGGAGTATTTATAATCCGTTCATCGATTGGCGTGAAAGTACCATAAAATTGTGGCTAGCTGCTACCCTGGAGTTTCTCATTACCCACTTTGCCGCCATGCAGAATCAGTTGACGGACGTCTACCCCCTGCTGTGCGGTACCATTATGCGGGTCCATATCAATCTATTGCAGCAGAGAATTCAAAAACTGCGCACCGAGCCCAGTGAGAGTGAACCGGAGAGCTACGAGCAGCTGTCGAAATGCATTCTGAATCATCAGCTCATTATGGAGTAGGTAGTCATTTAGTTGACTTTAAGAAATCGTTACTAAAGTTTGTAAATAATTATTTCACTCTCGCCAGATACGCCGATTTGATACGACCCATTATATCCGGCATGATCTTTATACAATTTATACTCATTGGAATTTGTTTGGGTTGCGCATTGGTCAATCTACTACTTTTTGCCGACTTCTGGAGCGGAGTGGTCACTGCGGTGTACATAGCTGCCCTGATGATTCAGACATTTCCCTTTTGCTACACCTGTGAACTGATCAAAGAGGACTGTCTGGCCCTGACTCTGGCCATATTTAACTCCAATTGGGTTGGTGCCAGCCGTCGCTATAAGTCGACTTTGATCAGTTTCTTGCTATGCACTCAGAAACCCATAGAATATTCAGCGGGGTCTATTTTTCCCATCTGCTTGGAAACTAACATCAAGGTTAGTCCTTAAAATATGTAGTTATTTCGCAATCGAAAGTGAAATTTATTTATTTATTTAAGATGGCGAAGCTGGCCTTTTCTGTGGTAACTTTTACTAAGAAATTGAACTTGGCCGGAAAATGAAAATACCCAAAATACTAACATCTGCTCTATTCTGTTTGAGTAGCACAAGAACCTGCACCGATTTGCTTCCTCTACTTTTACCATAACCTTTAAATGGGGTGTGTTCAGTCAGACTTAAAGCTAGCTGGGAATGCAGCACATCCGCTGCCTCTGATTGAGAGAGCAAGCAGGCGGCCAACTACAAAGGCAGACGACACAATCGAAATGTTTCAAAATTTGCACAATCAAATGAACAAACAAATAGACAAACATAAAGAATCCACCCGAATCCATACGAAAATTTGTCAGCAGTCAGTCAAAAAATGAGCAGCGGAAATGATGGCATGGATGTGCGGAAATGTAACGCGACAAGGATGAGGCTGGTGGAACTCTCAGCCCTGCTGTGCCTCGAAGAAATTAAAATTGCATTACGGGGCCAGGGCCAGGTGCTCATGTGTTTCTCTCTGCGTGTGTGTGTGCTGTGGCCATAAATATTTCAATATTTGTGCACATTTGAAGCTGCTTAGCCACGCCCTCGAATTCAGCACCGGAAATAGTTTAATTAAAATTTCTATGGCAAAGTCATTAAGAACATTACATTTTGTAGGTGCTTTAGCAGTTTTGCAAGGACAAGAGGATTGGCCTGCTACATTGTTTTCCCATGCAAATTTTGAAACACAACAAAGAAAAGTCACTAACATAAAGGCGCGGCTGGGGATGGGGAAAGATGATGATTATGTTGATGCTGGAAAGCCTTTTAAATGGATTTTTCCCAGTATAAAGAATGTATTTTCAACTATACATAAAAGTGGATGAATGTTTGTTAGTGGGTTTCCTTAAGGACTTCTCAACAACCGCATACAAATTGTTGAAAAACTTGACTTGAAATTGTTAACTTAAATTCAAAAATGATTGTTCATAGTATTATTGAAATCAAACTAAGGCCGGAAAGGTTTTCTCAGGTTTTCTTCATGATCCCCTTTTACCCATTTTCAGTGCAAAAGTTGACAACCCTAAGGGCAAAATATTTAAAAAGAAGAATGTAATTTTGTAAACTTTTGTAAATATGCTTCGCGCAGTTTGTTTTTCCAAATGTTTTGCTGATGTTAGTTGCTCCTTTAACTATTTGTGGTCAATGACAAACTAAGTATATATAGAAGTTGTGCTTTGTTATTCACGAGTGAAGTGATTGCTGATGAGAGTTTTTGCAACAAATGAGGTCAACGCTCACGGACGCACCAATACAAATGCGGGGTAACAAATTTCTGTTGCAAATATTAAAGTAGGATACTTGGGAAAATTGTATAATATGCAGGAAAAATTTAATAAATTGAGGATAGTTATCCCCTTGCAGTTCGTATAATATATCTTCACAAAGGTTTGAAATGAGTATCAATCAATGGGATTATTTGTACCAGGACTGCAAACCGGTTTTAAACCGAACCGCTTCGAACCCGGAATTCCGACTTTTATTTTACCATGAACCGAACCTCTTTAAAATATAAAAATCCCTACCCATAACAGTCTCTGTTTTTAAAGCTCCTCGACTCTGAAGCTTCTTGAATAATTCTCAAAAGCAAGAGTCCAACACAATTTTGGTAATTTTTTTATATTTAAACCACGAAATGGAATTTCACTAAACTGTAAATTGAATATTGAATATTTAATATTGATTATTTCCAATTCCGACCCAAATATCACTCGGTTCCCATACAATTTTTGGAGTTTTTAGGTCGAATGCTGTTGTTAAAGCACATAGAAAACAAAAACTAGTAAGGTTCGAACCAAAACCTTCTCCAAAAACCTCGAAACTTAAATTTCCGAATTTTTAACCATACGTTAAAAATAAATTTTGTTATACTCTGTACCGTAGGTACATAGAGTATTATAAGTTTGTGCAAAAGTATGTAACATCCAGAAGGAAGCATCTCCTACCCTATAAAGTATATATATTCTTGATCAGCATCAACAGCCGAGTCGATATAGCCATATCCGTCTGTCAGTCTGTCTGTCCGTATGAACGCACGGATCTCAGAGATGGTAAGAAATAGATCTTTGACATGTATGTCCCATATGCTTCTTATGTCTGCAGGCAGATAAAGTATATTTTCATTTTTGACCATGCCCCCTTCCGCCCCCGCAATTTACAAAACACGTCATATCTCGCTCAGTTTTAAAGATAGATGGGGTCGTTGCTTCTAGACATATTTGGTAATCAGGATCGGATGAACAGTTTTCGAGTTATGATCAAAAGTCTGTTCGCTGCAGCAGCGCAGTAGCAATGCTGCTTTCAGCTGCTACTGCAGCATCAAAATTTATGCTGAGCGTATAATTTCCTTGGTACAGAGTATGTTATAGTAGGGCTTGACCGACTTTCTTTTGTGTTTTATAAACTAAAGTGAATATCTTGGCATATCCATGGTACCCCACAGACGAAGAGTTAAAAAACCTATTATTTACTTAGAATTTTCTTAGATTAAAGTTTTAGAGAAAATGTTATGAATAAATATAAAAAAAATTTAACTTTTTTATAGGTTTGATCCATATTTCCTACAATCCAGATGATATCGCAAAGTGCAAATGTAGTGAAATAATGATTTGGTGCGATTTTTTATCATCGTCTGATTTTTGAAAAAAAAAAAATATTTTTTAGAAAATTTATTTGAGTGCAGTGCCAGAAAATACATTTGTAATCTTTTTTGGTTAGAAAGTTTTATTTTTTTTTAGCATGTTTAATTATTTTTTATGCTTCTTTTTCCCCTGCACTACATTTATGCCCCTTAAAAAGTGGCAAAATAGTCGACAGATTAAAATATCTTTGAATATATGTATGTAAATTATTATAAAAATTAATAAATAAAATCTAAAAATCTGAAAACATTTTCTAAAATCAAAATAACATCAAACTTTTTTACTCTTGAAGCCAAGATTATCTATTCTTCTATTATTTATGCTTGACATCAAGCAGACTAAATTTAACAAATCCATCCATGATTTCAAAATTTGTTTGCTTTTGTCCAAGCATTTTCTGTCTTTGTCTTTGTCGAAAATGTTTGACATCAGGCGCGATCTGCTTAAGTTTTTCTCTGCATTAACCACTAACATTTTGTACTCTTTGTGTGAATGTAATGGGTTTGCCTTTAGAATAAAGGAATTTTCATTTTAACGAATGATATATAACAAACTTGAAGAATGTTGAAATTGATTTAACGAAATGTAAAGTCAACTCGATGAGAACTGTAATATATTTAAGGTCCCGAGCCGTGCTCAGCTTTTTGAATGGTCTACATAAAACATGCAAATTTTTCGAAATCGCCCCAAAAATGATGAAGGCGAAAACAACAAAAGCATAAAAATTAAATGCAAATCGCCAAATGTTCGATGTAAGACAAATACGGGTACACAATGTAAAAAAAAAGCACACAACAAAAAGCAGCAGCCAGATTAAAATTAAAACAATCATGACAATCAGAGACCGCAAATGTCAAATTAAATTATCAATAAATTTGCACAGCCAGGGGAAATGGACAGAGCAGAGCAATATCAAGTATACGAACCGCAACCCACCCACCATCGACCAGCCCCAGCTCCAGCCCTGGCAGCGTTTCGAGCACATAATGAAATCATTTACAAAATGAAAACAACAGCAGCCGAGGGTGGATCTCCGTTTGGTTCCATTGTCCACTTCACGTCCATCGTGTCTTCGTTCAAGTGCAAAATACAGAGAAACTTTGCACGCCATTGAGTTGACGGCAGCGGGAAAAAGGCACACTTGCAAATCATAAAACAACAGACGCGAGGAAAATGTTTTTTAAATCTTCATAAATATTCATTATGAGAGCTAGGCGCCTGGCAAATAGTTTGGGGCATTGGGCATTGGCTTGGACACTGGCCATGCTTTGAGTGGGCGGCGGTAAACTTAATTTTGCAGATGGCACAGGCCGGCCAAACAAAAATAACAGTAAAGTGGCTTGAAGAAATATGTAAGTAGGTAGAAGCGAAAGCAAAACAATGGAGGCGATTTCTTTATTCGGGAATGGGGCACAACGGCCTTGAAGCGTGAAGCTGCCTGAAGAGCCTGAAACTGGAACCAGACAATCGTTGATGGTGAAGTGCAAGAAGATATTAGGGATTATGTTCATGTTAATTGGAATGCGGATGAGAATGTGTTTCGAGAGGGTGCATAGATATTTGGGCCAGGGCTTATACATTTTAGCCAGAAGCTTGTACTGCCCAATACAACGGATGCCTGCTTCAAGTGTCACCAGTCGGACCTTAGAGCACTTAGAACTGGTAAAAATAAATTCGGCTTTGTGAAACAATTTTAAAAAAATTAAAGCTGTATCTATATTTGGAGTGTGATAGCTGGGTCTTTTCAAGCCATGATTGACCTCTCTGAACTCTAGGAATTAGTTCGGGTTCAGTTTTTAGAGCGATTCCTCTATGATGAAAATATTCTCGTCTGTGGTTTGTTTTTGTGAGCAGGTGACAGTTGTGTCTGTTGCGCCACATGCTGTGCTTGCTGATTTTCATCTTGCGAGACATGATTTTCTGTTTGCGCAGTGGATTTCGACGAATACAATCTTTCACGGCCTTGATGGCGGATGGTAGTATATTCCTTGGTCTTTTATTCCATCAGTATTCTCAAATAATTTCACGGTACGATACACGAAGTTCCGTGTGATTACCAGTGGACGCAACATTCGAAAGATTTTACCTTTCCCGTAGGAGCATTTATGCATTAATGAAATACGAGCCCCATTTCATGACTACAAGAAACTGACGTCAAAACTTTTGACCTTCAAGGACATTGCAAACATTTTTGCGTTGCCTAAAACTGAGTTCTCGATGTAGCTTTATTGAAGCTATTAAGGTATAATCAAGCGTTGACTTAAACCCGGCTAATCCATCACTCTGTGCTGTAATAAGCCACTTTAATTGAATGAACCAATGCACTTGAATAGTGCAAAGAGAATTTTGATCGAGTGGACTTACGCAAAAAAACTGAAAGCCTGCCATTTTCGCCATTAAGAGAGAATTTCCCCAGTTCATATTTAACGAAGTTGTATGCAAGCAGCCTGAAAATGCTTAACCGTTAAAAGCTGTGGAAGCTTCAATGCGACGACTAAGACTGTGGGTTAATATTTGATTAGTTGAGTTCAATTTCGTTTACTAAGTCCTTATCTAACATCCAAATCAGGCAAAATGTGCCAGACAATTTAAGTACAAGAGCCGTTTGTTAGTTAATCTACTAATATTTCGGGGGAAAAAGCTCAGACATGCAGGGTATGACATGCAAATAACTTGCGGACAGATATGTACAAATTTGCCCATTTTGTTTGCCTCAAGTAGAAACATCAAATTGTGACAAATTTTAGCCAAATGGGCTTCGGTTACATTTGTGCTCCAGCAGTTTGACACAAATATTTAAGCGGTTGCAATATAACTAAAATAATAAATACACATTTATTTCCCAATCTATTAAGGCCAAGGTTCTTTTGGCAAAAGTTCCTAGAAGACTGCGAACTATGGCAAATGCATAACAAATATCGTTTCCCATCAAAACGAATGTGGCAGCGATCGCACGCTTTGACGTTCAAGCAAAACAGCCCACTTGATTTCTCAATTAAGCAAATTGGACAAAGAAATATGTAATAAAATGTGCAGCAAATAATAACGGAGGAATATTATTTTGCATTAATATTTCAATAGCAAATTTTTGCTGATGTCAAAACACCAATCTTGTTTTAAGCGAACAATTACTGTTCAGGGTTTACTTTGTTTGCATTTCACAAATTTACCAACCTTTACCCAGACAAAAAATAGAGAATTTTATACTTGGATCAAGAATTTTCAGAATTCCAATAAGTCCAAAAATTATTGAACTATTCAAGAATGTTCAGAATTTCGATAAGACAGGCAAATCATGATTCAAGTAAGAAGTTTTGAACCTGATTTTCTTTAAACAAAAGCTTTAATACTTGGACCAAGTACAAGGCATTCCTTAATCAAGTAGAAACTTTCTTGAACCATTGCAGAACATACTCAAATCTAAGATTGTCACAACCGAGAATGTGTTCTCCTGTATGAAGAGCTCATCAAACGCTTTACAGATCGCAATCATTTTTTCGACTTTGTTTAAATTTAATGAATTGTTATGCAATGTTTGTCCCTGTCAATTGTCCTACTGCCGTCTCTCCATGTCATCAATAGTTATCTTAATTACTAAATATGCCTAGAAGGAACGAACCATCTATCTTTAAAACTGTGGATGAAAACTTATTAGACTCTATGTACCTACGGTACAGAGTATAAGACCGCATTTTTGGTTCAAGTAGAGTTTAAGTATCGTCATGTTACCAACGCATATTCACAATTGCAATTGATGCGATTTCTTCGAAATTCACGGGCATTTCTTTTCCCAACATTTAAATAATTTATCAAGCTGGTGACAATTGGAACTTAAAATGCGGGAAATTCAACAAGTCCCTGTCCGCGAAAGTAAATAAACGGGGAAATTAAAGGCCAGCCCAGTATTTTCTCTTTGGTTTCGTTAGGTTTCTTTCAGAAATGCCCTTAACCAGGGGGATGTTTTCTCTTAATCGGCATCCATCCGATGCGTGCCGAAGCGGGGGTCAATCCCTAAGGCCAAAAAGAGCAACAAAAACCGAAGGGCTGGGACTAGCGTACTATAAATTGCGTTCGGCTGGCCACCCTCCCCCGCCCACGTTCGGCAAGTGGCGTTTCGTGTGCTGAGGACTCGTGCAAACTGTTGAATCAACGAGTGGTTGTCGATGTTGGTCGACATCTTCGTGACGCGTATCGCGCAGTCTTCATCCAAACGCGTAACCAGGCGGTTGTGTTCTCTGTGTGTTTAGACGACTTTTTAAAAAGGAATCACTCAAATATCCTTCAAATCCCTTGATTTGATTAAAACGTGGGATTCGCTGAGATCTGGGACTAACTCTGTAAAAAGTTGCAAAGTTAAAAGTGAAAGTTGATTTCGGGATTCTTTCGCGTGACCGAATTTCTGTCCCAACTTCTGCTCCTGCCACAGAGAGAGCCATCTCGCTCTCTCCTTTCTCACTCTCCAACTGCGGCCAGTTTGTGACATAGAAAACCGTGAAAATTGTCTGAGGAAGTTAACGCCTGGCACCGGCCCAGCAAGCAGAAACGCGCAATTTTAATTAATTCACAGTGAAGCTTCACAAACCCAAGGTAAACAGTCCACATCAGAAGTTAAATATTGAAATATTTGTGTGTGCCAGAAAATTGTGGGCTGCATTTTAAATTGGAACACTTCAGTTGGCCATTTGTCGTGTTTACTGGCCCGCATGTGCGTGTGAGAGCCATCGTTTTGCGTGCGTGTTTGTCCATAGAAAGGAAGCAGTGAGTGTGGCTGGGTCTCGAGCCTTAAGTCAACATTTAGTGCGTGTGCCAAAACAGAACCGATTATTGAAAACAGAAGTGGCCAGCAATCCATTGAACTCCATATCAGCAGAAAGTGGGCGATATAGTGGGTAAGTAGCCATCTGTCACCTGTTGCAAGACTGCTGCCGCCGCCGCCGCTGCTGCTGTCGCATATTAAATGCATGGGTTGCATTCAGTCAGCTGCATAATTAATAATAAAAAATAAAGCCATCCGACTCAAACAATCACTTCACATTTATATTTTTCACAAATTGTTTTTATGCTGAACGATTAATTAAAAATCTGTGTGATGCGCATTTCCCCCGTCAGTTGCAAAAAGCAGCTTTTCCTGCAAATTGCAAATGAATCGAACATGGTGTAAAATATTTATAACAAATATGAATAGCAGAAAAAAAAACAAATGAACGAAACAAGAAATCTGATTGCATTCGCATAAATCTATACAAATAACCGAGTCAATTCAATGTGACAATTATTTTTTGATTTTGCGCCATCAAACCGAGATTGACTGGCTATGCCAAATCGCATTGTGATTAATTAAATTTATTCATTTTCAAGTAGAATCGACACAGAACTTGGCTAAATTGTTTACTAATAACTCGGCGCTCCAACATTTGGTGCAATCATTTTAGAAACAATAGCCATAATTAATTTGATTTGGACTGTAATGGCATGATTGATTGGATATGAAAGTGGAATAGAAAAGTTAATTTAATGAGAATTTTGTTGGCTGATTTGTTAGAATATGATACAATGGGGAGGGGGTACTAAGCAACTTATGCAAACCGTAACCCAATTTGCTATTTCTGCTTTATTACATTGATGGGCAGAGTGCTGGTCGAATGGTCAGCTGCTTCATGACTCTTCAGGTCTTTAAGTAGCAGTCCTTGCCCATATTCTGCAACTTCATAGAGTCCATTCCAAAGCAGCAGAAAAGCAAAGACCAATCTTAATGATATTTTCATTACTATTTCTACTATTTCAAAATTAACCTACTGAACCTAAATTGCTAAAAAGAACAACTTTGGCCACGTCAGATCAAATATCGTTAGGTAAATTTACTGATTTAATTGTAACTTATTACAAAAACAATATGCTCATAAATTTTAAGCTAAATTTACTGTGAAAACAGTTGTTAATTGCCACAGCTAAAAACTCTCAATTTCATGGGTAAATTAAACTTTTATCACAATTACCAAACAACAATAAAACACATGCATACAAAAATTGGAAAAAAAAAATTACCATCAGTGTTGTTAATTCTATCCATCAGTTGTTTTTTGTGTGTAGAAAATGTGTCAGATATTAATATGTCTATAAATTTTGTTAGACCGAACCAAGATATTAGTTTCAAAGCAGGTTCAGTTTCAGCTTCAGGAATTCTTGGTTCTATAGCTAAGTTGGTTGACAACATACTCAGGGGAATTACAAATTATCAGAAGAGTGGTGTTCGAGAACAGGATATTTTAGTACATTTTGTTGAAATATTGAAATAATTATTTGACATAAGAAATACAAAAAAAAAAACACCTCATATATAGATACAGTTGTTTGTTACATTTATTTAACACTCATAGACTGTTATTGATGACGACTCACCCTGTATGAACAAATACAATCCTTAAGAGATTTTTTCACTTTTAAGATGAATCGAACTACTTTCAAAGTACTGAACCGGTCTGCACTTGTGAGCTTAAGGGACGATTTCGCATCTTCTAGAAGTTGTTGCTTTATTTGACAGATGTTGTTGATATGTGGAAGATGTGAATTTGGGTTCTAGACTAATAAGAGAAATAGTTGTCGTGCAACCTAGAGCCAAGAGAACCTACAGCGTTACATACAAAAACCCTGAGCCGAACAAAAATCCTTAAGAGAAACTGGTGACTCTTATGATAACTCTATACAAATGACTAGCCTACTACAGTGATTTTGCTTAACATATTTTTGGGCTATACAGCGTACACATTTCAATAATATAGAGAAATGGTATATCATTGCTTTAAAGTTTTGTGAAGAAGACTAATGAGATTATAGAGAGTACATATGTATATGCCCTCCACAAAACAAGTCTTAACAGGGTCAACTTACTCAAATTAATATCAATTTAGACGTGATACGACAGTGTTCGGCACATTGAAATCATCTAAAATCACCAACTGCCCGTTAATATTATATACTGAAACAAAATGTTTATGTGTTGCCTTGTGTAATTATTATACTCTGTACTATAGGTACACACAGAATTAGCATCTCCGACCCCATAAAGCTTATATATTCTTGATCAGCATCAACAGCCGATTCGATATAGCCATGCCCATCTGTCTGTATGATCGCACAGATCTCAGAGATGGTAAGAGATAGAGGTTTGATTTTGTATGGGACAAAAACTTGCTATACTTGCATGCAAATCAAGATTACTTTCAACTTTGGACACGCCCTTCCCCGCCCCCGAAACTTTGAAAGAACGTTATATCTCCCACAGCTTTAAAGATGGATGGGTCGTACTTTCTAGACATGCTCGTATTAACTTATCAACATTATTTATCGATCCTCCAAAGGAATGAAAAGACTGTCAGCTGCTACTGCAGCATCAAAATTTATCCTGTATACGTTCAGTATAAATTTAGTTGGTACAGTGTATGTTATAGTACGGCTTCACCCTCTTTCTTTCTTGTTTCTTTTTAACCGCTTACTCGACATACTTTTGCACAAACTGAATATACACTGTGTTTCTTTGGTAAAGAAGAAGGGCGTAAGCTAAGAGAGGAGAAATGGTTCCGGGATGGAGAAGAGCTGGAAGTGGTGTGAGTTACAAACGTCATCTGTAACCAAATGCTCAAAGACTCCAAGATTGCGATAAATAGTACATGGAAACAACAATTCAAAATGTTCCTGGCCACAGCCAGAGCAATAATGTCCTATGCAGCGCAGGTGTGGGGATACGCCAGTTACGAAGATGTAGAGATGCTTCTCTACTTTTTCGTGAAAAAACTATTCTTCCTGCCACGGAACACGCCAAACTATGCGATACATCTCGAGACAGGCCTGCCAACTCTCTTCATGTATACACTACAGTTACAGTTTGACTACCTCGTAAAGGTGATGAAAATGCCCCATTCAAGACTGCCCCGAATTGCGGCAACGTATCTGCTGGAGTCCAAAACGCAATTTTTCGCTGATTGGGTGCAACTGGCAACACAGCAGGGCGTTGAGCACAACTTGAACGCAGTGGAGACGTGGGGCCCCCTTCATCGCAACCTTATGCAAAAGCTGTATCAACACGAACGAGATCGCTCTGAGTCCCATGCACGTCAAAGCCAGTCTAGATGTACATACAGGGTATTGGAATATAATTTAAATGAAACAAAATATTTCAATGACCAGTTTGACACTGAACTCCTCCACGGAACTCCTCTACCTAAACTACACTTCTTGCAGCGCAAGAGCTTCTGACCAATGCGAGCTGTGCAACCTGCCCGAGAGGGAAGATGTTGCTCATTTTGTCGCTCGGTGCCCAATCTTAGCAGAATTGAGGCGGCTTCATTGTGGTAGGCATCCTCTGGAGATAGGGGAATTTCACTCGCTCCTAAATGGGCCAAACTGGAGATCCCTTGCAGTATTTATGCGGGAATGTTTGCGGTACCGTCAGGATATCCTACTTGACTACGGACATCTGTAGTCTGTAATCACTGAGATTTGCGGGACAGTGTGGTCCTCTGCCTCGGGAAGACCGGGGAAGCTGTGTGTAGTACTCTAAGGCAGAGAACAGCTGAGCCGAGTAATTTGAGAGTGAAACACTGGAGAACATCAGGCAAACGGCTCCCAAGCCAATCCTTTATTATCTATTATTTCAATTAATTTTTTTCAATTTCGTTTATGTTTTACTTATAGAATAATTATAGAAGATTTAAGCATGAAAAAAAAAAAAAATAAAGATTACTACTACTACTATATTCTAACCCGGTCATTTAATTGCGATGGAACTTTGGAAAATGGCTGACCGCTTGCCCGCGTAGGTTTTTAAGTTGAAAATAATGGTCCAAAAACCGCGAAATTTGGTAAATTAAACCGTTCATCCGATAGCGATGAATCTTAAGAAGGTTTCTAGTGGGCGGCAAATGGTCAAAAGTTTTCTTCTGTCTAAACTACTGGGTCAATCTCCAGAAAGTTATTGCAATATGTACATGTCGATTAGAAAGGAATCAAAGGCTATGTCTCAAATCTGTGAACCAGTTCGAATGCTGTTAACTAAGGTTCAAAAGTGGCTCAAAGTCATATCTCAGAAGTCATTATAACTACGAACTTTATACTAGGTTTATAGGTTCGCTATAAGCAATTTGATAATTTACTGGTTCAGAATGGGAAAGAAAATTAGAGCAAAAATTGGTCTGTTTATTGGTAATATTCGGTAGATGTTTTACTGGCTCAGAAGTTATTTAAGCTAAGTTATTCCAGCGACCCCGGAATCCGAGTTTCGTCATGATAAAAAAAAGCAATTCCAAAGTGTTTCTATTTATATAAAGTGAGGTAGCAAAATTAAAATTCTGAGGTGCTGGAAACTAACCAAAAGTCTTCAAATTTGGTGTGTGAAGCCTATGAAGATGTCCATTTAGCAGGCTCCGAACCAGTCGGTTAAACCACTTCACCACCACTTTCGAGCCATCCCTTTAGATTGTATTTTATTAAGTGGCATATATATAACCCGAAAAGTGGTAATTTTGGTCTGGCCCATTGATTAATTTAGTACAGAAAGTGTTGCATTTAAGTCGCTGAAATATTCATAAATGTGACAATGTGTCACACTTAAAGTGGTTGGAGTTAATTTCCATTTAAATACTGCGGCCAGCCGCTCTTAAAACGAGGGACACACACACACACACACATAAATAAAGAAACCATTGCCTACCCACAGGCGTGGCGTGGACGAATAAAAGTTGTTATATTTTCGAATACACACAGACATAATGGTTAAATAATTGAAGAAGCTCAAAGCCACAGCCATCGTCGGCCATTATATTTATTGAGAAATGTCAACGGCTGCACTTGCTCCACTTTAGGCCTTTAACATTTTTCTCCATCATTTCAAGTTGCCAAAATACACCGAATGGCATGTCCATTGTGAGAAATTGTTTTAAAGCATTTATCCAAATATATTGCTAATTAATCATGACCCATTGGGATGCTTTTGGAAATATGAATGGCTTCAATTGGCAAGCTAATAACGAACTCAAAGAACAATGCGTATGTTGTTTGCCCATTGCAGTCAAGATACACACGCACACACACACACACCCAAATTGAAACTCACATTAATTCAATTGCCTGTTGAACTACATTCCCGTTTTAATTTCATTGCCCTGGGTTATGATCTGCATTATTTAGCAAATTATTAGCACAGCAATAGCAGCCAGCCAGCTAGCCATTCTTCCAATGTTAACCCCTTGCTTGGCACTTGGATTCCTAGAGCTACGTTCCAACGACTATTGACTAATTAAACTGCATAATAAGCAACTGCTGTTTCATTTCTGATTACTCATTGTAAAAATTGTGCAAAAACAAAACGACGAGGTGGATTTCTGGTATACTCCAAATGACCCAATAAATTTGCGCTCATTATGACGCCCGGCCACGCTCCTTGCGGTCCGCTTCGTTTCGTTTCCTTCTTTGTTTGCGGCCAGCTGAAATAGCACTGTGGAAAGTAAGGAAAACAAATGTGAGAGAGTGAAAATAAAAATGAGCCACAACCAAACAGCAAACGGCAGGTAATTGCTCCAAGCGGCATGGGACGAGGAGGAAGCATTTATGAGTAGCCTGGCGCATAATGAGCGTGAAAATAGTGCAAATATGAAAACGTCTTGCTGAAATATTTTCTTCATTTTGCTGATGGCAAAATTTTCCAATTTTTTTTTCTGTTCGGTGTTTGCTTGGCATTCTCATTTTGTACCAATATGAAGGCTAAGAAGCATTGCTGGGTAATTCCAATAGCTGTGATAAAGTTTTATGAAATTTTGGTTCATTTTTATCAATTTGTGGAAGAAGAAGTTTGCATAAGGCGTTGGCGTTTAAAGATTCTCTTCTATTAAAGATTCTCCCAGTATTTCGCTATTAAGTTAAGCCGTTGAGTTTCAGAAAGTTAGTTGCAACTTTAATGATGAAGCAGAATTCATGAGTGTTTCCAAGTAGCTATGAAATGCATCTCAAGTTAAAGAATCGCACTTGTTTCTCTTATCAACTCAGAAACTTCATCTAGAAGTTTGCTTCTTAGTGTAAGTCCAGATTTAAAATAATTAAGCGTAGTCGGTTATTTCACTTCTCACATTCAAAAACAAAGATTATGATGTTTATTATACCTAAGGTATTGTAGAATGAGAGTATATATATATGTATATAATATATATATATAGTCAAGTATATCTGTTAGTCCAGATTTTCCTCTTCACGAAATATGTAAGGAATATAACGTTATATTTAAGAACCCTTTTCGTTTTACTTATGGCTTGTCTTAATTACAAGATAGTCCCAATAAGCCCTTGAATCAAGAATTTACACTTCTTAAAATGGTAAAACAATAACTTCATCAGTTAATCCCAATAAAGCTTTGAATCTTAAATATATAATATTTGAAACAGTAGAAAATTTTATTTTTCCCATTCGGCAAAGGGTCTGTGTGTTTTGAATCAAATAATGTGGCAAAAGCCATGTATTAATCAAAGGCCAGAAGTCAGTAAAACCTTTAAAAAATTATCCCAAAAGTAAAGTGTGAGAACCGGTTGAGAATTTCAGTAACTGATTCGTTTTAAACTTATTCTCAGTTTCCATTGCATACTTTTTAGGCTTTCTTTGTCCAAAAGTGCTCAAAATTGACACTTTTATTTGTCTTCAGTTCACAAATACATCACTCTTGAATGTTACATGCCACAAATTTTGATTAAACAGAGCTAAAATGTGTTTTTTTTTTGCTGTTATTTAGAATTCCTTATGACTAATATTATAAGAAGGGTTTATAAATTACTTCATGAATTAAGGATTATTGTATTTGCGAGCTCGTGTATTGCCCAGTTCAAGTAATGACCCTTCTTCGGGTCCTTTCCAATAATCAAGACCCATAAACTTTGGTCGATTGTGAAGATATTAGATAGTGCCTGAAAATTGCTTAAAATTGTACTTGTATATCGATTTTAGTCCAAGAAATTTTCTACTTGAATCAAGAATTCGATTCCTAGATTGTACGCAAAGATGAATAACTTCAGTTTCGTGAGGGTTCGACATTTCAGACGTGTATTTAGTTACACGTGACACGTGTATACGAACGTGGTTCGTGTTTCATTTCGAACGTAAATGTACACGTGAATTACTGTTCGTGTCATCCTTACCGACTAGCATCTGAGCCATTCTAATCTATTCAGAAACGTATCAGTAAATTTCCTTTACCTGCTGTACGCACTGCCTACCTAAGGAGTGTGAGGAGGGGAAGAGAGGTCCTTAACTCGTCCGTATCTCTCCTTGTGTTCATGAATATCGTGGCGAAGGGGCGAAGTTGTAACGAAAAGGAAACAATCACGTGTTACACGTGATTCACGTTTGCACTGGAAACACGGATATATGTGTATTCGGATACACGTGTAGTTCATAAACACGTACCTACGTGTATTCGTACTTCACGTGAAACATCAAGCCCTAGTTTGTTCGTCAATTGCATTTCGATTGTTCTTCAAGCACTTACGCCCTTACAATATGCTTTACATTTTCGGATTTTTTGTAAGCTCCTTTACACAAATAACGAGTATGAAAGCGGTCAAGCACGACTAGCATATACTCAGGACCAGCGAAAAAGTAACATATAAATAATTGACTTCACAGACCCAAATGGACAAGCTGAGCTTCTCTCAATCTCTTGTCCTATGTGCTTCTAGTTGTGCGAAACAAGATAAAGGGACCTACAACGGCAAAGTTTACGAAACTTTTTTATAGCTGATTGTCTTACAGCTGTCGCCAACAGCTGGTCAAGGTGATCGGGGTGAAAGAAAATTGTTTTCAATTAGCTGTCAATAGGCACGGACTACCCGATGTACCATACCCGGAAACAAAAGTGCCTTGTTACACATTTTGAGCAATTAAAAGCAGCGCTACTACTGCAGTGCAGCAGCAAACATTCTTTTGCTCATAACTTGACTATTGTTTATCCGATCTGTATCAATCCGTTCTCGGATATTGAAAGATTCTAAGCATAATCTTTCTACAAATGTCCAGAACCTTCTATCTGCAAAAATGTGGGATATATGATATTTTTTCGAAGTTGAAAGGGCGCGAAGTGGGCGTGGCAATATTAAAAATAAACTTGATCTGCTTGTGAACACGGCGAACCTCTATATCTTACCACCTCTGAGATTTGTGAGTTCATACGGACAGGCGAACGTGACTTTATCGACTAGGCTGTTGATGCTAATCAGGAATATATATGTATATATACTTGAAAAGGGCAGAAATTATGCGGAAAAATTCATTTGGTGTAAAGCATATAAACCGCAGGGTACACATACATTATGTTGTGTTATTCAATTATAAAATAATAACCGGGTGTTTTTTTAAAAAGTTTTCTACATTTCAATTAAGTTTTTTTTTTTGTTATTTGCTTATTTGTATACATTTTCAAAAACAACTTTAATTTAAATACAGGAATAAATAAAATGTTTTTAAAATTCCTGTTCGAGCTACTGCAAAAGAGAGCGAGAGCGAGAGAGATGGAAAGGAAAAAAGTATAAATGGACAATGCAAATAAATCAACACGTGATGTGAAAGGAAAATATTTACACACACTTACCCACTCGCTAACACCGAGGCGGTCATTAGTCGGGCTATATGTTTGTATGTATGTATATGTGCCCCACCCCCCTTTGTGCCGCCTTCCCCGGGCTAATGAGCAGCACAGAATTTTATAACAACGGCTTACAATTTAAGCTAATTACGAAGTGCACGTGAGGCTATGATTTAGCGTTTAGCAGTGCAATTAAAGCGGCTACTCAAGCAGCGAGATGTGGTGGAGGGCTAGTGGGGGAGGGACTTACTAGCTTATCATATCAAGAGCAGCACGCAAAGCCAAAGGCGGCGAAAGGCGACAATAAAACACATAAGCAGTAGGCCGAAAGCGAAGGCTTATGCGTGCAAGGTTGGCCCTTTGGAGGGCTGTCCCTTGAAATGTACCCGAAGTGCAACAATTAAATTTAATTACCAGTGTCATAAATATGCCAAGGCAGACAGCAAAATAATCAAATAACATGCAGCATGGCCCCGTTCCCCGTCCGGCGCAACCACACGGCCCAATGCCGAATGCCGAATACCAACCAAAAAGCCAGTCGACCAACGTGTAAATTACCACTGCACAAATTAATTATTCAAATGTGCACACTTGAATGACTAAACACAGAGGGACACCCAGATACACAGCGAAATGCCGGGGATGAGAAGGGGAAAGGCATTTGCCGGATATGCAACTGCAGCTGCATCCAGTACGATTTCGCCTAATTAGGCATAATTAAACGCCTGTGCGGAGAATTCGGTTAGACGCTTCATGGCTAACCAAAATTGAAGCATAATTTTGAGCGCCAACAGCAAAATATGTGAACTCAAAGCGATGCAAAAACAACCAAAGGCACCAACGATTCGCTGTAATCTAATCAATTGTGCCAATTGTCAGTCGCTGTAATTAAAACTGCAAGCGGAACCAATTTAGGCAGGTGATTTAAGCAATCGAGCACCAGGGCTGAAAATTCACAATTGCTTGCAGTTTTGAAATCGAAAGCGACCTTGTCAGCTAGGTACACCAGATTACAAACCGGAATCATTAAACCTAGGAATGTTGAAGATATGCTTACACAGGCATTCAATTAGTTTTGTTGGGCATTTGGATCTGGAAGATTTCTATATTTTGTTTCCAGCAGTGGTGCCCGCCAACTATACGCATCGGCCGCAATTGTTATTAAAATGCGTAAAGAAACTTTGTTAGGTCTCTCCTCCTTCTCTCTCGTATGCCTTTTTTTTAGAATTTAACACAAATTATTTAGCGTTTGTACATATAATGGGTGATTTTTTAGCTATTATCTTTTTGACCACACTGGCTGAAACAGCTCACGCACGTTTCGTGTTTTGTTTCACTGTCAAACATCTTCAGTTTGGTCAATAATTTAACCATGAATCGTCTTGCAAACGAACAACGCTTGCAAATTATTGAGTTTTATTATCAAATTGCGAACTGAAGAAAATATCGCAGCTGTATCGGCCAGTGTTTTGCCCAAAATGCAAGAGCTTGACTTGCATGACAGTTGGTTTCAACAAGACGGTGCAGATAATGAAATTATCTTCAAACATTAAATTATATGGACCGTACCATCGATTCAAACAAAGATTTCATGCATTTTTCTGAATTTTTTGGGGTTTTTTTTTGAAAAACTTTCCTTTAGCTCTTAAAAAATCCCCCTTTATATACATATCATTTGTCGTTGTGCGTCGAATGATTGAGCTTGCATCAGACAGCCGGTTTTTTCTTTTGTTGCTTCAGATTTTCAATAGCTCAATCCTTTCGTCTTACAAATATTATATGCTGAGATCTTTCAAATGACTTTGAATGTTGGTTGCCATTCTTTGCGAGAACAACACTTTTACTTGAACTAACTAAAACTATAACAAGCCCTTCTGCGGATCGCGAGGCAAAAAGCTATAGCTATGCCCACAGTAGAGGGCATTTGTAGGAAAAACTGGGCGTTTTGGTTTTGTATGATTTTACACTCTCATCAGGTACTATGTACCTATAAATCATACCTCTTCAATAAAGTTCTGAGTACTGAATACTATTTTTACAAAGCCCAAAAAAAAAAAATGAACATTTTGTATTTTGACCATTGAAGCACGTAAGTTAGGTATGAAACATTCTAAATAAGAAAAACGACTGCTCCAATTATTGAAGTGAGAACAAATGCCTTTGAATTCAGAATTTTTTTAAGTACAAAGTAGACTCACAATGCAAGCTCCTAAAAGCGCTGGTGTGTTCTTGAAATTCCCAATTGGTTAAAGTACTTTTCTTATAAAGTGATGGTGGGTTAAGCTAATATCCTATCTCAAAACAAAAGATGATGTTATTTCAACTATTGAATAAAAATATCTTTCGAATAGTCTTCTGTACTGCACTGGTCTGTTGTGCTCAATTTTTGTTTCAAAAAGGTAAAAAAATAGTCATTAGAATTTATTAGACTCTCATAAAGTACCACTTAAAACTATAACATTCTTAAAGTGTGATCCAAAAGCACAAAATGCTTGTTTTTTTCGGAGTTTAAACAAAATGATAAGCTACTGTTAAGTGCTGCACAGTATCTACATTTTTCCAAACTGTATTTCTGTAAATTTTTGAAAATGGTCCGTCTGCACCTTCAAGCCTTTTGATACTATAATAAAGTGGTGTTTGCCCATCCGTATTATTTATTAGTCCGTGCATCATGACTAAACGATTCAAATATTATTAGAAAACTAGAAGTAGCAATATGAGTTAAGTTATTGCAATTTTGCTTGTTCGTATTGATGTTAATACGGATTTGCCATGATTTTCGATTACATTTTGCTTCATTATTTATGTACTTTGATATTCCTATTTGCATGCACAAAGGACCCGTTTGCTTCTGTGTGAAATGAAAATGATGAGTAAATTTGAATATTACCATGTTGATTTGTCATTAAAATCAAATATTAGCATTTATGCAAATTTATTGGTAGGGTGCATGTCAGAAAGGTTTTGTTAATTGCATGTGTGCTTGATGAAAATGTGAACACATGAGATAGTGTTTTGTAATAGTACTATTACTATTGAACTGAAAGTTGGTATGTATTCGGTGTCATAGTTACAGACCTTATGCCAAACGAAAGTCTGATGACAAAAGAACTATCCGCATGGAAACCTTTATAAAATATTTTAAGCATTTATATACAAACATTAAGATTAATTAGTTAATTTTATTGCTTTACCTTTCAATTCAATGTCGCTGTTTCATCCAATACTTATATATTATTCGAGCTCTCATTAAAGGATAACACAGGAGGCCTTTGCACTTTGCAGAAAAAACCCTTGTTATACCCTTATTAAACGGTTTAATAAAATGTTAGACACATTTCCACTAATGTGTATTGCGCCGTCTCTTGTCTCATCCGAAATAAGCAATCGAATTCTCCACGAATCTGAAGGCAGATAAAATCAGCCTTAAAGACATTATTAACTATACACCCTGAAAAAAGTAGAGCGAATAATTTAAACCGAACGCTCTTCAAAAAAGTATTTGTTTGTTCTTGCATTTTCAAGAAATTTTGCTCCTGAAATCGAGCTAAAATCGTTCTCAGTATAGAGTATTTAGGCAAGGGGACTGAGGTAATGAAAAAGAGAGGAGATAACACAGCGTTGAACTCACTCTCTCAGTTTTGTTGGATAATGAAAGAAGGGTGTGTATGGAAGCTATGGAGCAGAGAGCTCAATCGATTTTTGCATTCATGCTGCCATGGAATTCCTAACCAGTTATGGTATTGCTGGTATGACTGCCAGTTGACAGCCAAAGACTGATGTTACTTTTGTGCAACATGGCTTAACAATTAATTTTCCATGAAATAAATTAAACAACTGATTTTAAATTGTTGTATAAATGGAATCTGTGAAGCCCTTGATTTAAGAGTAAACGAGCATGCTGTATGCCCTTGATTGAAGAAAGAACAACCTTGAATTTGAGTATGTATAGCACATGATTCCAGAACTATACTGCTTGATTTGAGATTGATTCGTACTTGAATCAGTCATTAAAGTTCTTGGATCACGAAAAACGGGATCAAAAATGCATACTTGGATAAAGAATTTCGCTCTTGGATCAAGAATTTTCATTCTTATCGAACATCTGACATCGAACATCCTTGATCCAAGTATGAAATTCTTTATTTTTTTCTCTGAGTGTGCGAGTTCACAAGTCTATCCAAAACCTAGCCTGGCCAATTTCTACTTTTCATAGCCGAGTCTCAGTTTCAGCTCTGTGTTGCCTTCGTCACTAGTTTACGGCGATAATACCCACTCCATGGATATAAAAATGCTGCCAACCAAAATGCAATCTTCTTTTTCGCAAAGAGGAATTAACTTTGTGCGTTGCCACTGTGCCTGGGCAAAGGCAAATCAAAAGGTAGCCAGGACTTATGGCATCTTATACTGTCTAGTGGGATGGGCAGATGAGCGCCATGCTAATCCTTAAATCTGCCCAGGCGCACACACACACACAAGCTGTTTGCCGTTGTTGCCCGCCCACATAGAATTCAGGGACTCACGCACACTGAACGGCTGTGAGCTACATGCATATTATTCGCAATATGGCTCCACTTGCCGTTTAATATGAATGCTAATAGTATAAGGCTGGATTTCTGCTCCTCTGTCCCCCGTTTCTCCAGTGTAATTTCGCACAATTTTACTTCACTTTACGCAGCAATGGGAGGAGGCACAATATGGCGCACAATGGCCCAGGCCATTTTTATAGCCCTCCCAGTATTGTATTCATTTTCCTTTTCGGCCATTTAATATGAGATTTGCTTGAAATCTTTGTTACATTATGCAAACGCCCGGCGACTGACCCACATAAATTGGCGGGGCCCAGTTGCCGCTTGAATGTATGAGCCATCTCCTGCCGTTAACAAGCTTGCACTCTAATTTAACACATTGTTGTTGCCGCTTATCAAGAAATTTACACCGCGTCTGCTGTAATTGGCCCCGCCTTCACGTCCGTTAAGATTGTACTTCAATTTCAGATAGGTGACATTTCGTTGCATTTTAATGAGCTTCATTTCATTTAAGCATCGCCAGAACTGCTTATCGGCTTATCACGAGCCGAGGTAATTGTGTGCTAAAATTTACGTCAAGTCGGCAAAAAGAGGAACATATTCAGGCGGCAGTAAAAGTCGCAAGAAGCATCGACATACCCATCAATGTCTGCGCAGCAGAGTTTTATGAATGCATGGAATAATTTCCAGTAAAACTGAATAATTCAAGTGTTTGGCACATTAACAAAAACAAACCAGAAAAGGGGGCCGGCGAAGTTTTGGGCCAAAAGACCGCATAAATGCTGCACAGCATTTTTCTACCAAAAAAGTTTAAATAAAAATCTCGTCGCGCGGTAATGAAACCAAAGGAGGCGATAGAGAGAGAGAGAGAGAGAGAGACCAGAGGCAGCACACCTGCTGACAAAGACATTTACTCAAAAAGTTTCAAAGGCAAAACACGACAGGAACCAAAACAACAACTGGGACACCGGAGCACGACAAGCATTTTCTGGCAAAACGCCCGCGCGCCCATTAAAAGCGCCCACAAAGGGCGCGTTTTTCATTACCATCCGCGGAGGTGGGGCGGGCGGTGCCTTAAAAACGCCAAAGTAAAAGTAACAAAAGTCAAGGATACTGTCAGAAACTGCTGGCGGGCATTTCCTCACTTTCAATTTCACTTGTCCTTGCCGAACCCGAGCACCAGCCCAAGCCCAAGCCTGTTGATGTGCTGCTCTTTTACTTGCCTTCTTTTCGGTTTCTGCGGGCTGAATGGAGTAAACAAAAAGGGGAGAACAACAGAATTTAGCGAAACTGTTGTCATTTTTATTTGTTTAGCTTTTTCGGGCGCTGTGCCTTTGAAACCCTTTTTGGATAATTAATTCATTTAAATAATTGCATTTGACTGTGTCGAAACATCATCCGAATTGTATTTCGGGGGGAATCGGCTTTTCTTTTATTTAACACAAAACCCAATTGAATGTCAATCACAAAGGGAATTCGAATGAAGCAAATGGCATTTAGAATTGATGTGGTTTTCAGTATAGCCCAGTGACTGAGCAGAGTCAGAGTTGCATGCTTAGATTTTTCCACACCAGCAATTATGTTCCCATGAGGAAATCCCCCATTGAAACTCGTCCAGCTAAACCTAGGACTAAAAGTTGTAGCCCGAAACATATGGTTAAGGTATGGCTGAAGCTGTGTATAAAACGGGGTTACACCAGCACAAAAAGGACGTAGTAAAGAGTGCGGTTTACTCACTTTAGTAGCATTTGGTACGGGCTATTGGTTGTCCTCTCTTTTAGGAAAGGTGATGGATGCTGACAGTGGCGTATTGGGGTCTTAAGCCCCCGTCCATTCTCCACTTTACTCACTGCGAACTAATTCGGAGTTCAGTGCCATTCAGTAAATTTCGGAGTATATATGGACCATTCATATGTGGAAAGAATGTATGCTCAGGTAGAATGGCCACCACCTCCGCTTGGCTCACCTCACAGTGATCAGGAAGGCGGACAATCACCATATCCCACTTCTTTTTCGAGCTTAGAGGCATCTATGTAAATCAGTAGTTGCACATTTGTCGGATCGTATGACCACAGCATATAGCTGTCATAGAAACAGTCAGTCGATAATCTAGTATTAGAAAAGTCTTTGAACTCCGTATTTATCATTTTGCTATGCTTTTCCATGATTTTCCAGCTGAAATAGAACAGATAGGTCCTAAAAATAGCATTAGACAGAGTGTTAAATATTTGTATTTACTTATATTATGTAGTGTCACACAGTTCTAAAAAGTTTTGTTAATCGCGGATGACCATAGCATATAGTTGTCAAAGATACGATCGGTCGAACAACTAGTTTTACTGAGAAAACCTTTTTTCGTTTCAACGGAAACGTCTCCAAACTTTGTTTTGTATTTGCTTGTTTTATATGCTTTCACCCAATTCTACAAATTTTTATCCAAATCGGATGACTATATCATATAGCTCCCATACGAACGATCGGTCGGAAAATGGTTCGTTGTGGGGAAGAAGATTATTTTTGAAGGATATAAAAACTTCGACACAGACGAGCGTCCTCGTTCTAACTAATTTGAACGACATTTCCACTGAAAACAAGCAAGTTTTAGTCCTATGGCAGCTATATGTTATAGTTTCCGATCCGGCAAGTTCCGTTAAATGTGCAGCGTATTTATACTACAAGACTTCGTGAAAAATTTCGCGAAGATAGCTTTCAAACTGAAGGAGGAAGTCGCATAGAAACAGATGGACGGACGTCGACTCGCTCGTCATGCTGATCAAGAATATATGTACATTATGTGGGCGGAGATGGGTCCTTCTATGCGCTACAAACATCTACAGAATTTTAATATACCCTCTGAAAGGATATAAAAATGAATCTTGGCTTGTTAGTGTGCTTAAATGTTGAAGAAAACTTAGAAAAAGGGAACAAATCAGAAACAATATAAGCTGAGCTGTGTTAAATAGAAATGACCGCCCACTGCGCCACGTGTTGCACTAAAATTGAATTGAGCATTGCTGAACTGACCGAGCTGCAGCGGTTGAAAGGGCGAAAAACCGCACATTTATCCCACAAGTCCAAGAACTTTCTGCTTGTAACATATCAAAGCAATCAGCCATGGCTGAATTGTACACAATTATTTATTATTCATGGGGGATGAGTGCACAAAGACGCAAAAACACTCATTACAATCAATATAGCTTACACCCTTTACATGAAGAGAGTATCCCTCATTTATTAAGAGCATTGACAGTCGAGTAGAAATAACCATGTCCGTTATTCTTTCCGGACTTATGTTGTCTGCTACTGTCCGTACGCAGGATATAGTATCTATCAGTTAACATTTTTAATCACAGCATTTTGTCGTTAAAAGCGTTGAAAGTATCGGGACTTAATCGCAAGGTTTTACAACAACGGCAAACACAGCAAACTAGACGTAATTACGCTTTCTAAATCGTACCAGACCAACAAGTCAGCGATTTGTGTTTGAATCGATGGCGCTAATGTGAAATGTTCTGGCTAAACACTTGTTTGTTTGTTTTGCGTGTTTTCTAGGTGTTGCCGTTTAGTTGGCTTTGTCAATGACCAGGCATACGTAATACCGCTACCCGATGTAGATTCCACCCCCCACCCTTTGGGCACTTAGGGGCACTTTAGACATGTGTCGGACACACACTCGCACACAGATGCAGACAGAGTGGTCAGCGGCCATTACAGCGTCAAAAGTGCTTATCTACTTACACAGCGGAGCGGCGGGTGTTGTGTCCAAGCTAAATAATGCGCTTAATAGCGTCGGGGCCACCTCTAAAACCCACACACTTGGCGTTTTTGCCATTTGCTTGGCTTTTGTCTTTGGCCATTAAGCAGGCAGCACACGAGTGGCAGTCACGTTTGTCCTGGGCAAGGACCAGAACCAGGGATAGCCATCGACTGTTGTTGTTGTGGCTCGATTAGCATATCAATATGCTGCAGCAGCAGCATCAGCAGCTCTATTCACATCCACGCACAAGTGACACATCGTTATGCGGCCTGATAAACATGCCTCGAACTGAGAATGTACTGGCACACATTGCGCATACGCCACGTTGTCAGCATCAAAGTCAAGTGCGGGAGAGTGCCACAAGAAACTTAATGAAATGAGCGTACAGGATAGTGTGCGAGTGTGTGTGAGTGTGTGTGTGCTCTCCTTTGCCCGGAATATTGAGTTTTATTTTATTATATTTCTGCTGGCAGCGCCATTGTGCGCACCATCGGAGGCAACACATGCCGCCATTTCGCAGCATAATATCAAATTACACTGAATACCCATGTGAATCTCTATGGATGTGTGGGTTGTGGGTGCGACCGAGTGGGTAACCCCCCCGCTTTTATTGCTTTACACACCTTGTCTGCTGTGTTGTATTGTGTGTGTGTGTGTGTGCGGGTGTTTGCAAACTACTTAATGGTGTGTAAATTTGCCGACGCGCTTCAACGCAGCTCGGTTTCAATTTTGCGGCTGAGAAAAATTAATTTCACTCTCTCACCAATGCCCAGGGGCGTAGCATGCGTAATGGTTTGTGCAATTAAACCGAAAAACAAGACGAGCACACAAATTTAATAAACCAACAGCCAAATAGCAAACAGTTCGAGCACAGACACTCAGTCAGGCAGTTAGTCAATGTCTAACCTGTTGGCTCTGGCATCTCTGTGCATTATTAGCACCCCACTCCCACGCTGCCTGAACGGAATTCAATTTTGGCCTGACAGGCATGGCATTACATGCAGCCAACTCCCCTGCAACTCGATTTTGTTCAGACAATGCAAAGCCAGAAGCAGATTTCCCAAAAAACCCCAATCCCATCTCTGTCTCTCCCTCTCTCTCTGGGTGAGGGCAAAAAATGTTTACGTACCAAATAAATTTGCCATTAGACGAGTGGGGTGGCGTGCAGGAGGTGAGGCCAAAACACATAAACAATGGATTGCAGCAAGTTGGCTACGAAGAGTGACACATTCAAGGCGACAGCCTTGGCTTCAGCATTGGCGGCTGTGTCGATAACGTTTGCGTAAAATTTACGATGGGCACACATTGAAATTGCCACATCCACAGCAGCTGCAGCGAGGCAAACGAGCGAGACACCTGACTAGCTAACTAGACTGGGTACAGGGGACAATTGATATGTGGAACCAATGTTAGAAAACAAAACGGGCAATCGTGTTTGTGGCTGAACCAGAAGCGAGGGGTTCGCTGACCGAGGAAGAGAATATCAAGAAATTGCAACAGATTTCTGTGAACATGTAGAAAAACGGTCAATTGGCAAGGACGATGGAAGGTGTTTACACACCTTGTGGAAGTAAATGGCATCTAAACGTATGGAAACCTGACAATAGAAGCAGGAGAAACAACACTCAGAAAGAACGACTTGCAGAGTTCAAGATCGATCGGTAGAGCACGGGGGCGAATTATATTTTAAATTAAGAACACAATACTAAAGTGACAACAATCACAAAGAAAATGGTGAAAAATAAAAGTTAGTGCCTAGTGCTCTGTGTGTTTGTACCGTCTGATGCGCACGAAATCATTCCTCGCACAACAATAAATAATACTAACACAAACGCATGCCAATATGCTGTTGCGCTCAATTCTGCCAGAGGCATGAAAAGAATGAAAAAAGAGATACTGATTGACGAGTGGCAATGGTTTTGCGCTACATATAGGCTGCGGTCATGGCTGGTGAAGAATTTATACCGTTTTGTACTCAAAATTTAAGTTATAGATATGTTTTGTTCTCACAAGTACTTCAACTTGATGAAACATTCAAAAATCAACCGTTCATTTTATTAAATTGAGAACAATTTTTTTTGAATCAAGTAATATTACACAGGAATGATTTTGGATTGAGTACAAAGAAGACTTACCATGCCAGTCCAACTCAATTCTACACACTTCGCTCCTCCACTCTTCATTTGAAACTGCTGGCTGGCAACTTCAGGATAAAAATGAATGAAGACATATATCTAAACTAAAACCGACCAGCTCGTGCTGATCTTTGTGAGCCGATGCAATAGAGACCCAAAGTCTATTTTTTTGATATTTTACAATTGCCAAGATTTAAGAACCCCATATTTGGTTTGTTCCCGTATTTTGGGCACTCAAGACCTCTCACCTCTTCCTCTTAACTTACTAAAAAGCTGACATTAAACTGATTTGCAACAAGTTTGTTAGCTATTAAACAACTAAACCTCCATTTGGTTTATATGCATATTTTAAGCTTTCTAGATCACTTACCGAATTTGGTTCAATTTAAAGCAATATTTCACTTGGCTGCAGTGAAATTAAAGCGATTTTTCCGACTTGCAGCAAACTTGATGATATTTGAAGTTTTCTAAACGAGATTTTATTAAATTGGGGAAAATATGGGCAAAAAATAGTTAGACTAGCGAAAAGGATACACTTTTATGAGAAAGGCACCTACAGAGTAACGCCGAATCGGGATCGAAAGGCCATCTTTTGCACAGCAGGCACACACACACTACCCGATGCACCACACCCAGCCTAAGGCCTGTAAAATTGGACTATATATTCAAGAAAACAGAACCATGATCTGGGTACAATTAACAGCGCACCTTGTGGGCAAGCAACAACTTGTTATTGATGAATTTATAATAATATAGGGTTTTGACTCTTTAATCCATTAATGGATACTAGGTAAGATAGGTATGATTAATATTGCATTAAGTTGATCAGTTTTTGAAAGCTTTCCACAGTTTAACACCAATAAGAAAATTGTATAAATTTAATTTGATCATTGATCGTTGAAGGCACTTCCATTTCACATATATTGTGCCATGTGTCATTGATATCTATGGAAAAAGTTGTTACCATTAGGTAAAAAGTAATGTTCATTGAAGTAGAAACCATTAAAATCAGCGGTGGGATAGCTCTTACTCCCATTACTCTGAGAGTTCTTTTATGGCAAGTGGCGCTTCTTGGCATCAGCTGATTGGCTTCGAAGCGAGCTAAATCATCAAATATATTGAACTTCGTCACACACTCACATCGCGATCAAGATAACTTCAAAAGACAAGTCCTTGCTGAGTGACTTGCGGGACTTCTTGACCAGAGACTTGCTAAGTAGTTTTTTGATTTCTGTTGTTACTGTTTGCTTGCTCCCAAACTCTAATATTGGGGCCCACCACTGATTTAAATGAATGTTGTTGAAGGTTGCAACTGTGGCTTCTCAGGTTCATCTTTAATCTGTAATTCAAACTAAAAGTCAATAAAGTTACAAATTAGAATATCAGTTACCTAAAAGTACGATTTTAGCGTTTGTGAGTTAACCATTCCGAGAAGAAGCTGGTGAACGATTAAGATCTCGCTACATATTCTGAGGTGAACCAACATCCATCGATCAATTTCAAAACTTTAGTACCGTCCCATTTGTTTTTGCGAATTTTATTTATTTTATTTGGAAGTATTCCAACTTGGCCCCGCTGCTGCTTCTACCTAAGTGACTTCACTGTATGCTTCGTGGTCTCAAATTGAAAGCATTGTCGCTGCTGTCGTTCTATTGACCATAAATTATCACTTGCAGCTCGGAACTGCTGCGAGTAGCCATTCTTGGGGCGTAATGCGTTTAAATAAATACAAATAAAACTGTGCCAGAGGGCAGAAAGGGTTTCGGTTTAAATGCCAGCAAACAAGCATATATTTCTTTCAGTTGTCCGGGTACGTACACATGGGTCTCACCATGGTCGTGTATGACCACGACACTGCAGGGGCAATCGTTTATAATCAGAAACCAGAAAATTTCATATGGCCTGTGTGTGTGTGTGTGTGTTTGTGTATGTGTGTGAGTTGGTACGGTTTCTGCACAAAATTCTTTGAACTATGAAAAATTGATATTAGCTAAAAAAATTCTTTTAGTCCTTGTGCTTATGTTTTGGCCACACAGCATATGTTCTGACAGCCTTTGTGTTTGTGCGCTCGCCACCCCCCTTTAAGCCCCTAATTCAAGTCCCATCATCTTCAGTTGGAGTGTGTGGACAATGATTAGACTGACATTGTGCACATTGTACAATTTACTGAGATTCTTCCACCCGCTGGGGCCGTGTGCGCCCGCCAGTTTGTGTGTGTGTGTGTGCGTGAATGTCCTTTGTGTAGCCCTTTTGTTTGGTTATTTTGGCTGGACTTTATTTAATAAAGTAATTTGCGCTTGGTTGACATAAGTTATGGTTTGAGCTCACTTATATCCAAGCCAGCCACAGCTGGACGCTACAGATAATTTTGTTCAGCGTGTTAAGTAGGTGCAGCAACTCAGGGACAAGGGGGGTAAGGCTCCCGTCACATGTTTGTCCACCACTTGCCGCTGCTTGTTAGGCAATTAAAATAAATTTGCATAATAAAAAATGAATTAAGACAGGAACATTTTTGGGCTGCTTACTTTGCATGCCAACGTTTCCATTTGTCCGTGAGCGAGGGAAGCGAATGTTAAGCATGATTAATTGAGATTAATTGCTGCCACAGTTGACATGATTGGGCGAGACAACTAGTAAATAGTATGTCAAGTGAATTAATAGAGTTCTCTATCAATCAAAAGGGCCTGCAATTGACGCAGTTATTGATCAATATTTTTGTAATTCAATTGATGAAATTCTGTAAACTTACCACAATGAAATGTAATTGACTTTATTTGGTCATGATAAAACAACCTCTTATGTCAATTACTTTTTGATTGCATACTTTGAGGAGTGGCATACAAAGTTTTCAATTGTAATTAAAGATGTTTAAATGTTTAGATGCAGAGATGTTGCACATGCGAAAGTATATGTATTAGGGCGGGACAATTGGTTCGAGTCAAAAACAATGAAACATGGTAAACGCGCACTTTTACTTATTTTCTCAAACTTTTCTTTTATTTTAGGGATAACAGCAAGTTTAAAAATGTGAATAGTCTCATGCCACGCCTACTTTTATTCAGTTGTTCAATTACCTTATCTCTTGGCGGGAGCTAGGAATGGATTTAAGACATATATACCCTGTTTATACACAGACAAATTATCATGATAAATGCTCGTTTGGAGAATTATTTAAGAAAATGCACATTGCATACTTTTAGGGGCAATTATCATGATATTCTTTTTGTGTATAAACGGGGTAATAGTTTCATAGTGAAATTTTCTTAGAATTCATCGTAGATTCAGATTCTGGTGGACGCTTTTGGAAAAAAAAAGTTCACCCACCCTAATATGTATATTGTACAGTTTGAATTTTGAATCAAAATTTTTGATGCTGCCTACTGCGCTGCAAAATTTTCTTTTGCTTATAGCTTGACCATTGTTTATCTGGTCCACTGGCATTTGGCCAGTGTGTACAAAACTTTAAGATATGTGACGTTTATTGAAAAAAGGCTAGAACAAGTATAAGAAGTTAATGTCCCATACATGTTGAATATATATCTCAGTAGCAATTAGGGTTTTCTACAAGGAATTTGTCTGATGTTTAGGGTTATTAAATATATAGACTTACCAGCTATGTTGAAAAGAAGATGATCTAGGGGAGATTGACTCATTTTTCTGGCTGCAGCGGTATCTCCGACATCTTTCACTTATGTAAACTCTAACCGGGCGGGACGATTTAGAAATAGGTAACTCGGGGATTAAAATGCTATTGCAGGGAGGTTGTGAAAGAGGGTCGAAAGCGATAACGCATCCTCGCCTGCCAAATGAATAGAAGTGAAGGGAAGGAAGAACTGTAGAAATAAGCTCCTTCGATCAATCAAATAACAGGGTTAGAGTCGAAAGAGATCCTCGACTCCCAGAAGATTATAGGGTGAAGAAGAAGATGACTGAAGCTTAACGTGATCCACAACTACAAAGGTTGGTGCATAAAGTGATCCGCGACGCCAAGAGAGTGGTCACCTACACAGAGAAAAACATTTTGTTGTTAACCAAATCAAAAGCAGAGTGAAGTGCAGCATTGGCTGGAACAGCGATGGGCTGCCATAACCCTTTGTGTGTTAAATGAAAACTTTGGAAGGTATAGAGTATGTTAAAGTCAGGCTTGACGGAATAACTTTCTTAAGATAATCACTGAACTTGTAAAACATCTTGCATGAAAGAGTTTGAAAACCCACCAATCCATAAGATTACAATTTATGATAATTGCTATTTGATACCAAAGTCTTATTTCTGATCTTGTTTTGATTTCAAAATAATGTAAATAATTATAAGAAAAAATAGATATATAAATTAGAATAAAGTAAAATGTACCTTTAATAATTTTTGGATATATTTATCTGATTTTGAGTAATAAGTTGCTTGATTTTTACGGCTAGCTATTCATAAAAACAAGACACTTTTTCTTGATTTACGAAAAACCTTGCATAATATTAAAATAAAGGGATTTTTCTATTATACAGGGTGGCCAGAAGCTTTTCGTTTGAACTTTAATACATGACAGCTGTTATTAATGGAACTATTTTCTCCTTTTACACCATAGCTCCAAGTGGCTTCGTTTATTATTTCTCAAAATAAATTGCAGTATTGCTAAAGTTTTTTTGTACTAAATAAAAATGTATGTGAAATTGATTTCAATAAACTAATTTTATGGATTTATTTGAAATTTTCTAAATTGAGGGAAATTATGTGGTGCTATATTGCAAAAAAGTGAAAGTGAAAACGTCGTTTACCAACCAAGAAGTCTCCCCCGCTCACATATAACAATCATTATTTATTATTGAGTTTTTTCCTACCCATAATGCATTAATTAAAGCTGCGGTGGGCACAAAATATAGCTGATGGTTGCACCACATAACTTTTGTTTCGAGCGAGGACACATCAAACACCATTCAGGTCATAAATGTGTATACCTAAATGCACCTTACTTATGCATTTACCAGATTGCGAACAAACGAAACAATGCTTGGAAATCGGAATACTGCCAATTAGGTTTTTGGTTAAGGACTGGCCCAACCCCCCCACAACTGATGCCCATCAACGCCGTTGGCCAATGCGTGCACCTTTCTGCATAACAAATCAGACTGGGAGTGTGGAGGCGGTCAGCATTTTTGGTTTCACCTCGAATTTTTTGCCGCTGCCTTTGCCATTTGTTGTTCATCCGCAATGGTAACGCCTGCAGCTCTACACTTTTCCACGATTGTTTTGCACGTTTTGCCAAACTGTCAATCAATAGAATTGTGCGCGGGGGGTTTTTTTTTGGTTTTGTGTGGTACATTGTAGCCGTTGCGCTGCTAGCTGGTCGTCAAAGTCAACGCCCGTGACGTGGCAAGCTCCGAAGTCGTGGAAAAAACGCGGCCCCGCCAACTGGTCTGCCTTGAAGTAAGCCTCAAATATTTGGGCAGCACTTTAAAGCGCAGTTCAATGGGCTGAAAATCTTTGCGCTGCAAACTCGTTTTCCCTGGCTTTTTTCCGAACGTCCCCTGGGCTCGTTAATGCCGACAAAAAGGAGTGTAAGCGACTTTTGGCCGCAGGCTTGTTGGCATTTTGCATGTGGCTTTGATGCGGCGCTTTGTTGTTGCCGTCTTCGTTTTTCGAGCTCGTTTGGCCGGCGGGCAAAATCAATATATCTCAGTGGTTTTTGTGGCTTGCTCTGCTTCCTTCTTGCTTTTTTTTTTTGGCGGAAGTCGATTGACTGCACATGCATATCTATGCGATTATGTCTAATAGATGTCCAACTCAATTGACGCTCAAATCCCTGACATTTTCGACGTGCCAGCAGTGCAGAAAAGGTCAAGGCTCTGGGCTTTCCGGTTCATGTATATTAAATGAGCGCCACACTTTGACTTAATTGTATAATAATAACTTAAGTAATGCCCAAAATAAGTAAATAACTAATGAGCTGAGGCAAGTTGCCTCCTTTCCATTGTGACCACCAGAAGCGGGCCGGCTGGCACTAAAAATGCGCCATTTACGACAATCAAAATGATTAAGTGCCGCGCACGCGGCCATGGTAAGGCATTGCGTATACGCAATGTGGCTGCCGGACAGCAAGAAATATGGCTTTTTTGGGGACGCTTAAAGCAATTTAAAGAATTGCAATTTTGGAAAATATTTCCGAGGCGTTTACATTGTCAGAAATGAGCTTTAACGGCCCCGGGGGAGTGATTAAAATATAATAAATTTCACTTGAGAAACGCGGCACAAACCGAAAAGAGATTAAGTGGTTGCCCAGCATAAAAGCCGCACATGCAAACCAAGACCACGCCCACCCATATGCCCAGTTCCGGCGGGCCGACATAAAGTGTGAACATAATTTAACATGCAGCCGTGCGCCAGCTTTTTCGGTTTTTCGGGTTAGACACAATGTTCAAGGAGCGCCCTCTGTCAGTCAGTCAGGACTTTAGTGTTTTTTTTTTTTGCGAGGGGGGGAGTGGGTGTGTTTGAGTGTTGTGAAGCCTTATGTGAATTTGATTTGCGGCGTTTTAATTTATGAACATGCAAAAGGGGCGTCCCGGCTGCCTGTAAGTAAAGTTTTGCTGGGAATGGGACCGCAGCTGTCGGTGATTTTGAATGGCAAATCAAGCAGCTGCTTTTTGCCGCTTTAATTTTGCCTTGAGAATTGAGTTTTTTTATTTTGCATCCAGCTTTACTCATCTCCATTGGCATGTGGGCGTTTTGTCGGGCTATCAGTACTCGCATAAATCTTTTATCTACCAGTCGCAGCTGGCTTTTGCCATGGCTGGGGTGCCTAATGAATACGCACAAAGTTGCTAATGAAGCCGGCAAGAGGCAAGAGCTGGAAGTCATACGATATGAATATGCTTCTCATGCATATGGGGCAGATAGAATAAGGAGAGACTTTAAGGGGAAGAGAGAGAGGGAGAGGTAGACAAAGTTGAGCGAAAAGCCTGTTTAATAATTCTAAGAAAAAAAATGAATCCCCAAACAATTTGAGTGCACGTGTCCTTTGTACTCTCCGCTTAGTAATTTCTAGGAATTACATACTAATGGTCTAAGGACTTTCATCAAATTGTTGCAGATCTAATTAGATTATTAAAATTTTAGCGGACTTGGCATATTTATAAACTTCAATGTTAACATAATCCGTTTACACACAAGCAGCTGCAGCTACCTCGAAGCTTTAATTCACCTGCCACCTGCCAGGTTAGGCTTTTCCTGATAGAAAACAACCAAACAAGAAGTTTGTTGAGAGTTGCGTTTTAAGAACTGAAAGAAACTGGGAGAGTGATGTAAATTTATAAGAGTTCTACAAAATCAAACTTTTGGAAAACACACGGGATGAGACTTTTAAATTCTGATGGAAGGCAATTCTGTAAGCATCGCCTCATACCCAGTTTTTTCAACTTTACCCTAGGTGGGCATTAAAATTTGTTTTATTATTGTGAAGACCATAGCTATGGCTTATCTTAAAGGTCTGGGTATATGTGTTGAATGCTGGGAAAGGACTTGGGAAGTAATAAAATCAAATTTCTCGCTTTCTTCATTCTTAACTTTTCAAAGTCCGGCTTGAATATATGCCAAATATTGCGTGAAATCTGTCGTAGTCGCACAGATATTGCCAATATTTTGAAGAATCCCGAAGATTCCAATTTTGACCAGCCCCCACAAAGCAGCTCGTATCGCATATGAAATAAAACACTTGTTAACAAATTTGGCCTCAGAAATTATTGCATTGTTAGTTTTCATATTTCTAATCCATTTTATTTTATTTTGGTAATTTTTTCAGATGACCCAAAATTGTAAATGGATTTTGCCCCTTTAGTTGAATGAATAGTGCAGACTACATTCGAGTCCTAATAAAATTTATTATTTTAATTATTATTTAAAAAAATTAACACAATCACAAATTGTGTCCAATTGAAAAGCCATAGCAACATGGGCCTTCGGCTATCCTAGAAAATAGTTTGCTGCCCTATTTAAATGATAGTCTGGAGACTCCCCTAAACAGATAAAAAACATCCATTGGGAAAGGAATTAGGAAATATGCTTTTAATCATCCAACGGAGTAGAAAAATCATCCCAAGGATGATTCTAATTCAAATCCCTTGGATGATTTTCAACTCCGTTGGATGATTGAAAGGATATTTAAGACATATCCTTCCCAAATGGCTACGGGAAATCTTCCAATGGATATTTTTTCATATCTTTTTTTTCTGCAAAATAATGCTCGAATTAACCCTAGTCGGTTCACAATCAATTTTTTACAAGTGTTCGGTCGAATTACTGGAATGGCCTGCATGCGCACCAGACTTAAATCTCATGGAAAATGTTAAAGGAATTCTCACAAGACGTATCTGCAAAGAAAATACAAGCTGCGACAGTGGAAGCAACCTTAAAAGTGCGATTATAAGGGAATAGAACCTCCTTGAACCGCAGCTGTTAGTAAATCTGATTGCTTCAAAGAAATTGGGATTTTTGAGATGGGATCGACAATCAAATCCTAAACTTTTGGCCCAAATAAGTTAATTAAAAAAAAACTAGAGAGTAAGTAAAAGACGGCCCTGCCCTGCTGTCGGTCAAGCCCGACTATAACATACTCTGTACCAACGAAATTATACGCTCAGCGTAAATTTTCATGCTGCAGTAGCAACTGACAGCAGCGATGCTACAGCGCTGCAGCAGCGAACAGCCTTTTGGTCATAACTCGAAAACCGTTCAGACAATCTTCACCATTCCTTTGGCTGATCGATAAGTTATTCTTATTACTAAATATATCTAGAAGGAACTACCCACCTATCTGTAAAACTGTAGTAGATATGATGTTTTTTCTAAATTGCTGGGGCGGCAGGGAGTCTCCTAAATTGAAAATAAACTTGATCTGCCTGCAGACATAAGAAGCATATGTCCCATATATATCAAACCTCTATCTCTTACCATCTCAGAGATCTGTGCGTTCATACGGACAGACAGACGGAGTTGACTTGTCTGTTGATGCTGATCAAGAATATATATACTTTATAGGGTCGGAGATGCTTCCTTTTCGATGTTACATACTTTTGCACAAACTTATACTACTCTATGTACCCACGGTACAGAGTATAGAAAGATCAAGAAAAACTACCCTAAGTTGAAGAAAAACTAAGTCGAATTTAAAAAAAATGCAAATTCAGGGTTCTGCTTTCTAAGCCTTAGAACAAACTGTCTAAAACAACAAAGTTTCTTTAAACTAATAAAAACAAATTTTGTAAGGCGTTTTTCTAAAACAAAGAAAGGCAGTTGGTAAAGAGAAAAGAATGCGAAGATAGACCCACAAAATGTATGGAATTCCGATATCCTAAGCTACGGAAAACGCTTAACACTACATGAACCCACCAGTCTTTACAGATAAACAGGCTCGAAGGACCAAAATTGTATGGAACTAAATACATTTCCGTGTTCGAAATCGTTGTTTGCTCGCAACTCTCGACAGCCAACTCTTGTACTCCGCTCTGGGCTCTAAGCCATAGCTCGGGAGTTGGACTAGCAGGGTGGTTAAGTGACATTGTCAAGTGCACCCTGACCTTAGTCACCGTTGTCATTAACATTTTATGCTACACCTAGCAGACATGTTTATTAATTATTTTAGGCCATCTGTTTCTTTAACTATATTTTGAAAAAAAAATTAAGTTTATTTTTTTTCAGAACTAAAACATTGTTAATTGCTAATATAGATTCGTGAATCTTATGTGTTCATAATACACTTAATTCTTCCTTAGCTTTTCGGCAAGGTTCAATTGCTTAACAAAAGCCACCACAGAAAAAGCCAGCTTCGCCACCTTAAAATAAGTAAGCCCCATTGAATTGAAATCTTATTTACTTGTTTGAAAGCAATTCCTTACCTTGATGTTAGTATGCATGCAGATGGGAAATATGGATCCAGCTGTGTAAACAATTGGGTTCTGGGCACTGTGCATAAAATAGATCAATGCGGACTTATAGCCGCGGCTAGCACCAATCCAATTGGAGTGGAATATTGTTAGAGATAATGCCTGACAGTCTTCCGAAATCAGGTCACAAGTGTAACAAAACGGAAATGTCTGAGCCATTAGGCCAGTTATATAAACCACTGTGGCCAATTTGCTCCAGATGTCGGCAAAGAAAAAGAGATTGATTAGTGCGGCACCCAAAGTAACGCCAATTAACAGAAATTGTATAAAGATGGTGCGGGATATGATGGGTCGTATCAAATCGGCATATCTGTCAACGGGTTGAACGGGTTGATGAAGCATTAAAAAATCAAGAATTATTACTCACTCCTTAATCAGCTTTTGATTGGCGATGCACCTCACCAGCTGCTTGTAGCTCTCGCCCTCACTCTCCCGGGCATTGATGCGCAATCTTTGAACTCTCTGCTTCAGAAGCCGAAGATGAACGCGTAATATGGTGCCGCACAAAAGTGGATACACGTCTGTCAATTGCTCCTGCATGGTGGCAAAGTGTACGTGAAAATATTCCAAGGTGGAAGCTAACCAAAGTTTGCTGGTACTTTCGCGCCAATCGATAAAGGGATTATAGATACGCCAGGGTGCTGTACCATTAAATACAGAAGAGAAATATGTGGACGCGGTGTAGCCAGAGTAGAGGACCAGGTATATGATATAGATCAAGTTGCACCTACGAACGCAGTGGGTAACCTGCAGGCGATCCGACCCTTCAATGCTGAATTCATCCAGCCGGCTTAAAATCGTTTTGGCCTTATGAAATAGCCGTAGATTTAGGAGTATAATAACCACCTTAATTGGGGATCCCACAGCATTGACAGCAGCTTGCACCGAAGTCAGAAATTCACCAGGTGTGTAGTTGCCAATTTCCTTGATATAACCGGCAAATATGCCCAAAGGCACCACGATAACTGTCCACATCATAATCACCCTTAACATCATGTGAAACGTTTTGCCCGTCGCAGGGAACAACCAGCCGACAATTGTCATTCCGTATTCAAAATATTTAAATGCTTCCCGAGATGGTTGCATTCTCCTTGGCGTGGGTTTTTTGTCGAGTTTCCTTAACTGTGACCGATGTCCCATTGCAAACTGTTAGCCAAATTGGGCTGCACGTTCATTTATATATTGGTTTTCGTGGACACTGAGAAAAACTGTTTGGTAACACTTTGGGTGCTTGGAAGAGTCAATCCATTTATATGGTATCTTCGATTGAAGACAGATGCTGCTCAACCAACCCAGAGCTGGTGGTATTCTTATAGAGCAATATGTTGAAAATGTAACGGATGCTGAAAGCCATTCCAACTCTGAGTATTTACCAAAAACCACGCATGTGGGAGACTTTGTTACATCACACGGCTGAAACACACTTAAAAACCAGTGCCAGTTACTGCATATATTTTTGACAGCTTTCGAAATTGCGTGAAAATATCGAACCAACACTCGCAAGATGCGAGTGAGCTGCTGGCGATTTGCCCAAACCCCGTGGCTCTTTAACATTGAGTAATGTGCAGTGACTGAGTCTTGGTTAGTTACTCTTGTTAATTGACTCTTGATTATTATTCAATAACTATTGTTCAGTGACTCTTGTTTTGAAACTCTTTTCAGTGACTCTTGATAACTGACTGTCTTTTTGTGAATGTTGGTCGGTCACTGTTTATAATTGACTTTTGTTCACCGACTCTTCAACTGTTACTCTTCTTGAGTGGCTCATGTTCAGTGACTTTTATTCAGTAACTCTTATTTAATGCACACTTGATTGGTGACACTTGTTTAGAGACTCTTGTTTCATGATTGTTGTCTGCCGACTCTTGCTCAGCGACTATTTTACAGTGACTTGCTTAAAGACTATTGTGACTAAGTGACTGTTGTTCAGCAACTCTTGTTCAGTGACTCCTGTTCTGTGAATGTTGTTAGTGACTCTGACTCAGAGACCTTGTTGGGTAGCTCTTGATTAGCGATTCTTGTTTTAAGAAAGCTTTTGCTTAGCTATTCTTTCTTCGAGCTCTTCAAAACTATCAGGTAGGCTCTAATGAAGAAACAGTCTAATAAGAGATCTAATAAGAAAGTTCCTTTGATTAGTTTTAGCGGGAATGTGCTGTAAACGTTGATTTTTAACTTGAAATTTTCAGTGAACATACAAATGATTGGTATTTGGTATTTTAAATGTATTTGAAAACTAAATATTAGACTTTACAGACAAAAGAGCCAAGCCGGCTGCCTTGAAAGGGTAATTAATTTCTTGAAAGGGTACTACAGCTTAAAGCCTAGTACGAGCTTATTCATTGCTAGTCATTTCAGAGCTGGCGCCAATAGCTATTAAAAGTGACCGTGTGTGTGCAAGCCCACGGAGTTGATGTTGATTAAGAATATATGTATGCATAATATACACACTTTATGAGCTCGGAGATGACTGCTTCTGGCTCTTATGTGGAAAAATTATAGAAATAATCAAGTTTTTAGTTGAAAAATTTGAATTACTTCTCAAGTTTCCATCCATAATATTTTCTGTTTTGTAAGATTCTGCGTTTCATTGTATTTTATGAGGTAAAAAGGTGTGAAGTTGCGAATACCAAAGCATTCCATTATAACAAAATAAAAAGACTGACAATTTATACGACAACTTTTGTTAGTTTAACTATGATTTGTTGTTCTATTATGCGCTCACACTAAATAGATGGTGTTACTTTACTTAGCAACCCGAATTTTCCTGTCTTTTAAGCTACTTTGTGATGATAACATTATAAGACTTAATAAAAAGATAAAGCAGAATGCATTAGTTAATACTCTGGAAACTTACCTACCATAACAGAATGTAGTAGAACAGCTAGCAACCACTGCTATTTAGCTTAATATGGTAGCTGCGTTTTAATTGTTGCCTGTTTTTGCGTACACGCTGTGTGCGCCAAATAAAACATAATGCGACTATTTTTCTCTCCTTTTTGAACAAGCTACATTTGGCTCCTTGGTCTTCCCATAAATGTGGGGCAAAACAACTGCACAGTGAAAGGCGGGTAAAATGAGAATAATTTTCCAACAAATTACATTCTACAACCAAATTTCATTATCGTATTTAGAGTATATATTTAGGTGAGTAGCCAAACATTTTTAATAAACAAGTGTAATTTTGTAATTTTGAATACGTTTACAACCACATTCTATGCTGACTAAAATATTTAATTGTTTTTTAATAACGAAATTTGCACTTCAATAAGTTTTGTCAAGGCAAAGATTTATAGATATTATAGATGACGCACCTGAATGAAAACAGGATTATTCCTGGAAACTAACATGGGCTTCTAATTTCTGATTTGATCCTCATGCGTCATCTATAAATATCTATATATCTTTAATATAACTCTGTAAGTGTTTTACCAATGATTAATGGATATTATAGATGTTTGCTTGTGAAAGAAAACACGATTATTCCTGGTAGCTGACATTGGCTATCAATTTTCGATTTGTCCCACACGCGTCATCTATAACATCCATAAATCTTTGGTCAAAGCCAAGCAAGGTCTTCAAATCAACCACATCCAATTGTCATCAATAAAACTGAACAACAAGTATATTTTATGATTGTGCGAAAATAATTTTTATGTTTTCGGCATTGATTTTGAGAAAAAAATTCTTATGTTGGGTGTAAAGCATAAATTTGAAATAGGAAATAACTAAGAATCTCGGCCAATCCTAACTTTAATATACTGAGGGTATATCGGAAGATGCTTATGTTTATATGCTAATTAACGTGTCAAAACTCTATCTCTCACAATCTCTGAGATCTGTGCTTAAAACGCTTACGGTTATGAGTTCCATTAGTTTTTCTTTAAATTTCCAGACTACTAGAAAATCTGCATGACCTAGATTAAATAGTATAACGATCAACACACTAATATCAATAATTTCTCATACTCTTCCTAGGGATATCCTGAACACTATTGATAAATAAAGTGAGATATTCTTTGTAAATAGCAGTAAGATAAATAACTTTAGTGTGAATATTACCTCTAAAAAGCCTAACGCTATAGCGACTTTCTTAAGAAAATGTATATGTAGGTTATTCCACATGATTTTAGTGCTCTGATTCCATTCCATATCATGTATCCCGATTTCTTATAATTGGGAGCCAATAATTGCACTAAATGCCTATTTCGACCTTCTAAGGAGCGTTTCGTAGAAAAACCGCTGAATAAGTTTTCACCCTCTTTTATTTTATAATTCTGCGATTTTTTTAAAGTGAAGTTAAAGGCCGATAGATAAATAGACAGCTAGTTAGCTCCAGAGCTCGGGGTCTATATGCAAGGTTGTTGTTGATCTTTGTACCTGCATGACCATGTATCTTTCTTCGAAATCGAAGTTTAAGTTTTCTCAGTGTAGTTAAGTATTTGCATGATTCTCTGCACATGTCTTTTTGCAAATTGGTTGAATAGTTGATAATTTAATTACTTTATTGTCCCTACAATTTGTAATTGTTACGCATTTGACCTTCGAGCTAAGCTATTTAATTTGCATTGCCTATAATTTAAAATAACAAGTCATTAAGTCGTTAAAGTAAGCGGGTATCAGTAATTACCCGTCTACATATCTAAATATACACTACTATCCTTTTCACACCCATTCGATCAACGGGGGGTATATCAATTTTGTTTAATTGCTGCCACGTTCTTTTCATACCGGGGAACATGCACTAAAAGTTCGAAAGATTATTTCCACTGATGGGTATCAGATAATTAGTTTTTAAAATAGCGATATAATTCTTTACTAAACTTAAACCTAAAAGGATCACAAACTCAATGTGAGTCGTTGGTACTAGAGGGAAGTACGATCAGTAGCATTCAGTTACCACGATTACACATGTGAGTTTTTATAATTAAATAATAAGGGAAAAAGATTATAAATCTGTTTACCTAAATAGTTGGAGCTTTCTGACAAATAAACTAACAAATATCAGGGCAAATTGCGAGTTTAGCTGTCATATAATAGTTATTTAGATGATTAAAAGAGAATAGAAGAAATAATTATTTATAGCGGAAGATAAGAATGTGATTCTTCCAGCAGATATAACTTGAACTTTAACGATATCACATTGCTATCGCCTTCTTATCTTCCTTGGTTAAAAAGTGTGCCATTCTGCGACACTGCTGGGCTATAAGAAAGCGATACTTTTAACAGATAAGAAAGCGATATTTCTGTTAGATGGTAAAAGTCTCTTTTGAGAAATATGAAAGTGATTCCACTTGGCATAAGAATGTTTCTTCCCAGAGTTAAAATAGCAAAACTCCATGTAGTTAAGAAAAAGTCTTTGTAACAGAATCTAAAAAAAGCCTCTGTGTGATGACAGGACGCTACTTCCCATAGTTAAGAAATGTTATATAAATAGCCATATTATATAAGTAGTCATTTTAAGCTTTATACTTACTCTGGGATTTGTTTCCGGGACTACCCAACCTTAACCATATTTAACCAATATTTAATTCAATCTTCCGTGTGCCTGAAAGTATTCTTTAATATATTTCTGACTTATGGCATCGATTTGACTTCTTGTAGTTTTCAAGTTTGACTTTCGTGCACTCTCAATAAAAAAAAGTGGGAACTGAAGATTGGGTCTGCTTTTACAGGCTATTTTTTTAGTGATATAGTGCCAATTGACCAACATGACGGACAAAAGTTCAAAATCACAAAATTCCTTAAGGGTAAGACTTATCAATAGATTCGAGAAATTTTTTTTTTTTTTTGGCTTTGATCACCGCGTGTGTGATGATTTGTTGGTCACAGTCTGGCAACCGTATTGACCAGGTACAAAGTGCGTTCTTGGCAAGGCGCGCGGCTCTTCCAAGGCATGTGAGGTTGGTAGTTGATATCGGTTTCAAACCGAGGTTTATTACTTTTTCCTTTTCGTCTTTTACGCTAATATCATTTTACTCAACAGTCAAAACCGGCTTCTTTTATAAATCTAGCTAGCTCTCTGAAATACAAAGGCTCCTTCGAAAGCAAAAGATCCTTTGTGTTTCCAAAATAATTAAAGATTTTATATTTTCTTCTTAATAAAGCAAGTCCTTGGCAGGTAAAAATTAAATGCTCTGCAGTTTCGGTTACATTGCATATATCACTCATGTTGCTAGGCACTTTTTTAATTGTGTGAAGGTAAGTTTTGTCGTACGTGTGTCCCGTCATTAGTCTGTTGATAACCTTAATGTCCCTAGCTTTCCATTTGAGCTGGGAATGCCACGGTTTCTCGGGGATTTCAGGAAAAATTTCCGCAAAAAACCTACCTTTTTCCCTTGATAGGTCCTTGTAATGGTCGTTCCAGCTGGAGAAATTACGTTTTTTGATTAGTCTAATGGCTTCTCCATAACTTAACTGTATGTTGTACGGTTGTCCTTCTGTCGTAGCTTTTTTGGCTGTTTTATCAGCCCTTTCGTTAATGTTTATTCCCTTATGTCCAGGGATCCACATTATATCCATCCTCTCTATTCTGGAGCAGTTTAGTGTTTCATGAATGTCACAGACAATGTATGACTTTGACTTCTTATCCTTAAGCATGGATATAGCCCCCATACTATCAGAGAATATCACAGTTTTTTTGTACTCATGGTTACATGCTATCTTACACGCTATTTTTATGGCAAAGAGTTCTGCATTTACTGACGATAGTTTTTGATCTATTTTGTACATTATTTCTCTGTCTCTGTTACTGTCAAAAATTCCTAAGCCTACGCAGTCTTCTGTTATCGATGCATCGGTGGCAATGATATTCCAATTGTTACTCTTATAATGAGCTAATTTTTCGCCGTAAATGGCTTTCAGTCTTTCTGGGGCCATTTCGTTCTTGCTCAGTCTTATAGTTTTAATACATAAAGCTAGTTTGGGGCATGGTATGTACTTGCGTGCCATTTTAAGTAGGATCTATTACGTCCTTGAACAGATTGTAGATGAAGGTGTAGCTGGTTTCTGCAAACGCCGTTGTTACATTATCATATAGACTCTTGTTTGCTTGTTGGATGTTCTTGCGAAGATTTCATCGTTTTCTGCATGCCTTTTCTGGGCAGACGCCGAGGGTTCGGCATCGCCCATTCTGCCTGTGCCTGGTTTAACCAGCCTGCCAAGGACCTACCTGCACCAATCCTCAGGAATTAGGTCGCTGCCTTTATCTATAAAGATTTCCACCGGTCTTGAACAATTTTTTTTTTTTTCACTTGTCACTTTTTCTTTTTTTTTCCACTTAGACGGAGCTCTGCTAGGACCAACTGCCTTACTCGGCTGCCAACACGGAAGTGGATTCGAGAAATTCATTGCCTTTTTTGGATTTCTTTTGTATCCTTACTTTTTCATTAAATTTGAAGTCTGATGTCGATTCTAGATTTGTATTGACTATGATTCTGTTCTCGGAAATGATCCATCAAGACTAAGTCTTAAGCAAGTTGAGTAAAATGCATTTGTGACTCTTTTTCGCCACTTTTTATGAGGAAGCTTAACTATGGTTCTAGCTCTCTTCGATATAAACGAACAGTGTTAAGCTTCAGCTTTAACATAAACTTTTCCAATTAATTCTGCGATTTTTTTTTAACGGACACATGCCATTTTGAAGTAGATGTGTCTACCGCTGGCCATGTCATTTGTACTGAAATTTCGTAAAAATTGTGTACAACATACATTGCATGTCAATGATCAATTCGAGCACTTGTAATCAAAATGGTGTATCTCGAATTAAAAAAAAAAGTAGAAACTGTTGTAAAGTAGTTTTTTTTTAATTAAAAAGTAAAACTTTAAGATGAAATCAAAGTCAGCCAAATCAAATTCAAAGGATCCCTATAAAAAGGTGTTAACATAAGAATTTTTCAGAAACCTTAAGCTCCAAGCTACTGGCAGGTTAGAGACACGCAGACTCCATAGACAAAGTTTATTGAACTGAAAACCATTTCTATCGTGTACGTAATTTAATGAGTAAAATAATTATTTTCTACCAAGTATACCCATGAGTGAACTGCGTTTTGTAAGCTCTTTAATAAAAGTTTTATTAAGTTACATATCCAAATCGATATGCATCTGCCCTCAGTGATCTGTGTACAGCTTTCATGCCTTCCTTAACTTTTCAGCTAAGTTCAATTGCTTGACAAAAGTCACCACGGAAAAGGCCAGCTTTGCTGCCTACAAAAAATTACACTTCAGAAAGGAAACACATTAGCTAGTACTTTTTGGTCTCACCTTGATATTGGTTGATATCGAAATGGGCACCAGGGATCCCGCTGAATATTCAATTGGCTGCTGGGCGCAGTGTAAAAAAATGATCAAAGCCGATCTGTAGCGAGGGCTGGCACCATTCCAGTTGGAGTGGAGTATGGCCCATACCAGGGCCTGGCAGTCGTCTTGAATCAGGTTGCAGGTGAAGCAAAAGGGAAATGTTTGAACTATTAAGGCAACTATATAAACGGCTGTGACGAATCCGCTCCAGAAGTCGGCAAAAATTAGTAGATTGACCAGGGAACAACCCAAACACACTCCAATCAGTAGAAACTGTATAAAGATGGTGCGGGAAATGATGGGTCGTATTAAATCGGCATATCTGTCAAAAGTGAGCGGATTAATAACAAATTAGATCGTAACAGGTTAACATTACTCACTCCTTAATCAGCTTATGATTCGCTATACACTTCACCAGCTGCTTGTAGCTCTCCCGATCACTCTCGCTGGGTTCCGTGCGCAGTTTTTGAATTCTCTGCTCTAAAAGATTGAGGTGGACTCGCATCATTATACCGCAGATTAGAGGGTAGACGTCCGTCAACAGATTCTGCATGCAGGCAAAATAGGTAAAAAGAAACTCCAGGGTAGCAGCTAACCACAAGTGTATGGTACTTTCACGCCAATCGATGAACGGATTGTAGATGCGCCAGGGTGCGACTCCATTAAGTACAGAAGTAACATAGGTACACACAATATAACCCGTGTAGAGTACCAGATATACGAGGTAGACTAGATTGCACCTACGAGCACTTTTGCTAACCTGTATGCCCTCTGCCCTCGCAATGCAGTACCCATCCAGATGACTTAACAGCTGTTTAGTCTGATGAAGTCGCCATAAATTCAAAAGATTTATAACCACTTTACCTATAGATCCCATTGCATTGACACTAACTTGCAGTGAATTTAGAAGCTGTCCTGGAGAATAGGAGGCAATATCCTTGAAGTAGCTAGCGAACATTCCACAAGGCACCCAGATCATAGACCATACCATCAAAACTCTGACTATCACGTGGAGATGTTTTCCCCTTGCAGGTGCCAACCAGCCAAATAATGTTATGCCATATTCAAAATATTGGAATGCATCTGGTGATGATTGTGTGTACTTGAGCATTTCACAGTTCTTGTCCGTTAGTTGAAGGGCTTTTCAGTCTACGCGAAGCTTATGCTCGCACTCTTCAAGCATCAAAAGCTTGATTGTTATTGTAAGAAAAATAAGTTGGGTTTGATGCGCTCAATAACTTGTGCTTATTATTGTTAATACTTAAGCACCACTGCCCACTGTTCCATTGTAACTGTGAAGTTTCTATAGCAGGACTTTTTTATATATTGGCCTCTAATACACTGATAAAAATATTTGTAAATTTAAAATTGGCGATTTTACTGATAATTTCAATAGTAACAGAATTTTTGAGTTGCTCTAAATGCAAAACTGCAAACAAACTAAAACCGGCTCAAACTTTTTCATCACTTTCGTTCTCATGGGGGTTTTTTATGATTTAATATGAAATAAATGTTTGTCACTGAGATCAATTTTTGTCGGTGTAGTCCAAATATATAGTATATAGTTGTGTAGCTCTCACCACATGTTTTTTTTTTTTTTTTGTTGAATATTTGATTATTTAATTATTTCATTGTCCATCCAATGCGTAATTGTTACGAGCTTGACCTAAGAGCTTTGATATATAATTAATTGTTATTGCGTGAATTCAAAGAAATGGGTTTTTTTTGTATTTCGGTAGAGGAACGCAGTTTTAGTCAATCATCCGGATTGGCTTCAAAATATCACCACATGTCGAGCTGTTAATAGCGAAATGAGTCCATTAAAAACTCGATTGTTTAAATATGACAACAAAGCTACACTCAGGGAAAAATATTTGAATTTGACTATGCCCCGTCCCTGATGTATTTAAGTTATTTACGACCTGAAAGTCCCTTTCCTATTCCCCTTAAGAAAATATGACTAGTCCACGAAACCCCGAGGTAAAAATTATTGCTAGTCTGTGGGAGGTCAGCTACGATCCGTTTGCTTGTTGTTATTTTAAGCCATTTTACCGATTTTGACGAATCATTAAGTCTTCTGATATTCTAGGTCAATTTTAATATCACTTCAGATTTAATGCTCACGCGAAATCTTAAGTAAGCGATTTTTTTGATAGCAAGGCCGCTAGGTACTTGAAAGCTGATTTTCAAAACCACAGTTTCTTTATTGTAACAATAACACTCTTTTACGGACGACGGATCCCCCCTATTTCGGGTCATATTGAACTGCATCATTACTTTTTTGAGTTGCCACGAGACTTTCATAAGATTTTCTTTAAGTTTTTAATCAAGTTTGTCATTTCCAAGGGAACAACACATTTTTGGTTGGTGTCAAGCTTGAACGGTCTTGGTTTTTTCGGTTAACTTTATTCAGCAAACTTTCTTGTAATGTTACTAGCTAAACGTTTGGGTTTAAGAGGGCCATTCGGGTCAATACGTCGAAAATAACCAAACTATACGTCTATTTTTATAGATTCTCGAGAGTATTCTGAGCCTCATAACCATAGGTAAATCTTGTTATACCGAGTAGCTTTTCGAAAGATCTCCATCACAAAGGTCTCTTTACAATTAAAAAAAAAAGCTTGTGGATAATTTTTTCATATTTTGGAGAGCATATTTTCAGGGGGAAGTAAGGCCCCACAGGTAAAGGTTATCCCATGTTGTTTGTTCTAAGTGGCATTTGACTAAGTTTGCGCGCAAATTATTTCAAGCATATACTTGCCTAGAGGGAATACTGTTTCTCTTTGCTTGCGAGATTGCTCTTACAAAGTTAGGCTCTGCCGAAGTTTGTGTACCCTTGCAGCACGCTTTTCTCACTAATTTGTACCACACTTTTACTGAAAACAAACAAGTTTTCTCACTAAGACTACTATTCTGACTCTACTTTTGTATGACATCTATACTATATAGATGTCCGATTTCGACCAAACTTATTGGAATAATGGTAAAGCATAGCAAACCAAGAAAAACAAAGTATGGAGACGCTTGCTTTGATTACAAAAAAGTTTTTCTCACTAAGACTATTTTTCTAACCTTACTTTTCTATGGCAGCTATACTATATAGATTTCTGATTTCGACCAAACTTGTCAGAATAGTGGAAAGGCATTAAAAACTAGTAAATACGAAGTTTGGAGACGTTTGCATGAAAAACAAAAACGTTTTTCTCACTAGAACTAGTTTTTCGACCGATCGTTCCTATGGCCGCTATATGTTATAGTCATCCGATCCGACCGGTTCCGACAAATGTGCAGCGCATTTGTATCAGAAGACTTCGGACAATTTCAATATACCCTCTGCAAGGGTATTATAAATAGCTTGTGGAAAATTTGTCCATATTTTGGAGAGCATATTTTTAGGGGGAGGCCCCACAGGTAAAGGTTAGCCCATATTATTTGTTCTAAGTGGGAACAACAAAAAGTTTGCTCGCAAACATTTTTCTTTGACTAAGTTTGCGCTTAAATAATTTCAAGCATATATTTGCCAAGAGAGAATACTGTTGCTCAAATTTGTTTGCAAGTTTGCACTTACAACCAAAAAATAATGTTTTTTTTTGTGCCATAGTCATCTGATTCTGACAAATCTTGGCGGAATTAAATGACAGCACTGTATCAGCGAGTGTAATTTATCGATATCAAAAATTTGACCGACACTTTTGAGAAATTGGGCCCCATTTTTATATAAAGAGGATTTAAGTTCAGTCGATGATCTAGTCAAATGAACCAAGACCACCCGAGAATATAATTTTCTATTTTAATAATTATTTCTTTGTCATCATTGTTTTTGTAAGCTGTCTATAATGAAGTGCACTCCAAAACTAAGATATTAATAAAAACTACATTTCAACATTATCTGTTACTTTGTGATTGATTAAAAACTCACGCTACGAGAATAATTTGTTACTTAAAACATTTCAATAGTCGGCTCTACTTCTCGGCCAAGTTCATTTCCTTTAAAAAGGTCACCACCGAAAAGGCCAGCTTAGCCATCTTTAAGAATAATTAAAGTTTACTTCTGATCGAAAACTATAAATCATGCTGCTCTGGTCTCACCTGTATATTAGTTTCCACGCAGATGGGCATAATGGAGCCGGCGGAGTATTCAATTGGTTGCTGAGCACAATGCAAGAAACTGATCAATGAGGAGTTGTAGCCACGGCTGGCACCAATCCAGTTGGAGTGGAAAATGGCCAAGACCAGTTCCTGGCAATCGTCTTTGATCAGCTCGCAGGTGTAGCAAAAGGGGAATGTCTGAATCATCACGCCAGCTATGTACACCGAGGTGACAACTCCACTCCAAAAGTCGGCAAAAATAAGTAAATTAACCAAAGCGCAGCCCAAACATATTCCAATGAGCAGAAATTGTATCAGAATGGTGCGGGATATAATGGGTCGGATTAGATCGGCGTATCTGAAGGAATTGAAAGGATAATCAAGCAATCCAAACACAAAACAGTACTCACTCCTTAATAAGCTTATGGTACTCGATGCACTTGACCAGCAGCTCATAGCTCTTTAGTTCGCCCTCGTTGAGATCGGTGCGCAGCTTCCTAACTTTGCGCTGCAAAATATTTAGATGGACACGCATCATAATAGCACACAGAAAAGGGTACACATCCGACAGTTGATTCTGCATGCTGGCAAAGTGGGTAACGAGAAACTCCAGGGTAGAAGCTAACCACAAATTCGTGGTGCTCTCACGCCAATCGATGAAGGGATTGTAGATGCGCCAGGGTGCGACTCCATTGAACAAAGCATTGACATACGTACAAAACATAAAGCCAGAGTAGTAGATCTGGTAGATGATAAATATCACATTGCACATTCGAGCACTTTTGTTAATTTGCATCCGCTCAGCCCCATCGAGGCAGAATTCATCCAGACGACTTAACAGCTCTTTGACTTGCTGGATTCGCCATAGGTTGAGCAAAAGTACAGATGCCTTTCCCATAGAACCCAAAGCATTAAAGCTAACTTGCATTGAAATAATTAGTTCAGCTGGTGAATAGTTGGCAATTTCGTTAATGTAACTAACGAACATTCCCACCGGCGACCAGATCATGGCCCAGATCATAATGGTTTTTAGCACCACGTAGAATTGATTTCCCTTTTTTGGGGGCAACCAGCCGACAATTGTCATTCCAATATTATAATTCCGAAATGCTTCTCGAGATGACTGCATGTCGGTTAGAGCAGCTACTTTGTTGGATTCCTTAAACTTTGACCAAAGTCCCATTGCAACTGTGACGTGTCCTGCGCTGGACACCCGTATATATAGGCTTTGCGTACACTGATAAAAATGTTGGGACATTTTGAAAGCATTCGTGCTCTTGGAACTATTTATTATTTATTTTGAAATGAACTTCATGAAGCAGATTTAAAATCTTCTGACATTATTCGATTTCTCTATGTTGAGGGTTCTATTGATAATGCAATGGATTTTCTAATGTCAGTAAGATGGTACAATCTGCCAACAACACATGGTATCATAATTGTTGTGCACTGAATGATTGCGTTTCCAACAGACAGTCACAAGCAGACACTCTTATTAAAAGCTCTGGTTTAGAGGATTGGAGAACCAGTTTGTACAAAAATGAAATTTAAAAATATATTCTTTATAAAAATATCGAAGAAGCTTCGCCACTTCATTGTATTCAAGAAATCCTCAAATCTATGCAGAATATATCATGATTTAGAGTGACGTGACTGCACACATTCTGTATTTTACACTTGGTAATACAATTCGTTTGCTTAAACGAGTACTATGTTCGTAACCCTCGCCTGCAACGGTACTTCAAATTGTGTTCTTGAAATCAAACATTCAATACTTTCGCCTTTCCTCTGGGGTTTTTCAAGGTTTACTTCTTTAACTTTCTCTATGTACATTTACTTGCTCATATTATGTCAGTTGACTAATCTACTAAAATTGTTGAAAGCTGAAGAAATATTATTCCGTAAGCTAAACTCAAATCTGTTTTCAGAAATATTCCATCACCTTTTGAATTTAAGTAATTTAAGGTTAAAGTTGATTAAAATGCTTATGTTTAGACTTTTTGTACACGTCTTATGAAGAACCTATACTATTGTTAAAGCTCATTTCATGTAATCGTATAGTATTACTTCGAAGCTTAAAAACAAACTTTTTCAAATAGTTGTGCGATTTTTAAAAGCGAAGATATACCATTTTGAGTATAAGTATTCCAAATTATCAAATTTCGACTGACCAAAAATGGTATGCTATGCAAAATCACAGAATTGAATACTTAACAACATTTTTGGCACCTTTAAGCTCAAATTACAAACACTGCAGATGTAATGGTCCATTTCCGAAACCAGCACACAAAAATCAACCACCAGCTCTTCAATATACTGGACTTTGTTTCCTAGTTTTATCATTACTCAAAAGATTCCAATGATAGCCGCGGTGTCAATATCAAGGTAAGTGTGCCAGCATGAGTAAAGTTGACTAGATCACAAAATCACTATTTCAACATTTTAATGAAGTAGAGGGAAATAATTCTATATCGAAACAACAACCAAGTAATATTCTTATTTTTTTTTTAACTTACTCATTGTGATGCAATGATATAACACCTAAGTGAACGCAAACTTGTATCACAAATTTCTTTTCTGTGTAGTCTATATAGTAAGTATTCTGTAACTTCGCACATGTGTTAACCCACAATTTGGTTTAAAAGTTTATCCATTATTAATGCTATTGTTCATACAATTTACAATTTGAGATGGTTACGCACTTGCCCTTTTTGTCATATAATTGTGAAAGCATGTAATTGAAAATGCATATGCTTGACAAGGGGTGCAAGGGGCTGTTTCCCATTGTGTGGAATCAGAAAGAGAGGAAATAAATAAAATGTTAAAGAAATTGACTAGCTGACAACACATTCATACACACGCACACATTTACTGCTTGACAACAATTCAATTATGTATAAAGTCATGCTGGCAATAGATAGAAGGTATGTAGTTCAAGTCCATGGTATTGCAATTTTGCTCAGATTCTTAATAAGTATTGGGTCATTATACTCTGTACTGTGGTATGCAAAAGTATGTATTAGCCAGTATGAATCATCTCCGACCCCACAAAGTATATATTCTTGATCAGCATGAACAGCCGAGTCGATTTATACATGTCGTTTGTCCGTCCGGATGAACACACACTTCTCAGAGATGTTAATACCTAGAGCTTCGACAAGTATGGCACATAATATCTTTGAACTTGCATGCAGATCAAGTAAGTTTTTACCTTTTGTGTCGTCCCCTTCCACCCCCGCCATTTGGCAATCGTATTTCACACAGTTTTCTATTTCGAAAGAACTTAAGTTGAGCTGTAAGAAATCCAAGAACAATTATGCTGGGCAGCACCATCCGCAATGTTGATGGACAGCACTTCCCTAAACTTAATACTCTGTATGGCATCCAACCTTAAAATGGTCTGATATACAGACAAACTTTGAGTACACAGTTTTGTTATATTGATCGACTGTCTATAGTGTTTTCAACTTGTTACAACACAATGGACCAATCAATTAACCAATTCCCATTGGCTTGCATATTATTTCTATTGATCTGGCTCACTTGTCGTATGCTTAATTTTTATCAGTTTATTATAAATATTTTTAATTTATGTTTTACAATTAACCAATTATGCAAAGCATTTACTTTTCCTCCCTCAATGATGCTGAGTTTAATCAGAAGTAAAAGTTGTAAAAGAAAACTTTGCTCAAAAAACCACAGAAAACGTAAATTGATTTGGTTTTTTTTCTTCTCCTACTTTTTTTTCCACAACTATGGCACTTAAGGCACTAAAAAAAAAACCAAAGAAAAGGGAGCTTCAGTCTTCAAACGCTCATGGTAGATCGTTACCGAGACCAAGTCCAGGCGGATAATGGTAAATAACGATAAATAGAAAAAGTAGAAAATTGCTGGCCCCGAGGCGAAGTCAATGACGTTGCCCGTGAAGCAGCAGCAGCAGCAAAGCGTAAAATTGTTTGTTATAAAATTCAATTGCAGTTGCCGTTTTTGTTGCCGCTGCTGGTTAAATGCAATCGGCTGAATAAGAAATAGCAACAGAAAGTTTCGCTTGCATAAGTTCTTTTGTCTTGCTCGCTGAGATTTCGTGGCGCACAAGTTTCTTTTTTTTTTGTTTTTGCGGCCAGAGGCGGAGTAAGTTAAGCCGCCCATCATCAGGCCACTTCAGTTGGAACTTATGAGATCTTCGTTAGCGCAAATATGAGCCTTGGCTCCTATGTTGATTATGTTATATGGCCAAGTCATTTGGCAGATTACCTTTTATGTCATGCGCCGTTGTCATAAAAGTGCGTAACAACCGCGTCAACAGGTTGCCAGGCGCTCTGAGTCTTCCTCCGACGCCCGTGCCAAACAAATTGCGCATATCAAATTTACAAAAAAAAAAGAAGGAAGAAAAACTAATAGATTTCGTTGCCTTGGCAGTTGCCGCTGGTAATGGTAGGCGTTGTCAGAGAGCTTTGCGTGACAAGTCCTCGCTTGGCATTTGCATATTTGTGCCATTTGAGCCGCCACATTAATGATTTTATAGTATAATAACGCGTTATCACGCCGTCACTCACACACACTCGTTACAGATATGGCTAATTCATTTGTTTTACCACCCTCGCGCTCGATGGTTCTATACTCCGCTCAGACATCTCCTTGTTGTCTGTCAGTTTGCATTTTGATTGAGTTGTTTTTGCAAATGACAAGGGAAGCATGTACAAAATGCGAAATGAAATGGATATGGGTTTTAAACATTAGTAAATATTTGATTTGTGATTTGTTGTTGCGGTTGTTGGTCGGCTGCATTATGCAAATTAGTGTCGCGCATAAATTGAGCAAATTATTTTCTGTCTAGTGACTTAATTATATGCGCAAATAAATTATAGGCATAAAACAGCAAATAAAATAGTGAACCCACAGAAAAAAAAGGGGAGATAAAGGGGACAAAAAAAAACTGTTTTTATTTCGATCTTCGTATTGAAATTTCAAGCAAAAGTCCTACTAGATCCGAGATCAAGTCAATCCTATACGTACTTGCAATGAGAAAATCCGGGGTTCGACCGACTTTTGACAACGTTTGGGATTGAATTAATCCCGGATAACTCGGATTGCGATATAAAGACCGTTAATAGTGAAAATATTCGACTAGGTCTTACTTTTTACGACTAGAGAAAAAGAAATTAAGTTGCTGCTTGCTAAAGAGAACCGTTCAATTTTGCGTGTTTTGGACAAGAATGCAACTGATTCATTAAATAAATCATTCATACGGCTAACAAAAGTACTAAAACTGAAGTAAGGAAATCTATCCCCACTTTCTATGTACATTAGAGCGCAACTTAAAGCGACAAAATGGAGAAAAGTATCATTTCAACAATTGTAAAAATACAAAACAAACAGTTTAAAGTTTTCATAAAAATTACTTATACGACTTGTGAACCAAATACAAATTTTTACAACGAAAACTTCAGAACTCAAAAAGCCAACTAAATTGGAAATATGGCAGAAGAGACGTCGTTGTTTTTGTTCGGCTGATTGTAACCAATTTTCGATAGTGAGTTTTCCTTGCCAAAGAAATGGTGTGTGCTATCTCGGCATAATCGGCACAAGACTTTCGGTTAAGGAAAGTGTGTTTCCTTGCCAATGGAAAACAGCATGAAAGAAAGCCCAAATTTCAAGAAACCCCATTCAGCATGTGCGGTTGGATATTATTGAATTATACCAGAAATATGTTCATTTACAAAATAATGGTCATAGAACGAAAGAGCTATTCAGAACAAGGACCAATCGACATGTTCGAAAGTTTCCATGCCAATATACAGAGTTATCAGAGTTGTGGAGAACAACTCAACTTTTTTTGATGAGAATCAAAAAACAAATGCAACCCTTACAATTATGCTCCATCTATAGTAAAGCTAATCCATTATTCTCTTCACCCTTCATGCACATGCAGTGCATAATACATTATTAGCCTTCCCACCGCATAAGCTGTTGCATTTCATAATAACTCATAACTGTATTTCATTAGATTGCTTACCTACTTTGTCTGGGCCAAAGCCCTTTCTACTTTAGCCCATCGTTGCCTGGGCTACTATTTTTTGTTACCGCCTAATACCCCACCATTTTTACAGCAATTTAAGCTCGCTAATTGCTATATTTCCCGCCATTTTGTCTAGCTAAGCTCGTCTCCTATATATTTAGCGGGCTCACAAATAAATGAGTTTGCGTGCCAACTGAACACAAATGGGGCCAATTACAGCCATCCAGTTTCTAGGTGTTACGCTGACCAGATGGGTCGGCCCAGCAGTGCACATCAAAGGCTGGTCCGCACCGAATGCACTTTTGCACTTGTTTATTTCTGCGTATTCTGCGTGATTTTCAGTGCTGGATGGGAACTATTACGAAACATTTCTTGCTTTTAATCAAAACCCAGTCTGCCATGATGATAAATGTTTTGCCTGGCAAAAGCAGGTCGGGGTCGAGGTAAGGAGGTATTCATAATTCAATGCTTAAACCGCAATTCATGTTCGTTTCCATTTTTTTTTTTTTTTTTTTTTGGTGCTTGGCTGCTGCCAGTTTAGCTTTTTGCTTGCCAGAGCCATTCACATTAATATCGCTCAGCAGTTGCAGCTTACCTGCTGAGGGGGCTTGGTAAACCTTAAAAACGCTTTTGCATTTTCATAAAATTGTTTTGGGTTTGGCTCTTACCGCTGAGGCCCCCTATTCTGCATATTTTTCACCCAGCGTTTTGTTTCATTCATTTTGGCTCATCGCTGCCAGTTGATGGTTTATTTTTGACGCTTCTTCAACATGGCTGCGGCTCCTTGTTGCCTCTTGTTGTGTTGCGGTTCCGCTTTTTATTATGCAATAAAATGGGAATTAATTTTTAGTCATTGCGGATGCGGTTCGCTCCCCCCAGCTCGCGCATAATTCGCTGCACCATTTTGGTCAGCGGCGGTTTGACACTGCATTTTGTAAGCAGCCGGCACAGAAGTGTATATATTATATTGAATATATATAGCTATACTAGCCAGAGGCCATAGCAGCCAGCGCTACACATACACTATTAGCTCTAAGTTTACTTAGTTCTAATATTTCTAATAAAAAAAAAATATAAAAAATATATAGCTATATATATAGCTATATATATATAGTCTTTAGTTGGGTGAAATATTTCATTTATGCACAGTATATTTATTTAAGAAACTTGTGGAGAAGTGTGGAGAGAATTGAAGTATCACCAACATGAACTGGGTTTGAACATACAAAATTCTGCCAAGGTTTAATAACACAAATAATTTATTAGCCCGCGGAACCGGAAAATTGCAGAACCAATCGGCGAATGGTTACTTAGAGAAAAGTTTCACAAACCATGAATTATCAAGCCCAGTTCGACGTATCTTGTATCTTAAGATATTGCTTTTAGATAATACTGGTGACCAAAATGCATAATACCTCTTTGTAATACACTTGCCTGGCGTAGAAGTAACTTCGGCAAAAACTTCTCATATGACTCTTTTCTCTTTCGCTGTCTGAACTGCAGCTTCTCACTGTCTGAAGCGTTGATATTGTTGTTGCCGTGTCCCACAGACTCCCACACACTCTTTTTACTTGGTTTAGTGAACGCGCTAGCATTAGAATGTCAACTTAAAATTTTATATCAATTTATCTCTGTTGTCATTAAAAGTAGCAAAGTTTGTTCAAAATCTTCGACAGACGGAATATAGAAAGGTCATGAGAGCATAGAAAGTAATTAGTTTTTTCGAAGAGAACAGACTGCAGCTCATTCTACTCACCACTTATCAGTGTGTATGATGAATGCTTTAAGCCCCTTTTCGTTCATGTATTTTCATTGCTGTTTGCCCAACCAGAGCTACTTAACACAGCAACCAGACGCAAAACAAGTTTTACTTCCTTTTGTATTGTCCCTGATTTGTGCTGAGTGACAATTTGTGTTTATGGTTATGCAATACAAAAGTGGCCATAGAATCACAGAGCACAGATTAATAAAATCTCTCTTCAATTGCATTGACTTAAACTGGAGTTCTGCTATGGAACTGTTCTGACCAAAAACAATAAGTATTCATGTCCCTTGCTAAACTATTATTAACTAAGTCCAGTTGGATCCTATTATTTTCTATTTAGGGCTCTCAAATAAGCACTAATCCATTTCATTCCATTGATATCGTTAAACTATAATTAAGGTTGAAAATTGTATGCCCAACATGTGCGCCTCTCCGACTGCTGCTAGATTGTTTGTATAAGCCCATTAAATTTATAATAAGTAGGCTTAGGGTTTGCCCTAGTACTGAATTAGTTTACAATAATTAATATTAGAATTTTACTTTGCATTTCTAGGACACTATTCATCGATTGCCATCAATGAGGACTTCAGTCGTTCAGTTCATCTAAGGTAATTGAATAATAATTCACCGATTTAATTATTTATATTTTGGGTAAATTTTATTACACTGTGTAACAAGAGTGTTGTGCCTGTCGTGTGAAAGAGGTCATTTGGATCTGGAGATGTAATGAAAAAGTTTATTCTTTTAAAACTTACACACCCGGTCACCTTCGCCAGATGTGAAGTAACTAGCTATGATAAAGGTGCTCAAATTTTGCAGTTCGTATTCTGCGATTCAAACAGTAGGAAGAAGCACTTAAGATGAGAGATTGAGAGAGGCTTGTCAGGGCCCTTTACACTGAGGTAAAACGCTGTGATGTTTCAATACTTTCGTATTTAGTTAGCTTCAACTGTGAAGTTCGTATATCCAAAGTGCTTTTTATTAAGTGGATTGCGAATATCCCCAATGCCACTTTCTCACCTCCTTGAAGTTCTCCAAATGTTTTTGACGTGTACTAAATAATATTCTGACAATTATTGATCAATTTTCATAGTTTATGGACAGGCGCATTCTTAGAGCACATTTACGGAGCCTGAGTTCTCCTTATTTGGTTCGATCTTTAAATCACAACCTATTACCGGTCTTGCTTGCACGCTTGTGCGTGCTGGCACCAACTGATCAAACAAATCGTCACAATATTATCCAGCAAGTGGTATTTCCATATCTGTTTTGGTCTCATTTATCCATACGAGCAACATAAAGCCCTAAGTGAACTCCAAAAATAGTATCCTTAAACTAGTTGGATTTTTAATGTGTGACTTCGTATGGTTTGAAGTTTCATCCATATTCATGTTGCATAGTGTAAACACACTCGACATTTGGGTTGACTTTAATGAAGTGCCACCCGTGTAAGGTATTTATTGAAAATGAAATGTGCGTTATGTTTGTCGAGCATTTTTAGTCGAATTTATTCATGACGGCCTGGTGGGAGGGGGCTCTGGGGTAGCGGACGAAAGTTTCAACATGCAGGAAACTTAAATGCCGGGGTGTTCCGCCCAGTGTGTGCGCGCAAAAGTGAATATTCATGTCAATGTCTCGTTTGTCATTGAGCTGCTGTCAGTTTACAAGGATATATCATTTAATGCGCTGAAATGTTAGCTCTCAAACGGATATTCCGCTGTCACATCGAGCGACAACCCGTTGGATTGACTAATTGAATGATGGACGGACATTTAATGATACAAATGGAGCAGGTAAAGCCTAAATTGAATTTCTTTTAAATTGTCCACAACAGCACATTCGGCTTAGTCCCCAAATCTGAACAATTAACTCAATTAGCTGGCCACAAAACTTGGTTGCTTGGTTTTTGATCATGGTCAAATGCCTGGACACTTGCCATTATTCATAGCCAGGAAATTGAAATGTTGTGTGGCCCGGAAAGTAAAACCAGCTGGAGTGGCCAGAAGCAGCAAGCAGCAGGGTTACCGGGCCAGATAAATTGCCAAAAGTGTCGTTTATCTTGGCCAAGCTCTATTGCTCACCCCACTGCCAAAATTTTTAGCCTTAATTAGACGCAACGCCCAATGCCCCTTTGGCCTTTGTTGGAGCTTTGACCAAGTTTTTATAAAGGGAAGGGAAAGTCTGTTCAGTTTGAGTGGCCAGGAAAGTGTATGACATTTGCCTTTTGTTCATTATTTTGCCTAATTGAAAACATTTGTAATAAAACTCTATTATGATTGTCCTTTTGATGGCCTGTCAATTTTCTCTCATGACCATCCTGTGTGTAATTATCGTTTGGCCATATTGTCACGTTCACATGGGAAAGATGTTGGTTTTGCCTATTTTTCTTGGCAGAACTCTTAAGTCAAATATTTACTGAACCCAAATGCATTTTACTCAAGTTTTGATGACTAATTTGAAGCTTTTGTGTGCACACTTGAGTAGTTTGTGCCACTCATTTGTTCAGCAATTAGTTTAATCTTTGCAAATGTTTTGCACAAGAACACTTGGGGAACAATCAATCAATCAATCAATGGGTCATACTTGTGTGGGTTTACAACACACCAGCAGTGCGAGCATTGAAAACAGGTTTCAAGCGTTTAAGAGGCTTTTGACGAATAATTTTGTGGAAAATGAACTTAAAAAGAGTCCTTGTGCAAAGTTGGGCGAAACCCAGCTTGGTTGGCATCTTTAAAAATATTAGAAAAGTGTGGTTTGTTGGTCCAAGTTAGTTAAAGTTAATTGCACCACAATTGACTCCTACTGGGTAAGAAATAAACAAGTGAGAAAGACCTCCTGCCAGACCTCCTATTATACTCTGTATAACTCAAAGACTGCATATATCTGGTCGAGTTTTAAGTTGAGTTTTGCTACACCTAGTGATGCGGTGTGTAAAATACTGCCCATACACAACTTGACTGTTTATCAAATTTTCACCAATCCTCAGGCGACAAATAAGACTGATTCCAAAATATGCATACAACATACGAACTATCTGTCTTTTAATCGGTGGAAGGTAAGAATGATTTTTCTTTCATATTACGAACGCCTATCTTTAAGCACGACTTAGTTTTTGTCACCAACATGCAAATTACATAAACTTAACAAAGTGCCACTCGGCTGTAATATTCTGTAAGCATTTTAAAATTTGATTCCGATTCCCCTTGGTGTTTGTTTCATGCATCGGTGTCGCAAGAACCCAACAGTGCCACGCTGAAAGTAAAGTAAGAATCACACCACTTCTTTTGTTTTGTGCTTTCACCAATCCTATGCATCATCTGTTTTTCTGTCGCAAAAACTGAATTTAAAGCAGTTTTTCTGCAATTGGCAAGCGAAAACAATAAGAAGTTTTCGTTATCATTTATCGTTATCATTTATCGTTATCATATCAGTGAAGGGAAGAAACAGGCACTGGTTGCATTTTTTTTACTTCCCTTTTTTACAATTCACTTAACTAGTCTTGGGAACTTAAACACAAGTGCCGGCATCTTAGCCCATGCGTTTATCAAGCACTCGCGTGGGTTTACCTCAAATCGCAGTAAGTGAATTGAAACTGCAAGGCACAATGAGTAAATGTGACCAGCAACACGATTCGTTTGGAAATCCTTAACCTTTATATAGAAAACCCTTCACCTTACTTCGTTTGAGATAAAATTGATGTGTATCAAGTCTTTTGAGATCCAAGTGAAAATATTGAAAATCTTCCGTTTTCAAGAGCTTTTCAGATTGCCCTACAAGAGCTATACACAGAACAAAATGCCTAGATAAAATCAAGCCACTAAAAAGTTGATCTTATCTCGACCGAAACAAATTCGAAATTTCAAACAAAAGTCACACCACATCCAAGATATGCGAGATCAAGTCAATCCTATTCGCACTTGAAGTGAGACCGACTTCTGACAACGTTGGGGATTGATTTAATCCCAGACATATCGATTTTTTCCCGTGTAGAAGTTATTTGTAAAATTGCTGATGTTCTTATGTCATGCGCTGAGTGCCTTCTTAGACGCTGCATTTAACTTTTCTACATGTCTCGTTTATTTCGTTTATTACTACATGTAGAATGTAATGCTTCTACATGCCACGATAAACATTCAGTTTTCTGCATTTAGAATGGGCACACAACGTGTCGTTTAGGATTTTATCTTTCTCCGTGCACCTTAGCTTTTGGCCGAACATCGTGGAATGCACAGAGGCAGGCCCCCCCCCCAAATGTGGTGCATCAAAACCCCAGCCGACACCACATTCCTCACATTCAGCACGAGCTGTCCCATCTATGCATTCTATGGTCTTTGCCCTCACACACTGAGGGAGCTTCGCTTTAATGCACCTGGAAACAAGTTTGAGTGACCTCGTTCTTAATTATTGTGATTTTTTTTTCAGTTTTTATTCACATATAAATAAAACTAATGTAACATGTCAGCTGCAATCATTTCACATGCCTCGAGAGTAATTTTTATTTTTCTTCCTTTCCCTTTCCCGTTTTTACCCTTTACGCTTTACACTTGATTACGTGCGGCGCAAAGTTTTTGTTTTGTAGAAAAATACTTTCCACTTCTCCTCTAATATCGTTTTATTTGTGGTGCAATTAGTTGTTCCCTTCATTTGTTTAACAGAAACAAGCTGCTGCCGCTTCTTCATCTTGGTCTGGCTAACCATTAGGGCTGTCGGCTTTTCCGTTGTTCCTCTTGCTAATTGAGCACAACATTTGGCCATTAATCAAATTACACTTTTTGCCGTCTGTCCGTCGGTCCGTCTCTCCTGTTGCTCTCATAATTTTGCGAATGGCTGGCACTTAATTAAAAGATTACTTGTGAAAACTTTTGGCACAAAACTTAGTGTCAACAAATGTGAGCGTGTGTGCGTGCGACTGTGGAGGAGGATGAGCGCCATGTTTGCCAAAGAACTTAAAACAAATAATAGGAAATTGCAATGCAAACACATTTTTGGGGTACAAATACTCACACACTTGCACACATTTTTAACAAAATGTGTAGACAAAATGGCAAACGTTGAACTTTGATGATTTACAGCCGGCACGGCACGGGATGAGAGGGTTGCCTTGTAGACACTCCAGCTGGGAACTTTGCTCGGCAACGGCAAAACAGAGTTTCGCATTTAATTCACTACGTGTGACGCATACGTTTGCAAGTTTGACAAATACCCCTAACGTTACACTGCAGTCCGACTTGAAGCCACCCCCCGTCCCATTCACTGCCTCCGCGTCCCCCGTGTTGTGGCTTATTTGAAGACTTTGATTATGTTTTGAAAGCACCGCAAATTATAGTCAACATAAACAAGCGCTTTGCTTCCGTTTCCGCTTTGAATGTACATACCAGCGTCGGTTAATGTGCGTTCTCAAAGTTTTTTGTTTAATGTTCTGGCCCGGCGTAGGTAAACCAAAATTTCAAAGTTTAATTTAACGTTAATAATGTTATTTGTAGAATTTTTTGTAGCTTTTTTAATATGTTGTGACAAAGTTAGCGTCAGCCATATTTGCGTCATTAATTTAAATTTTTTTTTTAAACTTCAAGCTCAAAGGCCTTTCCATACACTCGCACTTACACACACACACACACACATACGGTTGTGTGTTTTATTATAAAGTTGACTTTGTGGCTCCTGTATAATTGGTTTTTGAAAAAGTTCAACAAAGCATGATAATTAATGCAATACGGCTTTGACTTCGAATGCTTGCAAAATGTACTAGGCTGGGAGAGGTGGGTGGGGAGAGGGGATAAAGGAAGGGATAACAGGAAACCATCATCTGAACCATAAATTAATTTTTGAAGACTGCACCTGAGGTCCAGCCCAGCCATAAGCTGACTAATCTCATCTGATTAATCTCGCTGTATTTGGAGTGACAATATTATCTGTAAAACCACTGATTAATCTCAGCGAGGTCAGGACGCACCTGGCCGAAAGTTTTCCAAAGCCTTTTGAGTATGATTAATTGGGGGGCGAAATGCATTTATCTATTATGTTTTAAGCGTTTGAAACTAAACTTGGAAATAAATATAACAATATTTTTCTTAATGGGTTGCATCACACAATAAGTTACTCAACATTAGTTGGCATTGCTTTCGCCTCTCTGAAACGTTGACAAGTTGAGTGGTGCTTAGTTTCCAGGCCAAACTTTATGAATGGCTCAAGAAAATTTTTAAACTTTGCATTCTACTGATTTATCGACCTTTTAAGTATTCAAACTAGCTTGTTTTAGCATGCTCGAGGTCATAAAAGTTATGTTCATAACTCATAATCATAATCACGAGGCACACACAATACCACAAAGAAGGCCGGTCGTCTGGGGAGCTGTTTTAAGAGCTGGTGGACTTTTGACCCATAAATGCAGGTCAACAAAAATATAACGGAATTTTTATTCAAGCTAGCGAACGCAAAGTCAGCGACAAGTATTAAAGAGATTTAAAAGACAGGATTAATAACATGATTGAGTGCAGATTTGAACTAAAGCTTTAATAAAGAAATATGTGGAAATGAAAATTGCTCTGCAGCGTAAGTATGTATACCCAACTCGGGAACATGCCACATATAATAAAGTTTTTGAATTCCACTGCCTATTAAACGACTTCATCTTCGTTTGCAATGCGAATGACCTTTGAAGTCAACTTTTCGGTATATTATTTTCAATCGTAAAGTTCAAGTCATTGACATCAAATTAAGCAAGTGCTCAAGCTATAATGTTGACTGTTGTTCGAATAAGGGCTGCAAACCGGATTTGAACCAAAGCGGCTCGAACCCGGGATTTCTACTTTTATTTTACAGTGAACCGAACCTTGGTCCGAGCCTATTTAGAAATAAAAGCTGAATCCGAACCTGTTGTGAGCCCTCGGTTCGGTTCAACAAAAATGATGAACAACAGACCACCTCCCTAGCGATTATATAGTTGGATTTACTTAGACTAACACCTAAAATGGGCAGAACATTTGGATACAAAATTTAGTAAAAAGTTAGGAATTACTTAGAATGGATTTACACGGTGAAGCAAACTTCATGAAGTTCTCTGAGAAGGCAAGAGAATCAGGTGAAATTCTTAATTTTTCCTTTATAAAACGTATTAAATTTGCTTCGAATATTCCGACTTCTAACTTCATGAAGTTTGCTTCACCATTTATATCTAGTCTTATACTTTTTGACTCTGATTTTGAAGCTCGTCGACTCTAAAGCTTCTTAAATAATTCTCAAAAGCAAGATCTAACATTACATTGGTAGTATTTTCTAGGAAAACTAAGAAATAGAATTTTACTTAACAGCAAATTATATTATATATTGAATATATCTCCTAATAACCGATTCCGATAGAAAAACCATTCGATTCCCGTGCGATTTGTATAGTTTTTATGTCTAATTTGATTACCCGAACACAAAAACGATAAATATTGTATATTTTACTTAACAGCAAATTATATTATATATTGAATATATCTCCTAATAACCGATTCCGATAGAAAAACCATTCGATTCCCGTGCGATTTGTATAGTTTTTATGTCTAATTTGATTACCCGAACACAAAAACGATAAATATTGTATATTGACCTTACATTTCCGAACCTTAACCTTTGGGGTACTTTGGTTCGAACCTGTGAACCGGCGATCCGAACATTTTTGCTGGTTTGAAGCCCTGGTTCAGATACACATAAGTGATGAGTTGCTCTTTGGTTGATATAAGGCTAATGGAATCCATATAAAGTCTACAGCAGTTTTACCATTTCCTACTCACCGTGGTTTCTGGGAGAAATCATCTGCGAGTTTATCCTGTAACAGGAACCCTAGCATATTCATACTCGATGACTTCAGATATGTGTTTAGTTTATTGATTACGAGTTTACTGGAATAGTTCGTCGGAGTTCGCCAAAAATGGCGGCTGTTCTTCGGCAAATCTTTCAACGATAGTTTGTGCGCCCTGAGACTTTTTGTTAGCGTATCAGCCACTAATATTACTAAATATATCTGATATTTAGACAACATTTAATCACAATACTGAGTCCGTGGGCAGTTCCAATCCGCTTGTTTATAACACAAGAAGGATAAGCTAACTTGGCTTATGCCAAAGTGGTTATTCCCTTGCCAGGGCCAATTCTGCAATATTGATTTCATTCAAAATTTTTGGAATCTATTTGAAAGCATTCAAAACTTACCACGAAAACAAATAAATTGGTTCACTTAAAGCCATCCTAGGGCAGCCATAGCATACATAGGCTGTAGTATGACTTGGATAACATTTTGCTAATCTATTTAAAAGCCTTTAAAATGAAAAATGGTCGAGATTACTCATTTTCGACCGATCGTTTCCAAGGCGACTACACAAAATAGTCATCGGATCCGCTCGATGTTACCAGCGTGCGGAAAAAGAAGACTCTCTTCAAAACTGGGAGACAAGCTTGAGTAGAAGCAGACAAAGAAGCAAACAGACGGACGGACAAAGCTCTCTCGACTTCGCTGGTCGCCCTGATGAAAAGTATATTCAGTTTATAAAATATTAGAATACCCTTTGTACCGGTCGTAAAATACGACTTTACCTGCAAAAGTGTATGCACAATGTGTATATTGCTACTCTTACAGCAACAGTAAGCAGTGCTGTCGCAGTAAACTTTCTTTTGCTCATAGCTTGCCTATCCTTGGTTCGATATTTACCTTGGCTCTTCGAGTTCAAAGAAAGGTTAAGAATACTCAAAGATAATACGTCTCCTACTCCTACTGTTTACCCTCGCACCGCCCAACTGACGTGTAGCTGTGGCTGACAATGTCCTTGGACTGGTCTTAAGAATTGGTATTGATGAGGTTGACTAGAAAATGCTGACACCTTAATTGGTACTTAACTTGGCCCGACATGTTGTGACCGAACTGGGCTGACTGGCTGACGTTAACATTTCCAAGAATCGTCGTAAGTTAACTTTCGCTGACATCGGGTAATCCGATACTTTAAGTTTTGTTTGCGGTTCGCAGGAAGTTTGTCAACTGCTTAAATAAATAAATTGTTTGGCTGCAACATGGCAGCGCCTGTCACACAAATAAATGCGAGCAAAAATTGCAGCAACTTTTAGCATTTTGCCATTTTGGCACATGTTTGTGTTCTCAAGGAACATTCAGCCAAGCGATTGTGTATCGCATATTGTGTAATGTGCAAAAAATAAGACTCTTGTGGCCAAGTTGCCGTCGCAAGTGCAAAATAATTAAATTCCAGTGCGAAGACTTTGGCCCGAGCTTCTTACTAATTTCATGCAAAATGCGAACGCTGTATTGGGTGAGTGTGTGTGTGTGTGTGTGTGTTAGAAGGCACAAAAAGTTATGCCCTCAGCTTAATGCCGCTTCCCGCAGTGCTTTTGTTTCTGCTGGCGCTTCTGCTGCTGCTGCTGCAGTCCGCTGCTGTTGTTGATTTTTTGCTTTGTCCTGCTGTTGTTTGCTTTCTTACGGCTTGTCAGTGGCTCAGTGGCGCAGTGCTGGGAATTATTTCGTTTGCTGCTTGCAGCTTTCTTCTTGCGCACGCACACACACACACACACACACACACACTCAAAACCGGAAGGAAATGAGCAAAAATGACAAAGTTAACGGATGTGCACAAAACACAAGGCACACTCCTCCTGCCGCTGCTCCTCTGCGCTCTGTGCACTTGCACAGGATCCAGGATATGTGTGCGGAAAGTACAAAATTGTACATGCATTTGATTTATGTTTGCCCCGACTTAACTCTCAAGCAAGTTGCCAGAGACCACACTCTTGTCATTGGCCCAAGAAGACATCCTCCTGCTGCTGCTCCACCCCCACCCCCGCCCACTTTGTTGTAGCAAATGATTTCTGTACTCGCAAGTAAGCAAAATCATAGCCTACATTTCCGCACCAAAATTTGTGAAAAAATGTTAACTACGAGAGCTGCCTTATTTGTGGTTAGAATTGGACACTTTCAATGTGACCGACCGGGTGGAACTACTACAGTCAGAGAAAAAATAAAGAATTTCATACTTGGATCAAGAATTTTCGAAGTCAGAAGTTCGATAAGAATGAATATTCTTAACCCAAGAATGAAATTTCTTGATCCAAGAGTGAAATTCTTGATCCAAGTATACATTTTTGATCCCGATTTTCTTGATACATGAGAGTTTATACTTGATCCGAGTTCGAATCATTCTCAAATGAAGCAAAATAGTATTTGAATCAAGTATCAAAAGCACATCAGATTTTAGAGTAAGATCGTTTATATTAAGTCAAGACTTTTACAGATACCAATTAAACAAAAAGTTAAATTCAGTTGTTTCTACGTTTTGTTTAAATTTATAATCCATGCCAGCAATGTCATAACTGGTTGGGAATTTCAAGGTAACATGATTGCAAAAATCGATTAAGCTCTTCGCTCAATAGCTTCCCCACACACCCCCCTCCCATAAAAAGCAAAACTGAGAGAGCGAGGTTAACCCAGTGCTTGCTCTCCTCTCCATTTCTTTAACTCTCTCCCTTTTGCCTAAACACACTATACTGAGAACGAATTTAGTTCCATTTCAAGAGCGAAATTCTTGAATTTTCAAGAACGTATATATTTTTTTAAAAACGTTTGTTCTTAAGTTATTCGTTCTTCTTTTTTCGGGGTGTATAAGAATGTTTGACATCACTTAAAAAGTTTGTGTCATTATAGGAACTTTTCCCAAGACTTTCGAAAACCAACATATACGAATCCAACGCTTGAAAAACGTTTTAGTGTCAAAATTTCATTTTCTTTGGCATTTTTTTTGCAAAGTTCATCGACGTTTTGATTCGTCAAATTGACAAAATTGACGACCGTCCAGGGTTAATAATATTTTAAAATAATTTTCTGGCTGCCTCATTTCACGATCAAGCGGGAGCCGAGAGGCTGTCTAACATGCGAATGTCTTATAAAGCAACTCAAAGAGATCGCATGCCAACTACTTCTCGACTTATGTCCAATTCCATTCCACTTCCTGGTAACACCACAAGCTGCCAAGTCCCCTAGACATGTGAGAAACCTGCCCTCGCCCTCGAAAAGTTATGAACAAATGACATAAATATTGATCAGCTGACTTAATGAACTAAGTGCTGGTCCTTGTCCGTTGTCTGTCAACCGAAATGGCATACACACCCAAACAACATGGCTACCTTTTTTTCAACTCCTTTGTTCTGTTGCCATTTGAAATTTCATTTATCTGCGCGCGCCATAAAACGTTCCCTTGCCGGAGACCCAAACCTGTCCCCCTCGGCCATCCCGTGTCAACGGGCAATTATTATAAAAGCCTTGGCATGGGGACGCTCAGGTCAACTACTCCAATTGCGAGTATGCTAAATGCTTCGCCACTGAAAAATGTGACTTTAAATTGCATGAAATCATCGCCGCATTCCCTGAGTAATGAAATTAGCCACAAAAACAGAACCGAAACCCCAGCCGGTGCGTGCCCCTTATCGGGGCAGAAAAGCAATAAAGCGTGTTTGGGCCAAAAAGGGTACTCGGATAAAAAGGTTCAGCAAAATTTGTTTATAGTGTCAAGCGACGAGTGGGGAAGAAACATTTATATTTATATATATCGTACGTAGTTATATATATATATGTATATGGTTTTGTTGTTGTTGGCATGGCCTGTCCCATACGCATTGTAAACTTTTTGCTGCAGGTTTTAACGGCGGTAACTCAATCATGTCATCGTCCATCTGAAACGCTTAACGCATTTTCGCCTGTTGACCTCTCACAGATTCTGGAAATCGCCGCTTTGGTCCTGCTCATTCAACTATTGTCTTCGCATTGCGTGCTGGGCGGCGAATATGGGATATCGGTTTGGTTCTATATCTACTTTCTGCCTGGCATCACCGTGCAGTCGACGGTGTTTGCCGTCTTTCGCTTGTGCTGTTTCACCGTTGGTCTCGATCCCATAGTGCGTATTGTCCTGCGGCATTTGCTGCTGTTTGGTCCTGGCAATGTCTATTTTACAGGCGCTAGCGTTCAATTTGGCCAGCGGCATTGTTTGCATAATCGCCTCGGTTGTTCTTCTCGTGGCCATGATGGATCACTGTGGCAATGAGTTTGCCTATATGTTCTATGTGTCTGGCATTTGCGGCCTGGTTGCAGGCATATTGCATTTGCTGAATGCCTGCGTGTGCAACACGTACATGCCCCAGCAGGAATGGTATTTATTCAGCGGGAAGCGTTGGGCGGGTTGGTAGCTAAATCGATTTCCCAATAAATTTTGCAGGGAATACCTAAAGCCGTCGAAGAGATCAAAGGCAAACGCAAGGGCCCAACGGGCAAGGCTGCAAAATGAAGAGCAGGATGAACCGGGAGGGCCAGAAATTAGATAAATTGGTGAATGTGTGACATATTAGAAATTTCCAAATTTTGTTGTTATATTTTTTTTAAAATTGACATGTATGCAATTTTTTGGATTGTACAGTTCGGTTCGCTAACGGAAACATCAGGCTATCTTTCCATTTCCCATCTCTTATCAGCATACTTTGCATGCATAGCCATTGGTTATACGGGACTGAGATATTTTGAAAGGATCAGTTTGGTAACTTAAGTGAAGCAATCAAAATATAAAACATTAAATTCACTTCAATCGGAATATAAAAGAGGCAACCGAAATGGCGACTCAAGCGAGTGCTTGATTGTCGCATCCGCTAAGATGCTTTACGTGTTAAAGTGTCCCCGAGGTAGCGAGCTGGCATCACAGACAAGGTAAAGTTAGAAAAAGAGAATTATTGCATATTTGATTGTGTTTGTCAGAAAGAACATTTCGGTGATCCAAGAGAAAGAAAATGAAATTTAAAACAGAAATAAAAGTCAGTCAAAGTTGGAATTTATCACACAAAGTGTTAAGTGTCTTCACTGTTCAAGCCGTCCACCATTGTTTCCTGTAGCTCGACTGTCCTTCAACCGATCTTTACCATTTCTTCATCGAATCGAATCGATTTTTGTTTTTAATGCCTCCAAACTCCATGTTTACTAGTTGTTTATGCTTCTCAATGATTCTGCCAAGTTTGGTCGAAATCGGACATCTATATAGTAAAGCTGTCATACAAAAGTAAGGTTAGAAAAGCTTTTTTGTTTTTAATGCAATGCCTCATTAAAATTGGCATATATTTATTTTATAAGCTTTTACACAATTCTTCAACGTTTTGTCAAAATCGGATGACTATAGGTTATAGCTGCCATGATTTCAAAGAAAACGCCTCCAAACGCTGTATTTCTTAGTTTGCTATGCTCTCTTATAATTCCACGAAGTTTGGTTGAAATCTGATAAAATAGAAATGGAAATAGAAAAGTGGTGCCAGAAAAGTATTCTTAATGAGAAAAACGTGTTTGTTTTTAGTGTGTTTCAAATAAGTTAGTAAACCATGATGCCTTTTCCAAAATGTATATAGAAAGTTGTCTGTACGGCTAACAAAGGGCCCTGCCGAGCTTCTTTAATCTCTTGGCTCTCGAACCCATGACTTCTTGCAGAGCAGGCAGAACAGCTTGCACATGCATTTTCCTATAGTCATAGACAAGCTTTATGGTGTCTTGTACAGTTAAAGTACGCTTAGGAATAGCTGAGGGCAGGAGTTGCTGTCGAACAGCCACTCTTTTATGTAAGCTAGTTCGGTAGATAATTGGGCAAAGTGATCTGTTTAGAATTGTCGTATCATACACTGAAAGAATAAATGTATCTAAAACCAAAACTATACACTCAGAAAACATTCACCCCGAAAACTAGAAATTCTCCTATGTAATCCGTCCTAAGGCGATTCACCCAAAATTTGAGAAAAATATTTTCTCATTAATGGAATATTATCAAAGTTTCAGAAAATTTTTCTGTAAATGAGAAAAAGTTTTCTTAATTTTAGGGTGAATCGCCTTATGACGGATTTTATGGGAGAATTTCTAATTTCCAGGGCGAATTTTTTTGTGAGTGTAGTCTCGAAACCGAGAGGAATCAGTGTCAAATGTGCACAGAAACGAGAAAATTTCAGCCAATCTAATCTAGATTCAACAGTATTGACAGAAGACATGTACTCGACCTTAAGATACAGAATATTAGTTTTAAAATGAAAAGAAATAAAAAGCAATAGTTTATTTCGCCCATCATCACTGTCTGAGGATTGAGCTCGGTACCTGCGGAGACAGAATAAGACGTTGCATGGCATCTCATCTCGCTGTGCCAATTGCTAGACGAAATATTCATATAGATGTTCGGTTATCAATGATCTTACCTAAGTGACTGAGGGATGAGCATAAACTGAACTTCAATGATTATTATTTTTTGGTATTTGAGTCAGTTGGTCTTGTGTGATGCCAGTTTCTGAGCATATACACCGATGTGAATTGGGTGCTACCGGTTACCAAATTGCTTACCAGCTTGTTCTGGTTTAACAAACTCTTTAAGGAAGCTCATTTTATCTAAAGCTTTATTCACTGAACACCACTCCAAATGATTTCACTATTTCTAAATTAATGTTTCATCGAATGGCCCAAATTCAAGTTTAATGTGTTGTATCCAATTGTTTTCCCTCCGCGGCCGCCTTAAGCGTCAGTTCGGTAAAAATATATAAATAATAACTGTACTGAAAGCCAACCCCCAAAAACCGACATGGTCTGTCTGTTATTTGTACCGACTGCTGTTGGTTATTACTTGCGAGTCGATTGTTGGGCTTGGCCTTGCCGCCTGGGCCAGCGGCAATAATCGATATGATTTGGCAACCTTTGCGTGTTAATAGCTTAAAGTGCTTCAACTTTGGTACTTTAAAAGCGAAATCAGATTGAAATAAATATATATATTTGGCAATAGCTGGTGAAGGTGACTTTCTGTGAAAGTCTGCACCACCTCCGGCCACTACGATTGAAATTAATAAATTCCCCTTTGCTTTGCGCCAATCATCGGGACACGAAAACGAGAATCATAATTGTTTATTGGTTTTTTAATCGAAATGTGAGCAGTTCTGCAACCGCAGGCTGACAGATCTGATGCACACACCGCTGGCTTTCCCCCTCCCCCACCCGATGCCGTTGCCTAGTGACAAAAGGACAGCCACTTCAATCAATTCCGAGTGACAAACATGGGATGTTATTCATAAGCATAAAAGATTTGCGTGATGCGCTGGCAATCAAATGGAGAGACAGACACTCTGCAAGCAATCAGACGCGCAGGAATCAAATGAATAGACGACGAGTCGCAATAAACCAACTGCAACTGCGGCATGTAAATCAGTGACTGTGAGTAGGAAGCTGCTGCTGCCACAGATAGCGATGAGTCGGTGGCGGGGGGGGGGGTGGATGAGCATGCAGCTGCTGTCACTCAATTGCCGTCGGTGATGATGAATGCTAACTGGCAACCGGCACCCAACCCACACCGCATCCACTTTGCGGATTTTTATTTCTCAATTTGATGACTTTGATGCGCCACAAAAGCGCATAAATGTTAAAGCCTGCAGCAAGGATATTTTGTGGGCGGCACTTAATTAAATACTTGCTCGCTTGATTAACTTTTCGCTGATTGGAACTCTTGGTGGTTTCAGGGCAAATGCCATAAATGCGAAAGCAGGTCAGCCTGACAAGGATTTCAGGGCCGTGCAAGAAATAGCAAATACAGTCACCATTTGTCATCAAAGCGGTGCGGCGTGAGAGAGAGCGAGGCGAGCAACAATGGCAATAAACAAATGTAAAATATTTGGCACTCCAAAGTGCTGCCAGACAAATACGACAAACGTTGAAGAGTCATTTACTAGGAGTGCGCACAAAAGCGACGAGCAGCAGGTTGAAAAATAGCGGGTAACGCAGGAAAATGCAGACAGCATACGTCGTCGGGACGACACAAACACCAGGGGGGCGGGGAAAATGGATGATGAGCAGCGGCAGGGGCAAGTGCCAGTGGAATGAAACCAGGCGGGGAACTGGAGGCACGACAGAGCGAGTGCGAGTGCGAGTGCGAGTGCCACAAGAAGTGCTGTGCGAATGCCAGTCAAACAGTCAGTCTGTCAGGCCAAAGCACAGTTAAAGAACGGAAAAGCGTCGCGTTGGCGCTGACGACAATTGCACAATTCATAATAGCCAACATGACACCAGAACACACACACACACACACACACACACCTACTAGGGTTAACTATTTAGAGTGTGCTTCTGTGAGATTGCGATTAAATAGCACAGACTGTTGCATTCTTTTCTCGGTCGGTGACTACACTGGAATAAACCAAACGAAAGTCGTTGGATGATGAGTCGCGCACAAGTTTTGAAAATGGGGAAAAGCGATTTCCAATCGTTTAGACCTTTGAACTATTCCCTTTAAGTTCTTTTGGGAAAAGAGGAAGATATAAGAAAGTTCGATCCGACAAAATATAAGCAGTGATTCGAAATCAAGGACATCGAAAACGGAATAGAAGAGTAATCCTGGAACCATAAACACTGGGCATCATACATTCAACGAACTTGGGTTGTTTCAATTCAACATTTTGTGCACTCCATACAAAAAAGCTCTGGTCACACTACGTCAAAGTGCAATAGATTTACGGAGCTACAACGGGATTCAAATAAACAGAAAGATCCCAGAGTATTTAACAACTGAATTTCGTACAAGACGACTCAAAAATATTGTTCGACATTTAGGGCCGCTTTCAGATCTTATAAATAGCTGCCATGTGTCAGATAATCTTTGACTCTACTCTGCTATTTTTAGGTTTATGTAACAGCTAGCAAGGTGTAGAAGATTAGAAATCGGCCCTTAATTTGATTTCAATCTCATATAACAAAATTCCAAAAAAAAAAAATGTACGGGAATTTTCACCCATTTCTACAAAGAATGTTTCGAGTTGGCCTAAGTCAAAGAGAAAGGTTGGGTGTGCGAAAGGATTGATGCCGACTTCACATCTTCTATCTGTCATATAAACTTTCAAATAACAGAGTAAATTATAAGTTTATCTGACACAAAGCAGTTATATAGAAGATGCGAGACACCAATCAAATCTTCATGAAACTCCATCTCAAATTAACTTTTGATATTCGCCTACCATTCAGCCGTCTTCATGATAATCTAAATTCGTGTAAGAGCTCCTTTGATCTCAACGATTTTCAATCACCTACCGTTCGTCGTGTTGCTACCTTAAGGACCAATCTTACCTAACTGTAAATCTTCACCACTTTGTATAAATCCCACAAAAAGTTTTTACCAATAACATATATTTTTCATAGCAGAAAATGCAATTTAAAAATCAACTGGAAAAAAGCTCAAAAATATGCTGAACTGTCAATTGGAATAACCGCCTACTGCGCCACATTATGTTTATTACTGAATTGATCTATGCTGAGCTAAATGTGTAGACTTTTCTTCTTCCCTAAACCTTTCCGAAGCAACCTCGAACAATCCTGCAAAAGATAATAGCCATTTTGATACAGTCGTTTTTTAAGTTTAAAACATACTAACAAAAGAAAAATTTGTTTATATATAAAGAAGTCATTTTGTTGGTTTGTTGAATTCGTCCCAGCAAACATTTTATGGTGCGTAGGTATCAGCTCACTCCATTGGTATAGCATTTTATCGCCCTTTGTTAAGAAGTGTCCCACTCTGCGACAGTTTTGACCGGTAGATAAGCGTTTCTTCAGGATGATGTTTCTTCTGAAGAAAAAGAAAGACTTAAGAATGCGATTTTTTCTATAGATAGCAAATACACACTAAGAATACATTTATCAATTGTGAAATTTAACAATCTACCAAACATATACATTACTTTGCAGAGTCTTAAACTCAGCTCCTTTGGGTAAAAACACTAACGACTCGACTTATTATGGTCCTTGGCTCGTTTTGCTCAGTTACTTATACTCAGCACGAAATTATTCTCTTCAAGATGTTGTGGTAGAACAGCTTCGTGTAATTCTCTCGTCATTTCGATGAGCATACAGTAGAGATAAAATTAGACTCTTGCTAATATTCACACATTAAATTTGTATTGCCAATCACTTGCAAGTCCTTGTGTTCGAAACTTGAAGGACAGTCTGCTGAATTTATGCAAGTGACTCCAAATCATTTTTGCTGTGTAGTTTGACTATAGCAGGCTCTACTCACTGTCGCTTGTTGCCATTGTCACTCACAGGGTTCAAAAAGCGTTGGCAGGTTGTTTATTTTCTCTCCACTACTTACAACACTTTCTCTCTGTGTGTGTGTTTGTGTGTATGTGTGGATGGATGCCTCTTGCTGATTGCAAATTGCATGCAGCAAAATGAAAGAGCAACCAGTCCAGAGCCTGTAAATTATGGCGGCAATAAGCATTATGCACAGACTGGCGTGTCAGTCGTCAGCGTCAAATTGGGTTAGACGCTGGACATTAGCCAGCTTGATGGACCTTTGGCCTGGCCGGTTGACAGCTTCTCAACTATTTGCTTTGATGCGCTTGATTAAAATCTTAAAATTTGCTTCGGCAAGATAAACAAGTTGCCAACTTTCAAATTGAAATAGAGATTAGGTATTTCTTTTGATGTGAAGCAGAGATTGGGCGAGCCAATGAGCTGCTCAGCAAACAAACAAACCAACAAACAAACAAAGGAAGCAATCAAGTGTGCCCAATTTCAACTTAAAAAGGGTTCATTGGTTGCGGTACATGTGCGAGGGCCGAGAAGTTTGCTACAGAAATAATTAAAGTGTCCTTTCGTTGCCTTAATGACTCGCAATTCGTAAAGTAAAGACTCACCACCTACTAAGTGACCAGCCGTTTGTCCTGGGCATAAAAAGCCCATAAAAAGCTCGTAAAAGCGGGCCAACAACAACAACCACAACAACACAGCATAAGCCTAAATGCAATACACATTATATTACTCGTAGCAACAATAAAATGGTACAAATAAAACAGATTTTCTGCCAGTAAAACAATAAAGAACTCGACCGGCCCACTGCCGTCTCCGACGCGCGCAAATTGGCCAAAGATGAGTTTTTAATTCGATTCCGAAGGATGGCAAAAGTACGTACGTGCAGCTGCCGCACGTGTCGCCTCATCGGGCGACGGCCAGGGCCGAGGAGAAGTATGTCAAACTGTATTTCCGGCAAGAATTCGTCAAGTGGCACGCGCTGAAATATGAGCGGCAAATAAAGAAATGGTATTCTGGCCCGACAAGTGGCACCATAAACCCATATACATTTTGAGTTCTGGGGCTTATCAGTTTGGCACTGGCCCCAGGCTCGGCCGAAATTCAATTTGGCAAAAGCGAAAAGAAACCCGGCTAAGCGACACACATACCCACAGTCCGTTGGCAGGGAGCTTGGCGCTTGTTTGTGCCAAGAGTCTGCCACTTAGTGTGTGGCTCACCGTGCAGCGCGAATGAAGCGAATTTCAAGTTTTTGCGGCTGGCAACGTCCTGTGCTGTGCTATGCTGTGTTGTGTTTAGTTACGTTCGGTTTTGCGTACAGGATTCGTTAACCCAAAGCTGTCCAAGTCTGTGCCAAGCCACAGAATGACGTTAATGCTGTTCGTGATGAGGCCGACGGCTGCGGACAAGAACGGAGATGACGCACATTGTGCTCCTCATGAGGATGTGGCAACCTTGCTATAAGCTTCTGGCAGCGCTTACACACATTTTCTGTAACTTTTCCAGCTTACTCAAGAACGGTAACACTAAGATAAAAAGAGTGAAGCTGTACCTACCACGCGAACGACGCGCCATAATTCATTATTCAATAAAGTTCAATTTATAGACTGAACGTAGTGTTTCAATCGACATTAAGCAAACTCAAGATATAGGAGATAGCCAAGGTACTATCATCAATCCCTGGTCGTCATACCACATGAGCCGCGGCCATCTCCCATAAGGATAATGCTGATGGGACGTGTGCGTGGACAGTATGCTGCTGGGTGCGAGTTGATGAATTGAAATATGAGAATATCTTGATTAAATTTCAGTTCATTTATAATAAACGCCCGAGTTTAGCATTTTGCTGTTGTGTGTAGCACTATGTTTTACCCCATTTTTTGTTTTGAACATAATCTTTGAAATGAAGCCTACAATTCGTACACAGAAATGGCTTAATGATGCCAGAGAGAATTTAATATTCAAATTGGTTGCGTTAAGCCAAACTGAATATGATGTTACCCCAAGGCTTCTTTAAGATTTTATAGTTTAAGGAAATTAGTGAAGCATTTTAGTATACTTTGGCAAAGGACTCAACCTAGCACTACCTATGCCACAGGGCTAATGTACGATTCCTGAAAGGTTTCAATTTATGTCCACATTCAAGAGTTATGAGTTATAAGAGTGGTAAGTCGCTGTCCCATGCAGGCCTCACTTGGCCCATTCCGTTGCCTTATATGTTCCCTTAATCCTTATTGAACTACTGAGGGGTGTACTCGTTATTGAACCATTGTGTGGACAGAACGTATTTAAGTAGAGCTAGACTCACTTCAAATCTGGAGAGGTTGAGTATGAGACTGTGACCTACACTCAAAAAAATGTATATTATTGAACTGAGTACAAACGTTGTGGAATCAAGAACATTTTGTACTCACATTAGAATAACAAAATTCCAGAAAAGCTAGTTCTTAGTTAAAGTACAAAATATGTTAGATTGAGTACAGAATAGACTCATAATGCTAGCTCCACAAAGTGTGCAACAGAAAATGCGAATTATTTTTAAGCGGATCTGTTCTTAAAATTCCCAACTGGCTCTAACCCTTTTGTTATGGAGTGATGGTAAACTTCTAAACTACATTAGATCACACTTTGACTTGCTCTTTGGTTATGACCAGTGGATATTTCGTTGGTTCAGGAACAAAGTGGGAATAGCTTTGGAATTATATGGGCTTAAGACAAGAACATGTTGTACTAGTTTGAAATACTCTCTTATTATTTCTAGAATTTTTATGGGCAGGCATAAAAAAATTACTGGATTTTAAGAACAAACGTTTCGTACTTATTTTGAGAAATAATCGGGCTTGACTGGAGACCCTTATAAGCTGATCAAAAAGATTATAAAATAATCCAAAACATTCTAAACTCAAGTATTTCCGGTTTGAAAAACTTGTTCTGGATACAAGAAGATTACAAAATGGTATCAATATCAATTTGATACACGTTGTCTCAAATTGAAACCAAAACTTGGATCGATTTTTTGGTATCAATATTATCTTAGATTGTATCAAAGTGATCTTTTGGTCATTAATTTGATCCTAAGAATATTAATTTGAAACAGGCAGAGACAGAAAAACGTTCGAAATCTGAAACAAACTTTATCTGCGTACGGCATACCCCTTCCTTCATGCAAAAATTGTGGCTCTATCTCTTATAGTCTCTGAAATCGACGAGCTCTTACAGACAGACAGACATTGCTATATGGACTCGGCTATTGATGCTGATCAGGAATATGTATATGGGGTCGGAGATGCTTCTTTCTTTACTCTTTCTTTACCCCTTTTACTCTTCGAGTAACGGGAATAATACGACTGGGACAAAATCAAAACTATAAATCTTAGTGTATCCTTGACAAATAATTTTAAAAAAAATCCAATTGCGTTCTGTATATAACAAAACATCCCCCAAACGCTCGTGCTTCAGCTGAGTGTTTTAAGCCAGATGAGCAAACAATCGTTAAGACCCCACAAAGTCAATTAAAATTCGGCAAAATTAATTGCTGAAAAAAACTCTAAAAATTGATTCACAAATTCACCAAAGACATCGTAAACAAGAAATCTGTTTTAATTGCGGTTGCGCCCAGAGCAAGGACGCACCGAGACGCAGCGAGTTCAAAGTCTCGCCCCTAGCGCCAATGCTGCTGAGTGTCTGCCATCGCTTTGATGTGCAGCCGGAATGGGGAGAGGAAACCACAGCAAGGATGCCGACAAACACAACAACATTAGCATAAATTGATACACAGTCTGAATAAGTGTGGCAAATGCTAACTAAACAGTAAGCCGGCAAGAGCAACTGGCATACATTTGCAAACGAGCTGGTACATATGTAGTTTGTGTTACTTGGCCAAACTAAGCACAAACGAATGGCCAAAAAACAACACGCACTCTGATCACATTTGCCCCGGACAAACAGAGCGAAACGGAGGACGACGCGGTGGCACGTGCAGACGCATTAAATCAAATTAAAAGCGCGCTAAAAGAAGTGACAAAACCCCAGGTAAATCCCATTTTAAATACAAATAGCGAAATGCTTGCCACAGGAATGGCAATGTGGCAACTCCATCTCTGAGTGGTTTGCGGGCTTTTGGTGTTGTTGGCCCACATTTTTCTAGAGCTCAGCGGCGCGTTGCCTGTAATCTTAGTTTAAGTTGATTGTGGAACACACACACACACACACACAGCCATAGACAGCGCGTGTAGCGGGTCCGCGTAAAATGCTTTAAATAAAAATTTGCGCTCCTGTGTGTGTGTTCGAAATGGGGTTGGCTCCCGCAACTCTTTGCGCCGGAATGAAGACACTCGGCTCTGGCTGGCTTTTCACGAAAATTGCTTTTAGCGTAATTGCAGGTATTCCCCAAGCTAACGCCACACAATTGCTGCCTGTTAGGCCTAAACCACCGAAAATTGTTTGGCAATATTTGCCAGTTGCCGCATTTCAATTAAGGCGCTTCACAATTTGGTTACTTTTTTTATTTTATTAGTTTTTAACCATTTCTATGTTGCTTTTTTTTTTTGGCCAACTCAATCAATCAAAAAATTCAATCAACATCAATTGCAGGCATTGGTCAAGTAAGCAAACAGAAACAAACAAAAAAAAAAAAGGATGAAATCCAGACACAAACAGCCCAAACTCAAACTCATTCATTAACTCGAACGTTTTACCAAAGCCGAAAACTGCAAAGCTGCAAAACGAATCGCTGGCCAAGACTTGTTCGTTCGACCCGCTTTTGACCAGCCGGACAAAAGGGAAAGAAGCGAGAGTGTTGGTTAAAGTCGGTTCAGCCCGACTTCTTTATGCCCGTTATTCAGGCGATTGAATGTTAGTTAGCAGAGCATTAACATAAATGTAAACATATCACATATCGGACCACGCTGCTCTTGTCATTGACGGGGACCAGAGAGACGCTGCAACGACTGCTTATCCCTATATTACGGATTGAGGGAGAACAGACAGAGGTACATATACCCAAATGATAAGTGACGACGGGTGCTTTAGAAGCTGTGGGCTATTTGCTCATATTTAATACACACTTATAACCGTGACCGTAATCAGGTTAACCACCGTTGCTCGATTACCGCTAATCGATTCGGCTTCAACTCTGAGTATTAGAATTTCGCCTCTAGTGAACCGACGGGATCGCATGACTATATCTTATAGCTCCGAAAGAAATAGTTGGTTGGAAAACTAGCTTTAGTGAGAAAAACTTTTTTCTTTTCAATGGAAATGCCTTCAAACTTTGTATTCATTGGTACTGTAAGCTTTTTCATCATTCTGCCAAGTTTGATGAAAATCGGACAATTACATGGTATAGCTGCCATACATAAGATAGGTCCTAAAATAGTCTTAGTTAGAAAATTTTGTTTATTTTTAATGGTAGCATCGTGCAATTTTGTATTTGCTTGTTTCACATGCTTTCACCTAACTCCACAAATTTTTGTCCAAATCGGATGACTATATCTTGAAGATCGCATACGAACGATCGGTCTGGAATTGTGGGAAAAAGACACTGACAAAGTTAGCTTAGCTTTCTCGCTCGTGCAAAAGTATGTAACAGCCAGAAGGAAGCATTTTCGACCCCATAAAGTATATATATTCTTGATCAGCATTAACAGTCGAGTCGATATAGCCATGTCTGGTACAGATTATGTTATAGTAGGTCTGGACTGACTTTCTTTCTTGATTTATATGGAATTCGATATTATAATACTTTTTTCTTAGTTTAATTAAAGGACTTCCACATCTCTTACATACAGCAAGGGCCGGCAATGTGAACAGAGAAGTTGCCACTGGCATTTTCAAACACGGCTTCTCATGCTTGCTTTAATTTCTTTAAGGTGGCATGTTTCGAATACAATATTCCCCTGCAGCGGTGGAAGTTCTGCCAACGTCTCTGCTGTCATTGCCGACCCCTGCTGTATGGCATAAAAGCAGAACTATTTGTTACGAACTTCAGCAAGTGCTGCGCTGGAAGAGGATTTACTAGTTGGTTTATTTTTTCACATATAATACCCACCTACTAACACACACTCTCACACACCCACACAAAGAGCAGTGTGTGGCTTGTGGAAATCACTTTTTAAAGCATTTTGGCCTCAGCGACAGATTCACGCATTGAAGCGTGGACACTTTTGCGTTTGACCAGCCAACCAGCCAGCCAGCCAGCATATTTATTTTATTTCAGCTCGTTCTGGCAGTGCATAAAACTGTTTTCAACCTGCTGTGTGTTTGTTTGTTTGTTTGTTTATGTTGCTGCGCGTCCTTTTATGCCAAATGTAAGCGATCTGCTAGGGACTGACACAAATACGGCCATGCAGCAGCCCGGTTGAGAAGGAGCAGCAGCAGGAGGAGGATAAGCAGATTTAAACCGTTCCGGTTTACCTGCCAGCATGTATATTGTGTACGTATTTAAATAAAACGATTTTGCGCCAGGCAGGACAACGGCGCACTTTGCGCAATCACAGGACACCCGGCAGATGGGCACTGCCCCGTCCATTGATTCCAACCAGCCACACATAAAAGCTTAAAGTTACACAAAATAATAAAAGGAGCACGGAAAAATGTCGTCGTCACGTGGTTGAAATGAGTTACATCAAATGCTTTTGGCATTCACAGGAAATGGCGGTGCCTTGCACTTTTATTTACATCCAAGGGAAAAGCCATTAAGAAATTGCAACAGCAATTCAAATGGCCAGAGCCAACAAAGGCGGTCGCGCGGGCGGGGGTTGACATGTCGTGCATTTGATTAAAGTTGAGTTCGAGCACGGCTTTGATGTGGTCCCCTAATGGCGGGGACCCATCCCTGCGCCAGCACCAGCACCAGCTGGCCGGCGCCCAGGTAAGCGCTAAAACATTCGACTTAGCTAAGCGAAAATAAATGACACTCCACTTCGCCTTGCTCCCCGTCTGTAATCAATCATCAATTATGCGCTTAAACCCATCAGGAATTATGCGTTAAATTGATTGAAAGTCAGTTCGCACATCTTGAGTTATGGCACAAAATCAATTTGCAGTGCGAAATCAATGGAACGGACTGCTCAGGCTGGTCTAACTTGGATATTGGCTGGCTGCTGCAGTGCTAGCCGCCGTCAGTCAAAGTCGGGCTAGTTACTTGCCCAGACCTGGAGGATGGATCAAGTGACGGGCACAAAACTTTTGCCAGGCCAATAAAGCACAGCCCAGGCAAAGTCCAGGGACAGGCGGGTCCGCATGCTTACGTCCCTGGGAAATGAAAATATTTTCTTACTCTACGCGAGGAACACGAACGAAGGAAAGAAAGTATGAAAAAGGAAAAACTGCAAATCGCAACGCAGCGTCTCGACTATCTAAGAGAGAGCGAGCGCACAGCGCGTCAATGGACTGCAATAATTCTGGGAAAAGTGCAAAGTGTAGTGGGCTGCCAGGCTGCTAGCAAAGTAATTTATTTATCAAGTTTCAAGCTGCAGCCTGAAAACTTAATACACGGCCAAATTGAATGCCAGGCGGACATAAAATCAACAAAAGCTGGCCAGTGGCGGTCTCGTCTAGAGTTGCAGGTGAAAACAATTTCAACTTATTTGTATATTTCATGCAGTCGGTGGGAAATGCTTAAAGCATTGATTTATTTGAAAATACTTCGTTGGGTTTAACTTAAGCCCGAGCCAGTGAGCATCTTAAGTGAAGAGAACAGTGAGCTTAATAAAATGATGGCAGTTCCCGGAGCAGTATATTGGCCAAAACTTTCCAGGCCAAATAAACAAAGAAAACCGGTGGAAAATATATTCTAGAAATCACAATCAATTAATCATTATTATTTGAAAAAGAGGTAATCTCGTCTGTGATTTGATAGACTTTCAGCTCGATAGCTTCTATGCTGAGGTACTACTTCGCTCGTAGTTGTATGCGTTACATGATCATGAGACAAATTTTCATATCTGAAACAAACGTTGATCTGTGTACGGTATACACCTACCATCATGCAAAAAATTGAGGCTCGATCTCTTGTCAGAGACTACGGATCATACGTCGTACATACGATCATACAGATCATGCTGATCAAGAATTTGTATCCTATATGGATTCGGAAAAGTTTGGCTCCTCCCTGCTACATAGTACATACCTTCACACAACTTTATGAGCCCCCTTTTCCCATTTAACATGGAAACAGGGTATAACAAATGTCTGCTGGGAAGCATATTGAATGGGCCACAGATACTGTGGTGTGCAGTCTGCAATCCTTCGCCATTAATACTAGTTTGTCAAACTTACAGTAGGCTTTGTTTAAGAAAAAACTTAAATTAAGAAAGCTTCAATGGAGCAAGCTTTTTTCGCTACGAGAATTTTCATACGAATATCAGATAAAGTGAGTAATTGAGATTCAGTTATGCCAGCTGCATTCAAATTTCAGACTGTACATGCAGTCAAATCCAGCAAACAATCCAGCAAATCCAGCAAACAAGATAAGAATGCGATTCTTCCAGTGGGTATTGCATCACTTTAGCGATGTCGCATTCTTGTCTTTCTTCGGGAAGAAGTGTTAAACTCTGCAAAATTTCTGAGAGGGAAAAAAGCGATATTTCTGGAAGCTGCAACAAAGTCTCTTCTGATAGATATGAAAGCAATACTTAATGCATAAAATAGGGACTTCTTTCAGGTGTTACGAAAGCGATTTAAATACCTCTGTTTCGGAGTACAGAAACAAGTATCTTCTGAGGAACTAGAAGTTGCTTCTTAAGTTAGGGAAGTTGTGAGTATTAACGAATCAAATAGCGAGCAGACGCTCCATCGCATTTGTGCACCCTTTATATGTGACCACAAATAGATTAGAAATGCTCTACAAACCCAGCAAACGTTTTATATCATTTTTGATCACATTCGAGTCTTTTTCGAATCCTCGATCTAATTAAAATAGTCATAAATGCGCTTGTTTTCTGATCGGAAATAATACTTTTGTCGGGAGAAAAGGGTACCTCAGCAGCGACACTTCGTGAAATGTCGTTTTTAACCCTTTTTTTCTGACCTCTTTCGACTCATATTCAAGTCATTCAATTTTGAGCATTTGCATGAGCCGTCTTTGAGTCTTCGTTGAATCGCTCAAGATAGTAATCATTTGTGAATCATTAAAATATCTCGAAAAAGACTCATTAGGCTGATTATGCCAAAATGATCTTCCAAATGTTGGGTGGGAAGTTAGAAGGAAACCTAACCAAGGTACCTTGGTAACTTAAATCAACAGAAATAATTGAAATTGAATAAAAGTGACGTTATTCTGAGTGCAGATCAATGGCACAGTCTGAAACTCTGCCTCAACACACTGCATTACAGATTAGAGGACCTTACCCCAAAACATAAATCCTTTACACACCTTTAATTCTAGTTAACATTAATCACAAATGCCGGAAAGACAAAAGTAAATTTGATTTTCATTTGACTTTGTATTGATATTAAATTCTTAACTATTTCAACAATTTACAAATTGAAATATATCTGCACTCAACGGTGCATTATAAATTTGTTGTTGAATGTCTGCCAGCAAATGCCTCAGCTCGGATCTGTATTGAAATATTTAGGGCTGCTGCAATTAAATAGTACTTCGCCACAAATTCTTGGCATGTTATGGCTGTTGTTGCACTTAAGCTGGGGGCTACAAGAAGCTGCTCACGCATGAAAGTGACAAGGACACACGAAGGCAACACAAAATAAAAATGCAATAGTAAAAAAAGGCTCTTTATGAATAGCAATGCATTGACATTGCAGTCAAAAGGACAAACAAGTCGGGGGCCAGTCGAGTGGCTAGCTGGTCCCATTCGCAGCTGGCAAATGGGAGAAATCGAATCGAGAGTCAAATAAATATGTATAGAAAACTGATGTGCAGTTTTTTTTTTTGTTGCGGCAGCTGCAGTTAGTTGCAACTTTTACCACCTAACCATTGAGTTTGGTTTTTGGCATGGGGGCCCACAACTGTTTCAAGGTTGTCCACCCATTCAAAAGGCAGAGCTCCTCACCTTTAAGGGCAGCGCGCAAGACTCAATTAAAATTTTACGCTTCTTTGCATTCACCGAGTGCATGTGTGAGTGCATTTGGGAAAGTGGACCTGGCAAGGCACAACTTTTGCCAGCTCCTGCCTGCACCGGCAGCAGCTAGTCGAGGGACACTTAAGAGCATTTGAGCAGCTGAGTTAGGGACCAGAGTGTGCAAAGCCTATTTAATGAAACGGAACTTAATGCATAATTGATTAAATGCTTCCAGCCAGGACAAAGAACCCAGCCTGTGGTGGCTGGACTTAAAGTTGCCTTGCTTTGTGCATGCTTGATGCCAGGATTAAATGGTTTGTCGCCCGTTTCTGTGGATGCAGGGCGGCGGGGATGGTGTAGTTGCTTTTGCTGTTATAGCCACAGCCAGTCGTTTTCCTGGTGCAATCTATTTTTTGTTATCACTTTTCAAAAATGGTAAAACAGAGCAGCAAGACAAGAGCGAAACGCACATGGAAAATAAATTGCATATTTTACAACGCAAAATGAAAAATGCAACAAAAGAGCGGGAGACAAGAAGCACAAATTGGACCGAAATATTTGTTAACAAATTGCAGCAAATATTAGAGGCGAAGTCCAAATGGGTGCGCGCCAGACAATGCACAGAAATATTTCTGACAGCGAATTAAGCCAAATCCAGCGGGATATGTGAAATGAGCCAGGGGACAGCACCGGATAGCCGGGATGGCATCGACAACAACGATGTGCAGCACTTTTCTTATTTCCGCCCGAGTCCTGCTCAGCCAGGATAATATTTAAAAATTCAATTTTGCCCCAAACATCTAAGCGGTTTGCCTTCTGTAGGATGCAGCCGACGAAAGAGCTGAAAAAATTGCCTTTTGCCTTTGCCATCGTCTGGCAAAGGAGAATGCGAAAATATTGGAAAATAGGCTGCTGGCGTTAAACATAAATAAGGCCAGGAAAATTGCACAGAATGCAATTTAAGCTGGAATTTTCTTCGAGAGAAATCTTTATTTATTATTATTTTTGTTTTGTTTTTGATAAACCAACTTATATTTATTTATTTACCCCCCCCAGAGCCGATGGCAGGGAGCCTGCCGAAGAGCACACATACTGCACGATGCATGAGCTCAAGAATGCACAGCTGTGCTTTGGGTAGCTAATCCTTAATATTAAATAAATACAATCAATTTGCACGCTGTGAGTGAGCTCGTGACAGCGCATTATTATTATGGCGAAGACCGACAGGGACCGCTATCTGGAATTCAATTTTCCGCATAGATAAGCGTTCCACGGGTGGGAAATATGAAAAATGTGTAAGGGAATAATGAAAGTCACCTTTGGCACAACAATTCATCATGGTGGGCGCCGGTGGCCACTGTGTAGGGTCCTGCTGGCGTAGCAAATGAAATGCATAGTCATGCAGTGTCGACACCCAGACACAGTACCCGGCCACCACATCAGGCCAAACAAATAGCGCTCCTTTTTTGACATCAAAACACACATGAAACAGACACACGCTGCAATCTTCTCAGACCGGGCAGGTCAACAACCAGGGAATTGTCAGATAGATGAGCATACAAAACGCTGGCCATATGTCAACGCATCAAATAAGTAACATTAATTGCAAATGAATTTGGCTACTTATACAATTCGTTGGCCATGGAATAAGTATCTCTCTTTCCCTTTCTGCAAGTTATGAATGCACATTTCTCACATCCATGAAATTATTCAATCTGATCTGAAATTCAGCCTATTGAACTCTACTCTTGACAAACTTTCGGATAGTTGAAATTTTGGATAGCTTACCTTAGTTTAAATCAAAATATATATGTGCAAAATGTCCTCTTGCCATTCCCCATGAACCCATAGCGGTTCATTTGTTGTGAGTGTACACTTTCATTCTCTTCGTCTTCATATCGATTTGGCCAATTGTTCACTACCTATAAGAAGGAGATGATATATATATATTGCCTTCTAATGTACGGTAACTATGGTATGAAAGAAGAGAGCCAGTCATGCTGCTAATAGAAAATTGATATTTGTGCAAATTGAGCTTTATAGTAGTAGTAGTGTTAGTAGATTTATTTTCAGACTAGGGAAATTCTAATATAATTTGCAGTCGTTATTTCAGCGCTTCGAAGATATCATTTGCCAGTAAGGTCCAGTTCAGTCCATTTAAAATTTTAATTACTTCTGCTGTATACAGAGAAGTTTGCTGCCAATATACAAATCGAATTACTGCCAGGATTGGACATTTGGCCAAGAAATGGAAGGCGTCCTCTTTTTCGTGCATACAGCGTGCGCTCATTTAGGGTTCCATCTCTATATGGCTTGAAATTCAGTGCCATCAGATTACAGCGAGCGCGAAATATTTGTGAGATTACCTTTAGATTGTAGCGATCGTTGAAATAGTTCCTTTCGCATAATGTGAAATCAAGCTGCTTGTACAACACATTACTCGTGCTCCTTCGGGCCTGTTCGATGCATTTCCCACGAGTACCTTCGGCAATTCGCTCCAGTATTTTGTTATGCCATTTACCAGGAGTCGCCATTCATCAAAACATTGGCCTCCTCTTGCTAATAGCAGATATGCAGTTTTATTTACCAGCCTTGATGCTGGTTTATCCATCACCTGCCTCAAGTACGAAAAGTGCGTGCCCAAGGTGTAGCTGTATAGCTCCGAAAGTCCAGTCTCAATGTGAATAGCATAATATGGGGTGTTTCGTGGCAGCTGGAAGATTTTCTTGATGAAAAATTTCAGTAACTTTTGCACATCTTCATATCGAAAGATTCCACATACCTGTGAGACTTGACGCTCGTAACACGTTGTTATTGCTCATTAATTTATTCCACAAGCTGTTAGGCGCCATAATAGATTCTTTGAATTGTAGGCGAATATGTGTTGCAAATTTTCCATTGGAAGTCATGGTAGCTCCAAGATATTTATACGATGTTACTCTCTTTATCTTTGCTTCGTTTAAGCTCCATGTTTCTCCTTGAGCTACACGACCTCTACCATCCCTAAATACCATCACTTTTGACTTGTCGGTGTTTATTTACAAGTTCCAGGTTTTGCAGTATTCGTTTAGATGGTTAAGCATATTTATAAGTTTGGATGCTGAATCAGCTAAGATCACCATATCATCTGCGTATAGTATTGTATTGATATCAGGGATGCAAACCACTCGATAACAAGTACTGGTTCGGTTCAGTGGTTCGCACAGTTTGTAAACCTCCGGTTCGGTTCATTTCATGGTTTTTGGAGTTATCCGCGGTTTCGGTTCGATTCAGTGGTTCACAAAGGCACATTAGAAAATATTATGATTTCTGTAGTAATGGACTTTTCAACCATTTTTGAAATTTGATTTCGATAATCCATTCCAAAGTCCAAAGTTTATCATGTCAGATTCCCAGGACTCCCAGGAATGTCCTTACTTATTGACAGCTTAAGAGTGAATTAAGGTTAAGAAGTACCACCGAAAATTAAAAATACAAGAATAGAAACAAATTTAGATTGACAGGTAAATTAAGAGATCGAAAGTTATATCGATCCGACATCGCTAAATATATAGAGGGTCGAACGAAATGTATAGAAATTATCTTCGGAAACGATTCGATTTTACAAATTAATAAAAATCATTGGCTAGAGGAAAGCGATTTCTTTTAAATCTCGTCAGAGATCCGAACCGAACCGAACCGTTTTTAATTGTGGTTTTCGGTTCGGTTCAGCAATTCTGAAAGGAAGCCGGTTTGATTTGCGGTTCGGTTCACCAGCTGGAATAAGTAGCTCGGTTCGGTAAACCGGTTCAGAACCGAACCGGCTTGCATCCCTGATTGATATACATGTCGCCAAATAAAATTCCAGCTGGTAATGCTTCCGTAATGTCATTTATAAAGAGTGAGAATAACAGCGGGCTTAGCAAGCATCCCTGTTTTACGAATGTATTAGTTTGGAACCAGTTTGACAGCTGTGAGCCATTCCAGACCGCTGCTAAATTATGCTCATACATTTTCTGTATGACTCTGAAGAATTTTGTTGATAGGTCCATATTGCTGAGCTTTATATAATTTGAGGTCAGCAGTCCACAATAATTGCAACTACTGTGCCACAATATTGAAGAGGAATAATGCAATTATAACAGTCCAGGGTGATTAGGGTGCAAACCTCTTATTTCATGTTAAAGTGCAATACCCAAGGTCTTAAGCGCACTAAGAGGCACATGGGAACGCTAGTCGCTAACTTAATAATAAGCTACGCTTAAATAAGGCTCCTTTCACTCATAAATCGGAACTGAGCAGAGCTAGAAGAGCCTGCATATCTTATAGCTATCTCTTAGTAAGCTGAGCTATTTAGTACATGGGTGCTTAATTCGGTACTAACTGGTAACCAGAAGTACTTACAGCCCAACCCACCTGCAGTGCATATTAGTGCTTACTGTTAACTGGGCATGTCCTAGGGTAATCAATAGCCACCTCTTCACTTTACATGTAAGAAGTGAAGTAAGTACTGAAAACTGTAAGCTGTAAATATAAAACTGTAAGCTCCGTTCACATTTTACGGGCGCTGCTTTACCAAAAGGGTAATCCTGTCGTTACCCAACCGTAGGTACTTCCTGCAGTACCTTCTTGGGAAGTGATAAGGTAGCGATTGCCGCTAGTAAGTAGTCAATGTTAGTAGTACAGGTAGATATCGCCACCTCTCGTACTGTAGGGTACATACAAAATTCTCCGGTCCTCTAAGCGGTGGTGAGCGGAAGTCCTAAAGTCGGAGCTAAGTCAACCAAAAAGTGGACAACACATACAGCAAATTTGTCATATGTATTTAAAGTTGACAAAAAGTTGATGGATCAGTTGTACATCATGAATATTGGAGAGATTAAAGCGCTTTCGGAGAGCTACCAATTTGTTTTGTGCCACGCCGTATGAATTCCCAAAATGATATTAAGTTGCTGTTACGAGAGTTTATCAAATTTGTGGAAGAATTTCATTCCATTTTCGACAACTATCGTTTCCATTCGCATTTCAGCACTTACAATATTTCAATGGCCGGCAATAAGTCCAATTGAGGATCTGTAGGGGCTCTGGCTTTCTGCCAGAATATTCAGTGCTGACGGGCAATACGTCTGAAGCAGCTTAAGGAAGCAATTGTAAAGGTGTGGGAAATTATTGAGTCCCCAGTCTCATATTAAAGGTAACTCCAGACTTCATTAAAAGTTAAGCTCCTATTTCAAATAGTGGGTAGTAACAATATACGACGCTGTTTTTAAAATTGCACATAAAGCAATTTTCTATGAAATATTTTTTTTGTTTTTTTTTTTTTTTTTAAGAGCTTCCGCTCTTAAATTATTTTAAAATCGATTACCTTGAGTTTTAAAGAATTCCGCTCTGCAAATCGAGTTCAATTCGATTTCAGCTTAGTGTTTTTTGGCGAAGGGAGTGGTGTAAAGAAACTAAGAGAGAGAGAACAGCAAGTTCATTTGAGAAAATAGTGTTAGGTCCGTTCTCACAGTTTCGTTTTTGATGGGAGAGGGTGTGTGGGGAAACTGTTGAGCAGAGAGCGCTTTCGATTTTTTTTTTACTCATATAGCTTTAAAATTCCCAAGCAGTTATGGCATTGCTGGCATGGAGAGGCGGCAGTTGAACAGTTGACAGGGATAAACTGCTGCTGCTTTCTATATACATTCTTGATCAGCGTCCGCAGCCGAAAATGAGTAATATTCAAATATTTGTAAAACTCATTTTCAATATACTGCCGCAGCATGAATAAATTGATAGATTGAAAAACGTAATGAATAAAAATAGGAATTTTCCACTAAGAAAACTAAAGACCAATTTCATTAAATGGTTCATGGCCATTTACCTGCAGGCTGATTAAATACTTCTGTGGCTTCCAATGCTCAAACTCAAAATGGCAATATTCCAATTTGATTGACAAACTGTATTTGCTTTGAAACACTGTAAACTGGGTCTCATTTCGATTCGATTGCAGTTCGTGTTCATTGTCTTCTGCAAAGTGATTGAGTAACCGCAGCACACATCCTAGCGTAACCTAGCATCGTGTTGTGCTACAACTTATTTGACCCCACAGTCACCCAGTGGTCTCGATGTGATCTCAGCATGAGTCCTTGTTAATCCTTCACCAGATGCCGCTGTTTGAGGCAGCTCCGTTGACATGTCAGATACACGAAAGCCGACTCACGCATTTTGTGGGGCTGTCAGCGACAGCGCTACGCGTTGGACAAGTGTACAGATAATGTCAATATTAGTCGCCTGCATATTGTGAACAATAAATGGCAAAATAATACAAAAGAAGCAGCGCGACAAAAGGCATGGGAAATCAATAGCCCGAAGCGGCAGCAAAGGGACCCAAAGAGCCCGGCGAGAGTGTAAAGTGTGTGTGGTATATTTTTTGGTATTAAGTTGAACGTCAAATAAAATATAAATTTGTCAGTTATGGGTTTTTGTGTGCATTTAAAGCCTCGAATTAATCATTTTGCGGGAATGTTTGGCATTTGCACAGAATTTTATGAAAATTACAAGCAGCTTTTTCGGTTTTGAAAAATGAATCAAAAAACATGCGCACGTCATAAATTCCCTAAAAAGCATAATAAATAAAGCGAAATAATAACATTTTTATTACACAGCCAGTGGTGGTGGGGGTGGGGGTGGGGATATTCCGCCGGGGGCTGGCGCCGACAGCAGCTTCTAATACTTTTCGAATGGCAAAAGTTCGCGGCGATGCTTTAATGATGCCATCATAAATTATTACATTGCTATTCCATTTTATTGTTTCACCCGCGATTGAGCTAAGGCCTGTGCAATTATTATTACTTTTAAAGCATTTTTATGCTCTTTCGTTTCCTGGCCACACGACTTGGCTGTGAGCAGCCGGAGCAGCTCTTGGCAAGTGAGTGGGTGGGTGGGTGGGTGCGCCATGTGGGCAGGACAAACAGTTCACTTCAGAGTTTATGGTGATTTCACGGATATATTATAGACTCGACACTGCGCACGTGCAGGTTGACTACGCCACCTGTGCGATTCGTTGTCTGGCTCAGCAGATTCCTCTGGCTTGACCAGCTGCAGGGGGTGGCGGTGGGGGTGCAGGCGGAGCATTGTATAAACTGTAATTGCTAAACGAATTTTAACGAGCTCATTAATTTGATAAAGGGATTTACATGGTGTTGCGGTTCCGTGCGGTTGGCCTCTGCCCGCCGGCGTTTTCTGTGGGGCAATAATTAAAATTTTGCTTCGAATAATATTTCATACTTTTTTTTTGGTATTTGTTTTTGCTTGGTTCCACCGTCTGTTGGGTAAATAAAATTGTTTGGAAAAAGGAAAATCCGAAAGTCTGCATGTCTCTGTGTGGCAGACACAAAAAGGAGTGGCAAAAGTGCGCGCAAAATTAAATAAACGAAGCGTGAGAGATACGAGCGTACGTATGTATGCATCTATATATGAGCCCCGGGCAGGGACTCCAGCTGCAGTCACAGAGTGATAGCACCAGTTTCGGGTTGATTTCTTTTTATGTTTTTTTGTATGTCCGGCACAACTGACAGGCCAGTTTACATCCCAATGACCTCCATTTTCCACGTTTTTTTTCTCTGCTTTCAGCTCCCACACTTGGCCAGTTCATCACGTGTCAGCCAGAGAGGCAGACCAAGGCGAGACAATCAAATGTCAGCTAGTGTTTCGACGACTCCTGTTGTGTTACCCAGAGTAACTGTAAACGCGTTGATAAGCACACAAAAGCTAATTGGATTTCATTCAATTGAAGTCTGCCCAAAGGTAAGGGAAGTGGGAAGCGTGAGGACCAGATAACAGCCTTTAACTGGACGCATTCAAGTGCGAGAATTTGGGTTGAAGGAGCGCTGTCAGTCAGCGACCTAAGTAGGGATAGATGAAAGCATACTGCCCCATGTATTCGGGTGGGGGGAGTGGTGAGTGTATGGCCGAAAGTTGAATTGTCAAAAAACTCAAGGGATCATTAATAATTCCATTCAGAATTCATAATCATTGTTCAAGCATTGATTAAGCGTAGTTTAATCAAAAATTCCTGATTTCCCTTTTATGTTATTTTTCGACTGGTAAAACGAGAGCGCAATTTTACATTAATTTAATTAATAATTCAATTGATTTTTTATAACCCAATAAGTGCTTGCTAATTCAATGGGCTTTTTTTTTGTTGTGAAAACGACCAGCCATGTTCTGGAGTGCGCTACTGCTCGGTGCGTTGTTCTAGATTACAAAAAAATTTGCCTTATTCCGCCAGAATGACATATAAAAAACAGGCTTTTATTTGTAATAATTACCGGGGCCAAATTTATTTTTGATCCGCTATATTACATAAGTTGTTATATAAGTTCTCAATAGACTTCACCCCGAGAAACTAGTTCTGTTAGCTTTTTAGTTCTTTTTTATAAATAAATCTAAGACATAATATTTAAACAGAAAGCACTTATGTTGGTACATACATGTCCCATTCTTATCTCACTAAGAGGGTACAAATGATCTCTATTCTTACACCAAGTGTGCCCAACAGCACCAAATGCTCGCGCATTCACTAACACAAGTAAAAAAGGGTTTCTGTTGCACAAGGCAATAACGAAATCAACTATGCAGAAAGCGCTCACACGTATTGTTGTTGCGTTAAGTTTCGCAAGAGGCAAAAAAGAAAAAGAAGAGACACACACGCGAAGAAGCTTAGTTATGTGTGAGACCTAGAAGCTATGGAATCGCTTTTCGAATGCGACGGAAGCGTATAGAGGGTGGGCACCCGCGTACCAAGTATAGAGTGTAAACAAGAAAGAAAGTCGGTAAAGCCCGACTATAACATACTCTGTACCAACAAAATTTGTCTTTTGATTATAACTCGAAAACCGTTCATCCGATCTTCTTCATTACTTTGGCGGATCGATAAGTTATCCTAATAACTGTGTCCTGAAGGAACAAGCCATCTATCTTCAAAATTGCGGGGGCGGGAGGGGGCGTGGCCAAAATTAAAAATAAATTTGATCTGCCTGCAGACATAAGAAGCATATGTCCCATACATGTCAAACCCCTATCACTTACCATCTCTGAGATCTGTGCGTTCATACGGACAGACAGACGGACGGACGGACATGGCTATATCGACTCGGCTGTTGATGCTGATCAAGAATATATATACTTTATGGGGTCGGAGATGCTTTCTTCTGGATGTTACATACTTTTGCACAAACTCATTATACTCTATGTATCTTAAACTCTAATTTTTGAACCTTTATCCGATCTTGCAGTATGTTGATGTCGATCATACAACATTATTAAAGTATCTGTAACAATTTGGAGAACCAATTTCAAACCAAAATTACTTAATCCCATTTCTTAGAAATCATATAAGCCAAAATCCATTTTCCATTTCGCATTGTTCAGATCAGTTTCCGAATAAGATCCAACTTTAAAATCCATTTCCAGCCGGTGCAATCTTTAGTCAAAATGATCTGATTACCTTATTGGCTTTGAACTTATTGTTTATGAATCACATCAACACTTCATTGCTAAAATACCAATTAAACTATTTCTGCCGAATGGTAAAAATTTCCATTGCCTCGACGACTGGTCTGTTTAATGCATTTAGAGTCATTAGGCCAGGTATCCAGACTATTTGTCCAATTATTCTACAGATGATATCAGTCGATGGGCGGCCATTGGCAGTCAGTAGCACCGTTTCAGGTGCTTTTGGCCTTCATCAATTCTTTGAGTCCACATTTTCCACATTTTGTTCTCCCCCACTCAACTTTCTCTTCAAAATAACCAATTTGCACTTTCCCAACGTACATAAAGCTATTTAAATTCATACAAACGGCAGACAGAAGCTTTCGGCTGCCAGCCACCTCCTGCGCCAGTAAGAACAACGGCAATAGTGTGCAAATTGTTAACGCTGCTTAAGCAAATGTTGCCCAAGAAAATGATGGAAGAAAAAAAAATGGGGGCGACAACAAGGAAGAACTCCTGGCAGCAGCAACAATTGTCGCGATGTCTGGTCCCGTCTGTTGCTCTAAAACTTAGTCCCAACACAGGTGCGCGCAGGCCAACAAAAACAAAGCAACAACAGCAAATGGAAACAGAAACAAAAGCAACAGCTACAACACAAACACTCATAGCACAAACAATAAAAATAATAATAATAATAAGGGTAATATTTTTGCAGGCATGGCGAGTCGATAGTACAATAAAATTTGCGCCTGCAACAATATTTTCACAACTCTGCAATGTGGGCTCAAATTGGTATTTGCTGATCAAAAGTGGAACTGCTTAAATTGAAGGCCAAACTTTGCAGTGAAGTTAGAAATTTAAAGAATTTTTGCAGTTCGGCTCGGACCTGAATCATAGCTGAATCAGCCCTGATATGGAAGGGATGGTACTGATTTGATGGCATCCTTCATTTGAGTTTCAGCCATGCATTTAACACAGACATGTCCTACTACGTCAAGACTTTAGCTGATTTTAGGCATGATTTCAGTGCTGAATTAAAACATACTAAAACATGCCTTAATTCGGCAAGAAATTCAGTTATGCCTACTGTTCAGGTCTGAATCACCCCTGACAAATTCAGTCCTAAATCCTAGACTTACTTTAAGTACACAATATTTTTGATTTAAGAAAGTTGGTTCTCGTTTAATTGTTTGGTTCTAGAATATTTCATATTCAATTTAAGTATACCAAATAACGAATGATACTTCAAATTTTAAGTATTAAACGGCTTCAATTCTATTCCGCTTGGTCTAGAAAGCCGGCGTCTGGTTTTTTCATAGTGCATATAGAATTCGAAACGGACAGTTTAAGGCATATAAAGAAAGCCTTAAGTTTCATCATGGTAGACTCCAACTAGTTACTCTGATTCAATATTAGCTCTTATAAGCTTGTGCAGACCACACATAGTGCTTTTAAGTATAAGTTCTTGAATCGTACGTTTCGGTATATAAAGGAATGATTCGGTTGTAGGTCCCAAACAAAAATAATTGCTTTGGGACAGATTTGATACTTTTACTGTGGTTGGGTAACTGATTCCTGGTTGCAAATACGCGAGCCGAACTTCAAAGCTTCGCCTATCCAGGGCTTTCACATGAGTTAAGTCGGTTAGGAAACATTAAACTCTTCATGGATCATGTAAAGCCTTAACTTGATCAAGCTCCTAAGAGCTCATAAAATAGCAAAAAGCAACAAAATTAGACTATTTCCAGTATTTTGAATGGTTGGTGGTGATTCTAACTGATTTTCTTACTTGTTACCTAGTGTAGTTAATCAATGGGGGAGTTCTTCGGTAAAACGCCTAGGATATACGTACACTTATCCCTGTTAAAGTGCAACCAATTGTTAGAGCGCAGTGTGTCGATGTGCCCATTTAACGTGAACTTGAATGTACCTAGTGACATTTGATAGAAGGTGTTGCTGCCTAATGCGATTAGTTTGTGAGTTGGACAGTGTTATCAGTTACAAAGGCATACTTAAAACGGTGTTAAAATCACTTTAGGTACAAACATACTTGATTCAAGTACAACGTATTTAAGTTAAGTTTGATTGGTTTAATCTTTCAATGCTTAATTTAAGACTGGGTTGGAATGTTTTATACTCTTTACTTCTATACTTTTAGGATAGTTTGGAATAGGTACAATATTTCATCATTAAGTTAATTCTAAAGAGGACTTGCTTAAAACAAAAGAATACTGCTTTACACAAGCTTGAATTGTATATATATTTTGTAGCCAATTCAAGATATTTTGTACTTTCATTAAGAACATTGCTTTCTTAAATTTGTCGGCTTACTCTAAGTACTAAAAAAAACATGAAGAAACCACATTTGTTTACATTTCAATAATATTGACGGTCATTTTTCGGCTTAAGAATATTCTGTACTCAATTTAAGTAGTTCCAAATTCAAAAATCGCTTGATGTATTTATTGCAAAACGTCTTTTTTTTAAGTTCACTTTCACCAGCTATTGGCGACAGCTTCGAAGAATCTAGGCATAAAAAAAGGTTTTCTAATTTTGCTGTTTGGATTTGGCGCTAACGTCTAGATTCCTTTCCCTTGTGCGAAAACTTGTTGTACTTATTGTACAAATTAATTAATTTTTTACCCTTTCGGTCCCGAGTGCATACCGCTTGAACTGGTTGTACTTCATTCAAGCGCTGTAAAAATATTGAAATTTATAAATGGAATTGCTGGCCATTTAATGGCGAATAGCAGTCAGTCTGTCAGTGCCTTCAGCCCATTAGCGGGCAACGAGAAAGGATTTAAGTCAACATTATGTTGCCAAATGTTGCCAAGACGCCAAGTCAAACGATGAAATATTCAACAAGGGCAGCAGCAACAACACAAAAATGGAAACATTAGTAACATTTGTTTGAATTAAAATGAAATCGTTGACAATGCTTGTGACTTTGAATGCCAAAGGCATCAGCTTGCTTTATCTTTCTTGCTACCCTCTCTACCCATAGGCAGTCCCCCCATTCTGGGTGCTTAAATAGAATTAACATTCGTCTGGCAGAGCCGTGTAACCCTGCAGTCAACCTTTTCCTTCAAGCAAAAACACGACAGCAGATTTTCTCGGCAGCTCATTCATTCGGCGCCCACGTCCACGCCCACTCCGGGCATGCCCCGGCATTTCATTTGTATTCGAAGCATTGTGTCCTGTTGAACATTCTTAATTAGGTTAAATCTACTGTGTCGCACACGGCCTGCCGAGGGATACATGGCGAATGACACAGCTGAAGACGAGACGCTGCTTTAGTTCCGGGCGAGACTCGGCCGTAATGAAGTGCGCCTCCGTACGCGTGTATGCCATTTGGCATAATTTAGTAGGTCCTCATATTTGCAATTTAAATCCCGGAAATGAAACAATTACAAAGTTTATCGACTGCAATCAACCACACACAGGCTGGGCGACCCAAGAACGAGCCGGAGACCCGCATTTCAGTTGGATAACTTTCTATGGGGACATGTGTGTCCATGGAAAACAGCGCCAACTAATGTGTGGAAATATGTTTCGACATGCTGTTGTCCCCACAACTTCTGGCTTTTCAATGGGAATAATGGACCGCAGTGGCAGCACTGCCTCAATCAGGCAAACTGTGTTTCATAACGAAATTCAATTAATGATCCTTTCCTGCATAGCTGTTCCAATCGATTTCTGTTCTTCCCAATGTAAAGTTGTTTTGGACGACTAGCCAAACAATGTGTTCTTTAAACAAGAACTAAGATCTAGGGAACACCCCGTGAAAGTTTTTGGTTAGTTTAATTAGCTTCAACCAAATTCTTGAATCATCAAATAAAAGGATTCTGGAATTAAGTCTTAAGCCCTGTGCTAGTTTTTGTTTGGCTTAAGCGTCAATCGTGTGCGAGTTCATGCTCCTGCTTTATGTGATGCAGTTTAGACTACTTATTTGAGAGTTAATTTTTGACCGACTACGGTGCAGTGTGGCAGCGTGGCGCACATCAAATAATGAAAAATTTAATTAAAAGTTTCGCCATTCCGTGTGTTTTGAATTAAAACTTTAAATTTGATGCTTCAACTGACAACGCTAAAAGACCTCAAAGACTTAAGAAAGTGTTTTAAGAAACTGACTTTTTAAAAGAACTTTTACGAAAACACCAACATTTCGTCGGCCATGGACTAGCTTTTTGGCTTGGATCAATTGGCTGGCCACATATCAACATATTGATCCAGAAATTGTCAAGTCTGAAAATAATTAACAAATTGTTAGAATGAACTTAATCAACTTTTGAAACTCACTCTCAAATCTGTTGATGATTAGCGATATATTTGCTGCTCTTAGCTTGGTGGGTTCGTAGGAGTACATTGATGTGGACATGCCTCATGATACAGCAAGCTGGGTGTACGAGAAAACATAACTCCAATTAATGAATGTTGCATGTAACCGAAATATATGGTCAAATAACCCACGAAATTGATTCCCGTTTGCATTCAAGTATGAATAGCGTCCGGTTGTTGCTTTATAAAGCTGCTTACAGTATCAAAAAGCAAATCGATTGATGTGCACAACACAAACACGTGTAATACCATCTATAGTTGGCCCCATATCAATAGTCATGCCATATTCACAATAATGAAAAGCATTTACAGTTTTCTGAAATATTTTTAAAACTGTCCACATGGGATAGATGTCGACCAACGTCCTTTGGTAACTGTCATGACTTTTTCTGCAATTCGTTTATTTATATTGGTTTGGCAAAACACTGAGAAAAATTTGTTTGACTTCTTTATTGAGACTCAACTAAACTAGAAATAAACTAGCTGCGTTCATTGAGGTGATTATCCGTTTGGTGCTAAACTCAGACTGACTGCACTACAAGTTTCCATTTGCTAGTCCCTTCAGAATTCATTGCTGAAAACTATGGCTAAACGATGAACAAATGTCATATAGTAGTAGTAGCTCCATAAAATCATAATTAAACAAGTATCCATGTACCCTTGGGTGCATTAGTGCTATTCCTTTTTTTTGCCGATTGTATGAGAACATGTTTCTGCTTAATTGAGAATAGTTTCTATCAGTGTAGTCGATTTTCATTGCAATACTACTGTTTGACTAACAAGCTTTTTTGTTAGTATATAGTTCAACTAAATAAGAAGTTTTAAATCAATTTTTGGGGGTGTTTATTGCGAAAAACGAAAACGATATTTGGGACTAAGCGTCCGCTGCAATTTACATAGGCGAAAGAAGTGAATGCGTGTGGGCAGGCAAGCCAATGCAGACGTCGATTGCTGCTGCCCAAAATGCAAGTTGAGAGAGTAGAAGAGAGCGATAGAGCGAGTTGCAGTTAGATTGCGGCTTAGGCAAATACAAAAGATCGAGAAGGCGAGCAGCGCAGTGGCGGCCGCATACGAATGACAATATGTTTGCTTGTTTGTGTTTATAGGCAACCGTGGGCAATATGCAAGTAAAAAACAATGAATTTTATCTACGTTAATTTGCGCCACGGTATTAATTAAAATTATTATGTAAGTTATTTAGGCTGCGTGACCCGACATACTCCCCCCGTTGGAAGTACGGCTTTCAACATCATCCGTAAGGGGCAGCAGACACAACTTGTTGACGGCACGCTTAGTCATTCCAGTTGGAGTTTTCAGCACAGCTACTCGGGATACGCCATCTCCTCCAGAAATTAGCTCGACCACTCGTGCTAACGGCCATTTCAAGGGTGGCAGATTCTCGTCCCTGACCAGAACCACATCGTTGACAGCCAGGCCAGGCTTTGGAGTACGCCACTTGGAGCGCTGCTGCAAGAGCGTCAAGTACTCCTCTCGCCAACGGGACCAAAATATTTGTTGCAGATAGGCAACAACACGCTGCCAGCTGTCCAAGCGGTTGAAATTCAGATGCGTAACATCAGGCTCAACAAAGGTCGCAGGCGGACCACCATTCAAAAAGTGCGCAGGCGTCAGAACGTCAAGATCAGCAGGATTTTCTGAAATTGAGACTAAAGGTCTGGAATTAATGACGGCCGTGATGTGGCATACGAGCGTTCGTAGCTCTTCAAAGTTGAGAATAGAAGGGCCCACAGCTCGGTAGAAGTGATGCTTCGCAGTTTTAACCGCCGCTTCCCAGAGCCCGCCAAAGTGCGGGGAACGAGGAGGGATGAATCGCCATTCAATAGTATCTGCCAAACAAAACTCGAGCACTGACTTCTGGTGGGCATCGCTCAGAAACAATCGCCTCAGCTCCAGCAGCTCATTCCTCGCGCCGACAAAGTTTGTGGCGTTGTCTGACCAGATTTGACTTGGCTTGCGTCTGGTGCAAATGAAACGCTTAAGAGCATGGAGAAAGGCAGATGTAGAAAGGTCCTTGACAAGCTCCAAGTGAACTGCCTTGGTGGCAAAAGCAAATAAATACAGACACATAGCATTTGACAGGACCTTTGCTGCGAGCTTCAGGCTTGTAGAAGAATGGCCCGCAGAAATCCACACCAGTCACATCGAACGCATGAGATCCATCAAGGCGCTCCTTAGGAAGGTCTGCCATTATGTGCTCCACTAGGCGAGGCTTGGCTCTAAAACATCTGACGCATCTATTTACTGCCTTGTTTACAGTCTTCCTCCCCCCAATAGGCCAGTATAGGGACCGAACTATTCCCAAAAGCGCTCGGGGACCGGTGTGGAGGTTACGCTCATGGAAGTGCGTAATGATAGCGAGTGTGACAGGATGCCCTTTGGGAAGAATAATAGGATGTCGGCTATCAAAGTCCAGCGAAGAGTTTTTTAGCCGACCATCTACACGTAGAAGTCCAAACTGATCCACAAACGGAGTAAGAGAGGAAAGAGAACTGGAAGAGGGCACCATTCCCCTTGTCTGTAAAGATTTTATATCCTCCCAAAGATGAGTTCTTTGAACAAGACGTAACAAAAGCTGGGTGCCATGATGAACATCTGAAACCATCAGTCCAGGACGCCGAATCCGATTACAAAATTTGTAGACGTATCCAAACACGCGCTGCAATGATGCAAAGGAATTTGCATATTTGGAATCCAATGTAATGTCTACGAATGGCGATTTGATGATAAGTACGCTTCTGCGGAGCTCGAGTGTCGGTTTTTCCTGAAGAGGAGATGAGGGCCAATCGATTTTGTTATCGCACAGAAATTCAGGACCATGGGCCCACAGCGCAGATTGATTCAATTCTTCAGGAAGCGCACCTCTAGAGAGTATATCAGCAGGATTAAGGGCCGTCGGAACATAACGCCATTCCATCGCTCCTGTCAGATCCTGAACCGCGGCCACTCGGTTTGCGACAAATACATTGAATCTTGCAGGCTCCTCGCGAATCCATGATAAAGCAACAGCAGAATCACACCAGCAATAGTACTGGCCCTTAAATACATCCATTCGAGCTATCTCGTCCATCAGTTTCGCCAGCAACTCTGCTCCACATAACTCCAGCTTAGGCACCGTAATCCGTCTTCAAAGGCGCTACCCGGGACTTAGAGCAAAGGAGTTGGCTACTGGTCTGTTGTCCTTTAGATACCACATACACGCAGGCACCATAAGCCTCAAGACTGGCATCGCAGAATCCATGTATTTCCAAATCAGAGTTTGGAAGCAATGCTAAACGAGGAAACTCAGAGCGACGAACTTGACCAAAGCTGCTGCACAATTCGAGCCAAGCTGAATGCATTGCCGATGGAAGGCTCTCGTCCCACGACAATTTTTCTTTGCAAAGCTGCTGGAGAAATATCTTCGCCTTCGTTATTACAGGCCCAACTAGGCCAAGCGGATCATAGAACCGAGCAATGGTTGACAAAACTGATCGCCTGCAGGGTTTATCAGTGGGATGCAAAATTGAGAAGGAAAACAAAAGCTGATCAGAAGAAGGATCCCAAGCAAGACCGAGGGTTTTTGTAAAATCGCTGCCATCATCAAACTTTAGAAAAGATTCTTTGTCTTCATCAGCAACTCCTTCTAGAACAGCTGGACGATTGGAACACCATTTTCGCGAAGTTTGAATTGACCTTTAGCCAGAATCCCAGCAGTCTGCTGCATGATGTCGATAGCCTCCTCAACCGAATCGCCTCCAGAAATCATGTCATCGACATAGAAATCCCTCCGGAGCACCTTTGATCCAATGGGAAATTCAGCTTGTTCATCAACAGCCAATTGGTGCATAGCGCGAACTGATAAGAATGATGCTGGCTTGGTCCCATAGGTCACAGTGTCTAGCTTGTACACTTGCACATCCTCTTCAGGCGAATCCCTCCATAGGATACACTGCAAGAAGCTATCTGATGGCGCAACTCTAACACAACGATACATCTTGCATATATCTCCAGTGATTGCAACCAGACAAGAGCGAAAGCGAATCAGTATCAGGAACAATTTCGGCTGAATTACGGGCCCTGCCATCAAAACTTCATTTAAGGAATACCCAGATGTGGTTGAGGCTGAGCCATCAAACACGACCCGGAGTCTGGTCGAAGAACTGTCCTCCTTTATGACGCAATGGTGTGGGAGAAAGTATTTGCAAAGTTTCAAGAGATTCAGCAGGGACAGATGACATGTGATTCAATTGTAAATATTCACGTATAAAGGATGAATATTGATCCTTGAGAGATGAATGACGCTCCAACTTTCTCTCAAGAGACAAGAATCTACGAAGTGCCTGTGGGTACGATTCTCCAAGAAGATCCAAATTTAGCTTGACTGGCAGTCGAACAGAATACTCGCCAGTAAGCAATCGCCTAAAATGCTTAACGAAGTGTGCCTCACACTCAAGATCCTCCTTGGACGCCTTTACGATAGGTTCGGAGCAGCTTTCAACCTCCCAAAATCGACGGAGAAGCTCATCAAGTCGAGAATCCAAACTCAATTGCAATTTGGACTGTGAAGATTCATCGGTTGCCATAAGAGAAGTACAATTCATGCGCCCACCACCTGATACAACCCAACCTAACCGAGTCTTCTGAATAAGTGGCAGTCCTGGCAACAGCTTAATTTGACCCACGCATAATAGGTCATAAAAAAGGCTAGCTCCAATTAACAAATCCACGCGCTGCGGTCTATAAAATGCAGGGATCAGCTAGCTTTATGTTAGAGGGTATATTCCAGTCAGCGATGTTGACTTTAAAGCTGGGTTGCCTATCAGTTATGGTGGAAGCTACCAGCGCCGTAATGTTTGCGAAATATTCAGAAACTTGGGATTGCAGGCTGACGTTAACAGCGTATCCATCGGTTGCGAAACTGGAGTCGCCGATACCAGAAATGTTTGATGTAGACTTTGTTTTCTTGAGCTGCAGCTGATTTGCAAGTCGGGACGTTATAATATGCAGCTGGGAGCCTGAATCGAGCAAAGTGCGACATGGTACATATGTACCGGAGCGATTTTTGACCAAAATTATGGCAGTGGCCAAGAGCACAACATCATTGTTGAGATCTTGGGCTACTAAAGCAGTTGAAGTGGAGGGAGTTGCAGGGGGTGCAGTGCTATGGGTAGAATAAGAAGTGTTGATAGGTTGAATTGACGATGAGACACCCTGTGGCGCAGCAGAAGCAACATTTCCAAGATGTAGGAGAGTATGATGCTTAGATCCGCAAACTCGACAACTGGTTGAACAGCATTGGCGCACCTGATGTCCTTTTTTCAAACAATTTAAGCAGAGGCCAATCTTCTTAGCTTCTTTCAGACGAAGGGCCGGTGACAAGTTACCAAATCTTGAGCAATTATTAATACCATGGCTGGCGTTATCACAAAAAACGCAGCCCGAGAAGTTTGTATTAGTTGCAACAAATGATGATCTACTGGTGTTAGGTTTTTTATTCTTGCCCACCTGAGCGCTCGGCGCATAACCTGCCATAGCGAAATCCACTGTTTCCAAAGTTCTGCAACGCTGTTCCATAAAAGAAGCCATTGATTCCCACGATGGAATCAGATTCACAAAGGATGGTTCCTCCAACCTTTCCTCCCACTTAGCTTGAGATGCTGGGTCCAGTTTTTGTAGAAGCACCTGCACAATGATGCATCCGGCGATCTGCTCTGAGTTGCCCAATCCTTTCAGGGCACGGATGTGTGCGTTGAACTTGTCCGATAGCTCCCGAAGCATAGCCACTGACCCATTCTCCACTGCCTTTAGCCCCAAGATTTCTATGATGTGTGCCTGAAAAACTAAACGTCTGTTATCAAATCTATTTTGCAGCAGTTCTAAAGCAATAGAATAATTAGCGTTCGAAATCTCCAAAGAGCGAATCGTATCCAGGGCTGAATCCTTGAGACAGGAACGTAGATGCTGCAACTTTTCCACATTAGTGAGATCCGGATGATTATCTATGATCGTAGTAAACATAGAATAGAAATCGGCCCAATTAGTGTACCCTCCACTAAATGTAGGCAATTTAAGAGGCGGCAAGGCAGGAACTGGTTTCGGTCTGGTTGATATGGGTGCAGCAACACCTTCACGAAAGGTAGAACAAGGCGGCATTTGCGAGGACCGCTTTGCAATTTCAGACCGAACCGACGTTTCCAGAGCTACGACCAACTCATTGAAATTCTCGCGAAGATCACTACCGATTTCGTCAAAGTCAAGCTCTTCGAGGCTATTGTGGGTTTGATCAAATGTCACTTGCAGTTTTTCGAGCTGCTTTAAACGCACGGTTAACATAATCTCGTCACAACCCTCGCGAGAATCTGAGTTTAACGAATTTTGTAATTTTTGCAGTTGTCCGTACACAGAAGCTGCCTTGCGCTTTAAAAAAGGCACCCTGTTCGCGGGCTGCTCCGCTATAGCAACATTTTCCGTTCTGTCCGGCATAGCAACAGCAAATCAAATTTTTCAGCGAGAAACACAAAGTAAGGAACGCAAGAAATAACGGCCCTCGCTTTGTATGTTTATGTACGTGTGTATGTATGTATATGCGTGTGTGTGTTGGCACTGACAGTGGCTCTAACTGCACTTAAGTTATTGCACTTATGCTTTACGCCCAAATATAAACGCACAAGTCACTTGTTTGCAAGTTGATCAATTTATTGATATTGTTTTTAAACAATTGATCGCACACGCAGAATTGTTTTCTGGCCACCACTGTACACACACATACACAGACCGGCGAACGAAACGAAACGGCAAAGCAACGGTGCCGGCAATGAATTAATATAATTTTTGCACAAACGAAATGTTTACGATTTGTTAATATTTAATTGTTTTATGAACAAATCACGTCGGGGTCACCAAATGTTTGACTAACAAGCTTTTTTGTTAGTATATAGTTCAACTAAATAAGAAGTTTTAAATCAATTTTTGGGGGTGTTTATTGCGAAAAACGAAAACGATATTTGGGACTAAGCGTCCGCTGCAATTTACATAGGCGAAAGAAGTGAATGCGTGTGGGCAGGCAAGCCAATGCAGACGTCGATTGCTGCTGCCCAAAATGCAAGTTGAGAGAGTAGAAGAGAGCGATAGAGCGAGTTGCAGTTAGATTGCGGCTTAGGCAAATACAAAAGATCGAGAAGGCGAGCAGCGCAGTGGCGGCCGCATACGAATGACAATATGTTTGCTTGTTTGTGTTTATAGGCAACCGTGGGCAATATGCAAGTAAAAAACAATGAATTTTATCTACGTTAATTTGCGCCACGGTATTAATTAAAATTATTATGTAAGTTATTTAGGCTGCGTGACCCGACAACTACATACTGTAATCAATTACGGCCATTAGTTGTGCAACTCTTTGCACATGTTTTCCCACAATTTTGTTGAATAGTTGATTATCTTGTCACTTGCCAATTTGAATTTCATGGAGCACTTAAATGCAGTTGCCCTTCTCGATATTAAAACAGTCTTATTCACTTTTATTGTAAAGTAAAAAGGAGTCATCATTTGCTAGAAGCATATAAAATCTTGATTAATAGAGACAAGATTGTGCGTCAGGTACGCAGAGTATATTAAGTTTGTGCCAGAGAAAGTAACAGCCAGAAGGAATATCCAAACCTATAAATTTATATGACATTGATCAGCATCAAGAGACGAGTGGATATTAAAAGAAAGAAAGAAGTCTTATAGTCAAATGTGGTACTGAGGATTATAAAGCAATCTGCCAAGGAAATGGTAAGAGTCGGCCAAGCGATGGGAAAGCTAAACACAAACAGCTGCATTCGGCTGCTTCTTCAGCACAGAGTAATTTAAGAGGTTGTTTTTTTTAGTACCCTTGCAAAAGGTATTATAATTTTGCCCATATTCACATCCGACCCTATAAACTATAAATATTCTTGATCAGGGTTGACGAGATGAGTCGATTGAGCTTTGGTCGTTCCTTTGCCCGTCTCTCCGTGTGTTTCCCTCAGTTTTGAAGCTATCTATCTAAATTTTTGCTCATAGTGTTCTTTTTGCTGCACGCTACTAAAATATCGGAACCGATCGGATCGGATAACAATATCTCATAGCTCTCACAGGAACAATCGGCCGGAAAACTAGTTTTTGTGTGAAAAACTTTTTTCTTTTCAGTGGAAACGTCTTTAAACTTTGTATTCATAGGTTTTCTGTGCTTTTTTATAATTTTCCAAGTTTGTTGAAAATCGAACAACTATATAGTATAGCTGCCATGCAAAAGATAGGTCTGAAAAACAGTCTTAGTTAGAAAAACTTTTTTATTTTTAATGGTATCGTCCAGTAATTTGGTATTTGCTTGTTTTACATGCTTTTACCCAATTTTACAAAGTTTTACCCAAATCGGATGACTATTCCATATAGCACCCATACGAACGATCGGTCGGAAAATAGTTATTTTTAAAAATATTTAAGCAAGCACTTGCAAGGGTATAAGAACTTTCTCACAGACTAAGTTAACTCAGCTTTCTTGTTACTATTAATCCAAGTGCTACAAAGTTTTATCATCCTATTTTAATGCCCTAGTTAAATAAGCTGATTTTCATATTTTCTGAGCATTGAATTAAAATTACCATTTTAAACTGGAATGTATTCATTTGAAGAAATTATGGAAGGTATCAAACCTTCTTAATATTACTAAAATAATAATATAATATATTTTTTTATCTATTAGTTTAGTTTGTATAGCCACCTCTCAAAAGTCAGCTATATGAAGTATGCATCCGATTTGGATGACATTGGGCAAACTTGTGTCCAAGCAGATTATATTAATTGGCATAACTGGCAAGCTTAGAGACGCCAAAATCAGAGTTCAATAAAGATTTCAAGCCAAGACTCGTTTTTCAACCAATCTTTCCGATGGTAGCTGTATGCTTTAGTCATTCGATCCTGTCGATTCCGACAAATGTGCAGGGTTTATGTAGTTAAACACTTTCCGCAAAGTTTGGTGAAGATAGCTTTAAAACTGACGGAGGAGATGGCAATAATTCACAGGAAAGGACAGACGGGCATGGCTTAATCAACTTAGTTTATACTTATAAATTTTATGTGTTCGGAGATGCTTCCATGCGTTACAAACATCTGTACAATTTTAAAATACGTCTGTACAAGGGTATCAAAAATGATAATTAAACAAGATTACAAGTTTTCCTGGATGAGGTAGAGCTTCACACGACAAGCAATTAGTCTGGGTTTTTGCAGATAGAATGATTTATGTATGAATAACAGAACTCTATAACAGATCAAGTCATTTAGGCTAGGTCTTATAATGTAAGTGTAGAGCTATTGACGTAATCCTATTGCCTTGCTTTTAAGTGCGTCCTCTATCCAAAAACGAGTCGCTAAGTTATTGTAGGCCCTGCCCGACTTCGATATACCCGATACTCAGGGGAATGAGTGTTTAATAACCTTCCTTATGATAATTAACAGAGCATTAACATTGAGCATTTGAATATTTTAACATTATGTAAGCTAACAGTGCATGCGGCTCAGATAAGTATATCTGTATAACTGTGCCATTTATTATGCGATCTTAATGAAAATTTGTAAGACTGCAAAGTCTGCAAATCACTTCTTCCTATAGCGGGGGCGGGAGGGGGCGTGGCCAACACTTGAAATAAACTTGATCTGCGTGCAGGCAATCCTAATCTTAATTTAAAATTTGATGCCTCTAGCTCTTCTAGTCTCTGAGATCTAGGTGTTCATTTACACAGACGGACTCGGCTGCTGATGCTGATCAAGAATATATACATAGTTTATGCTTTCTTCTGCCTGTTACATACATATGCACAACTATAGTATACCCTTTTTATTCCACGAGTAACGGGTTAACAATTCCAGATATATAGAAAAGACCGAGAGACTTCGCAAACAGAGCTTTTCGGGAACAAAATCTTCCGCTGATATTAAACAAGTCAAGAGTTAATATCGAGCACTACACTCCAAGATAGTTTATTTAAAGAGTAAAATTTTGTAACATTTCATGCCAGTGGCCGCCCACTTATGTTTCATCTACTGTTTGGATAGTTGTAAGTGCAGGTGCGTCAAGGAATAGCTATTCCATCATCTATTCCACATTCATCCATCCGTAAACCTCTCGGCCAGGTTCATTTGCTGCGCAAAAGTGACCACAGAAAAGGCCAGTTTTGCCACCTTCAAGAAATAATAGTTCAATTAGATTGTGATCCAATAGAATAGCTTATATTCATCTACATTTATATTAGTCTGCATGCAAATGGGCAGTATGGACCCAGCTGTATAGCCAATTGGTTCCTGAGCACTGTGCAGGAAGCAGACCAATGCGGATCTGTAGCCACGGCTGGCACCAACCCAGTTGGAGTGGAATATGCTTACTGCTAAGATCTCGCAGTCGTTCCGAATTAGATCGCAGGTGAAGCAGAAGGGAAATGTCTGAACCATTAGGCCAGTGATATAGGCCACAGTGGCCACTCCGCTCCAGAAGTCGGCAAATATCAAGAGATTGACCAGTGCGGCACCCAAACTCACGCCGATAAGCAGAAACTGAATGAAAATGGTGCGGGATATAACGGGTCGAATCACATCGGCAAATCTGAAAGTGGTGGGCAAGCTTTACAACCAAATCTTTTTCTCAAATTATTACTAACTCTTTAATCAGTTGATAATTGGCAATGCACCGAGCTAGCTGCCCATAGCTCTCTTGCTCGCTCTTGGTGTGATCGGTGCGCAGCTTTTCCACTCTCTGCTGCAGCAGATTGATGTGAACACGCATAATGGTGCCGCACAACAGCGGGTAGACATCGGTCAGTTGTTCCTGTATGCCAGTGAAGAATGTTAGGAAGAACTCCACCGTCGATGCTATCCATAGATTGCGGGTACTCTCGCGCCAATTGACGAAGGGGTTGTAAATACGCCAGGGTGCAACCCCATTGAAGACGGAAGTGAAGTACGTAGATATAATGTAACCGGAGTAGATCACCTGGTAGATGAGATAGATCGAGTCGCACCTTCGAATGCCTTGATTAACCTGAATGCGTTCCGTTAGTTCGATGCAGTGCTCGTCCAGGCGACTTAGCAGCTCCTTGGCCTCAAAGAACCGCCATAAGTTCAGAAGCACAATAACACACTTCACCGGGGTTCCATAAGCGTTGACGCTGGCTTGGATTGACGTAAGAAATTCTCCTGGTGTATAGGTGTCGATTTCCTTCACATAGCTGGTAAACGTTCCAATGGGCAGACAGATTAGTACCCACAGCATGAACACCCGTAGTGCAATGTAGAACGGTTTGCCGGGCAACCAACCGACCGATGTCATGCCGTACTCAAAGTACTTGAATGCTTCTCGGGACGGCCGCATTGCAGTAGCTGTCCAATGTCCAGTTATGACTGTGAGGACACTTTATGCTGGCCATTCGCTTATATACTCGCTTTCTACACTGAAATAAATGAGCTTTCCATATATAATCAATAACTAGCTTAAGGTGTGCAATCCTGTGCTCTTACTTTCCCACAACTTTGTTATATCATACAATTATCTAAACAGTTTGCTAGTTTCCCAGAACACGCTGCCACATTGGCCTGCCTTGTAATTATCAATGTGTGGACATTGTATGTGGCCAGCCGGAGGATGAGTATGTGCAAAATAATACTGGCATTTACCTTGACATTTGCACACCCCACGGTTCGGTTCTTTGGAAGAAGCGGCCAAGAGGTTCGCAAAACAAAATGGTAAAGATCCTCAGAATTAATCACAAGGCCAAACTCGGTCAAGCCCGACTAGCTGCCGTAGCAGCTGAAAACGGTCTTTTGATCGTAACTCGACAACCGTTCACTCGATATTTATCCTTCCTTTGGCGAATCCATAGATAATCCATCTATGTTTAAATCTGTGATATGACCAAGAAAAAGTATAAGAAGTTTCTGTCCCATAAACGTCAAACCTCTATCTCTAACCTTCTCTGAGATCTGCACGTTCATACGGAGAGACAGAAAGACAGACGGACATAACGACTCATCTGTTGATGCTGATCAAAAAAATATATACCAAGGCTGCAAACCGGTCCGGAACCGAACCCCTGAGAACCGGTTCGGTTCGGCTTTTTTGGGGCGCCATGAACAATGCGCCTTACATTTTTGACTCCTCGAACCTAAACTGATTAAGCATATGGATAGAAGGTTTCATTTCAACGTATTAATAAATCAAAAGTCAAACTATTCTTTTATGTGCAAGCGAACCAAGGCTCGAACCAGAACATTGGGTTCAGGGGTTCCAAGAACCGGTCCGCGAGCCAAACCTTGGATTTTATAATCGGTTCGAACCCCCGGAGCGAACATCATGGATAATTTTCAAGGTTTGCAGCCTTGATATGTAATTTATGGGGTCGGAGATGCTTCCTTCTGGCTGTTGCATACTTCTGCACAAACTTAATATACTCTGTGTACCTCCAGTACAAAGCAAACAAAATCATATCATGTCTCCCACAGTGGTTCGTAGTTTCTAGACAGTTTAGCTTATCAACATTATTTATCGATTCGCCAAAGGAATGTGGAAGATCGGATGAATGGTTTTCGAGCTATGACCAAAAGATTATACGGTGCTGCAGAAGACTCGGTTGAAAGAACCACTACCGAACCGGTTCGACGGCGCTCTGCTTCATACCGGCCAGGCAGATGTTTCTTATGTTGCCAAAATATCAATTCTGTGTGTTTTTACTTTTACAGAGCATTTGTATACACCGCATGTACTTAATATCAACGCACATTTACATGATACGGCATTGTCTGCATAATCAACGGATGCGTGTGTTCGAGTTAATTTATAGACGTATCAACACTTAATCACCGGAAAAATGGCATAGCGTACGAGTGTGTGCAAAATGTATACAGTGCCACGCATGTTGATTACTGGCGCTGTCTTTGGGTCATATTTCACCCAGAGATGAAGTCGAAACCAGAGCCGGAGAGCCCAGCTGACTCCGAGTCAGAGACAGAGGCTTAATAGTTGTTAGTTAGTTGTGCGTGAGGCGGCTGTGCGGACATTTCCGTTGTTCCCTGTTCGCTGCATAACACATTTGCCGTAATTTATACTTTATAGCCCGGCCAGATATGAAAAGTCACAGCTCACGCACACACACAATCACACCCATCTTGGCCATACTTTTACAGCTGCTGTTCAGCGTGTCGACTTTTATGCCATTTGCTGCGGTTACCAAGTTAACTGTGGTCAGGCCTTCGCCGTTGATATTTATGCGTGCATATAAATAACCCGGGGACTGCGGCTCGGTTATTAGATATACAGGGTGGCGGCGGCCATAAAAAGTGCAGACATGTGCCGAGGCCCACATTTAAATAAACCGTCAAGCGTTGGCAGGCGAATTAAGACGCCAGACGTGGACAAGACCTTCAATCAGGCCAGAGTTCATTACTCGCCGCTGCGGGACCAAGACAATTGGCAAATATTCTGATATTTTTGCCTACGTCGCAATCGGGCACGCACACTGAATGGGTGTCGGAGTATTACACACGCCCCCGCCCAACCAAATGATTGCTGCAGCGTGGCGCATGGGTCTCTTTTATTGGTCCCATTTGGACAAACGATCTCGGTGGCACAATTCGCATTTGTCTCTCCTCTAGCCTTGTTTAACTTCTGATGAATCGTAAGCGCATGTAAGTGCATAACGGGGATATTACCCGCCCAACTTATTTAATTCAGTTCTAAACGCGCACTAATTGCTTTTGTGTCAAGTCAACCAGGCAACCGCGCCGCTGGCCAGCCACCCGGAAAATCCATGTTTTGCTGTAGGCCCAGCTTTTTCCAGGGACCGCCATTAAAAATTGATTTATTTTTAATTATCAATGACGTGCGGCGGAATAATAAATAAACCTGAAAATTTATTACAATGTCAAAAGAGACGGCCCCAACAATGGCGCTCGTTTGCGTGCGTGGGCGTCCGCGTCCGCCCGCTCGTGTGGTGCGCTTTTTGGACAATATTTACCATGCGCCAGTACCTAAATACATACACACACACACACACACACACACATGGGCACTCCGTCCGGGCTGTTGTTGGCATACTTTACAAACATTTTTGCTAATTTCAACGCCTGTCCAACATATATTTAGTTTGCTGCCGCTGTAGCTGGCATCGTTGCTGCTGTTACAGCTGTCGCTCACCACCCAAATGAGTAGAAAAATGCACCAAAAATTATATTATCATGGCTGGCGTTTTACATTTTGAATTGTCACGAGTCCAGGCACCACAACGAAGCAATGTAGCCAGCGACATTCCAGTAATTTATTAACTAAAACCAGACATGGCCAACGAGCAGGGTCAAATATTTGTGGGACTTCATGTTGCGCACCAATCTCTGAGCAAATGAACCGCATTTTGGGTGTACTCGGGGGAACATTAGCGGAAACTATATACATATGAAGGACCAAAAAGTCATAAGAGCTAAGCTTACCCGAAAAAATGTGGTTTCGTTCTCCATATACTGAAAAAATAATTTTATATCTCATATACCTATATGTTCACACTAAAATAATTGTTCTTTCTTAATTTAAAGAAAATCTCTTGTTTTTATATATATTTTTGTTTCAATTTAGAAGAGACAACTCGAAAAAAGATTGTTCGGAAAATAATTTCATAAATTTCGAAATTCGGCTTAAGTTTTTTTTTAAATTTAGGACAATTTTTCTATCTATATGATGTAGCTATCCGATTTGAACAAAAATTCGTAGATTTGGGTGAAAGCATGTAAAACAAGCAAATACAACGTTGCAGAGTGCTACCATTAAAAATAATAAAGGTTTTTCTAGCTACACATATAAAAATATTCGCCCTGGAAGTTAGGAATTCTCCTTTAAAATCCGTCCTAAGGCGATTCACCGTAAAATTAAGAAAACTTTTTCTCATTTATGAAAAAATTTTCTGAAACTATGAAAATTAATGAGAAAATATTTATCTTAATTTTAGGGTGAATTGTCTTAGGACGGATTTCATAGGAGAATTTCTAGTTTTCGGGGCGAATGTTTTCTGAGTGTAAGACTGTTTTTCACACCCATCTTTTGTATGGCAGCTATACCATACAGTTGTCTGATTCTTATCAAGCTTGGCAAAATAATAAAAAAGCATAAAAAAACTTATAAATACAAAGTTTGGAGACGTTTCCATTTAATAGAATACGTTTTTCATACTTAAACTAGTTTTCCGACCGATTGTTCCCATGAGAGCTATGAGATTAAGTCATCTGATCCGGCTCGATAGCTTCAAAACTGAGGGGACTAGTTCGCGTAGAAACAGACAGACGGACGAACAAAGCTCAATCGACTCAGCTCGTCACCCTGATCAAGAATATATTTTGTTTATGGGGTCGAAAATTAATTTTTCTATACGTGGCACAGAAGTTTGCCACGTAATTATGTCGAACCTCTTCTCAATAGACGCAGTCGATTCTTATTGCTAAGGGCCATCTAACGACACTCAACTGATCGCATCGTTTCTGTTACCTTCAGTGTTCTCTCTAGTTTTTTCTGTCCAAAAATGATGATTTTAAGCTCTGCCGGTCTTATGATGACTCATTATCACCTCTTCTCCTTCAAAGTGACATAAACTCTCTTAATAATTGGTGCAAGATCCACAGTCTGCCTCTCAACGATAAGATGTGTAAATAAATTACTTTTTATCGTACTACGCCTTATCTTTATGACTATATGATTGATGATGAGTCTCTGGAACGCATCTACAAAGATCACGAATTGGGAATTCAATTTATACCCTAATTATGGATTGGCTTGGCTTTATCAAAAGATGGTCTAAGGCATTTAACGACATATTGGTCGATAAGCAATGATATGTTTCTCTGGTCAGACCTATTCTTGAGTTTGGATCTTGTGTCTGGTCTTCTCACTAACAAAAATTTCAGGATAAACTCGAGTCTGTACAGAAACTGTGTCTAATCTTTGCCCTTCGTGGCCTAAATTGGGATTCTTACCCCCGGATGAGCATAGACTACGCTTATTGGATCTTACATCCCTCAATAATCGTAAGATTTACCTTAGTGTGCTTTTCCTTCATAAACTGTCAGGTGAGATTGACTCAAGCTACGCAGAGCCAAATAAGTCTTGCGGTTCCGATTTATTTATATCCCTGTCTCACGAACTATGCTCATCATGAACCTTTCGAAACATTTGTCTTATCTACAACCATCTATTACCATCTCTTCTCCGTAAACTCTCCTATGTAAGAAATATTTTGTTGTCTAATTTTAAGTCGTAATTCTGAAGTAACAGTTTGACTGAACTTCGTTAAACTTTAAACAATAAACAAAGCAATAAGATAAGATAAGTGTGAATAAAATTTGATCAGTCTCGTCCTATTCTTTATTGAATTGTCTTCATTTGATCTGCTCGGCTTGTCTTTCTGTCCGTTTGAGCAAAAAGATCTCAGAGAGAGAGAGAGAGAGAAACATTGACTAGTGTGGGACATAAACGACTTGTACTTGCTTAAGTTCATGCAAGGATTTGTTAAGGGATTGAAAGGGATTAGATGAACTTAGGTATGGCTAAAAGGAAAACCAACATTTGTGCTGAGCATCACTGACCTCAAGAATCACCTCAACAAATTGTGGTGCATCCAACGTAATGCTGATAACACATATTCACACCTGGGAGATACATATTTCGAATGTTAAAACTCGTGCTTGACAGTCTTTTTTGTATAAATTTCTTTTATAATTCTCATGTGGGACGCATCGGTCGCAATTGATTGCCGACTTGGAACGCATGGCCTATTTTAAGATCGTAAAAGAACGGATGAAGAAGTTTGTGCTACTTTTGAGAACGCCATTTGTTTGCAAGGACAAATACGGAATCTGATTTCAGTGTTGAAGGTAAAATCTTTGCCTCGAAGTTCTTCAAATGCTGAAGATGTCCGAGAACACAAAACGAGAGCAAGAGTCCAGGGTCGCACATTTGATGGGGTGGAGGGTGGGGTGACAACCCTTCGTGTGGCTTTACGCTTTTAATGAATTTTTCATGTCGTTATTGGTCAACGGTGGTCCTGCCCATGGCCACTTCTGAAATTATTCACCGCTCAACTGATGCTTACCGCATGGCAAACTCAAATCAATTTTTGTTTTGGCAGCTTAGCATTTTTTATGCTCCCCGCTGCAACAAGAGCCAACTTTAAATATGCATATTTTTGTATAAAAATTGTAAAATTCATTTCGCTGCTCACTCATAAACACGAAAACTGCGCCATATATTTTATTTACACACGAGTTTTTGCTGCAGCCGGGCAAAAGCGCGGTAATTGATACGCTAAACTGCATAACGTGGATTATGGCATTTACGTGCAAAATAAAACAAGGGGGGGCATCAAGTGCAACGTGCATAACAAAGGAAACGTTTAAATTATTCAATAATAAAACTGAATAGAGGAAGGCCCATTATTATGAGGCTTTCCATTGAATTTGCATGGCAATGCGTTTAATACTTTGCCGAATTTAATTATTTACATTATCTGCTAATTTTTAGCATGATTGTTATTATTATTTGATGCTGCGCACGGCTGTGTGTGTGTGTGTGAGTGTGTTATGTGCAAAAAGTTTGAAAAGCAATTTAAAAATGAAATTTATGCCTTTTGCGAGAGGTAATTAGAATTCAGGACACGCTTATGAAATATCACACATACGCAGGGGTCGAGCCAGGACCAAAGCCAAGCCAAGCCAAGCCAAGCCAAGGCGAGTTGATTTACGATTTTCAAATCCACACACACACAACCACACACAAAAGCCATGCAAAATAATTTATGACAACGCCTTGGCCACAAAAACTGCGAATTGCAATCAAAGCCCAATGGCTGAGGCCAGACCAGAATCTCATATAAATGTCAAGAAGCTAACGATGAATGCTCGAACCACTGGCAGCTGTTGCATTAGTCGGGCTCTCAAGGAGCGGCGGCAGCGGGCGGGGGGCTGCCAACTCTAAACAATGCGCGACTCCAATGAGGCAGCCGAGCGGCAGAATGTCACCTCGATGTTGCGCTGGAAATTTATGCTGCTTTTGCATGTACAATGTGCTCGCTATGTAGGTTGTGCCATGGATTTTAATGGCGTGAAGTCAACGGCGCGTAAAAAAAAAAGAAAACTCCTGAAGCATCTTAATAAATTACTTTGGGGATTTGGGTGCACCATTTTTAATATGACCAGGCCGAAGGCCAGACAGGGGCTGGCGGCGGATGGTGTCACGAGGATGCACGACACTTCCTGACATTTCGAGTTTAATGAAATTTATGCAATTTTTCATATTTGCCAAATGCACTGCGGCAGGACTCGCGGCGTCAGCAACACGCCAAAGTGCAATGCATCAAATGGGTGGGACAGATGTGCGGCGGGTGGAGCACAATGCTTAGATATAGACAGCCCTGACAGTTGCACATGAAGCACATTCTCGCAATGAGTCATCGCTCAGTGCAATACTTTTGAATAATCAACAACGCTGAATGTATATTTGCATAGGCAACTGCTTTGTGGACGGCTTGTTTCTGTTGGGCAAAAACAGGGATATTAAAGAATACCCAATTGGATACGGATTTGTCATAAATATAAACGGATATTTCATCCAAAGAATATGAAAAACGATCATCCTTTGGATAATGTTGAGCACCGTTGGATGATTGAAAATTCGATTGGACTTGGACTTTTATTTTCTGTGTAGGGTGATATTTTTTTGAGTGCGTTTAGTAGACGCTCGGTACTTACTGCTAACCAGAAGTAAGTACTCGCCCTCCAACACACCAGTGATGCCTTTTAGTGCTTACTTTTTGAGGGACATTCCATTCCATGTAGGTAATGCAGATAGCAGGATGTTGGATATGTGAAACTGCACTCATGGATCGCAGTACGAACCACTGCCCGAACAGGGGAGCGCTTGCCTCGAGAACGAACCATAGTTTGTAGTACAACGGATTGAGGTCTGGGTTAACAACCGTAAACATCATCTTTCAAAATCATGTTCGGTACACGATGTTATAGCCATGTTTGGTTCAGTTGTTGCCTAGTGAGCTGGAGCTTGTCGCTAAAGCTGTCACTCCTTCTTCACAAAAGTGGAGCTAGGTGAGCCGAATAATGTCCTTCTTTTCTGAAAGTTTTCTCGTCAGTAATCATTGTTCGTCTGTGGGCAAGCTCGACCTAAAAATCTTTTCTTGAAATTCGCCACTAGCTCTAACACTTTAGTAATAGAAAGATGCTTGCTTTCTGAGCTTATGAGCACTTGGACTATTTGCTTTTGAGGAGTAAATACTGACTCAATTCATTTGAACAGCAGTGCTTACTTTGGCTTGACAATCGGCCCTTACGCTTTGCGCAAACAATGCTTAAGATTTGTGTGAGTACTTCAAATTATGCATGAAATTTAATATTTTCTCTGCTGTGTAATTCAAGTGGATTGTTCAAGTTTTGCCACATTTTCTTTTGCATCTTTGAGTTTGTGTTTAGAACAAAAACTTTGCAGACAAAGACGAGCTTTTGGGTGCTTTTAACCGGGCATCATCTGCGGGACGGCACATATGTGTGTACCCAGTGTGTTTGTACTTGTTGCTTAAGCCTAATGAAGATTATTTCTAGTCCATTTTCATTTAGCACCATTCTCTCCTTTGTGAGCCACCGACAACATTATATTTTCACTGTTGGTCGGCCAAGCGCAACGGCTTTGACCGCTTCCCTTTTTCCGCTGTGTCCTGTCCTCTGGCTTATGCTTTCAACGGATTTTGGCTCGGCAGCCACACAAAATGAAACCTAATGTGTGGACGCTGTGTCATTTGGCTTCGAACCAAGGAGAGGGGGGGGGGGGGGGGGAAAACTGCAGCTTTACTTATAGTTGGGCGGATTGGCCTAATGTTCTTGTAGACGCGCTAAAGACTTTGCCCGTCGAGTTAATGAAACCAATAAATTAATTTTAATGATTGCAAACACGAGGCGTGGGCGGCCGCTTTCGCAGTGTGTGCAGTTTCTCCATGGGCGTGGCACTTGACCATAAGTAATTGACAAAATCTTAATTAGTCCCTGGCATGTCCATTGAATGGCTTCCGTAAGTTGTCGCGCTTAATTGGACGCCGGAATTTAATCAAATTAAAAATTCCGAAGATTAAAATACCTCGGGCTGTGCTTTAATTAGATATTTAATCAAATTGCCCCATAACTGGCATTCTCAAGTATTTGCCCATATGTCTGGCCAATATCCAGCGGGGGGGTGGCGGAGCGGAACGGGTCGGGTCGGGGTGGGAGAGTGTCAGAGTGCTTGCATGGAAAACACGGCGTAATCAGTTGAAGTAGAGTGCGCTCAAGAATTTTCCACTTGCACTTGCCAACTGCCACTCGGAGCTATAAACTGTGAAGTGTCCTTCCAGCTGCTGGTCCATCGAGTGCCCTTGATATCGAGTACATTAACAGGATGCTGCTGATGCATGTGTCCAGGCTAGACTCCGTTTAGCCCGGCGAAAGAAGGAGTTGCCGTCCCACCATTTCGTTAATTGAAGCTGCAAAAAAACGACGGTTTCTAAAATGACACTTTACCTTTTTGCAGATTGATAAGTTTAACTTTCCTTAGTTCTAGGGCAAAGCCTACGGGCTGGAGAGTGTTAAAGTAATCAGTAAATTAAATTAATTGACGGACACTTTAAGTAAACGAAAATTGGTCCGAAGCCGCTGCCTTTGAAAGAGATTGCAAAGGGTCAAAGGGATCGCCGCGATTGTCCATAACTGCGTGGCGCCTGCGGCCCCTTCTGGTATCATTTGCTTGTCCTTCTTACACACACACACACACACACACACAGTATCTGTTGCAGGATGGGGTGGACATTTGGTGGCCAAACTAATTAAATTTTTGCTGGCAGCTCAAACTGGCGCCACAAATTGGTAATTACCCCGCCTGGAGTGCATGTCAAACACGTAAAAAGGCAGAGTCCCCGACTGCAGCTGCACATTGTGCAATTAGCCGTCGACGGCGTTGACAATCAAGCAAAAGCAAACGATGCCACCACGCAAAGCAGCTGACGATGCGTGTCCTGTGTCCTGTGTCCTGTGCGGCGTTGGCGGGGCTGTTGCAGTGGAGCTGCCTAATTACTTGTAAGTTGGCGAATTTGCGGTCAGGCCAACCAAATTGAATTCGACATCGGATAAGGAGGTCGCGTGCGCAGCGTTTCCCGTTTCCGTGTAATTATTTTATTTCTTTTCTGTCTGACCAACGAAATTAGACCAAACCAAGGCTATCCCGGTTCCTTTCCCGAATTTGAATAGCTCACACACACACACACACACACTCTGTCTCGCTTCCTCTGGTGGCTTCCAGTTCTCGGTCGCTTTGTCCAATTAGTAACCACTGTTTGGGGAGTACGATTTCGTTTCTTTTATTATGCTCGTTATCCTTTTTATTTTGCTTCTACTTTTGGCGTTGTCAGTGCGCAAATTTGATATCCTTGTTACAGCAAATTGTTGTACAATTATTTTTCTGCCTTTTGGCGATGGAACCCCCGGGCCCTCGAACCATACTTATGCTACGTATGCCGGAGTGTGTATGCTCCGCAAAGTGTCACAGCACTTGCTCCGCTTCGATTATTTATGATCCTTTGCTTACAGGCTCCCAATGGGCCCGTGGCCAAGTTTTAGTAGTCATCGTCTCTGCCCAGTAATAAATTTATGTTTTTTTATTTCCTGCCGTCATAATTTTACCCTCAAATACATACACACGCGCGCGGCGATGCCTTGGCATTTCACTCCTTTCCTGCCAGCCTCCCCCTTCGGAGCCTATCCTGAAATTTTCCAATTGATAAATTATTTTATGGCAAATACACAAATTTTCTCATACGCATGACTAAGGCATCTCTCCCTTTTTTCGTGCGAGTGTGTGTGTGTGTGTGTGTGTGTGTGTCCTTCTGGCTATGCGGTTGAGTTTCCCAGCTTCGTCCTGTTCTCACCCACTTTTTGAGCTTTTTACTTTTTGCTTATTTCCTTGCGCATAAAAACTGTAAGCCAGCTTTATACGTAAGTAATATCCTTGTGTATTTCTGCGTACTTCCTGTCACATCTCTCAAGCTGAACGGTCAGTCATGGTCGTCATCTTCATCACTCGTTTCCTTCGACTGGCACAGTGGGAAGGTCTTTGGGAAACTATGGACTTACTTCTTTAAAATATGATTTTGAATGATTCCTTCCATTTTCAAATTAGATGTAAGGATCACACAAAGGGCACTGTTACATCTATCAAATTTTCACTTATATCTTAGCACTACCCTGAGCGACCGAGTGTGGTGCAGCGGTTAGTGTGCTTTCCTACTATACCAGAGGTCGTGCGTTCTTGATCTCGCCCCGGGACATTTAGAAGGACACCAGCAAGAGAGCTTTTCTGTAAGTCTATTGGCTTTTGTGCTTAGAAGCATTTTCATGGTTTGTTACTTGAAAGCTGGCGCCAATAGCTAGTGAAGGTGACCGGGTGTGCAAGAGCTTCTTAGTTTCGAGTGTATTCAACTTCATGACCGTGGTTTGTGAACCATTTGCCACTCATTTCTTCACCTTAGAAACCTTTCAGGGCAAGTTTACAGCCCAGTTTACATCTGAAATCATTCATTACCATCGGTTGAAAGGTATAATTTTTGAAAATTGTCCTTCCCGGACAAGTGGCAAGCGATAGGATGAAAGGTTTAGGCAAGCATAATGGACAGACAGACAGACATTTAATTAATATACATAGATTGTGTAGAGACAAACGTTAGAGTCTTTGGTGGAGTTGTGCGCTAAGAGCTTGTTTCATAGCGCGAGCTCTGGTACTTTTTACCATCAACCAGCTGACCCGACAGTCGTTGGAATGCCTCGGTCGGTTTCTAGTCTTCCGTCTCGTGGCTCGTTGGTATCCAATAAACGGGCGCTCGCATGAAGTTCTCGTTCGGTTTCCAATTTTGCATCTTGTTGTTCGTTGTTGCTCAGAAACTCGTTTTGACCTTATATTTTGTGCTTAAGACGTACAACGAAAAATCTAAAAATTTTTGGTAGGCATTAGTGCATAGAAATGTATTTATATGAGCTTTAATTTATATATGTTGCGCGTTGATCAGGAATGTTTCCGACAAAATTGTCTCACTCTGAGAGATAGACCAGCAGACAGACAAACTATCATTATTAGATTATTTCCCGATTCACTTATGCACATATCGATGGGAATTCAATTGAGATCATAATCTAGGCTCAAATGAAAGCTGTTAAAATTTCGCATTCCTTTGACCGATCAAGCTACAGCTTCCATTTACCAATGCCGCCAATATAATCTACGCCTTAAGCACTTTCATCAATACTCACTTGCTAATTTTACAAATTTCGATTTCGAATTTTGATTTCTTGATCAGAGTGACGAGCTGAGTCGATTGAGCTTTGTCCGTCATTCTGTCTCTCAGTTTTGAAGCTATCTATCTGAAAATTAGCAGAGAGTCTTCTTTTTGCTGCACGCTACTAATATATCGCAACCGACCGGATCGGATAACTATATATCATAGCTCCCATGCGAACAATCGGTCGGAAAACTGTATTAAGTAAGAAATAAGGAAAACTTTTTTCTTTTCAATCGAAACGTATCTCAACTTTGTATTCATAAGTTTTCTGTGTTTTTATACCCTGTTCCCATTGAAAATGAGAAAAGGGGGATCATGACGTTGTACGAATGTATGTAACAGGGAGAAGGAAAATTTTCCGACCCCACAAAGTATATATATTCTTGATCAGCATGAACAGCCGAGTCGATATAGCCATATCCGTCTGTCCGTCCGTCCGTCTGTCCGTCCGTCTGTCCGTCCGTCTGTCCGTCTGTCTGTCTGTATAAACTCAGAGACTATAATAGATAGAGCCACAAATTTTTGCACGAAGGTAGATTAATGCTGTACGCAGATCAAGTTTGTTTCGGATTTGAAAAATTCCACCCCGTCCCCCTTTTATCCCCAAAAAACCTAGACCTCCTCTAGAAATCCTAGACCTAAATAGCCGCCAGATCCACAGTTTTCAAGTAAGAGCCTCGTGGTTTAGTATACATCAAGCTATGCCCAATATCTATCTATTCTGAAAAGTACAATCAGATCGGACAAAAAACACCGGAGTTATAGCGAAACAGTTGAGCTGTTGGTCAGGACTATTAAAAAGTGTTGCCTACACTTGGGATATTAATTTTGTTACATTCATCTGCAAAAATTCAAAAACAAATAAGTGAAAACAAATGAACAGGGTATTTTGTGGTCGGGAAACTCGACTGCAGCGCCATTACTTGTTTTTTTTAATTTTGTCAAGTTTGATGAAAATCGGACAACTATATGGTAAAGCTGCCATACAAAAGAAAAGTCTGAATAACAATCTTAGTTAAAAAAAAAATTTGTTGTAGCTTCCTTTAATTTATATGTATTTGCTTGTTTTACATGCTTTCGCACAATTCTACGGATTTTCGTCCAAATCGGATAACATTATCATGTAGCTCCCATACGAACGATTGGTCGGAAAATGGGTCGTTGTGGAATATAGATTGTATAAAGGAATATCCTTTTGTTTTTAGTTTCTTTTCTGAATTTCGCTTTTGTCTTTGACTTTTACGTACGCTGTGCTCCTTGACTGAAAGGAAATGAGCGATATTTTATTCTCAAAAACTCGGCAAGTCTACACCCTCAGCAAAAACTCATCTGGAGCTAATATCAGCTCTTGTCTAGCTGCGTCGGTGCAACTGCCAATCTGGAAGTGTACTTGAATTCGCTTGCGAGGCGACAAAAAATTCTCTACCTTGTTTCGTTTTGTTGTGCTGCGCTACTCATCCTATAGTTCTATGGCCAAACGATAAACTTTTATTGACTCCCGACTTGTGGTTTTGCTTTATTGTTTTCACCTAGAGAGATGTTGAGATAATTAAAGCAGAAGCTTAAGCAGCAGTCAAAACATTGAAATTTTGTGAAAATACAGCATGAGTTAGGTACAGATATTATTTAGTTTGTTAAATGAAGCATTTAGACTAAAGTAGATAAATGCAATATTAATGAATAGACGCCAAAATAATTGTAAGTTTGGAACGAACTCTTCCAAGAACAAAATATTAGTACAAAATATTTATTCAAAAATTGACACGTCTGCCCCACTGTCATTGAATTCACTTGTATAAAATTCATCATACTTTTTCTCGGAGCTCATCTTTGTTGGCTGCTTTTTTTGTTCCTTTGAACTGGGTTTGTTGGTATCGTTAAACGGGGGAACTGATTTGTGTCGATTTGTATTGAGTTTTGCCCGCATAAATATGCTACATTAATTTTAATAGAATTGTTTATAGACCGCACATATTATTGGCAATGCGAGACGGGCGCAAATGATGTGCAAGTTGGCTTTTGCTCCATTTCGTGGGCCAAGCAGGCGCAACTGCCAAAACATGTTACATGGCGAAGATGTCAACGGGGAAGGGGAGACGAAAACACAAATACAGGGCCATGCCAAATCAAAGACAACAAATTCCAAATGCGCGCACAATATTTTTCAGGATTATTTCAGTTGGCTTGTTGTCACAGAACGGGGCGAGGGGAGCGGCGAGGGGTGGCATATTCGCTCGCTGCTAGAGAGATACGTTCCAAATTTCTGTTAATTTGGCAGCTTGTCCTGCGTTGGCATTTTGTTTTTTTTTTTTCTTTCTTTATTTTGCCAGCCTGCTGGCTTGTGTCGTTTATACTTTTTTATGCTTGGCTGAAGCGTTATTTCACCCATGTAGAGGCCAAAAAAAAGGAAGGGGAGCGGGCAGGGGGTGGTCGGGGTTGTTCCCCTGCAGTCTGTGTGCAGATATGCAAAATGCGGAGCCCACATAAATTTCTATGTTGGTGCCGCTACGCTTATTTGCATAGGAATTATGTATTTGGGCATGGCGGCTTAGCTGCATTACACAGGACAACACACACACACACACACACACACAGGACTCTGTGGCCAGGCAACAAACTAACGCATATCGTTTTACTTCTATTTTACAGCTATAAATTAACGACACCCCAGGAAAATGCATTGCAGCACAACAAGCAATTAAAGCTGCTGCAGACCCGCATCCGAACACCCGAGCTGGGCCAGAAACCTATTTTAAATAATTAAAATTCCGTAAGTGCTGCAGCCGAAGAAGGAAACCCCGAAAGAAGGCGGCGAAGGAAAGCTCTTGCCACAATCTGCGGTCCACAAATCGTGTGCAGCAATGATATAATTAATTCAATGCACTTGACTAAGCCGGCCAGCACTTGCCACACAGATCGAGGCATTGCCACCAGCACACTCAAGGAGCTCTCCAGCAGCAGCAGCAGCAGCAGCAGCGGCAACAACAGCAACAGTTACAACGACAGCAACATGGCACTGCCCAGGCCAATTAGCCCACCACCCAAGGACAACCAGAGACATATCCATAACCAGCCAAAGATACAACAAATGAAGCGCCTGCCGCGCATCCTGCTGGCAGTCGGCAGTGTCCTCGGCCTGATGCTGGCGCAGCGCCTGGAGAGCGGTAAGTCAATCAGCAAGTCCGGGTGCAATTGACAAGCCCCCCCAAATTGTGCAGGCCCAAAATCCAATGGCAAATTAATTCACACAGATGAATATTTCAAGGCGAAACTTAAGCAATTAATTTCGCTAATTGCTTTTCTTCGCCCGGTCTCCGTCTCCGTCCGCGTCTGCGTCTTGCACTCGAATGCCCGACCGTGGTTGCAATTCAAGGACTCAACTTTGTGCCTGTGCATAAAACTCAATCTGACATTTATGCGAATGTCCACGGAATCAAATAAGAGTAATGACATTGCCGGGCCAGCGTCTTGGGAGCCGGGCACAGTGCAATGTCCTTTTTGGCTACTCAAACATTCCAGTGGCTATTAGTATTCATATCTTGACTGAACTAAACTGAAAGCTTAAATTCCTCTGGCCATTCGTGCCCTCTCCCAGCGAGCGGAGTGCCTGGTCGGGCGGGCGTTGGGCGGGGGGCAGGGTTCATCGTCATCGTTTCTATCTGCCAGCGTTTGCATGAATTTTCATTTCGTGCTAGAATTGTTCAAAAAAGATGCAATTAAATGGCAGGGTGCGGGGCCAACTGGGGCAGGGCAAGGAATAGAAAGCGCGCCAACTGAAAAGTCCCCAACTGTGTCTCCTTCTTTCTGGTGCGGTTGCAGCTGCTGTCAGTGGCAAAAACGCATTATTAATTTATTTTTCAACTTGCAAGATGAATAAGCAAAGAGCAAAAATGGTGAGAGCCACTCCATTTCATTTTGCATGCAGTTTGGAACGGTCCAAACGTGTTTCGAACCGAATTCAATCTTCTGTCCATCACTGTCTTTGTTCGTGACTGCCCTCGTGCTCGATGCAAAAAGAGCGAATTCCAAAGTGTATAATGAACCGCAAATAACTTGGCTTTTTTCACCGAATCCACCGTCTCTCTGTGCTCCAACCGCCACTCGCTGTTCAATTGCTGGCAACTGCACAAGTTATGGAAAGTGTCAGTAACAATTATTTCGCTTCGTAGTTTGCCCAACACGAACTTGCACCTGGGGGGGGGGGGGGGGGGGAGTTTATTTCACCATTTTGTTTAAGTTTTTTCACAAATTTCTAAAGCGAAAGGTAGCATACATCGGTCAGTGATATGATATTCAGTTCTCCATATTTCATGTTCAATAAATGCATTTCACCTGTTTTCACAGAGATAAATGCTTGGAACTCAATCGAATTTGTGGATTTTCGGCGCTTAAAGCGGAATTGACCTGTTATATGTTAAAACTGTTTCGGAGATCAAATTCACATGTAGTCAAATTTCATTCCATAGTCTGAGCATTTACTTTTATGAAGTTTATGCATATAAAATATATCATGCTTAATGTCCTTTAAAGTATGCTACGTTATATTTTTAAATATATCTTAACCAAGTATTTGTTGTATACCCATAACTTACCCCATAATCTTGGTGACTATACAGTGTCGATTATCAGGCGAAGCCATTCCTTTTTAATAGATAATTACCTAAGGGAATATAGTTTGCATACTTTGAAGGGCATTTAGTTTTGTGTGTATAAACATAGTTTGAAAGGACTATTTTAAAGTTCGAACCACAATAAAGTGAGCATTTATATGGAAATTCATTGCTCAAAGTATTGAACTTCGCTTTCCATTACATTTTTCTATCCTTCTTGCATTTCTCGTACACTGTTGCTAGAGAAACGGATCTTCTCTTGATGCAATCCAAGAATCGATCCAATATTGGAACAATTCAATCTTCATCGACGAAATCGAATAGTAGTCGGAAGGGGCATTTTCGGAGGACTTCACATTTCAGCATTTCATGGTATGTTTGTACCAGCCGGACATGTTGCAAAATTACCTTGAAGTGCCTTTGTTTTTACATTAATGCTCGGCTCTAACACTTCAATAGAGCTCGGTAGACTTGCCCTGTGATGGCAGATTCCTAATCTGCTCATAATATTTTAACCTCTTGAGGTAGTCGTAATGAACGCATTTTTCATCACCATTAACAATTTAATGCCAAAATCCCTTTCTTGTTGCCGTTGAAGCAGCAGTTCACATGTGAAAAATGTTTTCTTGATTGGTTAAGGAGGGATTTTTAAAAAACCTTTAAGCCTTACTTGTTAGATCAATACTTATTCGGCTAGTTTCTCTGTGCTTTTAACCTAAAGTCAGACCATTGACCGAATATTTCAATGTCCGGTTTGTCAATGTTAGCAGATTATAGGGAAACTTGAGCGAGTTTGTAGAGAATCGATCAACAAACAGCTACTAAATCTCATCGTCAGATCGTATGTTCATCACTGGATTAGTTTCAATAAAACTATCGATAGTTTCAGGGCCAGTCACCTATTCATGATACAGCGGCAGTGAAAAGATGCTGCACACCCAAGCCAACTTTGTGCGGGGACACCAATATCCAATCCACTTCAGAATACAGCATAGATAAGGGGCGACCATAATTACTGGGTGGGTGGGGATGGCTTGTCTCGTTATGTTCCACAGCTTATTGCTTTTTAATAAAGTGCCAAGACTTTCATATTTTGTGACATAAATCACACAATCACATTATCTTGGCCATCCCCGCCCCCTCATTCGCACAGGACAACCCACACAACACAAATGTTCGGGGATTGCCATCCTGTCTATCTGAACTAATCAATTTGATATAGGTAGCCTGCCGCACAACTTTAAGGCCAAAACTTTCGTTTTTGAAAACTTTTCGTGTTAGATATAATACAAACTCCTTCGCATAAGTGAAATTTATTAACTGCATGAGCCCAGCAAATGCAAATAAATCAGGCAACAGAAATACACGAAAAGTTTTGGGGCCACGATAAGGCAGCCGCAGGCAAGTGAAGCGTTAAAGTCGCCCCAAGGAGCCAGCGAAAAATAAAAATAAGAAAAAGCCGCAAAAAGGATATTGACGCATGACGTTGACGACGGGGAGACTCTCAAGGCAACGTGCCCCCAAGTTGATGATGGGACGGTGGGCCAATGGGCTGATGGATGTACATTTGTACTTACGAGTGGGTGGGTGCGGCAGTGTCAAGTATTTGCACTTGAATCGCGCGCTAAGCTAAATTTGCGCGCATTTGTTTGAGCGACTTCAGAGAATTTGCTCGACAGCGCTTCCACTTCAAGTGAAAATCGATGAGGCGATATGTGTGTGTGTGGTGAGTGCGTTGGCATTGTTGCTCGGCCACAATGTTTTCTTTTCCGCCTCCGACTCACATGGCTTTTTATTGGTTTCCTTGCTGTTTTTTCCTCTCGTTTCTGGTGTCATGAGCAAACGAGCGGTATTTGTGCAAACAAACTAGACCTACACACACACACACACACACACACCCTGGCAGTATTCGTGGCTGGGCACATATTGCTTCATCGCTACGTGTGTTCTTCCGACCAGGGACCAGAGCATCAAAACGTCAACGCCTTCAACTCCAACCAGATCCGGCAGCTTTGTCGTCTTTCTTGTCTCAGTTCAGCCCATCATTATGGGGGGTTCGTCTGCCACTTCACAAAAATGCACACAAAATCCTCAACTTTATCTCGTCAATAACTTGAGTGCCAAACCGGAGCTAAAGCTTCACCCATTCTCGCAGCTTCAGTTGCTATGCCTTAACAGAAAAGTCGGAAGTATTCACTTTGACCAGAAGTTTGCCAAGCGCTTAAGGCGCAATGGTGGAGTATTCAAAGTATACCAGTTGTATCCGTTGTTCCTTCGTCTCTGGTGAATACACAAAGTTATTTTGTATTGCATTGCAATTCAACTTCGCCAGATGCTTCATTACAATGGTTTCACGATTGCCTTTGCTCTCGCAGCTACTTTTATGTCTTGCCCGGCGTTCGAAATTGTTAATTTTCGGAACATTTTGCGATTTTAATTAAATAATGAAATAACTGAAATCAAGCTGAAAAAGATTAATGTGATCTCAACTTTCGGATTGAAATTTCAAGTACGAGTCCGTTCTACACCGAACTTACGAGTTTAAAACTCTTGAAATATTTATTGAAAACGTTTGGAAATCAATCTAACCGCTCTTGAAATATTAAGAAATTTACTCTTATTAGCATTGAGACTCCGAAAGCAAATAAATTGTGTGGTATTGTGTCTTCTTTCTGAAAAACTCATTAAAAATACCTTACTTAACTGTGACTCGAGCCCGGGTCTCCAGTAATTAAACACTACTGACATAACGTCTTACCGTTGTCGTCATTGTCGATAGGCGCGACTTATGATCAAGTTAAGAACCCAGTCATTTTAGCTGGCAAAATTCTTTCTATTGTAGAATAAGTAGTCACCTACATATAAGGTCACTTTTCCTTAACATTAGTAATGTCTTAAAGTCAGTTTAAGCTTTGAATTATCAACAATCCGAGTGTCTCAAGTTTAAGAATGCTGGCCTAGAACATGGAGCTTGTTAGTTCGACTCTCACTGCAGTTGAAAATTTTTTTTTTTTTAATTAATTTTGGTTTTTGCTTTTTTAACTTTATTTGACTTAAGATTTGAGCTATGCCACATTCTGAAGTGGTGCTTTGTACAATCTGGGGGCACAAGAGCATTGTTAAGAAATAAAGTTATTGTTAATAAAAAGAACAAAGAAACAAATAAAAAAAAAATAGATGCCAAGAGTGGGGCTCGAACTCACAACTTTAACTGAAAGCTGAAAGCTTCAGCTTATATTGATTCAACTCTCTTTTCAAAGCTGTCGAAAATGTAACCTTATATTTAGTTGACTATTTCCTCAAAAAAATAAAACTGGCAGAAAATTTATTAAAAAGATGCCTTGAAAGTCGTCTCAAAGGCAATTTTTCCTTTAAGAAACTGCTTAAACTTAATTCTAGGCTTCTCTTTTTTGAGTGTACGATTGATCCTGATAAGCTCTTGATACAAAAACAATGATTCTTGGATTTGGACAATGCACTATAATCTTGATTTCGGAATGCGCCATCTTGAAAAATACTTGGTTCAAGAGTTTTCTACATAATATAAGAATAATTCGATCTTGTCTTAACTATTGAAGCTCTTGGATCAAGAAAAGCGTAATCAAATATACTTGGAACATACTTGGATCAAGAATTCGGATTCTTATTAGCATTCTTGATCTAAGTATGATATTCTCTATAATTTCACTAACTGTATTGATTTGATCCAACGGAGATATTAAGTAGCCTTCAAATAACTAGCTAAAATCACATCACAAATCAAATCACATGTGTACTTGAAATAAGCCAATATCGTACTAATATCAAGTTCTTGACAGCTAGGGTCAAGATAAAGACAAAAACTCCTGGATTAGATTCCAGAATTCGTACTTAAGTAAAATGAAGTAAGATAATATCCGGGATTGACAGACTTTTGACCACATTTGGTACTGACATATCTGATGTAATTCACCATCAAAATTTCTCAATTAGGCTCTTGCACACCTATCCAATGCCTATAATCTGCCATACCAAGTTAATCGGTCCCAACAAGTGACTTTAATGACAAAAGCTCTTTAAACTAATAGCATTACCCAATTTTCTGCCTTTGAAGGAACCACGCAGGCTGTGAGTTGTGACATAGCTGGCATTTGCCTACTAGAAAGCTACATAATTATACAGAAATCAGCATACACAACGCCTTCGAGCTCAACTTAAATCAATGAGTTTTGACAATCAATTCCTTGGGTTGAGGTAAATGTGTGTTCTTGTCGAAGGTCAAATTACAATAGTTACTCAATGAGCGGCCAAATTGAATTGAATTGGGAATAGAGTTAGAGTCGAGCATCTTGAGTTTACCGAGTGTGAAACAATAAATGTGGGTATATTGGAGCAACTTATACATCTGTGGTATTTGTGGTATTAGTTAAGGCTTTAATACAAATTGCTCAAGACTGAATGTAATGTATCGCCTATTTGTTTGTTCTACTCAAATTGGTTTCAAGGGTATTCAAAGTTCGGATCAATCTTCTGCCAGCCTGATGCTTTTGCATCACTTATAGTTAATGCTCTCATCCCTTAGCTCCTTGAATGTTGATGTCTGTGGCTTTCTGTCTGCGTTCTATTTGGCCACTTTTCTTTATTGATAAAAGAAAAAAATAGGCTGCATTTTCCTTTGGCACGTGTTGCGGTTGCAGTGGCAAAATGGTTTGCAAATGATTATTTTATTGTCAATTAAAGCATAAACCCAAGTCACACAAATTTGCACAAGTTGGCAGTTGGTGGGCCTCTGGGTGGGGCGGGGGCGTGGGGAAACAGTGTCATGACATGCGGCACGAAGTAAAATTTTATTGCCATGAATGTCAAGAGTTGACATTAGTCAAAGCCCTTCTTCTGCGTCTGTCTGCGTGTCTGTGGAAACGATTCAAGTTTATTGCTGCATTTAATGCCACAAAACGGCATCGCACTCAAACGCAGACAAATGCCATTGGGCAATGTTCTGCTTATTGCCCATCCGGTGCATGTGTAGCAAGTTGCAAGACTCAAAGGAACGAGGGAAAAAGAAATGGATTCTGAAAACGGTTTGCAGGTCTTTGGGCCAGACCACAGCTTAGCTCTGCTCCTGGCATGGCGGCGGCAGCTGCTACACATGAGCGTACCAAACACTCGCCTGGCACTTCATTTGGTTCGGTACATCAAAAAGCTGATGGCATGCTCAAACTTTTGCCCGCAAATGAAGAAATTGTGTTTGGCCCCGATTAACGTGTCGGCCACGTTGAACTTTCAACTCCGTTGATTGAATCTGCGGGAGAGGGGGCCGGCTGCTACTTATTTCATTTGTGTGCAAATGCACGGCAAACAAGTTTCTAATAAAATAAAGTGACTCTCCGCAGTAAGTAAGTAGGAGTCACTCAGTCAGTCAGCCAGCCGGTCTGCAACTTCATTAGAATGGCAGAAAGTCATTCCATTATGGCACTCGACTAATGCCCGGCCAACGGCTGAGCAATTTTAATTCGCAGTGCATTGGCATTGGCTTGGCCAGAGCCCTTCATCGGAGTGCCACTTTGAGCAAATTGACAAGGACGGCGGACGGCGGCCAGCGGCCGGCAAAGGGTGGACAACATTGTGGCTAATTTCCTGCCCGTGGCCCCCCGCCCATTTCCCGCATATCGTATAGTGAAATATGAAAATTTTTACTAACAAAGACTTTGTGTTGCACTGCCGTCGGACCCACTCACAGGGGCCACAAATGCTGTGGGTGCTCCGGCATGTTGCCAAAGAAAGTTAAAATATTTTTGCTGCTTTATCTTTAGACATTTGTCGAGGCAGCAGCGGCAGGTTGTCGTAATGCAGCGTCGGGATTTAACTGACATTGAGTGCAGCTCACTTCACGTTGGGGCCAGGCAAATAGATTACCTCCACTTTTGCTCGAGTCTAGCGTTGCCCATGGGGATGTGGCCATTTTCCGGCTGCCCGGCCAGTTGCTTGTGCACTTTGTGCAGCTGGCAGGGCACCTGGAAAATGCTACAAATTAATTTCGCCGCATGGAGGAAATTGCCGTCCATTGTTTGCTGTAACTGGCGGCAGTGAATCGTAAATCAAAGGGCACAAAGAACAGTTGGTGGTGAAGGGTGGGGGGTGGGCTGCCACTCATTTGCCATGTTTGCGCAAAAGCTTATCGGCGTCTAATCTTCTTATGATCGACTGTTTATATTGTCGGCCGGACAGCGGCAAACACTCGAACAAAATGTTTGGTTGAAATGCCAAAACCTGTTTCTTTTCAAATGAAATGCATTTTCCAGAAATTGTACACTGAACGAAAAGGGGGAGCACCAAGGCCAGCCACATTCGGTTAAGCTTAAGATACATCGAAACAGTCTTCTGGTTTTATTGGTTATTCATGGTCTCATTTCGGTAGAAAAAAAAACAGGAATCACTGAAGTCTTAGTTCTATCAAAGATTTATAGTCATCTATCATATCTATTAATCTTTGGTTCTATTCAATCAATCATTCTTCATATAAGTATTTGGAGAGTCTGCTGATTGGCATTAAATTAAATAACCAAATGGGTTTAAGCTGCAGACGGCTTTTCTTTCCTAGATTTTGAAGCAATTTATTACAATGCCCTGGAAGTTATTCCTTTAGTCATTACACAGCTCTTAAGCAGAATAATTCGTGGAATAACGCCCTTATTTTGAGGATCGACCTTGGGATGTGTGTGCTTATTAAGAAGGTGATCTCTTGCGATTTTGAAATGGTGGATAGAAAAATTATATTTCGTCTGTGGGTTTTAGCGACCTATTTTGGTTTTTGTCAAAGTGGATATTTGGTCGGCTCAAGGTAGGGAATTGATTATATTTACATAATCAACGAAAATCAACAAAGATTTTTACTACTTATGTTAGAGTAAAGGTTGCTCAGACAGAACCGTTTCGATCGCTTCCCAGCAAATCTCTTCAGTGAGCTTTTGATGCTGTCACACCATCAAGCCATTAACAATGCCTATATAAACAGCTAAGCTGGATAAGAAAGGCTTGAGAATCTTCTTATTTGTACTTAATTTATGAACATCCAAGAATGAAGCATACTTAACACATACTACGTTTATACATACATACTATACATATATCATGTTTAATGCCCTCTTAAGTATGCTACTTAAAATAAAAATAATCATTTTTGTTAAGTATTTTTATGTTATATTTGTCTTGACACAACATTTTGTTTTATGCCCATAGCTTACCCTAAAATCTGGGACAATTTCAGTGTCGATAATCTATACCGCGATTAGCAATGACTTCGATCTAATAGATGTAGGATTGGGGATATGAGGACAGTATGAAGTGCCCTTCTGGCTTCCAAAATAACTTCAACTGTTATATCAGCCGTCGCAGTACACTCGTCTGCAGTACACTCTCTCTCTCCCAAATGTCTCTCTCAGTTTATCGAGGCCTCAGTTGAATGAGAGAGCAGTGGCAGTCAGTCAGTACTCAAGTGAGAGTTTCCACAATTTTGCCAAGAATGTCGGTCCATAAGAACCGCATGTGTCTTATTCCGCGATCGTTCGGATTTTCCAGCTAAGTAGTAGCATGCATCCCCGGGTTTTATCTATAATAAACTTTTCCCATAGAATTTTCCCATTGCCTGGATATCATCAGCTGCCTTTTCATGTCAGGATTGCTTTAACTGGTAGAGAATTTCAAGGCAGCATAAAAGCAAAAATCAAACGCCATGTTGAAGCCTTTGGGTAAGTGAGTGTATCTATTTAGATTCAACGTATTTGTTAGACAGATTTTCTAGCTTAGTTTAAATGAAAAATAACACAAATACCAGCGTAAGTGTGTGTCTGGGATTAGACCAGACTTCGACTAGAGTTGTACTCCAAAACGAACCTCATTTTCTGTAGAAGGTAAATTTAACAAATTTATTTAGAACTTAACTCTTAGACTAAACTAATTTTCCCTCTGTAATTTCCTCACAGGGACTGCCCATAGCTCATACTAATCCCTGCCTTTTTGCCCCAGTGTAAGTGGCCTGCAATAAATTCACAATGCAAAGTAATGCCACCACAAAACACTCGGCACTCAGAAGTTTCCCATTGCCATATGAAAGATAAATTCGCGGATAAGAACTTTGGCCGGGTGCCGTGGCAAGCGGATTGTATGAACAAGCTAATTTAAGTTCGACGGCAGCTGCCGCCGCCTCTGCCTCTGCCTCGGCAACACAATGGACCCGCGAGCGGGGCGAAGGAAGCCGTGGAAGACGCAGCTGTTGTACGACCACAGCCAGCGATGTGACTTTATTATTATTATCCCATGGAGCTGGCCAAGCGGCGGGACATTTGTCCAGCTGCTTCATTTCATATTCAGGAGATGCTTTTTTCCTCATTACAGTTTTGTTTGGGCCGAGGGGGGGTGGGGCAACTCGAAAGAGCAAAAGTGTGCAATGGTCTTTTAAGATCCGGAATTTCAGTGGACGACTTAATGGATTACCTACCCCAGTTTAACAAAAAGCGAATCTCGCAAATACGTTTAAGCAAATTGTTTGCCTTCTGTAAACTTTGTTTATGTATTTTCGTATTATATTTTCATATATCATTTCGCGCTTTGCTGCGAACCGGGCCCTCGGCCATTTCCCCGAACCTCCCTCTGTCCCTTTTCCGCCGTTGTTTTCCATTTTCTTTGGGGGCGACTGGTGGCGAGCATCAAACTTGACGAACTGGCTCCGTCTCATCATCAGCAGCTCATCAACGACAGCGTCTAAAATTTCACAATTTTCACGCAACTTTTCCTTTCTTTTTTTTTTGTTTTGCGTTGGCCTTAAATGACTTTAAAAATGCCTAGCAAAGTTTTTAAATTATTTCTTGGCCGAATGAAATTATAAAGGGATTTTCGCCAGGGCGACGTCTTCCTTCTCTTGGCCGACTGCAGCTGCTGTCGTCGCGCAAAGTTGCTCTCGGCTTATTAACATTGGAAACTCATTATTATTATTTTTTTTTTCTTTTGCGCTCCGCAGCTGCCGCTGCTGGCGATCAACTTCAACTCGTTCATAAAAGTTTGGCAAATTTCATTGCATTAATTTGGCACGCAGGTGTCAGTTTTTGGGCCCCGGCAAACGCACAAAGTGTCAAATAAATCAAACAAAGGTCCGCAAGTTTAATGAGTCGTGCCAGGACCTAGACCCGGACCCGGACCCGGGCCGTGTTCCCGGCTGCCAGCAATTGCAGCAGATTTGACAAATACGGCGCATGTTTTATGTATTTGCTCGCCGAGCGGGCAGGGCAGGGCCTGGGCCTGGGCCGTGTTTAGTTTACTAATTTGTTGCTGCTGCAAATATTTGGGCGACAATTGCCGCGCCCAAGTGGTGGCGCGGGGGTGGGTGCAACGATTCGCGGCAAGAACACCGTGAAATGATATTCGCATCCATTATGGAGACGGCTCAACACCATTGTCATTGTCTGGCAATCGGCGGGCCTAATGAACCATAACGCTTTATCGTCGTTCGTCGTGAGCCCTGCCCCTGCCCCTGCCCCTGCCACTGCCTCTGCCCTGCCTGTGTGGCGGCGGAGTAAGTGTGCGATTGGGATTTAATTTGATTGCTTCGATGCCTGCCAAGTGGGTGAGCGAGTGCGATTGGGTTCTGTGTCTGTGCGGCATTATCCAGTGATTTACGTTGGTTATTTGGTCTTACTTTGTTTTACCGCTTATTGCTTATTACTTTTCCACTCCCTTCACACGTGAGTGTGTGTGTGTGTGTGTGTGTGTGTGTGGGTGTGTACGGGTGGATGGGTTTAGCTTTGTCATGTTTCCCCTATCCACCCTGCAGAGCATTAACAAAGCGATGACAAAAAACTCATACTAAATCCTTTCTGCATTGATTGATAAAGTGCCTTATGCGAGGATTACTGCGACATTGATTTACTATGCACTTGGATTTGCGCTTATGTTTCTGTTTTATGCTCTTTCACCCTGCGGAGGGTATTTAACAATTCGTCAAGCCATGATTAGAATATTGAACTCAACCAATGCTGCAGTTGTGGAAAATAGAGGTCGTACGTTTAATAAAATGAACAAACAGATCCGGTCGCCTTCACCAGCTGTTGGCGCCAGTTGAGTTGTGACTATTGGCAAATTGGAAGCACACAAGCCAGGAGACTGAGAGAAGTTCGGCTGGGTCCGTTGGGGCTGCGGAGCGAACCGGCTTGCAGCCCTGATCTATACAATTTTATTTAATTGTGGAATTTTGTTCAATCAAGTCAACTTTGAATACTAGTTCAATAATCCACATAAATCTACATTAAACTTTTTTTTACCCTTGCAGAGGGTATCCAGATGCATGTAACGCAAAGTAGGAAGCATTTTCGACCACATGAAGTGTATATATATTCTCGACTGTCCTCTCGTCTGTCCGTCTGACTGCATTGCCATCTCCTCCTTCAGTTTTAAACCTATCGCCACCAAACTTTGCACGAAGTCTGCGCGGCCAGATCGGCTGACTATAACATATTGCTGCCATAGGAACGATCGGTCGAGAAACTAATTTTAGTGAGAAAAACCTTTTTGTTTTCAAAGAAAACGCCTTCAAAACGTGCATTTCTTTGTTTACTATGCTTTCCCATGATTCCACTAAGTTTCATCGAAATCGGACATCTATATAGGATAGCGGTCATACAATAGTAGAGTCAGAAAAGTAGTCTTAGTGAGAAAACTTGTTTGTTTTCAGTGGAAATGTCGATCAAATTAGTTTTAAAAAAACGTGCTCCAAGGGTATAAAAACTTCGGCGGAGCAGATGTTAGCTTTACTATATTTATTGAATATTACATTTGTATGGCACGGGTTGTTTGTACAGCACGGGTTTCAACAACCTCCCAATCCTCTTATCAGCAACTTCGTTCGCTTCAAGTCGTTTTGCATGTTCGTTGTATAACCACTGCTCACGGCATAAGGACTAAGGGACTACTTGAAACGCTAACTCGAGCTTTCCGTTTGAGGAAAAGCTGACAGGTAAGCAGGTTGAAGGTTTCCCAATGTAGTTGTTATTTAGTAATTATTTTTTGAGCTTAAATATTTTGCAGTGCAGTTTTATGCACTGTTTGATAGGTACCAAAGGTACACATTGTACATTGAGCTTGTGCAAAAGGCTGTAGGTAGCATCTTCGATCCCATAAAGTTGATTTTCCTCTATTACGGAAACTCCCGTTCGATTTTCTTACCTCTCCGAACTTTATTTTCAGCCTCATCGATTGTGTCGCCCAACTTTTTTGCTATGCAGCTTGGGCTCGCTCAATCTCCCACCAAGGCAAACTTGGCTCATTAACTTCTTCACAGAGCTAAGCTGCTGCTGCTGCTGTTGCTGCTCTCCTCCTCCGATTGCTGTTGCACTTCTGAAATGTGGAGAGGCCACACTCACACACACACAGACACAACACAATCGCTTTTGCCAAAGGTGTTGCATTTTATTTGAAAAGTTTGTCTCAACTTGTATTACAGCAAGGTTGCATAAATACGGCTAGCCATTGTTGGCCAACCAATTGTGAAACCCAGTTGGTTTGGTTAGACTTGTCCCGTTGTCCCGGCCGTGTGGCTGTGTCAATTAACGCCTAAGTTGTAAACAAATTTCGCCCAGTGGCCCGCTGCACTCATAAATTGCAGTTACGTTGAAGGCGACGGCAGTCAAAGTTTGCTTTAGCTCCGGCGCAGTCGAGCATGGCGCACCTCCCAAGACCAAGACCAAGTTGTCGAGTGTTAGTCAAAGTATCCCGGACTAAATGCTGTTAGTTGGCACTTTTGCTGTTTACTGCTGCCTTGGCGCTGGCTTGATTAATTAGCCCGAGAGCGAAGCAGTTTGCTGGGCTAAATTAAGCCAGATTTTCCAATATCCTAAATACCCTGAGCCAGGGATCCTATCTCCGACCAGGAAGTGCAGCAGCTCTGACCAATTTGCTTAAGACTTTCACAAAAACTTTTGACACCGAGTTGAAGTTTGGAGCACAAAATTTTAAATCAAATCGGAAGAGAGATTATATGGCAAATAATACTTAGGAACTTATTATCTTGTTTGTGTTCAGCAGGCCACGCCCAGCCAGCTAGTGGACCACCCCACCCGTGTTGTGTGTTGTTTCTGCTTGGCATGCAGAGCACGCCATTCTTGCACTGGGGATAGAAATTTGAGACATAACTTGGCCCCGGCGTCGAGTTTGGCTTCGATATTGGTTTTTGATTTTGTTTTTGCGGCAAAGCTGTGTCTCGCCATTGTGCCAAGTTCAATGTTTATTCTGTGTGGTATAAACTCCGTAAATAAATTTCAACAAAATTGTATAACAATACTCCAAACAGGCCTCCAGGGTAAACACAGGGTTCAGGATAAGCGCCACGGCAACCAGTCGGAGAAGGCGCGCCGGGGCAAGCCCGAACCCCTGGCCCTGTTGCCCCGCCGCTGGTAAAAAAAAAAAAGAAAAAGCAAATACTATTCGCAACAATAAAAACCACCAAAGGGGCCGAGCCGTGGGGGCGGACAAACATTCCATTGCCAGAATGCTTGACCCGACCCGAAGAGCTGCCCAAGAAATTAGTATAAAACAGCCGCCGGTAATTGTGCCTTGTGTTGAAAGATCTGAAACTGTTTTCGGTCGCTGGGTACTTAATCCAATAAGGCAGCAACAATTTTCTTAAGTAATTTGTTCCCCCGCCCGCCCCCGCACACCACCCACCGCCCGCAGCCGCACGCTCATCCTTTTCCCGCTGGTCCCGCCATCCGCATTGTTGTGCCGTTTAGTCCGGGAAATAGTGAACAATGTGGCCTCCCACAGGACTCCTCCAAGAACTTTGCAGCCTTTGTGTCGGCTTTTGGTCTGCTGCAGCGCAAGCGGCTTACAGCGAATCAATCGAATGTCGGTTTTAATATCAAATTTTAATTAGAAAATTTCAAGCTGAAACTTTTCGGGCTCTCATTAGGAAATGATTTCAACTGCAAAGAAGAAATTAACGCCGGACTTTCGCCGCTTCTTTTATTATTGCTTTTTTATTGCGTATTAATTTTGCGTGCTTAATTTGCCAGCCCAGCGATGTGTGGGCGGAGGGGGGCGTGTGGGGCGTGTGGCGTGGGGCAGGGCCGCCCTTTGTTGATTGTCTGTTGGCAGTGCGAAGGGCTTGGCATGGCTTGTAATTGGCGTTGTTGCTGTTGTTGCGACGTTGCCGCTCTCATTTTAATGGCAAGAAATTGAATTTTAATTAGTAACGAGGAATCTGTTATGCATCAGTTTGAGTTTAATTTAATTTCTTAATTAAAATGCACGGACATGTCCGCCGTAAAAAGCAACTGCTGTTCGTTGTCATAACCGAAGGATAACTGAAATCGTGTTTCGCTCCTGAATATGGGGTCCACTGTAATGCTTGGGATTTGGTCTCGCCCATATTGACTTAGCGCATGGGCTTAGCCCAAGGAATTGCAAATGCTTTCTCATGACAGCTAATTGTTGTTTATTAAAGTTGACAGGAAACAAACAAATTGCAAATTGATCGGTTGCCTTCCCAAGCAGTTTGTGCCGAAAACTCGAGAGTTTTATTTGTATATATTATTCATCATTCGAATGTGTTCGAGCGACAACTATAAGATTAATTGTTGGATTGTATCAATCAAGTATTCGGCTAAAGGCATTGATTCGATCTCCGGTCGATATTTTGTAAAGTTTGTAGAGTTTAACAACTCCTACTATTTACAAAATAGTAGGAAACCTCAAAATCTTGATTTGTCTATTGCCCACTTCTGCAGCCGCACGTCTAAATGGCTACTTACACATTTCGGTAATGAGCTGAATTTTGCTCATTTCAAGAACATTCGGTACAATAATTTGAGAGCACATTCTGTTCTTGTTTTGTGATAAAATAATCTTATTTTCTGAACACGATTTTTCCCTCTGTGTAATACAAGTTTTTTTTAGAAAGAAGATACTTAACACTCCAACCCCGCCCGCTTAAAAGGCCTCCTTTAACCACGGATTATGGGAAACATATACAACTGTTTTAAGATTCTTTGACTTTATTATAAGGTATAACTCCTTAGCTTTAAAATAAACCATTCCACACAATTTTCCTATATTTTAAGCGAAGATATACTGTTATGAATACCTTCGCTCAGAATCAGTAAATTGAAAAAACGCTATGCAAAATCAATATAATTGGTATATAATAAAAAATGGTATACTATATATTCCAGACATATTCGCAACAGTACTTTACGATAATGTCAAAACGACCGATATTGTTTCCCATGAAACGATCCCAAAACCGTCCATAAATGACTTTAAAGTAGTTATAAGCTCAAATTTACAAATATCTAGGTGAAATTCGTGATTAGTGTTCAGCAGTGTTCTTTAGGACCTTTGTAACGGATCTTATCGACTTCTGGACTTTAAGAGAGACTCTCGTGACATAATACATACCGAATAATGCCCCAAATGTAAACCTATGTATACCGAAAAGTTCAATAAGATCGATCGAAAAGCACTGCTTATAAGCACATGAAGTGAAGGGTACAGGGATTTCATAGTGGGGCCACTCGACTTCCGTGCCCGCACTTGTTGTTTATAAAAATCAAACTTTTTTTGAGCACACAGCCGACTTCCGGTACATGATGAGAAAAACACAAGCAGATTTGTTTATCATGTACAACAGAGAACTGAAGCGAGCTGCAACGAGTAAGCTGACTTACCTTCGCTTTAAGTGTATTAAAGGTAAACTCAGCGCTCAGGGCTTGCTGTGCTCGTTCCAGCTTCATTCTCCTTCTTTGGCCTAATAAAAACATGATACCGGTTGTACAGTCACGGGCGCTGCAGTTAATATTCTCCACTTTCCTCTGTGTTGAGCAAGCTACCACCAATAGGTTCCACATAAATTCGAGGTAGCTTCCGCCATCTGGTCTCCCCGTCTCGGCTTCTGCCGTCCTCTTTCGGGCGTCTTACCTAAGTCTTTATATGTGCACCCGTTTCGATGGAGCTCGATCATCCATACGTGTGTCATGTCCCATCCAGCGTAACCGCTGTGGTTTTATGCCCTTGTCAAGATTAGCTCGTACAGTTCGTAAATTCAGACACACGAGTAATTGTTGCCGAAGTCAAAGATCTGCTGCGAGCTGTTTTTCGCTCTCTATCTTTTTTTTTTCTGAGCTTTTTACAACACAACATCAATTACTTGGAAGGCTGGTCGTTGACAAGCCGATTAAGTGCGAATAAGGCTGCATCCTTGATGAGGCTTGCCCATGGCTGGCGTAAGGCTTGCTGGAGCTCGGTCAAGGGGGTGGGGAGAACTCCACTCAACTCCATGAAGATTGCTTCACCGTGTAAATCTAGCCTAACTCCATGAGTGGTGGAGGTATAAATCATAATCAACAACAATTTATGTCTGAAACTAAAACTTTATTCTAGTTTGTTTGGCAAGGAGTACTATATTAATCAGTAAGCTATCACATTCTGAATCTTGCATTTGTATCGAAACGGAACGATCAGTTAAAACAATCAGCTTTGCCCATGTTGGTTTTTGCTTAACATAACAGCTCTTCAGGTGTTCCACACGCTGTCAGTGTGTAAGAACATTTCAAATCAAATGTAACATTTCGTTGGTAAACTCAATCTTACATCACTCACACATACAAATGCACTCGCACTTGGCTGACTCACTCACCCTTGGCTGGAGTTGTGCGAATTTAAGTTTTTGCTGCATACTTTTCAGCGCCGTGCACTGATTTCCCTCACTTTATGTAAGCGCCACAGCAGAGAAAAAAAAAAGCCCCGCAAACTCAGCGTCTCGCTGAAGCAAATAAAAAATACACATAGATGAAGGGAACAGAGCGCCCGGGCGCTCGCTACATAATGCACGTATCTCGGTGTCTGGCACAGCAGTGCAGCAACCCAGCACATTTCTTTTCTGCGGTCCACATAAAATGCATAAATTATACAACGTTTATGCTGTCTCTGCCTTTGGGATGCCACTTGGCCCGCCCTTGCGCCGCTCCCCTGCGCGGCGTCCGTCCGTTCGTCTGTCTGTCTGTCTGTCTGTGACAGGTGAAATGTGAATTTGCTCTGGCTAGTCCAGCCACGGCGACTTTAAGTGTAAGCCGCTTGCAATTCAAATTGGAGTTAATTAACCCCGGCTCACTTCTTTGCGACGAACTTCGAGTGCCGTGAACCCAAAATCGGAAATGGGCTACTTAACCAAATGCAGTGTTTCGCTACCAGGAAGGTGCGGATCGTTGGGCAGTGGCACTAATTTCTGGCACTGCCGCAGTGTGTTACAGTTTTGTGACGCCAACTTTGTTTGCCAAACTTTTTATTGGCACATATCCTGATTCAGTTCGGGCCAACGGCTGGCGCTAACAAATGTGCCTTAAAGCCGCGCTGCCACTAAAGTGCCAACTTGTTGGAAAACGCTCTGGCATGCATCAGATGTCATCGAGTGGCGCGGGGGAGGGGACTGGGTCGATATCATTCGTTGCTGGCAATTTGTGCGCACATTAGCTGCGTGCTCTGCCCGGGCGAATTATACTCTTGAGCATCATTTAACAGAGAAAACAATAAATTAAATTACCCGGCCTCAGACAGCCAACAAATTTGGCCTTTCCTATTGCGGCTAGCTGTGTGTGGGCGGCGGCGGGGGGCGGGAGCTGGCCTGGCCTGGCCTGGCCGTTAAACTCATAAGTAAGATCTACACACTTGATAAGCGTTTGAACTCAACATTCGAGCTGGAATTTCCAAAAACACTAACTCACACAAATAGACACGTTCTGGTTGCTGGCTTACACGTGGCACACACACACAGACACACACATAGACACTCCCTAACACACTCACACACTCGCTTGTATCCGGCAGCATTTCCGCTTTATTTTGGCTCTGGCTGCCAGCGCATTCCAATTCATTTGTTTTCTATGTGCCTTTTAACTACCCTCCCCTCCTGCCGGTTCAACCAAGCCAACCCTCGCCTCGGCCCAGCATAAAAAATTTATAACTTCGATTATTTCCCTTTGCACTAAATACTAATAAATTAAATTGTTTTTTATTTCTCAATAAATTTTTATTATTTGTGCTACTTCTATGGACCATTCCGCTTGGTGCCCTTGGAGGAGGTGTCGATTTAATGGCCGCTCGTTTTACTTGCCAGGGTTTAAGGTCAATTTTTGATTTCCGCACTCAAATTGCCCAACGCACACGCATCCGGTTCCGGGATAGCAGCGAGTCTGTGTGTGCGCCTGAGTGTGTCTGCGCGAAACTTTGATTTGTTTTTCGTGCTCCATTTGATTCGAGTTGAGACTTGTAGTTTCGAGTTTAATGAGTTAACGCTTTGATGCGGGGAGGGAGTGGAATTTATAGCTGCGCTTTTAGTGTGATTGCTAATTTGTAATTTACGCAGTCTGCCGCCATTTACTACTCGAAAACATGATCCAGTTTGCGACGCGCTGGCCAGTCGAGCCCGACTGCACGTAGGTCATCAGCAAATAATAAACATAAACCGTTTATTGTGTTGCCGCTTGCCAATAAAAGTGAAAAGGGACCCATAAAATGGAGCACTTACGCACCCAGAGGCTCAAGTGCAGAACATAAAGCACAGACACTTTGTGTGTCGACTGTGGCACCTTTGACCCATCAGTTATGGTGCGAGGGTGGGCGTAACAATCTTGGCAAACTTCATTTAAAGTTGAGTTTGACGGGCAACTAAATCAGTTTAAATTCGTGGACATAATTTGGTACAGTTTTTTGGACTGAAGTATATGGGGGAGTGCATCGATTTTTAAGCTCCAAACAGAATCGATTTCTGCATGATTGATTTCAATGGGTAGCACTTTTGAAGGTGCTTAGAAACACTGTAGGTTAGCCACAAAGACAAATGGTTCGATTCGGTCGTGAAGCGAATACCTTTAGACAGTGATAGGCGAGGCTACAGGTGGAGCTGTACATTGTTACATTTTTCAGATCACTTCAATTACGGTTCTGCACGTGGTGCAGTAGGCGGTCCTTCTATTTGACAGCTCAGCATGGGATCTTTTTGATTTGACTTGGTTTTCCAGTTGATTTCGTGAGAAATGAGAGTCCTTTGCTTTATTGGAAGTTATTCTCAATATTCTGTCGTGCTTCCTTCACTGGGTAAAGCCCACATACATGAAAAGTAAATTCCAAATCCGCTGACAATGAGGTGTTTATCGGCCATAGTCGCAGAAGTATAGCTTCTCCCAGTAAGTAAATTGAAATTCGATTGTGACACAATGTTTCACGGAAAATATGGTGCTTGTAGTCAATCGGCACAGCGAAGGCACTCCGCCTAAACTGATCATATCAAATTTCATTCAAGTCTGGGGAGTAGTAGCTGACGAAGCCAAGTCATTAAATGTGCTCCATTGAGCAATTGCTTTCTTCGCCAAGAGCTGGGATTGTTAACACTTAAGCATGGTACCCAATTCTGGCAACAACCCTCAGCCTAAAACCAAACGATACCTTCAATCTAAGGGAATTTCATCTTTTGATTATAAGCTCCAGATCCTGCGGCTACAAAACCAAGCTTTGAGTGTTGAAAAGATTCCAAAAAAAGTATATTCAATGAGTATACCAAAAACTTCTCGACGAAATTTAGACACAAAGACTTCTACTGCTACCGTTTATCTTTCATCTGCAACGTTATTAGTGCTTGCACATCAGCCTTGTGGTGGCATTGTTTAAACACTTTAGTGTAATTGTGTGAATGTGCTTGGAGTAATTACTCCTGGTTGGTTGACTTTTACATATTAAGTCCTGGTCCTGGGTCGGTCAAGGTTTTCCAATCGAATTTGCACTTTATGCAAGCTCTTATCACAGCTTTGCTTAGTTGCGTGGAAGGCTGTTGATGATGTCTGAATTCAATTTCCCATCCCGTTTCTAAGACTTGGTGAAACGAGAAATCTGCGGTTGGGGGGAGCTTGAATAAGCTGAACATTGAACAGGTATCACTTCGTCGACCTCAACGAAAGTAGTTTTGCATACTTGTGAGACTTCCCCCACGGCTGACCAGTTGTCAGTTACGTCAGCATTTCCCGGGATCAAGCTTTTCCAAAAATTAGCATAAATCGACTGCTTTTTTCAAGCGCTTTGCAACAAAATTTTACGCTGTTTACACAGCGAAGTGTGCATAAAAGTGATGCTTCTGAACAAGTTGACAACGCCTGCGCCCCCTGGCCCCTTGACGCTTCCACGGACCCCCACGAGTCGGTTTTAAAAGTCGTAAACATGCACAACTAACAGATTTATTTATATGCGGCATAAAAATGCACAACGGCGGCAGCAACAGCAACAACAACAACACAAAGGCAACACCAGGCGAAACGAAACGCCCGCGTATAATAAAATTGGCTGTGAAAGTGTTTTCAGGCAACAAGGATAAAAACGTAATCCGCGCTGTGCAAAAGCCAAATGACTAACAGAAATGGAAAAGCGTAAGCAGCAACAAGGCAGCAGGGCGAACGCCACGGGCAGGGGGTGGGGGCAGGGGCAGGGGAACGTGTGCCAGCCTCAAGTGGGTGGCTGGCTGTCATTGTCAGTCTTCGACCGACTCGAAAAGTATAAAATGCCTGGCAAGCGAACAGCAACAGCAACAGCAACAGCAACTCGCCTGCCATGTCAAACGGCTTGGCTGAGTTTAAAGCCAGCTCCCAGACCCGGCCCCAGCCCCACGTTTGCTGTTAACTTAATGTTGACAAGCGTCAGGCCGTCCTCTGGGTTCACCCTTCTCCGCGTTCAATTGCCTTCCGCCTTTTCACCACGTTTTGGGTAAATCGCCTCAAATCGCACATTTCAATCTCTTTAACCAACTTTATCGATATTTCCCGAATAGGCCAGCGCCACGCAATATGCAAATGGGCTAATGGCGGGCATTGTTAATAGCTTTCTGCATGCTTCCCGGAGCACAGCACACGACAACACAATCCATAGATCATCTGCAAAATATCATGGAATTTGTATGTTGTATGTTGATTTTCACTGTTGTCCCAGTCAGCAGCACGCACACACACACACACACACACACACACACACATGCAGTATTCCGGCATAAAACTAAAAAACTGTTACTACTCCAAACAATTCGGCAAATGAAATTCCTCTCCCCCGCACTAAATACAAAGATAAAAATGAAAACAGGGAACAGAGCCAGCTGTTATTGTAATTTATGCATACATCCCTGCTTTGTATGTATAAAATTGTTCTTGTTGGTTTCATTTTTTTGTAAAATAAATTGAAGTAAAATGCGCCAAATGATTTTAGCACATCGAAATGGCAGTACTGAGAGGTTAATAAAAAAATAACACCGAATCTCTCGGCGGGGCGCTGGGCGAACTAGTGACAAAAGCAAGTTATATTGGAAAATTTGTAAAATAGTTTTGATTTGGAATAAGATTGGATATTGAAATTAGAAATTGAATTGTTGTTTTATTCATTTAGAAATTGTGTTTATGGTTTAAGCCCTCAACTATAAATCAGCTGCTGGCTTCTTTTGTCGGGATTGCTAGAACTCCGAGCTGATGGCAAAAGACAAACGTTATGTTGACAGAGCCTTTGTAAATGTGCACTTACCCATCAAGCCTTGCTCTATTAATGAGAGTGGTTTCTGTTGATTTGAAACTATTTAGGCTTAGTTTTAAGCTGGCTCGCGGTTACTTTTTGCTTGTTCACTTTTTCATTGCATTTCCATTGACGTTATCTAAAGGCAGAACTATTGGGTTTTTAAGAGCCAAACTTAAGTATAGCTTTTAGGGTTGATGCACCAAATTAAGGATAGTTTAAGGATAGATAGACTTGTATCAAGTACAAATAAAGACGGCCCAATCCGCAGGTCGAAATCATATCAATTTGTCTTAACTGAATTTAAGTAATGCAAGCCGATCGGGAATGCGGAGCGGTTCGCTTCAGTGGTTCATGGAGTTGTTAAATACCGCCGGAGTTTGTAACAAGGTTTTCGAATGAAATCAAACCTCGCCTTCGGTTCAGTTCAATTTACTGTTCAATATTAATATTTGAACATTATACCACATACCTGGAGAACAACGCAATTGCAAAGTGGTTAAATGCCAACTAAAAAACCAAGAACAACACCTGGCGAATAATTACCAACAAAAGAATGTTCAGAACTCGACAAATACAAACTTCAACTCCAAGGAAACACCAAATGAATTAGACAGTCAGACAAAATCAGTCTTTTTTAAATAACCCAGGGATGAGACCCTTAAATTCTGATAGAAGGGACTCCTCTAAGCAGCACCTCATACTCAGTTTCCTAATTGTATCCTAGGTTCGCGATCTATGGATACTTTTGTACTTGCAAAACAGAACGGATTAAGAGAAAAATCTACAAAATTCAGCAAACACAGACATGGTCGTTGGGAAAGTCATTTCAAACAATCACGTTATTCGTACATTTGGTTAAGATACCTTTACAAGAAGTCAAACCTAAAGTCTTGAATATCTTTAAAGCAACAGGGTGAATTTTTATTACGAAATAAATTTATGATAATGCATAATGGGCTATTGCATGTGCCTAAGAGATGTTACTCCTTAGCCAATAAAAACGGCGAGATGGATAACCATTTTAAGATGGCTGTGTTCGGTTCAAAGTTAACTCCCAGGCTACTTTCCATAATATCAGCACATTTGTAGTGCTTTTTAAATTGACTTTCACTCCTGTCTTATATCTTATTTGAGAAACTAATGCGTTATAAGACGTGCGAAAATACATATTATTTTTTAGACCGAACTCTTTTTCAGTGCTCATATTGAGGTTCAGGCTTAAGCGGTTACTTAGTTACTTAAACTTACTCTTCAGTCTGTGAAGGCCGTGTCGTTCTTAGGTGAGAGTTCCATTCTGGTTTCCCTACTTAGGCCAAAATGTGCTCCAGCGGTCCTTGTACGTTACCACCTGTGTGGATGGCAACTGATACGTTCTTTGCATACTCGGCCCCGACCTCGATGGCCGGAGGTCGCTTTCCTTTTGTCCTAGTACCTACCTACCTGCTATTGAATGAGGTGGATGCCTTGAGAAGTTTCAGTTCCCGGAGTTTCAATGCGCTTCTAGTTGCTGCGTACTTTGGAAAAGTGTCTTCTGCTTCCAGAAGCACGTCCTAGACAACCTTAAAAAGTTTCAAAGCTTTAATTTGTAGGAGAAAGTTAGAGTAAACGCCACACAGCTAATAGCAGCCGTCACATTAAAAATATAAAACAGAGTAAGAGCCACAGTGACAGTGACAGAGGGAGAGAGAATGCGAGCAAGAGAAAGCGAATCAAGCTCTTTCTAGATTTAATATTACAGATTTGGTAGTTACATATGCTTCTCCAGCTTTTCTCCTTTTTTTGATGTAACTGTGAATATTAATTTCTTTATATAAACTTAACGTAAAGCCTAAACTTAGATATAAGTGATTTTAACTAGCAATGTCTGCCAGGTCCTTCAGCTAGATATACTACTGTTGAACTAAAGATGAAATTGCTGTTTTGCCTTACACTCGAAACAAGCAAAGCTCTAACTATTTCGGCTTAGATGTTTCTTCTAAGAATTGGTTGGTCTTTGACAGGGTTCAAGCTTTGAAGTGATGGTATTGAGACCAGTTTGTCCAACCATTCATTTAATTTTGCCATGGCATCTAAGCTGCTGTGTGCTTTGGTCTATTCTTGGCATTGTTTCAGTGATTTCAAAGTAATTGATAACAATTCTCATTAGTTTATTGGCTGAAGGGCCCACCAAAGAGAGTTCTTAGAAAAATTGGCGCTCAATTAACTTGCCGTCACAGAGCAGTGACCGAGAGACGTACACAGCCCATTATCCTTTGCCTGTCGTGTTAATTGCCTAGATCTGTGCCATGATGCTGCTTTCGTCACTAGTGTGAACTTTTGTGCACAGAATTGTTAAGAGCATTTCGCACTTGTTTAATATTTGCATAACAAATGAAAATATTGCAAATGACCCAAATTGATTGGGCAGGTATTGGAAAACAGTTAGTCAGACTGTTCGACATTTTCGCCATCATCTTTGCCGTCATTAACATTGCCACTCATCCAGCCATCCGGCCACATACCACCCGCCCTCCCCACATCCGCTCCGCCAGCCAACTGCGGTAAGTGGCGGTCTCTTTGTCGTTTGCCTCTGCCCCTCCCCATTACAGTTTTGTGTCCAACTAATGAGACTTTGCTGTTCTGGCGCGTGCACAGAGGCGGAGGTCTGAGGTTCCTGGAAAGGTTCTCTGTAATTGCCATATGTGGTAATGGCTGTAATTGGTTTTCCTTTTAGAGATTTAGTGAGTTTTGTATTGGCCGCTGCCATTGCACATATGTTGTTCTTGTCGGGTTTCATTAAATCTTGTCAGGACTTAAATGTCGCTTTAGAGCATACACAGAATTCGTTTTAGCCATTAGCCGGCGGGCTAACAAGCTAACAAGCGCCAAAGTCGCCAAGTCCAACACGTGACTTCGTGTCATTTGCGGGATTCTGATGAGGGAACAGGAAGATGACGATGATGACGGCCCGGCCAGAAGCAAGTAAGCAGTTGTATTTAGGGCTAAGGAAATATTAAAGAGTTAACATCTTTCTGTGTCAAGGTTTATGGCAACGCACACACACACACGCACACATACAGGCGCACAGCGGCACTTACCAGCCAGCTGGCGGAAGCGGAAGCATTTGCATGCAGCGGGCGCCCGAAAGTATGCCACACCAACTGGCTGGACTGGTTGCCTGGCAATTGTTTTTCCTTTTCACTTTTGTCTACCAATTGTTTAGCCATCAAGCTAAAGTTTCGGTTGCCATTCACAATTTCGTTTCATGGAAACTCTCAGAGCGATTAAATTAATTGCCAAAGTTCTGCTCTGCTCAAAAATTAATGCCTAAAACGGAATGATTGGAGCAAATTGTCGGACAACGCTTCAATGACAGCCACAAATTGAATTATAAGCACACTTACATACATTTCAAAGGCAAAATGGAAACAATTTCGACTTTATTTGCGATATTTTGAAGTGCTGGAGTGGGTCCTTGCCTGCTGTTGTTGGGCCAAATCTAATAAAATTGAATACAATTAATTTATTTCTGAGTTTTTTGCCAGGCAAATTCAAGTGCAGGCCAGACGAAGGCTACGTGCCTGCGTGCCCAAAGTATTTCTTGTCGCTTGTGCGAAAAGAAAAACGCCAAGTGAAAGATGAAAAACAATACAAAACGGCAGCTGGCGTATAATTTGGTGCGATGCCTAACAGGCTGTAGGCGTTCTGCCATACAAGCATAGGCCATGTTAGTACACACACACACACACACACACACATGAGCAGACGCTCCAGATTAAAGCACTGAGAGTCGCACAGTGAGCCGTCTACGATATTTGTGTACACCGCCCCAGGCTGGCGAAAAATCAAGTAAATCTATTGTGATGCAAGCACCATACCCTACAGATCTGGGCTTTGTTTATTTCTGTATTTTATCGAGCATTAAGCCAGTTTTAGGGGAAAAGTCTTTAGCAAAAATGAGGGAGAATGATTAGTGTATTGAAAATTCATTCAGAAGAATAGATTATAGTACACACAGCTAACATTCTATGACACTTGATTACCATATCTTTCGAATGCGCAAAAATAACCTCAGACATTATAGACCTTAGATGGTAGAAGGCTGAAAAGGTCCAGAGAACACAGCGTTGAACTCGCTCTTTCAGTTTGGGAGTGGCGTGTGTGGGCATGCTATCGAGCGGAGAGCGCAATCGATTTTTGCACTCATGTTGCGTTGGAATTCCCAACCAGTTATGGCTTGGCTGGCTTGGAGCGACGGCTGTGCGACTGGCAGTTGACAGGCAAAGACTGATACTATTTTGAATTGCTATGTATTTCTCAAACCGGCTAAAACTTGCCACATGGCTTAACAATTAGTTTTACATGAAATAAATTCAAAACAAATGGAAAAAAACTTATTTCAAATTGGTGCATGATTGGAATCTATGAAGCTCTTGATTTAAGAGTAAACTCTTGAATCTGATGAGCTCTTGATAAAAGGAAGAACATTCTTGGCTTATGGCAATGATGAATGCTCAATGATGATGATTCAATAATGAGCAATCTTGAATTTGAGTATGTTTAGCACTTGATTCAAGAAGTATTCTGCTTGATTTGAGAATGATTCGTACTTGGATCAAGTATTAAGACTTGGATTAAAAAAAAAACAAGAAAAAATTGCATACTTGATTTAAGACTTCACTCTTGGATCAATAATTTTCATTCTTATCGAACTTCTGACCTCGAACATTCTTGATCCAAGCATACAATTCTCGGTTTTTTTTCTCTGAGTGTACTTCCAGGCTATCTCTAGCTCTCTATTTCTGGGCTGTCTGATGCAAGCGCAATCATTCGACGCACAACAAAATAGAAAAATTATACAATCGCATGATATTTGGCAGCTGTGTTCAATTCTGCGAGAAAGCACGAATATAAGAAATCAGACCAGATCAGAGTGCGGTGCATCCTGTGTCTTTCTCTGTTTTCTGGCGATCGCTTACACCGCCCATATATTTTTTTCAAGCATTTCCAATTTTGGTAGATCAAGTCCAACTATGGCTAAGTTTAATCCTTTATGTATTGAAAATCTATACAAACTGTCCCAAATCACGACGAATACAAGTTGAGATTGCTAAAGTCATTTCAAATTTTTATGACGAAACCAGTAAGAAGTCGAACAAGCCGGACTGAAATATACACTCTCCCAACAAACATTATTTTGCTCATAACTCGACGTCCGTTCGTTCGTCCGTTCGCTCTATATATCATTTTGATTACTAAATATGTTTCGAAGGTACGAATGCTCTACCTATCAAACAGAGCCCGAGGTGAAGTCATATATTGTATGGTGAATAATTTAAGTTTTTATCACCTGATGGATGTAATTGTGCCACTGTGCGTCATTGTCATTGCCTGTCTGCCTGTCTGAGCCGGTATGCGGGTAAAGAGCTTGAAAGCAAATTGAAAATTTAACCTCAGGTTAAAAACGTTAGCGACAGTTGAGTTTAACGGCATTAAGGCCATGTTAAGCTGTTGGCTACACTCGAGCACACACACACACACGCCCACTCACGCTCAGACATGGCTCGAGATTTATCTGGAAGTCACGCCTATGCCAACGCCCACAATGCCACATGGTACATGGTCTGTGCCCGTCGGCTGCGAATTTGTTTGGCAATTGTTGTTTAGCTTTTTGCTTAGGCGGCATCTGCTTTAATGCCAAAATCGTGTAGTTCATTACACACACTCACACTAACACACACACCCGCACACACACGCAGACAGACACACGCTATAAATTCCAGCAGCCATCAAGATGATTACTTCCTGCCAGGACGCATAAAAAATAAGTTGCAGCTCGCACAGAATAAACAACAACGAGCACCAACTATTCCACTAAAAGTTGCTCATATCCGGATCGCATCCGTTGCGTAAAATCGCATATGAGTCGAGGCCAGAGCCGAGGCCGATGTTGAGTCTAGTTGAAATTATCACATAAATCAGGCCGGCGGCGGGGTGGCGGGGGTGAGTGCAGAGGAACAATGAGCCAACTTGCAAAAGAACAACATTAAAAGTTTTGCAATCGCGTAATGAGAATCTGCTTTAAAACTTGCGACAGCCAAACAACAAGGAGCTGGAGCCTGGTGCTGGAGCCGAAGCTGTTGTACACGTAAATTGCAAAGTATCCCAGAGAGTTGAAACTTAATTGACGCAAAAAATGTGCGCCCCAGGTAAACACACACGCACCCGATAGACAGACGGAGATGGAGACGGAGACGGAGTGAGAGAGTACGCACGTCTTGCTCCGCAATTAAGAGCGGTGGGCTGGGGATGCGGAGCCACTGCAGCCGTTGCACCTGGGCAAACTTTTTATTTACTGAGAAATTCAATTTAGTTTTTATTTCTGTGGCCCAGCTGTCGCTGTGGATAATTAAATGCCAACTATTTGTTGAGTACTCAAAGCCGCCCGAGCCTCATTACAGCATTTGCATACACTTTGGACGCAACTAAGTCGAGTATCAATATCAATAAAAATCACACTTTGCAACTTGAGCGATAAATTCAAAGTGCCATTCCGATACTTTAATCCCATGGACATAATGTCAGCTTGATGGCTCGTGGCCCGAGGACTGTAAACAATTGCCCCGGTCGTCTAAACAATGCCCCCCAGTTGGGTTTGCACAAAAGGGAAGCTGGAAAATAAAAAACTCCGGAGGAACGAAAAAAAATGCGGCCCAATAAAATCAAACAGCAGACGTGATGCCCGTAGACGTAGACGCTGTCGATGCAAAGTGCGAGAATCAATTGTGTGTTGACATTTTTATCAGTGTCAGCGAGGGTCCTGGGAAGGGAGGTGCGTGCGTAGGCATGTCGTGAGCTACAATTTTAATAGAAAGAAATCAGTGTTGACCCTTTTTTTCCTGCTCTGCTTGGCTTCTTTTTTATGTATGCCGAGGGGGTGGGTTGGCTGGCTGGAAGGTGCGACCTTAAATTAAGTATGTACACAGTGCGACAGTTTGTAAGTTGTTTATGGTGTGCTTGCCATGCATGAGTTTTATGCTAATGTCTTGCACACGCTTTCAACTTTGATTGGAGATTGTCCCAATGATTCGGCAAAGATTGAGACGGTATCCACGAATTATTCGACCGTCAGCAGTCCCGATCTCACATTGCAAAACTATTCTGATTCCTTGTGCTGTTCAACGCGGCGATCTTAAGTTTAAGATAAATCACAAGTTTTCGAAGCTGGCATAAGCCAAGAACTAATTGAACTATCACAACTCTTCTTGCTGAGCAGACTCCAACTCAAATGAACGCATCACTTGTCAAACAACAACTTTGGGCTTTGGGCTTTAACACAAAATTTGAAATAAACTTGGAGAATAATGGAAGGATTAGTACGGTAGTTGAGTGTACTAATACACCATCAGCCCTTTCCGATCCCTCCGAAACCAGCTTTTTCAATTGAATCCCCTCCTAAGATCGCTCTTAAAGAAGTAAGCTTGTTTGTAAAAATACAATTGGCAGTTATATCGAGTACCTATTTAGAGAACTCGCGAGAAAAGGATATGATGGAAAAGTATTGCTTGGCTGTGTATATCAGCCGCATTGCCATACAGACTACATCGACCTTAGAAATGTTTCACCTAACCTATCCATGACTTTCCCTGATGTAATGTTGTGTGGCGGTAGAAACAGCCACTTGCTTTACAAACCACATCTTTTGCTTGATATGAATTCAATGGGACTGCACGCCGTCAATAATACTGTACCCACCCACTTTTCCAGATTTAGTGATACTTTGTTAGATGTGTTTTTTTGTTGGTGATGAAAGCGAATTCCTATTAAATGACCAGTTACCAGTACCTTTCATTTTTCTGACGCATGAATTTTCTCTTAACCACCATCTCCCTAAATCGAAAATAAGAAGACCTTCTAAAAGTCCGTGGTTTAATCAAGATATGAAGCCTAATGTTGGTCTAGGAAATGGAAACGCTACAAAAGACCAAAACTAGGGCCAAACTCCAGCCTAAGTTCAGGCATGTTTTAGTACTTTGCATGAAACTCAGCCATGTGTTCAGTGCGGAAATCATGAAAGAAAACCAACTAAGGTCATGAAGTAGTTAGATGTGTCTGTGTTAAATTCATGGCTGAGACTCATATAAAGCATGCCATGAACTCCGTACCAGCCTTTCCATTTCAGTGCGTATTCAGCTATGATTCAGGTCTGTGGCAATGAAAGTCACAAACAATGTTCCTCTCACCAGACATGTTCAGGTCACAGATTCTCTAAACGAATGAATCCTTTATGTTCAGTACCGAGAGATTAAGAACTGCCTCAGCTGCAGTTTATTCACGTTTCAATCTAGGAATCGTTGTTTGCTGTATTAACCATCGATGGGGATGACAAAAATGTGGCTTTTGATCAAAAGATGAGCCGTTTCGCTCATCGAAGGCGCCACTGAATAGAACTTTTGCCAAGGCAACCGTTTAATTGTGCATCATAAGCCGCTTACTTAATTTTGTCATCGTAATCACTGGTGAAGTACTTGGATGGCTCTTGTGTCTAGTCGAATGAAATGAATAACATTACACACGCACCTACACACGGATAAACTACTTTGGTGTGGCCGCGCGCGCGTGTGTGGGTGTGTATCAGTGTGACCTGGCAACCGCATTGCCTGTAAGGGTTTTAGTGTCAAAGGCATCCATTGACAGGTCGATGGCAACCAAACTCATCAGCAGCAGCAGCAGCAGCGACAGCGGCAGCAATTGTGGAGACTGTGGCGAAGTCAAGCTCCACCGATTGTTGCCGCTGCCTGCGGTTGCCGTAAACTTAACGGCAAACAATTATGTATGAGTGCACAGAGACAGGGTGCTGGGAGGCAACATTTTCCTGGCAGACATTTTCGATTGGCACGAGTGTGCGTATGCGTGTGCGTGTGCATGTGTGTGTGTGTGTGTGTCGGTATGTATTTGTTGTCCTTGTAACACTTAAAATTTAACACCAAGGCTGTTTGTTTGCTTTACTTGCCACATCCCCCACTCTCGCTCTCCCCTGCTCTCTTTAGAGTCTGCTTAGTTTGCCAACTATTACGACATTGCTGCGTAATTAATTTCCCAGCACCAAGTTACTCTCCTCGCTCTCTGGCCTAGTTGATGTATGTATTTCCCTGCCTTTGTCCGTGTGGCATTACAAGGTTAATTTCAGCTTAATGTCACCGCGCGACTAAGTTATGTGGCCACTTAAATTCCAACCGCCATCGTCAGCTCGTTTTTCACTTGGCCCGGTCGCATTTTTGATGAAATTTTTTTTTGTTGCCTCTGTCTGCCAACATTTTCATTAAAGTATTCACAAGCTGGAGGTTTACATTGAAGAGTGTCCAACAACAAAATGTGCGATGCATTGCAATGGAAGCGGAAGCAAACTTGGCAGCAGCCAAGTTGAGAGTGAAAATGTGTTTTTAAACTGAAATGGTGTCGCTGTCTCAAAATTGACATTGCATAGAAAACACACACTATGAACTGTGGGCGGTGAGCAAAATGTTTGAGCTTTATCCAAAAAAAAATGGATTTCTTATCAATTTGAAAATATACCCTGGCTTAGATACTCAGAATGATCGAGAGTCGGCCCTGTCCGACATCGATATACCCGTTACTCAGGGGAATTAGTGTTTAAATACCTCTCGCTATGTTCATTAATAAAGCATAAACATAACTTTGAATATTTCAAAGTAAGGGAAGCAAACAGCGCATGCGGCTCACATAATTATGCAACGATTTTTAATTCCTTTTCTAGCTCTTTCATTTATTATACCATCTTTATTAAAATTTGTGATATTGTAGAAGGAAAATTCCTGTTCAGAAAATACGTTTTCTTAATCTCCAAAAATACCCATTTTTGAGAACAATTGTTCCGAAGGCTCTTGTAATGAGCACAGTTCAGCTCATTTGAAACACAGCACCGAAGAGTCTAGAATGATCTGATCTTCCACACGACATGGAAATGAATATTTTTTGACAAAAGCTGAACAACTTTATACGGTCACTTTCACTAGCTTTTGTGCGAAAATAAAAAGTCCACAAGCCAAGAGATTGAGAGATGCTTAAGGCATGACTTACACACATTTTACTACTACTCTTCTACTCCTCCGGCAATTGTATAGTATTTTGGTATAACTATATGTACCGGAGCAATTCCAAACTCTAAAAATCTTAGAAGATTTTACCTTATAAATGTTTTAAAAGTAAAGTAAAGTTCTCAGTAAGCTTGTGTTGTTGCCGATAATACAGATTGCAGACTTCTATATAGCGATACGATTGGGACTCCTTTCCTCACGGCAGAGAAAGTGCCATAAACATCTTTATAGACAGTTCCATGCTCGACGAAAACTTATAAGGTGGCACTTGCTCCTCCAACCTCAAATTTAACTTATCGTACTGCCTTCCTGATCACTGAAGTATGAAGCAAGTGGATGTGGTGACCATTCAGGAAGCTGGCAACTATCTGAGCAAACTACCGCACAGAACTCGCTACTTGACCTTACCTAAGCTAGTGTAGCTGGGATATCCATTTGATTTCAATGCCGCAAACCAACGGTCCGGGGTGCGTACCGGAAAAACTTTTGGGGTTCGGGTTCACGGAGTGGATTCAGGAAGTCGCGAAACCTAGTTTCAAGCTCGAAATGGAGTTCAGGATTAATTAAGTTTTTGCTAATTTGGAAAACATCTATGTGAACTATAATAATCTTAAACAGCTGGTTCATATTTGGGAAGCTTAGATGGATTTTAAATTTTCAATAAAGTATACGAACCTGGTAAAGTTTGATCTGTACTGGCACTTTGGGTTGGTATTTAATTCCAATCTAAGAGTTTAAAGAGCGCTCCCTCCACTGAATCTTAATGCTAGAGACAGGTCTTGGGGCAAAATTCGCCTTTTTGACCATTAAATTTTAAAAAATGTAGAAAACCTGAGTTTTAAATAAGCCGATTCCTTTCAAATGACAAAGTATTGAGACAATTAAAGCCATTGGTTGCAGAGCTTGTGAGATTTGCGAACTGCGGCCATTTGCATGACAGGACATGCCACATGCCCATGTCACGCGTTTTGTCCGCAATTCCGCTTCGCTAATCCGATTTGCTTACCTTTGTGCGTTATTTTCATTTGTCGTTGCCGTTGCCGGTGCCGGTGCTGTTGCTGCTGCTGTTTCACACTTTATGCATTCTATTTACCGCACAACGTGTGCACATGCATTCCGCTCCGATCTGGATATACTGGCGGGTAAACAGAATGGGACAAAAGTAAATGTAACAACAAGCCAGACACATTGTATCACAGTTGTATATGGCTGCCAAAATCGCATTCACCTGACCTACTTTAACCAGCCAACTGGCCAACAAAAAATTGGAACCGAAAAGCTCCTAATTAAGTTGGCATAAAGCACACAGCCCATGCGTATTTAAGCCTTAAACTTGTTCCACTCCCCCCACCCCACTCCCACCACACTTCACATGCAACGCCATTCGAGGATTTTCCGCGAAACAAAAATTAGGCCACGACCCCCAGCGCTGGGCACGTACTCATCCGTGCTCGACCATTTTCTTACACGTATAAAAAGTGCAAAATAACGCTTTGTTTTATTTTACTTTATTCCGACCTGCATGGAGAAATTTGCATATACGCATTTTTCAAACTGCGCAGAGTTCCCGGTTCCTGGCCGTTGGTTTCCTGCGAATTGTTCGCTATAAGTCCGGCATTTCTGCAGTGGGGCGAAACTTTTGCTCACCGATTTGTTAGACAGTTTATGTTCCATATTTGGCATTTCGGGCGAACCCAGAACTTTGACCAATAAAGAGAGGGAAATATCAAATAAATTCAAATTATTGGCCTGGTTCAACAGCACAAATCGATGAAAGCTAATCGATGGATCTAGTTCGATTATTGTAATGACAATAATGACAAATTGTGCGGTGCAATCTGATTGCAAATTGTAATACCCTAGCAATGAGTATATTGAAATTTTCCAGATGTTTGTAACGTACAGAAGAAAGCATTTCCGACAACATAAAGTGTCTGTTTCTATGCCAACTCCTCCATTCATTGTAAAGCCATTGTAAAGCTATCACCACCAAACTATGCACGATGTCTTCTGGTACAATTAGGTTGAAAAACTAGTTCGAGTGAGAAAAACTTTTTTGTTTTTTTTTTGCAAACGTCTCCAAACTTCGTATTTACTAGTTTTCTATGCTTCTCCTTGATTCTGTCATGTTTGCTCGAAATCAGACATCTATATGGTAAGTTTCAGTCGAGTTTCCCGACCACAAAATACCCTGTTCATTTGTTTTCATTTATTTGTTTTTGAATTTTTGAAGATGAATGTAACAAAATTATTGTCCCAAATGTAGGCAACACTTTTTTCTGGTCCTGACTAACAACTGGGGGGGTGCTCTTATCAGCTCAACTGTTTCGATTATAACTCCGGAGTTTTTTGTCAGATCTGATTGTACTTTTCAGAATAGATAGATATTGGGCCTAGCTCTATGATGACTAGAGGTGGTCTTGTTTTTTTGTGGATAAAAGGGGTACGGGGTGGAATATTCCAAATCTGAAACCAACTTAATGTATACATATAAATATATATAAATTGGAAAGTATGTTTGTATGTTTGTATATTTGTTCCTTATGGGCGTCTAAGCCGCTGAACCGATCTTCACAAATTTTTCACATTATGTTCATGTCGATCAGGAAATTGTCATAGGCTACGTCTCATGTCTGTGACTTGGTCCAAAAATCGCCAAATTTGCAAAATTCAACCGATCATCTGATTGCGATGAAATTTTACGGAATGGTTGGACGCTTGGAAGTGAAAATTTCTTAGGTCTAAAATTATCATATGTATATCAATGAAAGCGCTTAAAGCTTAGATTACAATCCAGCCGTGGGTAAATGGACGATGCAGATTGAACGGTTGAATTTTGATATTTTTCATTTGAGCTTATATTATTATGAAGATTTCATAGACGGCAAATTGTAGACTGGTTAATAGGAGGTGTATACCAAACTGTCAAAGAAGCCGCGAAATAAGCAAAGTAACAGTTAACACTTTAATTTTCTCACAATTCAAAGGACCCGGGCGACGCCGGGTATTCAGCTAGTAAAGAATAAAAAATGTTGCTATATGTAGACAATGTCGGAAATAAATTAAAACCGGAAGCCTTCGAACCAAGTACAAAAGAAATTATGGTGCAACTTTTTCGTACTGATAAATTTGTGAAATAATTCTTGTGGGATTGATGCAAGCATTTCCTACTTGTTTAATGTACATTCAACTCAAGGTACGTCCGACACCCAAAAATATATGTATTCTTAATCAGCCAGAACAGCCGAGTCGATGTAGCCTGGATCGTCTATTTGTAGGTCCGTATGAACTTGACAATCTCCAAGTTCAAAATGTCAAGCAAAATGTTTTCTATTGAGTTAACAATGTTCAGTTTTAGTTACTTTTAATCAAGTTGATATCAATCAACTAAAATGTTAGTTGACTAATCAACTGAATACAAATTTTAATCGATTGTTGCCCACTCTCTTTACCGTTGACTTCGTTCCGACTCAAGCCTGATGTTCATCGGGTCACAAGCGGCTGGTGACCTCCGCAACCTAATGAGTTCATTATGTTTGCTCATGTACTGCGGTCAGACAAAAATCCAATGTTTTGCTTCTTCTATGTCACCAAGTGTGCAAAAAGTGAGTACAGAATCTATGTAAATGGGATCTAAAGAACCCAGGTCCTGTCGAGAGTTGCGTCGATCTGATCATGTATTCTGGTGGCAGCCTCTACTTTTTTGAGCAGCTTAGCCATTTGCTGACTGTTGCTACGGCCCTAACTGTATTCATTCGACCAAGAAATTCATGAAATCAATCGCATTCGAGGGTATTTTCCAGTCGGTGCACTTGACTACAGCATCTTTACTTCTTTTGGTGTGAATATAAAGCATTTCCTCATTTCATGCCCACAACGAGCAATGAATATTCTGAACTGGAATGTAATCGAAAATTCTGCACATATACATACATGTCAATGTCATGGGGAGAAAGGAAAATCACCAGATAGCTGAGTCATCGCACAGTTCGTAGTGTGTAAAGATTTTGGATGAATAAAAGAAGATTTTTCCTGCTGGCTCTCTGCCTGGTTCACTAATTGGTTTCAGTGAGAAAAAACCAGCTTTTAGCTGGCCGAAATGGCTTGAATTAAACTTCGAATCCAGGAGCCACCAAGCTGCAATTGTCGTTGGACATTTTTTTCGTTTGCCGTTGCACTCGGCCTCCTCCGCTTAAGTGAATTGCCTTCCCACACGTGGAAGCGGGCTGAGTGAATTGTGTGAATTTCATTTGACGCCACCTCGGAAATTATAAAAATTTCATTTGACACGCAAAAGTATTTAATATGCACAAGGAGCAGACTGGGCTGCCAGCGGCTGTCCCTGTCCCTGTCCCTGTCCTTGGCTGAATGTCATGCCATATTCAAACTCATTTCGCTGCGCATTAAACGGCAAACAAACAGCATGAACTTGCTGTATTTTTTCTCCAGCGCCGAGGAGGAGTGGGCCAACTCCCCAGCGTCCGCCAGTCCCATTGAGTGCATAAATTATCAACTAGAGCAAGATTTTTATCATTTTGTTTACCGATTTCAATTTCATTTTTATCGCATGCAATTTACATGCTGCCTGCTGTCCATTTTGACATCATGATTGATGTCGCTCGCTGGCGACAGTCAATTATCGTCAATCACTGGGCTCTCCTGAAAGCAGTAAAAAAAGTGAGCTCCGCTTTGGGTTTGCCCGGGGCTCGGTGACTCAACAGAAACGTGTCCCCATTACTCATACGCACCGTGGGAGACAAACTTTAAGTCTTTAAGACGCGAAACTGAAATCATGGCCGCCATTCGAAAGCTATTTACGTGCGATATATGTATGTATGCTGTCTAATGTGATATGCAAGCTCCCTGGCACACAAATCGAGTGAATAAAAATGTCAACGAAAGCGACAACAACAACAGCAACCATCACAAAGTACAATTTACACACGAGGCACGGCTCAAAGGGGCAACGGAAAAGCCGGAAAAGCAACCACTACACCTGACGACTGCTGCATGCAACACATACGCTAAGTAGCTGTCGGCTGGTGAGGGGGTGGCAGGCGCGTGATCCTGCGAAAAGGTTGGCAAGGCAATTGACTGTGAAAATTTGGTAAGCGCGCCTAATGCACGAGCAGGCAGTCAAAGGGCCGTGGCGCGGCCAAAGTTGCGCCGACAGCTTATGAGCACGGTCAAAGGACGCACAGTCGAGTCAATGAACATGCGCTGGGGGGTGCCAAGGTGACGACTTTGGGTGGGGGCCACCCAAGTCAATCACCTGGCCGTGTCATATGCACAGCTCGCTGGCATTGATTTGTTTTTGTGCTCGCACGTCCCGGCCTGGCCGGTGCGTCGCTCTCTCATTTCGACTGGCTTGTAATACGCTTTTGATTTGCCCAAATTCCATTTTTCACAATTTAATGCGCATTTCGCTACGTGTTGTCGTCACCGGAGCCATCTGGAACGTGCCCAGGGCCCGGGCGGACGCACACACGCCCGCATCTATCATAGCCATGGAGCATTTGTCACGTGAGGGACAACGTGATTTCATTTTCCTGTCGCCATAAAGGTGACACATCGCATTCGCCTGGGTCTGGTCCATTTGTTTCGTATTTGTCGGAGGGTTTTCGTTTGCTTAACATATTCACCAGAGACGGGGCACAATCCATTGATTTTGTGGAAACAAGCCGAAAAACGAGCAGCTCGACCGCAGCGAAACGCCAACAAACAAATTACCCACAGCAGTTGGCCAACAATTTTGCCAACATAACTTCAGATTTTATGGCCCACATGTGTGTGTGTTGGTGTGTGTGTTTGCGTGTGTGCGGGGCGAAAGTTTACTATCAAATTGGTGCACGCTGTCTGTTGTTGCAACGCGGCTGTGAAATTAGTGGTTCGCTCAGTATCCTCCCACCTGGCCATTGCCTCGTCCTTTCGGCTGGGCCCAAGTTCCATGTCAAAAGCGCACTTCATGAATATTTCACTTGCAATCACATTGTTTTCCCGCTAACTTTTCAGATTGTTTTAACATGTGGCGGAAATGGGCGTGCCACGTAAAGTTGCCACAACACCAACTGAAGAAAACTTTATTTTTCGCTCAATTTTGCCAATGCAATGGCACAGTGGGCCACATAGGCCAGCAGACTTTAGACATAACCATTTGGCAGTTGTATTTGGAAATGACTTTCAAAGCTTTAAAGCAACCCTCGCTCTTCCCACCGTGCAATCGCTTGCGAGTGTGTGTGAGCTAATCTTTGATGCTTTAGTGCTCCATTGGCTCCGTGGCCCAGCTGAAACTTATGCACAGGTTAATAGTTCAAGCAAGTTTCGTTTCTCCTGGAGATTTATGTAACCATTGGCCAAAGTCAAGATAGACGCCTCCTGACCAGCGCCAGCACCATTACCACCTCCTCCCACAGGCATAAGTAGCCGCTCGAAGATATTACGTGTTGGTTTTGCAAGTGGCATGAAATGCACTTGTGCTGCTCCCCCCCACCGCCACCCACCTCCACACCCGCTCAGACTTTTCCGAGTTTCTTTTGGCAATGTGCGTGGCTTAAAGTTTGCCTTGCTTTTAGTTAGTTTGTCCAACTCAACGCGGCATTTAATGAAATTTTTTGTGCTATTCCCGGGGCTCGCAGAGTGCCAAATGCTCAACAAGCTGCCGCTGCGCTGCCGGTGCCGTTTCATTTGTCGCTATGTTTCCAGGCAGCAGCAGGAGCAGCGGCAGAGGCAGCGGCACCGGCAGGACCGGCACACAGCAGGTGCGTCCCTGGGCCGCCGCTGTGCAATGGAAATTACAACACTGCCGGCAGCTGTTACTTCTGCCAGTGCAACTATTTTTATACTTTATGCACTTTGCGTGCTACCAAAATGTTTCAATTCTGGCTTACTTTTTACTGCGGTGGGCGTTATTGCACTTTCATGAAGGTCAGCGGCCCAGGCGCCTCGAACGGTTGTGCGGGTGTGGGGGTGGGGGAGGGAATACAAAAAACTTGTTTGATAATTTTCTACTCAAATTGAATATTTGCCAATGTGGGGGTGTGTGTGTGTGTGTGTAAGTGGAGCAAACTTTTCTTATTCTCTGCGAATAACTTTAATGGAAAAACTTTGAATATCAAACCACAAAAAAATACAACAAAAGCAAAAAACAAAACGCCGAGCAAACAGAGAATTGAAAATTGGAAATTGAATTGGTTAAAATGTGGATGACCAGCTCCAACTTTGGCGCAATGAATGCATATGCTGGCCTGGGGCGGGCGCTGTCAAATAAATATGCACGCATGTGTACCAATTAGAAAGTCATTTTTCCTATTACCTTTTCCCCCATTGCGTCTCACTGCACAAGTGGTGGGCGGGAGGGGTTGGGTGTGGGGAAAAGCCGTCGAGTTTATTGGCACTCGATAACAAATCCCCAGGGTGGTCCTAAACTTCAAAAGCAAAGCATATTGAAGCACAAATAGGTGACAGGTTGACAGATTCGCACCGAACTGTAGTTACACTGGCCGCAACTAGGATGAGAAGCGACCATTGCATGGGCACACGTTTCTCATCTTTTTTTGGTGGCATACACATACTCATGGTAAGGGCACTCCATATATGGTTAGACTGGACTAACACGGTGAAGTACGCTTCATGAGGTTTTTGACAGCGATTTGCTCTGTTCTCTCCCCCTCCCTCCAACATTGGTTCTTTATATTCAAGCGCCTTCCAGTAAAATGTCATATTGTCAGCGATTTACAGTCTATGGCCGTACCGTAGTTCATATCATCATCATCATCATCATGGCACACATAGCATAATATACATTTTTAGAATACTTTTTCTTCTTTTGGCTGAAGTGCTGGGAGCTTCTTCACTCAATGGTTCGATGCCTTCAATTTGTTTTATAAGCTCGTATATGAAGAGACCTATTCTTACAAATATATGGCTAGAAAAGCATAATTTTCCATAAGAATGGACTCACTTGAATCCATGGCCGAATACCACTTCTTAGCCAGGGTCATGGTAACAATCACCCACTACCATATCTTCTGTTTGAGGCATTGTGGTGCAGTCTGCGATACTCTTCGACGAAGCAGCAGTTGAATAGAATAGTTGATACTCGTTAAAGCTCTCAGAGACTCTATCATATTGTTGTTAGTAAGCACGGGCAACGTCTCATTCTCTATTGCTCAGTTTTTTTGACACGTTTTCGGGAGTCTTCCCTTTCTGCATTAACTGTCATAATCACATCCTAAAATGCTAGCTGCAAGGTCAGTACAACGCAATGAACAACAACACACAACGTCAAAGTCGTCGGAGTCTTCATCGAAAAGCATTCAAACTTCTTCATAGTTCCATATAAGTTTAGATATCGTTCGTTGTAATAGAGTAAACATGCTCCATACAAATATCGAATTTATTCAACCCCCGGGAAAACCTTCAACTTCAGTTTTTGGGCTGTATGTCGTACAAAGAGATGCACTATTCCTGTTGTACGCACTTTAATTTTAAAATCTTGCATAAACTGTATGTTTAGTCCCATAATTACGTGATGCAATATCCATCTTGAGGCGTGGCACACTAGCCCTGCGGGTTTCTCGAAACGCGATACTACATTTCTGGAATTTAACTTACTCCAAAATCCATTTGTCCAAATTTCCTGAAAAAGATCATTATCAAAAACTCTAAAGGGCAAAGAGACTACGGACACAAAATAAACTATTGTCCTTAAATAATCGTTTTTTTTTTTGATTAGGAAGATTAGGATTTCTTTGGGGGAGGTTGCATCTGGATAGCATATACGTTTCTTTTCCTTCTCGTCTACCAGTTAATTCCAAATACATTGGAGAGACGTTTCTTACAAACTAGGCAAGACACGATGTTTTCGTTGTCTTTTTGCTCCACCAAAGCTTCAGTGCTGAACTTTTTTACATTCCTAAAATTCAATTCCTTGTGTCATTCTTCCTGATGCATAAAAAAAATGTGTTTTTTTTTATAAGTTGGTCATTAAATGGGAGAATCCGACCAGAGTAGCTCATTTTCTATTATAGGGCTTTTCTCTTCGAGGTACTAGTTGAACTCAAAGTTCAAATAAAAGGGCTAAAAATCAAATTGATACTTAAAATATGAATTTGACAAGTATTTTGAAACCAAATAACTGTTACTGGTTTCAGTTTTCACCTGATAATCAGGTTGAAAACAAATAAATCTTAAGGTTGTTGTTAGAAGCAGCGCTGCAAGCCGGCTTTGAACTGAACCAATTCGAGGCCGGAGTTTCGACTTTTATTTTACAGTGAACCGTACCTTGAACCAAACCTCTTTATAAATAAAAGCTGAACCCGAACCTGCACCAAACCTAAACCATTTCATTGGTTCAACAAAACTGATAAGCAACAGAATTTCGACCATCTGCTCAGCGGGGTTTCTTTTGTTATATGGTGGGTTTAGTGCGATTTACACCTCAAATTTTCACAAAAGCGGTATAAAACATCTAGAAAAACGTTTAGAATTACCTATAAATTCCCTACCCATAATAGCACCTGATTTTTAAGCCCCTCGACTCTAAAGCTTTCTAAATAATTCACAAAAACAAGAGTCTAACATTACATTGGTTTTTTTTTTCAGGGAAACTACGAAATGTAATTTTACTTAGCAGCAAAATATAGAATATTCCCATGTCTGCTAAGAACCGAATCTGACCCAAAAACATAGCGCTAGAACACAAAAACTATAATTATTTTATAAAGCATGAACTGAAACATGGTTTGAACCTTAACCATTGGTTAATTTTGGCTCGCTAACGTACTGTAAAAGATCTGTCATTTGGAAATATTTTGCAACTTATCCACCGTGAATTGATTGCTAGCATAAGATTGGGCGATGAAATTTATCACTCACTGTAATTGCTCAGAGGTCCCATGTATAAACTTGCTTTAGTCGCTTTCACGTTCTGTTCTTTAGTCCGCTGGTATTCAAGATGTGGTCGTCTCAATAATCTGATTATCCATTTTATTGCGGCGATTTATTTAACTTTTCTCGTATAAAAATTGTGCTTAAATGACATAGCTTAGCTTAGACACGGTGGAGGCAATGCTTTTACTTAACTCAGCACACATCGAAGAATCTTCGATAATGACTGAAAACACGAAGCAGAAACGATTTCGGTCTCTGTCATTGCAGTGTTCATTTCATTGTTGTGGTGTAGCGTGAGCGGAAAAATAATGTTGCATCTATTCACTGTGTGACGCGAAAGGGGTTTCTCATGCCATTACCTGTTGAAAACATTTTCGTGCTTGTAAGCCTGCACCTGACCAGTTGGGCATCTTTTGCAGTTTTTAAGAAATAAAAAATTAAAATATTACATAAAAACTACACAGAAAAGATAATAAGAATGTTAAAAAATATCCATTGGATAATTTAAGGTATCCATTTGGAAGCGATATGCCTTTCAATCATCCAACGGAGCTAAAAATCATGCAAAGGAAATGAAAAATGATGATAATTTGAATGATTTTGCAGTTCCGCTGGATGATTAAAAATATATTTACGACAAATACTTTTCAAATTTATCTTTTGTGGATCTTTGCTTTCTGTGTCCTCGGTTTAAGCAAGGAGTCAAATTTGAAGTACCAAAGAATAGCTGACCAACAAAGGCATAACGAAAATTATAGACCCCTCCGCACAGAGTATCCAAAATATGCCACACACAAAAAAAAAAACACTTTCTCTCACTGACATCATTTCGTTATTATCCGCATCAAGGATTCGATTGACAGGAGCAGAGGCACGTGCTGCCAGCGCCCTTATCCGTCTTCCAAAAATATTGTCGCAAGCAACGAGCCGGTACACAAAAGAAATTATATTTACCAGCCGGCACAGGAGGCTACGGGTGCAAAACAAAACACAGAAATAGGAAAGAAACGAGGTCAGCCAAAGGCGACGGCAACAACCAGCAGAAAAATCCCAAATAAAATGCCGGAAACATGACATTGAGGGTCGAGCCAAGTCCTCTGGCCTGACAGGCAGGCATTCCTCTGCGTCTTCCCCATCGCTCAAGTGCGTCCTGGCGACTTTTGGCCTTAGTCTGCTCACGAATGTTTTCGCAGCAGATGAATACAACATTTGACACTTCATTATTGTGCCCGCAGTGTAATCGAATCAATTCAATTCCAGGACCTCTTCAGCTCGCCAGGACTTGTCATGGTGTCAAAAGTGCTTGGCCGCTCGGCGTTTGCGCATAGCCCCAGCAGGCTCAAGGCAGCTTGTCCTGTTGACACATTCGCTTAAACGTATTAAATTGTTTGCCGTCGCTTTTTGCCATTGTGGACGCACCATTTTTTCATCGGTTGTAGTTGTTGTTGTTGTTGTTTTTTCGCCACTTGCGTGCGGAAATGGGCCCAGTGTATCTGCTGTATACACGTTTTGCTGTGTCACAACACCAAATGTAATCGATTACACTGTAAGCGGATGTGAACATTTCCGCATTTTCCGCCCGATTCGGGGCCCATCGCAATGTCAAGTAGTTGAAGCCGTAATTACTGCTTAATTACAAAAGCAAATACACTTTCAAATGTGAGAGGGGATTAATTATGCAGTGGCCAGCAATTGAATGTGCATCACCCCAGAAGTGTGCTCTAATATTTAAGTGCTTCTTAACACTTTCTCACACACACCCACACACACATTCACACTGGCCTCATTCTTACGCAAATACATACACACACACGCACGCACATGCATGGACATTCACAATTGATTAGCTAATCAACAGCAAAGTGCATTAAATTATTCGTCAACTGTGACAACTTCCATTCGATGGGCATAATAAAATTGCACACTTTATGAACTCGGAGACATGTGACAAATTTTCTTCGATGCACTAAACCAATTAGCCACACACACACACACAATACACACAAGCTGTTGCAGTTCTCTCTGATGATGATGATGGCCTGACTCTGGAATCTGTACACGACGTGACATGATGTGTGCGATGCGAATGATGATAATTACAATATTCTCTGAAATTCATTTCAGATTTTCCTTCCGGCAATTTGATTTTAAAATTTATTCTTCCTTCTTGCTCTTTTCAGCTTCAGCCCAGGCCCAGGGCATGATGACCAAGAATGAGCCCATGTTCATATCACGATCAGAAACATTCAAATTTATCGCTGGAGAGACAATACTGTTACCCTGTGAAGTGGCCAATACGGGTAAGTGCAAGTAACTCACCATGTTTCGATAAGGGCATTTACTTCAGTTGGAACTTAAGACAACTGAAATTGTGGCAAAATATACAAAATAATTTACATTTCAAAGCTGGCACCCAATAGCGTGTGAAGGTGAATTGGGAGTGCATGTTTTTAGAGAAAAGGTGGGCTAAAACCCCCGAAACCAGGTACAGCAGGCACACACACTACCCTCTGCACCATTCCCAAACTCATTTTGTTTCATTTTGGGAAATTGACGTTGAAAGATTTAAAAATTGTAACCATTTCTCGAACAGTAAGTCAGATAAGTCCGCTGAAGTGCTTCGCTCACAACAGTTGTTCACCGACTGCTGACGTGTAAGCGTTTACCAAAGAGGACAAGAGATGAAGTGCGGCAGCAAACTGTAGGTATTCGTTCCGAGCCTGCAGTACTATTGCAATCAAGACAACCAACCAAAACTTTCCGTCCTGGAGGAAGAGTATCCAAATAGATGAGGTTACTCATAGCCTTAATGTCCACCAAAAAAAAGATGCCTGAAACTTGTGAAGCTCGCTTCTGGACAGTTTATTGTCGTGTTTGCGCTGCTACCAACTTCCACAATATATTTTGCCACAACCTTGGCTTCGTAGTAAACTGAACTACAACAATTGGTTTTTTCTTCTTCTTTTATGTCCCTTACTTAATTTCTTGTGGCCTCTCGCAGTTTGCATTTCCATCTTATACATATAATTAACTCAACATTATGCCAGGACCCGCTTGGGCCACAAGTATAGTATAGCATATAGCAAGGAGCGCATGGTCACAGCATAGCAGACAAGCCACAAGGACAAGCTGACGAGCTGGAAGGAGCATCCGTTGAAGACATGTCCAGTGGTTATGGCATTTTTGTTTTGGTTTTTTCCGTCTCACTCCGGGCCGAGTATTTGGTACGTTTTTCAATTTAAATGCGGTCGTGTGTGCGAGATTATTTGTACATAACAAGGATTTAGCATAAGCAACAACAGTCTGGACCACGGGGGGCTGGACAGATGAAGATAAAAATAAAAGGTCCAGTGGTTGCCAAGATGGTCGAACTTGGACGAGTACACAAAATGCTACATAAAAGCTCGGACCCAAACACTTGGAGAGCACATTTTATACACACACATATGAGTGCGCGTGTGTGGGTGTGGGTGTGTGTGTCCTCGTCTGCGAGGACGTAGCATTCGCTTATAAGAAAAATAAGAATAAAGAACAAAGAATTTCATTTGCGTTCCTCATGCACTTCATTGCCTCTGACAACAACGAGGATACATAGAAGATTCCTGCAACAGAATTATAGCTGCGGGCAGATGGGCAATAACAAAGAACAGGAAAATAAAGCAGGAACGGAGCAGCAGCCGGGAAAATGAAAGCAAATAAATTGCTTCGGCTAATACCGCATTATGCTAATAAAGTGCCCATACGACAATTTCATTAGACGCGCAACTTGGGCGCGGCTCAGTCCGGCGCTTAAACGTTCTAATTAAAACCAAGACTGACACAGCGCTCCGGTTGGCTGCCTGATTAGGCCGTGCATCCCACGACCAGGTGCAGCCGAGTGGAGTACAAGCATTTTATGAGCCAGCTCGTAAAAACTTCTGCAGAAAAATGTAATAATTGATAGAATTTTTAAAACCACACTAAAACCAAATGATGAGCGAAGCGAAACTCTGGCCGGGTACTTTACACAATTTATGCGCATTTTCATTTGGTTTTATGATGAAAGCTCGTAAAATTCGGAAGAAAATCACAAGAAAATGAGTCGAAGGATGTGCGTGTGTGTGTGTGTGTATTTGCATATTAGATGAAAATTCCTTAAAACACTTTGGAAATGTAAGCTGAGGCTTTCAGTAGCACGAGAGAGGGAGAGAGCGATAGTCATCTGAACAAACACTGAAACATTTCAACATTATCATATTTGATTTGAATTTTTATGTGTCTGTCATCTATCGGTACCTGACTTAACAGAAGCGCCAGAACCGCAACCTTAACAACAAGTTTCCATGATGAAATTCATTCTTTTGACACAGACGCGTTGGACTTGGAGCATCTCCGACCAACCAAACTGTTGTTCAAGATAAATAACAGAAAATTAACTAACCTGTGAATTGTTCAAATGAAGTCCGGAGGAAAGCATAAGCGCTGCCGAAATCTTTGTGCCCCTTAAGTAGGGAGTTGGTGTCGATGGCTGTGAAACTGAGTTAGAAAATTGATCAACTGGGGAGCAACAGAAAGGTTAAGAGAGAGTTCAGGGAGATGGTCTTGTAGCCCTATTGAAATGGAAATAGATTTACTATTGAAAGTGTAAGTAATAATTCGCATGTCCAAACTGTTTCTAGAATGCATGGTAAGACGCTGCATGAGTACCAGGCCTCTAGTTATTCATAGTATTTGCCCAGCCGTTTTAGATTTTTTTTTTTTTTTGTGAGAAAAGAGTCATTTATTAACTAGCCTTCTGCTACCTTTTTTGGCCGCTTAAACTAGTAGTAAACTAGGTATTATGTGAATTTGGGCTTACCGTCAATGAATAGGTGTATTAATGTAAGTTATTAGTAAGAAAGTTTGAGAATTTGGTGTGAATAGTGTTCTGCTGAAGTCGCCGTGAGTTCAGCTCCTTGGTTATGACTCTTTTTAGCCTTTTCTTTTGTCGTACTCCTTGGATTCTGCGTCTTCTTAACAAAGTTTTAGCTAATTTGTTGGGGTGTTGTGACAGCTTGTTAAGGTGTGTTGCTGCCTGCTTATTGATTATATCACCAACCATAGGAACTCCAAGGTCATTTTCAATATCCCTGGTTCTCAGGTACCCTTCAGCTCCCATAATACGCCTATATATTTATGCCCGGACCACTCTAATCATAGTAAGGTGGGACTTCACCGCGACTCCATAAATTTGTAGGCCGTATCTCCATACCCAGCCGATTGCACCATACAGAAATCGCTTGAGAAATGTTTCTCCGGGAACAAAGTCGTTTAAATATTTGATTAAAGAAAACTCAACGATTCAATTATTCGAAGATGATCTATAGAAGAGACAAAATAACTAATGCGACAGGCATGACAGTTCGAAATAAGATCAAAATGAATCATATTCCCCAAATGTCATGAGTTTGGCTGAATGAGAGAAAATAATATGCAAAATTTAAATGAAATACTCGTAGTTGAGTGGCTATAACTTTACCCTTAACGTTGCTAGACAAATAACACACACAACCCGAAAGTCGGCCCTGCCTGTAAGCAAACAGCGCATTCGTCCCAGATAAGTATGCTACGTTTTTTCTAACCTGTATAACTCTGCAAATTATTATCTGATCTTTAGAAAATTGTAGATATTGGGCACATACACTACACTGCAAATTCTAAGTTCGATATCTAATTGGAAGGAGATATTCAACTTTTGTTTTATGGCGGGGGGCGGAGGTGGGTTTTCCGAAAATTTGAAATAAACTTGATCTGCGTGCAGACATTACTCTTCTAGTCTCTGAGGTGTTCATACAAGCAAGCGGACAAGGCTATATCGACTCCCCACCCAACATTTGAAAGATTATTTTCATAAAAATCACCATGATGAGTCTTTTCCGACTCCTTTTGATGGTCCAAAAGAGATGCCTATCAAATGCGTTTAATAGAGACTCGAAAATGACACATGAATATGCTCAAAATGTGATTTAGTGTAAAATGACAATAAAAAAAACCAAAATGACTCCAAAATTAAACTAAACTGATCAGAAGAACGGGTTAAAAGCGACTCTTCAAGAAGAATCGCGACTAGGGTACCGTTTTCTCCAGACTAAAGTATCTGAAAACAAGCGCATTTATGACTAAGTATTTTAATCAGCCTCCCAAAAGACTCGAATGTGATCAATAATTACGTAAAACTAAATCAAGATTATATTTAGTTAATGGGGACGGAGATGCTTCCTTGAGCCTGTTACACACATTTGCGCGACTTTAGTATACCCATTGTACTCTACTATTAACGGGTATAGCTTTAGTTTCAGCTTTAGTTGATGATTAAATTTTGATAATTTGTTTAAGTAAAAAAATTAGTGTTAAAGATTTGAGATTTCCACTTTGAGAGCTTATTTTACGGTCGTGGGAGATGCTTTTTTCCACTAAGCGTTAGTGCAAGTATGCAGACAAATTGGGGCGTGTATATAGATCACATATTTAAAGTTGTCGCCAGATATGCTAAATCTATACTTACCGCTTTATCTTGGAAACTGAGGGCTATGTGGGAAAAGTCATTTTAGTGTTAGTTTATTTGCCCAATATTTATAATCCATAATAATAAAGAAAGAGCAAAATTATAAAGGCTATGAAGACCGTTGCATACTTTTCAGCACCCTTTGCTCTGCTTGCTTACATAATGGTAACACCCCCTTACATTCATTTGAATGCTTGGTTAAATAAAACAAGGGAAGGCTGTTAAACAATAATACCCCTGATTCAAGGGTATACCGAATCGAGCCCTGCCGAAATCAACAAAATATAGTCTTAAATTTCTTTAAATTTCAATGGATCACACTTCCTGCTCACACCAATAACTATTTTCAGGGATTAAGCACCAACTCTATTCATCAATTCGAGCACATCTGGGAATTCTCTCAACAATGGCAAAAGTACTTAGACACACTCGCAGAGGCTGCACTTCAAAGGCGAACCAACTAAGCATAATTATTTAAAAGTTACTCTGACATATCTTGAAAATTGAATAAATCTGAATGTTGGCAGAGCTGGCAAATAACGAAAGCGACAGAGCGTTAATTTGCAACTCCAATCCGGATTGTGTTTGCTATTTGTTTTAGGCAAATTTTCTTACGGCCTCTGTCTCGCTCCCACTCAACGGGAGCTGTGCGAAGTAAATATTATTGAATAATTTATGCCACATGCTTCCATTTTGTGTAAATTCATGAATTTAACATCACAACAATGAACTTTCCCTTCTCATAATATTTTCATTTCTAATTTATTGTTGTGTCAAACGCTTCCATTTCAGAAGTTGACTAATTAGTGTTGCTGTTGTGGCCATCGCAGCCATATCTACAGCTGCCCGAGTGTTGTCGAGTAACGTGTGCATTTTTCATTGCGGTTACTGCAAACATTAAAACTCGATGGCAATAAAAAGCCCCGCCATTGCGGCCATTGAAAACGACGGCGCTCAAAACTATTACCGAGCAACGGAAATGGAATCGTACCGCAAACTGCTGAAGTTGTGCAAACAGCCGAAGCAACAAAGTTTCAATATTAATGCCATTTACAGTTCTAATTTCGTTTTTTGCGTTTATATGTATACACTTAACACACACACAGAGTCACACGCACACACCATGAAGGAGTTGCAGATAAGTCCTGGAAGAGCCGCCCGCCCTGCTTCCGGGCTTGTGTGTGTGTGTGTGTGCGAGACGGCTTAGCCGCAACATCGTTTATCTTCGGGGGGTCATCATCTTATAATATTGGCCTTTCCGACATGCAATAAATTGCGCTCAGACAAACAACATGTCGGTCGGTTGGCCGGCCGCTGCAAGAAAGTCGAGCTCAATGGGCCAGGCATATTGCGCATACGCACCGTATGCCCAGAGCAAACAGGCAAAGGCACTGCAACAATGCGAACATTGGTAATATTTGAATAGTCCGCTAGTTTGTGTGTGTGTGTGTGTGTGTGTGTGTGCGTGTTTGTGTTTGTGTGAAGTGTAGAAAACTAAAAGTTAGCTTTGGCTGTAAACAATGAACAGAACATTTGACCACACCGACCGGACCGGCCATTTGTCCAAGAGGAGGCCGTGTTTATGTGCACAAAAATACTGAAATGCTTTTACCGAGTTTCCGCCCCGGCCGGCCAGCCAGCCGACCGACCACCACTCGCTTAACAGCGCAATTGTCTGTCGGTGTGTGTGTGTGTGTTTGTGCGAGTTTCTATTTAGTTTAGAACACTTAAACCGGAAATTGAGGCGTTTCGTGTTTTGCTTATTTTTGTTAGACTGTTGTTATTTTCGTTAACAATTTATTTAGTTGCAGCCGGCACTCACACATCCAGCAGGGTCTTAATTTATGTGTGCCAGGTTCGTATTTGTGCTGCTGCTGCTACTGCGTACAGTAGACAAGTGTCAGTGCCTCCACTGGCTGCCCATTGAGGTTACATGGTAGGAAACCAGGCCAAATTACAACAAAACATCAACAGCAAACAAGTGTGTTCGTATATCGACTAATCCCACAGCCAAACAGCGTTTTGCAGTATTATTAATTTCCTGTTCAGACAGCAGAACAAGACCAACAATACAGACGCAAAGCTGAAGAAGTTCGTCTCCTTTTCGTTGGTACATTATTAAGGCGTTTTTTTTTGCTTCATAAACAAATTCCGAATTGATTTGAACCAAGTTCTTAGCTTTGCCAAGACAACCAATTGAGCATGAGAGCCAAATAATTGACTCAGAATTAATTGTTATTGACTACCGGCCCTGGTTCAGTTTGCTGTGAGGGCTCGCTGGCCACACCGAAAGTACCGAAGTACTGCGAAGGGCTCTCCAGCATTTCTAGTGAAATTAACAAGTTCTGAAAATGTTGCCCCAACTGTTCACCTTTGTCTTAGATTCTAATGAAATCACTTGTAGTGGAAACGAAACTGGATCCAAACGAAAACCTGTTTAATTCTGGAATACAAGCTTCAATTTCATTTTGTTACATTGGTGGAAGATGAGATGGTATTGACGACTGACCCCAACGCATCTGTTATTTAACGAGATTTGTATTTGTAAAGTCTTTTAAAACAAATACCAAAGCGAAATTTTCGATTAAATAAATGAAATGAAAGAAATAAATGATATTAGTTGAGGAGTGCAACCTTCGCTTGGGTAGTTTATATAGCCAATGTAGGCTTTAATCATCAAAATCTAAAAAATAACTTTGGGGTCTAGTATAATAGGTGTCATATGGTATCTGATTTAGTAATCTTCTAGAACAGCGATGCCCAGGCGTACGTTGTGTTTTTGTAAGTGCACCGAGTATAGAAAAACAATAGTCGTATACAAGTAGGGCGCAGAATATACAAAACGACACACATGCAAACGATTTTGTGTGCAAAACTAACCAACATCAATAAACATGATTACCCTATTAGTATTAGTGCTTTTCTTTGTAAGTATTGGGGAGTGCTCTGCCCTATGCTGCTTTTGGGCATGCCTGTTCTACATATTAATTACAGGGAAATAATTTCATTCGATACAATACGAAGACGCGCATACGTGAGAGATTAGGTCAACAGCCGATTAGTCGTCCAGCCTGTAGTGGAAAATTGTGAGGTGGTAAACCAGGCATATCCCTTTCTTCCGTTACACAGTCAATAACTTTAAAGAAATGCAGAGTATCACCGATTTGATTCTGAAGTACCAAGTTTAAAAATTCACATAAAAATTCTTTGCCGCTAAAATGGCTCCCTCACTCAACCACCTCTTTTACACCAGGTTGAGCCTTTATTCTGCATTTATTTGGAGTCCCTCAGGTGCAATTCATATGAAGAAGCTTAATAGTCGTTTCTTGTTAGGCAAGAAAAACATCAGTGTTATTGTTTAGCTATTTTGTTCAGCTATTTCTGAACCAACTATTTGCTTCATGAACCAATGTAGCATGTAGAGTCCATGATAACCTTAACTCCTTGCCCGTTGGAATGCGATACAAATACGCTGTCGGAACCAGCCGGATCGGAGGACTATAGGTTATAGCTGCCATATGAATGATCGGTCGAAAAACTAGTTTTGGTGAGGAAAACTTTTTTGTTTTCAAAGAAAACGCCTCCAAGCTGTTTATTTCTTAGTTTGCTATGCTTTCCCATGATTTCACTATGTTTGCTTGAAGTCGGGCATCTGTATAGTATAGCTGTCATACAAAAGTAGATTCCAAAACTTATTTGTTTTGCAATGAAAATGTCGTTCAAATTAGTTAGTAAAACGTGCTGCAAGGGTATACAAACTTTGGTCGAGCCGAAGCAAACTTTCCTTTATTTTTATGACTGAATAAACTGTAACGCATGAAAATGCAACTGACCATGTGTGATCTGATCCCGCACGAACAGTGGAATGTCATTCCAGTTCCATCAAGGGCATACCAGCAATAAAACCCACCATTTCCATCATAAACTGCCATTATTTGCGAACAAAGAAATCACTGGTTGGTCTAACTTAAGTCAATCATACTCCAGTTCCCTCTACAATTCTCAATGAAATGAGTCATTTATCAACGATTTCGGATGGATGTGGTGCAGCGGGTAGTGTGTGCGCCTGCTATAAGCTAAAAAACATAAACATTTGGATCTCCAAATGTGGAATTTTTGGAATTCTAAAGAAAAGCCATTTACGCCATAGTTTTATTCTCCATAGATTTTTGGATGAACTGTTCAGTTGGAATTAGAACTGCTTGCCTTTCTGTGTGAAGTGTCTGCATACTGATGAATAAGAATCATTCACTAGATTAGATGACAAATGCCAAGATATTTTTAGATATTCCTAAAACGAATCGCTCTGAATATATTGATAAGGTTTGTCCAGCACAAAAGAAATGAAAAAATTTTGCATATTAAGAAACAAGTAAAGAAAGTCTAACACTTAGAGAATATGTTGTTCCATCAACCAAGGTCTTACATACAAACCGATGCACATAGTTTTCTGAATCCGGCTCGTGTCCCTGCTAACTATTACTCGTACACTCAATTTAAAACAAATTTCACAATCTTGAGCAACCACACCACACTGACATGGCTTTCTTCATAACTCAATCAGGCGGGTAATAAGAAATGATTGCAGTTCGTAGGGAAATTACCAGCAGTCTGCCAACACGTACAGCTTTGCCTTCCTGCGTCTACCTAATTCCTAAAAGCGCCTTTCATTGTCTGCGCTGTCGTGATGCAACCAAAAGTGAAGTGCTAAACCCACAACCAACACTCCCCACCCCTTGCTACGCTCAACCCGCAGCCGCACTGTCTAAGGAGTTATACTTTCCGCTCTTTGTGGCTTCAACTCCAGCTCCGACTCCGTTTTGCACACGCTAACGACAGCAGGTGGCGCTGGCTTATTTATTTGTTTTTCCTAGTGCCTCCTCTGGCCCTCCAGTGCTGCATTGCCTCCGTCTGGGCCTCTGTTTGGCTTGTTGATGTTGTTGAACCCATTGCAAATAAATACGCTTTTTGAATGCGCATGTAAATGACTTCATAAGCATTTTATTAGAGCCAACTTTCTACGTGTGTGTGTGTTTTGGATGGGGCGGGGCTCCCTGCTCCCTGTCATGTGTAATGAGCGTAGAAGCCCTACATTTTTCGGTATGGGGGACATTTCGAAATTTTTAATTCGCGAGCCGGCAAACATTTGGCTTTATTTTTAATGAGCGGCACGCAAAACGCGGAAGTCATACATCATTAGTAGCAAATCCGGCAACTTCAATACACGAACGGGAACAACACACCATTCCCCATTCCCAAGGCACGCGCACGGAAATTTACATCGAACAACTCACATAAATTGAAAAAGGAATCACAATTAATGAGTTCGATGAATGCGCCATGGCCGGATGAGTGTGCACGGGCGTGGCTGTCTGTCTGATATCCTTCCTTGCTGTGGGAATCATTCGTTGCACAGGGAGAAAATGGCAATAAAGCAGAATGATATTACGGATTAACGTGGGCAAGGATGTTGTACTCGACATTAGGTCGAAGACCAAAACCGACTTATCTAGGCTCTCGAAAACTTTGGAGTTGTAGGTTGGGGAGAGTTCCATCTCGACTACCACAAAATGGAACCGCACTTGAAATGAGTTTCAAGTTGGGAACTCCGCCTTTCAAGTACAACATGCTTGATTTATTCTCTCTGTGTGGCTGCTGTGCTGGCATATGATTGCAAATGCCGCACATTAGCGGATATCAAGTGGGTGTTACTGAGTGCCTGCCTGGCTGCCACCCGGCCCACATACCGACCGCCCGCCCGCCCGCCACTCGCTGTGCCTGCTGTCTGCGGTTTATTTTCTCTCTGTGCGCGCGGGCCCATGCGAAATTGAATTTCTAGCCTTTTTAGATCTTTTGAAATGCCCTGTAATTGAGTCATTTGAATTCTGACTTTTTCAATTTGCGCTGGCGGCGTTGAGTGCTCGCGTCTGCCATGTGATTTAATATCTCTTGAATATAATTTATCAATTATAATTTACTCACTTTCCCTCCCTCTCTCTCTCTCTCTATCTCCCTTTCATTGCAGACACCTTTGTGGTGGCCTGGAAGCGCGGCATCGCCATCCTAACCGCTGGCTCCGTGAAGGTGACACCCGATCCGCGCGTTCGTCTGGTCAATGGCTTTAATCTGCAGATACGTGACGCCCTGCCCACGGATGCCGGCGATTATATTTGCCAAATTGCCACCATGGATCCACGTGAAATTACCCATACCGTCGAGATACTTGGTAAGTAGGGCAGCTCACGAATTTCGCAGTGACTTTTTTGGCACTTTGGCATTGTTATGCAAAGTGGGGGAGGGTCCCGGACCCGGCCACATATCCCCATTTGTATGCGAAAAAATTTATGCGGTATCGTCAAATCACTTGGGGTCCATTGTGGCCGGGCATTAACATCATTTGGACACCTCCGCCGGTTGTTTGTTGTTCGAGGGTCAAATTAACATATCCGTTGATCCTTAGCGCTTTATGGATGCGCCTAGGCCACTCAAATATGCAAATGAGCTGTGCTGCAATTTGGCCGCTTTATGGCCCCAGATTCAATAGCCGGAGTCAGGTTTTAAGCGGCGGAAAAATCAAAACTAATCTGCCATTTGGCTAGAAAATTTTGAGCCAGCAGCTGGATGCAAATTGCCCAATCCCTCCACTACTTACTTCCTGTCAGCGCCCGCCCCGCCCCGCCCCGCCCCGCTCGCCGGCATGCGTTGGGCGTGCGCCTTTGGCGTCCCGGCTTCTAATCAGCAATGATGAATAATTTACATACATTTCACCCCAATTACAATGTTGCCTTTTATTTGCATAAGCTTGTCTTGGGGGCCTTCTGCATTTGCTGCCAACACTTCTCGGTGAGCATTTCTACGAGTGCGGCGCATGCAAATTGCGATACAATTCCCAAAATCTCCAAAGTGCGCTGTGCACGTCTCTCAACTCTATCTGTGAAATGATTGAGCAATAGTTTTATCGGCCAACTCGAAGGCGTCCTTAAAGGTGCTCAAACAAATTCACGTAAGTCGATAAAGTTCGGGGAGTTTCCGTGTAGATTTTTCGAATCCATAAAATTAGCATTAAGGCATTAAAACTAAGTTGTTGGCATGCATTACTTATGTATGTATATGTCAGCAAAACTTGCCGGATACCAGACCAGATGCAGGTCAAGCCAAAAAAAAGAAGTGATTTTAAAGGTAGCTGTACACTGAAACAACAAAGTTTTTTCGCTGCATCCATTTATCATCCCGAAGGCAGGAACCGAATTGGGCGTTCCGCCTGCAGCGTAGATTACAAATTTAACTCTGTGCAACGATTTCACTTTATAGTTTTAAAACAGAAAAATGCTTAAATATCGCTAAAAACTGAGAGATGGACTGATTTGGATTCCTGGAAAAGTAATTGCTCTCTTAACGCAGCAGGCAAACGGGATCTTGTCTAAGAGTTTTTTTATACCCTTGCAGGGGTAATATTATTTTGCCCAGAAGTTTGCAACGCATAGAAATATTAATTTCCGACCTCATTACCTGTATATACATTCTTGATCAGGGTGAAGAGCTGAACGATTGTCTGTTTCTACGCAAACTTGTCTCTTAGTTTTGAAGCTATCGAGCTGAAATTATGCATAGACTGTTCTTTTTGCTGCACGCTACTAATATTTCGGAACCGAACGGATCGGATGACTATATCTCATAGGAACAATCGTTCACAAAACTAGTTTTAGTGAGAAAAACTATTTTCTTTTCAAAGGAAACGTCCCCAAGCTGTGTATTTATATATTTTCAATTCCTTTTTATAATTATGCCAAGTTTGTTGGAAATCGGACAATTATATGCTAAATCTGCCATACAACTGATAGGTCCGAAAAACAGTCTTAGTTAGAAAAACTTTTTTGTTTTTAATGCTAACATTCTGCAACTTTGTATTTGTTACTTTAACATGGTTTCACCCAATACTAATACAATGTTTGTTCAAATCGGATGACTATATCATATAGCTCCAATACGAACGATTGGTCGGAAAACGGGTCGCTGTGGGAAAAAACTATCTATCACTTTCAAAGGTATAAAAACTTTAATATAGGCGAAGATAACTTAGCTTATTCGTTTTATTTTTATTTCTCTAATTTCGGTATTGTTGATTTTGCTAGCAGTACAACTTGATTTACGTGTTAAGAAATGTGTATCGACCACCAGAGCTGTATATGACTATATCATACTTGGGTTTTTTCTAAGCTGGCTGTCAAAAAAAGGTCGTTTGAGAACTCTGACGGGCTACTTTTATAAGCGATTGATTTCAGCTTGCTATCCGATCTCGACTTGACCTCTTAGTAGGATCAAATCAAGAAGGTCTGATATTGAATAAAGCTCGAAACTCGTACCTGAGTCTAAGTCCTTATCCATAGCCTGAGCATCTCCCACCCCATAAAGTTTATATATTCTTGATAAGTATCAACAGTCGAGTCGATATAGCCATCTGTCTGCCCGTATGAGCGCATAGATCTCAGAGATGGTAAAAGATAGAGGTGTGTCTTGTATGTGACAAAAACTTCTTATACTTGCAGGCAGCTCAACTTTATTTTCAATTTTGGTCACGCCTGCTTTCGCTGCTTTCAGCTGCTACTGCAGCTTTAAAAAAGATAGACTAAGCGTATAATTTCATTGGTACAGAGAGTGATGCAACAATAAAGGTGGGGTCGTGGTCAGTGTGATGAGTACTTTTGCCAAAAGCTTACGCTTCAAGAGAACGCGCAGCACTGCACGCGAGGGTACACTGCAGAGAACTACCACTGACCCCGCCCCAACTTTATTGTTGCATACTGGTACAGAGTATGTTATAGCTGGCCGACTTTCTTTCTTGATTTCATTCACTTTTTTAAAAACGCTCGCGCCCACTCACGCTCTTACTGACGATGCGGTAGTCCTCGCTTCTGCAAGGACAATTGCTAACAACTCCGGTATATCAAGAATATACATATATACTTTATGGGTTCGGAGATACTTCCTTCTCCCTGTTACATACTTTCACACAAATTCCTGATCCCCCTTATCGCATTTTTAATGGGAACAGAGTATATTGAATCAAAACCGCAGTCGGTGTCTGCCCAACGAAATGTGTCGCACTGTTAAGTGGCTTTGTAGTATTTGAACAACACAGTGCTGTGTTGTTTGACTGTGTGTACTTTCCAAAGAGATTTTCCTCTATCGGGAAGAAGGATGTGCTTCTTTTCATTGATGTTGTGTAGCGAGTACGTCAGTGCGATAGAGAGAGAGAGAGAGCCCAAGGACGCTTGTCTTTTTTTGCATGCATACAAAAATGCGATGCTATCGGTAGACAGACTTGTTCAGAGTCTGGTGACACATGGAATATAAAAACCAACACCTACATTTTAAATTTCTTTGTCTCCCTCCATTCAACATGCGAGTTGAACATGTCAGTCTTAAAGGAGTTTGGTTCTTGATTGCAAGTCTTAAGCGAAAAAAACTATCAAAAAATCAGTCAGCTGGCTGTCATTTTTAAGGGATACATAGTGTCAAACTGTAGGGTCTCCGGGGTGCAAGGGATCAAATGACTTCACCCAGTTTTCTTAGAGATCACCTTTAATGACTCCCTGGACGGGCTTCCCGCCAGCTTTAAATTTGATAATAAATAACTACCATTCCGATAGCGTTTAGTGCGAAAATCTCTTTTAGAACACCCCACAATTTGATGCATTATTTTCGCAGGAGCCTATAAAAAATGTGTATTTATTTTAGCAGCAGCAACTTTTTTCATTTGTCATTGAAACTTGGTCCTCATCCTGGTCCTGTTTTTTTTTTTTTGGTCCTGGGCCGATGCCACAACCACCAAACATTAAGCAAAGACTCGTCGTCTGGCTGCGAGTGGGTAGCGGGGTGGGGCGGTGGGATAAAGCGACGGCAAAAAGTCGATTATTGAAAAGTTTTGTTTATTTTATGTGTTTATTATGCGCTCCGTTTGCCAAATAATGATCATGGCCAGAAATATTTCGTTTATTGAACTTTGGCAGCGCACGTAAATTCCAGCCTCACCGCCCCTCCATCTCCTCCGACCACTGGTGGACCCCGCCGCATTGTTGTCAAAGGAGAAAACAAGCAAAATAATGCGCTGTCGAAGTTTTTATAGGCTCAGCAGCCGACCAGCAGCCAGCGGCCCCAAAACCAAGTCCCACACATATAAATTTCATAAAGTTGGGTCCTCTCACTCGCTGGCGCCCTCCCGCCGTCCCTCCCAGACGCAGTCTTGCTGGCAGCTTTTACGAGCGTAAATTACTTTCAGTTTGGCTCACACTAAAGATGAAAAAATAATGTGCGCTTTTGCCAAAAGTTTTGCACTTGGCCGTGGCGCACTTACAAAGACATTAGCCCAGCGATGGCCAAAAAATGGAGCAGCCAGGGCCGAGTAGTGCCTGGCGGCAATGGCACACAACAATGGGCAAAAGTTTGTACGTTGACAAATCTTTTAATATGGCCTAAACATTAATATCGCTGGCCGAGTTCACGGCTGGCGCCAAAATAATTACAGCGCGGGCCACGCGCTTGTTTCCCCCACATGGCAGCAGCTTCAATATTTAATGTGCCCGTGGATGGTTCCGTCAAGGTTGATGGCGACTCGCGCCCGCCCACACGCCCTTTTGTTGTTGCAGTTTATTGACCAAACGTCAACAGATGCACAGCCCAGCGGGTGGGGGGAGGGAGAAACAACTAACTGTGTCAAGGATTGTTGGCTGCATGTGACCGTCCCTTAAAGCCACCTGGCCAACTTGATTTTGTTTAAAGGGCCTTAAAAGCATTGCATTGCATTTAACCTCCGCCATATGCTGACATTATTCAAATTGTGTTTAATAAAACCAATTTGGCGTTGACATTGCCAGTGGCCATCCGCAGTCATCCATTAGCCAGCGGCGGCATTGCGGCTCACCGAAATCTGACCGCAAAAACATTAAGTTATGTGGCTGCTGTGTGGCCAGGCGCTGCGGCAATTTGTAAATGTTTATTTTTTTAATTTTTTTATTGATTTTGAAAAGGCTTTAATTTTACGATGTTGGTTGTGCATTGTGCTCCACTAGCCAAATGCTGGCAATGCCAACGGGACCGGGGCGTATGTGTAATTAGCAATAGAATGGCAAATAGTAAATTAAGCAAATAAACCGTATTGGGTTGATCAAGGCTTGGACAGCTTGTATATACATATATTTGTGTGTCAGGCGACATGTGATGATTTTTGGAAAGTTGTGAGGTCATGGTAAAACCGCTTGTAACAATGAATTTCGGTATAAAAACAAACAATGCCAGTATAATAAAGACTTAAAGCGTATTACTCATACGCACTGTGGTCCTAGAGTATATATTTTACTTATAAGCATTTGACAAAAACTTACCTAGAGGTAAAATAACATATAAAATATTTCTACGTTTGAAAGAGTTTGTTCTGACCGATTCACTTATTGGCAATCTAGGCTCAGCCTTAACGGCAAGAGATCCAACCTGCTTTTAATTAGAATTTCATCCATCTCATCATTCCCAAATCTGGAGAATCGTTAACTAATGCGGATTACTGTATCAGTTTAAAAGGTCAGCGCCTGGATACGATTTTTTAGGCATCGACATTTGGCATAGAGTGTATAAACCTTCACTTATTGTGTGAGAAATTATGACTTGCATCTAATTTAGCTTTCTTTTAAATGAAAACAAAAGAAACAAATGACCCTGACCTATTATAATGGTATATCGTGGTAGGATTTTTCAGTCTATTAAACAACTTTTTTTAAAGTTTCACGGAGCGTAAGTTTTTTTGATTTAGATTCAAAGATTCGTTGCCATTGTAAATTGTTTAAATTTGGCTACACCAACCTGCCGCTGATAAAAACAGAATATTATTCTGGCACAGTGGTAGTTTGCAAGCGCTTACATTTTGGTATGGCAAGCATCCTCGCAAGGAAAAGTTTGTCAGTTGATGCCCATGTGTTTGATAACGTTATTGATACATCAAAATGTACTGAGGAAAAGCTGCAAGAAATTGCAAACTCTTAAGGAACTCAACAGAAACTTAGTTGAACAATAGAGGTAGTCTTAGACAGTTAGTAAGAGAAGTAGTTGGATGGAATACTCGTTTAACTGAGACAGGTATATTAATTGGGATAATCGTATCGAATAGTTGCAAAGAGCTTATCTAGACGACAACTGCATGGTTGTGTTAAGCTGGATAACGATCTGCGATATTCCAAAGAAGAGGTGATATATGCAATTTCATATTTGCAAGTGCAAATAAGGAAGGAACCAGTACCATGTACCACATATCGCGATTTCTAGGGATTTATGAAGGAAAACCCGTTAAATGATACACCTTCTTGCTTTACAATATTTAAATCCACGAAGCAGGTTTAATACCTGACATGTTGTTACCAATGGAAATGGTGCCGGATGCATTCATTGGTGCTCTATAGAAAGTCGGACAAAGAAAAAACTTCTTATATTTGCAGGCAAATCAAGTTTTCTTTTTCATTTTTTGTTGCGCACCCTCTCGACCCAGCAATTTGATGACATTATAAGTACTTATATAAGTGCTTAGTGGTCTTATCATACAGAAGGTTCGTACATAATCTTGCAGGTTTAGCCGCCTGCATAACCTAAATCACAGACATACAACACCACAAAGCAGGGAGATAGATAGTGCAGCTTTTATAAGAAGAACCACCCTCTATCATCAGGGGTCTTGGCCTGTCGACTGCCAGTCCAGCAACGGTGTCTCCATGATTGTGACGCCATAACTGCTTGGGAATTTCAAGGCAGCATGTTGATCAAAATGGAAGGCCAGCGCAGTAGGCAGACATGGAGTCATGAAGAAACGCTTGGCAGACCAAGGTAGCTGATGATGCAGGATGGATTCTCTTCATTTAAAACAACTTTTGATGTTTTAACTTATTTTAAGAGGTTCACTAGTGATGAAATAAATGCTACTTATTCTGGTAAGGAATTCCAAGAACCCCAACCATACTTTGCGTTAGCCAATTGTAGCATTTGCCTTTCACGTGGCACATGGTGGTTACTGTGACTCCGGTGCATTTAATCAGAACCAAGGGAAATCGGATTTAAACAGAGAACTTTAAAAAGTTCACTACAAAGATGACCATAAATGATAGAGATTAATTGCAATAAGTTGCGTTGTATTTTTGTTTGTAATTTGGTTTTTTTTTGGGTTTAAGTCCCCTTTTATGCAGATACATTTTTTCTTGTGCTTCAGCATTCTGGACGCGTTCTTACACCGTGCATCATTCGTGGGTGATGTGCCGAGGGAGATTTCTATTTCGTAAATCGTTCGTGTCCCTAGGAGCAATAATTCATCGCGTTTTCTGTTAAGATTTCTCATCGTACCTTATCGGCTTACGCCCTAGTGTTCACGAAATCCGCACACGAGTAATTGGACCAGTGGCTTATCCAAGGTCCTCGGTAAAATGCTGCTCTGCAGCCGTGTCATGTTTTAAGTTTCGACATCAAGCAAATTATTGAACCGGAAAGCATAATTAGAGGCTCCGTGTCTGTGATCTATTTGGTCAATATGCCAAATCAATTGTGGCCCGACACATGAGAGCGAGTGGAATGGGATGGATTTAATTATGGTCAGCAGCACAACAATACGTAGTGGGGCAGCAACAATGGATGTGCCACAACAATGTTTGTACAATAACAAAAGAGTCGACCAGAGGTAAGAGAGGAGGTGCGGCATAATTATATGCCACATGGACGATAAACAAATCCGTCACACACACACGCACACCCACACAGGATAAGTTTCTTTGGTTATTCGAGTCAAGGAAATTGCAGTCATGCGAAGGCCAGCCTGGCAAGTCCACAATTAAACCCTCCCTGCCAAGCTCTCGGCAACCGTTTTAGTTTTAACACTAAACTTAAACAAGTGCAATCATTTTGGGGATTAAATTGCACAATAGACGGCCAGGACACTGCAAGAGGCTTGCTCAACAGTTCAGCCCCAACGATTCTCGACTTGAGTTTTAAGATATGCCCACACACAACTTTATGTGCCGCAAAACCAAAGCCTGAAGTTGAGAAAATCAATAAGCTTCTAACAAATCAAAACTGGCCGCAACCACCAGCAGAGTTGCAAAGTTGCAAAGTTCTGCTGCTGCGGCATCTGCGGCTGCTTATTAAACATTTTTGCCATTAAGTAGCCCTCATCGCAATGCAGCTACATACCACAATCCGCATATTACATGGCCATCAAGTCCAAATCAGTTTTTTGTGAGTTTTAAAAGAGCAGTCGACATGTGTGTGGATATTTATTGACTTCAATATGCCAGTAGCCACTGGCATAATATGAGAGTAAGGTCTCACTGGAGCGTGAAAACGATTTCGCAGAATGAATGAAAATTGGTCAACAGATGGCTACTTAAGTATCAGTTAAGTGCTCGAGTTTAAGCATTAACTTACGAGACGACTTTATATTGAAATAAACTATAACCAAATGAATCCAAGGCAGATTATTTCAGAAATAGGCCATAGGAATTGATCGAAGAGGGGAAATCCCTTACAAACTGACCGCATGCCAAAGGCAAACAATAATAGAAGTTTATTTACCCGTTAGGTTCGTTGATTTTGCTTAACAAATCCATTTCATTCTTTGACTTAGCTGCTAGTTAAGGTGCTTTTTCCAGTTCTTCAGCTAGTTCACATATAGTGACCTCTTCGAAAATCTATTGTACATAATTTGTATCTCGCCGGCAGCCAGCTCCTTAACAAGCAGACACGATCGTGACATATTTTTAGGATCTTCTTCAGTCTGGCATCAATCGCCACTCCACCAAACCTTGGTTCAGTCCAATCCTTCCTCTTCTTTTTTGGCCCGACTTTTAAGTAGCCACGGTCCCGGCCGCTGCTATTAAAGCTCGCCACTAGCTTCTGTCTTGTGCAAGCTGACGCCAGTTGGTCACTTCAATCACCCCGATATCTTTTTATTTCAGTTTCGGTCGTACCTTCTTGGCTCTTTTCTCCATACATACGAGTTACAATGCAAATGCTAACACCCAGCCGATATTGTGATCCCCTACATAGATGATCTAAGCTCCAGTCATCGCATCAATACATAAAATCCGATAAATGTCGGAACTTATTTATTGAACAACAAGAAGAACAACACGATCCCATGGCAGCTATTGGCAGTGGCCAACTTAACGATTTCTTCACACAATTTGTTGTCTGCTTTTGCCCACTTTTTTTGGTAAGGTAGTTGCCTATTTGAAGAACATTATGTACTGAAGTAGGGCACAGAAATGTTTTAAAATAAAGATCTGGACAGATTCAGGATTAAGGTGACGAGCTGAGACGATTGAACATTGTCCGTCCGTCCGTCTGTCCTTCTGTCTGTCTGTTTCTCTCAGTTTTAAAGATATCGAGGCTTAATTTTTGCACATGGTTTTCAATTTTTTTTTTTGCTGCACACTACCAATATGTCGGAACCGATCTGATCGGATGACTATGCTCCCATAGGAACAATCGGTCGAAAAACTAGTTTTAGTGAGAAAAACTTTTTTCTTTTTAATGGAAACGTCACCAAACTTTGAAATCGTAGGTTTTCTATGTTTTTTTTTATAACTCTACAAAGTTTTATTAAAATCGGAGAACTATATGGTATAGCTGCCATACAAAAGTTGGTTCTAAAAAACAGTTTTAGTTAGAAAAACTTTTTTATTTTTAATGGGAGCATCCTGCAATTTTGTATTTGTTTGTTTCACGTGCTTTCACATAATTTTACAAATTTTTGGCCAAATCGGATGACTATTTCATATAGCTCCCATTCGACCGATCGGTCGGAAAATGGGAAAAGGAGTATATTTTGAAAATATTTAAGTGAGTATTTGCAAGGGTATAAAAACTTCGGCACAGACGAAGTTAGCTTAGCTTTCCCGTCTCAGTCTTTTTCAGTCCGATTTCGACCAAACTTAGTGAAATCATGGGAAAGCACAGCAAACTAAGAAATATTAAGTTTTGGGCGTTTTCTTTGTATTTATACCAGAAGACTTCGTGCAAAGTTTGGTCTTTAAACTGACGGAGGAGGTAGCATAGAAACAGACGGACGTACAGACGGACAAGGCTATATCGACTCAGTTCGTCATTTTGATTAAGAATTTTTACCAGGGACCGTAAATAATGATTATTTGTAGATTTTTCATCCTCAAAAATCATCAACTTGAAGTACCAGCAAGAAAAAAAACGTATCATAATGAAATACGGTTGTATTTCGCTATTATATTCATTTCCAGTTTAAGACTCCACGCCACAGAGAGCAGACGTGTAAAAATTTTTGCCCCGAAGACGGTTGCCGATGAGCAACCGAAATATATCGGAAAAACTGAATTAATTGTTTTCCTAATTCCTAATAATGATTAGTTTTTGAGTAAAATGAATAAAAATCTTAATTAATCATTAATTTTTAAAAATCCGGAATTTTATTTCTATTTTCAAACTTGGCATTGGGTTCTACAGGGTCGACTTGATTCACTTACTAGGGATATGCATCAATCTTGCCACAATTTCTTAAACACTTGTAGTAATCGACATTTGAGTAATATCAATAATAATTATTTCTGAGTTTTATTTTAAAAATGAAATTTAATTATTATTTTTTGAGTTATAAAATGAAAATCAAACAAAATCATTAAAGTTTGATTTTTATAATAGAACTCATAATGATTACGGTCCCTGATATTTATACTTTATGTGGTCGGAAATGCTTCCTTCTATGCGTTACAAACATCAGGACAATTTCAATATATCCTCTGCAAGGGTATAAGAAGGGTATACAAACCTCAGCATTGGCAACGCTTCGTCGATTGAATATATCGCCATATACATACTTACCAGCACATCGAGTGTCTCAGCTCGTGTGTATTTTACCCTCTCGGCGGCTTGATGGCAAGTTATCTGCCCTGGCTGGGTGTCTTTTTGGTTCTGGCTTTTGCCAGCCGCATGATTTATTATCGAGTCTAATGCATATTGTGCTGCCAGTGCTCAATTGTAATTTTCTTTCAAATGCAAATACAGTCCTCGAGCCGCTCGACCCCCACCCGGTTATTTGTTTTCGGCCAAGGCAATCGAATATGGTATTTGATTTAGTACGTCAAATCTGATACATTTTGAAAGAATTGCATCAATAACACATGCCGCTTGAGGTTTCTCTCCTTTTTTTTATTGTTGTGTGCCAGTCTCTAATTCGGATTGTATATTTATGGAGCTGATGAAGCTGCCTTCGCTCGGATAGAAATAACATTTAAATTGGACCAGCCTGGTGCTCTTAATTTGTGTGGTTTTGCATGCCAGAGGAATCCCCAGAAGCTTTAAAAATAAAACCCAGCCGAGGCAGAGCAATCAAACCTTTTTTTTAGTGTCCCCCAAAATATAATAATGCATAAGAAATGTTGGCAAAATAGAATGAAGGCATTGTCCTTGGCGGACATAATTTTGAACAGCTGTAAAATAATGCGGTCGCAAATACAAATAAACGCCCGCCTCGGGGTGGGGGGCAGCGCCATTCGCCATTCATTCAATTTGCATTCGGGCGCATTTATTTATTCAAATTGTTTGGGCCGAAACTTTGCATATATTTGGGGGCAAGGCCGGTGCCTGGACACTTGGCGACTATTTCGACCGTTTCTAATGTGTTCCCTCTGTTTTGTTTGCAGTGCCACCAAGGATTCATCACATTAGCACCGGCGGACATTTGCAAGTCAAAAAAGGCTCGTCAGTGCGCATTGAGTGCTCGGCCTCTGGTAATCCCACGCCAAATGTGACTTGGAGCCGCAAAAATAATATTTTGCCCAATGGTAAGACCCGGCACAAAGGAATGCCCCAACCAGCCAGCAGGCCAAGCAAATTAAAAGCATAAAGAGCAACAAAAGCCGGGGCCAAGTAAATGGATATTCCCGTATAAAAATAAAAGAAACAACTTTAAACAATTTCCATAAAAATGAAAAGTCAAAGAAATTATTTTCATTCTTCGCGGCCCCCTTCTGACCGCCTTGCCCCTCCTTTATTATTAAATATAATGCGCGGCGGAGCAGGAATCTCTGTGTGTGTTGCTTGCCGCTTGTTTTGCTTGCCGGCTGCTGGTTTGTCGGCCATCACTGTCAATGGGTCGCACGTTGAGTCCCTGTAATTGGCTCTGTCATTTCTTTGGCTCTGCGGTGCTGCCCTTTATTGACTTGCATTTTTCATGCGGTTTTCTGCTACTTTCAGGCGAGGAGAAGCTACACTCGCACGTCCTCTCGATTGAGAATGTGGATCGGCACAAGGGCGGCGTCTACATATGCACGGCGAACAATGGCGTTGGCCAGGCCGCGTCCAGTCAGGTTGTGCTGCATGTCCTGTGTAAGTATGCCACACACTCCAGCACACTCAACTTATCAATGCCAACCCACACACAACACAATGAAAGCGAAACAAATTAATTTTTCGACGGGCTCCGGAGTTGCCAGCACAGTTTATGTCAAAACTGATTTCAGTTCGATTTCGAATGTGTATTGACTTTTAACGCGCACTGAGCATGCAATTTGGGTGAGAAGCGTGGGGATGGCTGAGAGGAGGAACATAAGATTGGCGCACAGCACATTGGGGCAATGCTGTTCATCCTTCAAAGGCTTAGGAATTGTGGCTGGGAAATACAAATTGAATGAGTTTTTAGAAAATCGAGGCTTAATCGTTTTTGGAGCTGATTCACACTAGTCGGGACCCAGTCCAGATACAGACACATTTCTACAGGAAAAGTTAGCTTATAAACAAACTTAAAGGTTCAAAGCAGAAAAGAAAGATACTAAAAAATATCCATTGTATGATTTCCGGTATCAATTTGGAGTTGATATGTCTTAAATATCCTTTTAATCATCCAGCGGAGCTAAAAATCATCTAAATGATTTGTAAAATTATGATTTTGCAGCTCCGCTGGATGATTAAACGGATATTTAAGACATATTCCTTCCAAATGGATCATTTTTCGAACTGTCATTCTGTGTATTATTCAAGTTAAGCTTAAATGGGTATTTCCTATTTCTATTCCTCAGCTTAAAGCATTTGGTATTACTAAGACTTTTTTGAAATTGTGCTACCATACTTAGAATTTCCGCATAGTCAGGTATGCCAACGGCACTAGAACAATCAGCATCTTGGTTCAAAGATCGACGTAAATCCCCAAGCAATTAAATGTTTAGAATGCAATGTTAAAGTTAGAATACAAGTTTTTAAAGAAGGAAGAGAATGTACCGGGATGACTTAGCGGCGGAGTTTATTGTATTCAGCACGTGGCGGATCAAGCAACGTCTTAGAAATAAGGGGACAAAGTTACGGAAAGACCAAGGTTCTTTGATCAAACCACCGCGCTCATTACCATGAACGTTGTTTTGTGTTTGAAGTGGTTCAAAAAAGACCAGTTTGGACCCTCGTTTTCTCTTCATAATTGTAGTAATCTTCTGTGGAACGGCAAAACCTTATACCTTATAGCTTATACCTTATATATGTTAATAAAATCTCCTCATAACCGGAATTAATAAGCACCTGAGAGTAAGCCAAGACTATAGGATGATCATTGATAAAGAGAGTAAAAAGAAATGGAAGCAAGTGACTTCACAAGTAACCTGGATGCACTTCGAATATGAATGCCGAAATATGTCTATTTGAGTTTTAGGATTCAGTCAATCAGAAATCCAACCAAGCAGGTTAGTTGGAAAGACAATTAAACTCAGTTTATGAAGCCGCAAAGAATGATTCAATGCATCAAAGCCTTTCTAAAATCAGAATAGAAGGTGAGATAATGGATCTAAAAAATCCGGGTTTTGGTTCGGTTTATCAGTTTGAGGGGAAATGGATTTGGTACTGGGCTCAGATTGCAAGCATGAAATATTGGGTTGGTTCGGTTCATTTCGGTACGGATGATTTATAAAAAAAAAAAAAATACGCAGCCCCAAAGTTGAGCTTCTCTCAGTCTCTTGACTTGTGTGATTCTACATACACAAAAGAAGCCGGTAAATGTAACATTTTGCATTGGTAATATTAAACATTTCTGTTGTTGTTTTTGATCCATAAGCTTTTCCTATTGAAAATTAAAGGTCTGATATTTGGATTCTAAAGTTTTCCACTTTTAATACCAAAATATTACCACTTTTAATTTTGAAGTTAAACACTTTTGTGATGCAGTTTTGAAATTACTATTTGACCATTTAAAAAATATGAAAAAATTTGTCTACGCTCTATTTTTCTGTCATAAATCTAGGGAATTGATAATTATGTATTGTTTAAGTCTATGCCAGCTCCCAAAGAGAATCGTACTTAACCCTCATCAGAGCGAAACAAAATGTAACATCAATATAAATAACACTTTAGCCACTGTGCCTGGCGAACGAAACATTTATTTGATGCTCGTGTACGGACATTTATTGGCTGACTGGCTCACAATTATTAAAGTGCTGTTGGGTACGAAAAGGTCATCAGAAATTCTGACATTTATTTACAATTTATTTGTAATTTTAATAAAAGTGCCTGACGCCAGCAACCTTTTACACACGCTCACCACCCACACTCTCGCTCCAGTCACGGCCAGGTGCTAATTATGTGGTCATTGATTTTTCCCTCAACTGTCCCCGTGTCCATTCTTATGCTATTAACTAATTTCACCTTACATTCTTCTCACACAGATTCGCCGGAAATCGCTGTCGAGCGTCCCGTCGTCTTCTCCGGCGAGGGTCACGAGGCCATGCTGGTCTGTATTGTGCATGGCGAAACACAGCCTGAGGTATGTTTTAATTAAATTTCGTATATAAATTTTCATTAACGCGTTTGCTCACTTGGAAACTTGTACCACAACAACACCGCATACCAATATACATACATACATATGTATTTGGAGAGAAGGGAAAGCGTATGCACGTATGCTAACGGATAGGGGCAAGGATTTAGTGACCGATGGCTAAGCGATATTCTTTTCATCCGCCCGGCCAAGGGGATGGGGGTTAGGGTGAAAAAAAACAGCTGGCCATGCATTAATTATAAGACTACAAAGGCCAACTGGTGTGCAGAGGGAAGGGTGGAGGAAGGAGGCAAAGCATAATTTTAATCAAACATTGCACACTCACAATGGACTGCAGGACGACAGACAGGGAGAGAAAGAGATCTTATATACACACTTACATACATACATACATACATATATATATATTTTACTTCCTTTATTGTGTGCTCCTCCGTGTTTATTTTTGTGCTCGGTGCCTTTTGTCGACATTTAAATTAACACGCTTGGCTATAATTCAAAGCAAAATTGCGGAAGTTGCCAAAGCGGAAGTGAGAAGCGGCGAGCTGCCGAAAAAGAAATGTCAGAGAACAGAAGAAAAAACGCACACAGCGGCAGCAGCAACAACAACAACAAGTAATGACTGGCGACCGCAAATGTCAATGCTTAAAATTACAGAGCTGCCCGGTTTCATTTTGCTGACTGGAGTGACTGTTGGACGGACCGCCTGCTAGTTCCACGAATTTCGGCAGCGCATTAACTTTTTTATGCCATTTAATTTTCAGCATTTTTTTGCATGCGGCCACAAAGAGTTGAGTTGAGTTGAGTTTCCTATGAAAAGCGTCGGCGGAACTGTGGCCAGCTAACTGCAATTTTTTATTTGTTCAGTCTCAGCCAGCCCCCAGCCCGCTCTCCCCGGGGGCGTGGCACTTGTAGTCTTTGAGAATGGCATTTCCGCATGCAATTTCTACATTTGCCATCGCTCCCTTTTCCCATGCAGTTCGTCATTTTATGGCCCTAGTTAAAAATGTATACAATTTAACGCTTCGTTTTCGTTGTTTTTTTTTTCGCTCTAACGAGCCCCAGCAAAGTTTCCCCGCCAAGTACTCGCGTGCGTTTGCATAGAAAAGGCATAAAACACAACAAAAAAAAAAAAAAAGGGAGTTCAAGTGCGACTCAGAAGCGCAGTTTTTTTTGTGCAGATACGCCGTCCCGCTTAAATGTTAATTAAAGAATTCAGTCGTATGTAAATTTTTCCGCTGCAAAAGGTCAGTTTAATTAATGTGTCAAAGTGTGAAAGCTAACAGCATTCTGCGATTTCACAGTGGAAGGGCCGAAATAGTGGCCCTATCTTTTTTCATTTTTCAATTGCAGCGCACAACATTTCCATTTAAATAATTAAATAATTATTGTACATATATTCCTGTGTATTGCGAGGCGACACTTTAATTTCTGTGCTTTGTAGATTAAAATCACAGCGCACATTTCAACTGATTTCATATTTAAGTTCCATTTAATTAATACATTTAGTAACAATTGTGTCAATTGCATTTAATTCATCGAATGCTTGCACTTTTTAGAGTCAAGTCAAACAAGTTTCAGTGCGATTTTCCTCCTGTTGAATGATGTGAATAATGAGTTTTTTTAAATTTCAATTTTATTACACTTTATTCTTCAATCGTTTCCCAGTTTACTTGACTGGGGTGTCCACTGCCAAGGAGCACAGTGCTCACTTGTAGTTGATTTGCTCATAGCCTTGGAATTTTTGAGCTGGTACTTACGGATCGATAATCAATACTGATTACTAAATATGTCCACAAGGAACGAACCTTTGAGTTATAAAATTGTGAGAGACATGACTTTTTTTTCAAACTGCTTTGCCATCACTGAGATGTGTTTGTATTTACGGAAGGATGGACAGACGGACTAGGCTTTCGATGCTGATCAAGAATATTTAAAGACTTGTTAGGGTCGAAGATGCTTCATTCTGGCTCTTACATACTTTTGCACCAAACTTAATATAGTCTGCTAACCTTTGGTACAGAGACTGTCAGCTAATCCAAAGCATTTAACGAGTGAAACCTTGATAGACAGCAAATTAATTAGGGATTTCACGTCAGCTGTGTCTTGAACAACTGTCTTGAATTCACTTATGCGATATAATTTAAATAGTGAGAAAAGCAATGAACTCTGGTCTGGTTGACTTTCAGTCCTTTAACCAAAAACTCTGTTGTCATTGCCACCATAGCAGCTAAATGTGGTTTACCTTCCAAAGGTTGTACAAAGTCATCTGACATTCTAGTTCTTCTAATAACTAGATTATTTCATGAAACACGTCCAGGTTGGTGATAGATTATGATGTAGTAACTATGAATTCTCAATAGATTACTTGATCAACAAGTCAAGAATGCTCAGAGGTGTAAGCCTTGAAAACATATGAAAAAGTCAGAGAACTAGAAACACATTTGGCATAAGTCAAGAGTGTTTGAGAGAAATATATTCATATGGTAAATTTACCAAACAAAAATCACTTGAGTTTTAAGGAGTTTGTTTCGAAATATATCTTCACAACGATAAGAAACGACAAAACTTTAAAATGGGATATTTATTGGATTAAATAATCAAAAATATTTCCTAACCTAAAAACCAAAACAAATACCCCACAGTCAAACGATTTCGATAAAAGATTGCAAAATTTGCCATTATTGCAGACTTGACTGGATTTCAATCTAATGATTTTTTTCCACACGTAAGAAGTTTGCCCTATTAGCAAAAATCACCTCTTTATATATAACTTTTCTAATGGGATCTAAGATTTAAGCTTTAAGAAAATGACGGCTTTCAAACTGCAAAGTGCCATACGGGAAAACTGACAAACCGTCAATCTGAAAAGCTGAGAAACTTACAAACTGACCAACTGGCGAACTGTCAAAGTGGAAAATTGGCCAACTGACAATCTGGCGAAATGGCGAGCAGACAAACTGACAAACTGAATACTGTCGGACTGACAAACTGATCAAACTTACAAACTGACAAGCTGACAACCTCACAAGTCGGCCATTTGAAAAGTTGTCAATCTAGCAAGTATTCATTTCAACACAGTGAAAATCTGACAAAATATCAAACTATCAGACTGACCTGACATACCGGCAAATAAACTAACTAAAAAATGAAAAGTTGACAGTCTGACAATCAGACAAACTAATAATATGACAAATTGCAGGACTTGCAAACTGTCAAACGGACTATTCGACAAACATCGAACTAGCAAACTAATAAAGTGACATACCTCTAAAAAGACAAACTGAAAATCTGAAAAACAGTTAATTTAGCAAGCTGCCAAACTGACACACAATCAAACTACAATCTGATAAACTGACATGCTGGCAAATCAGACAATCTAAAAATTATCAAGGTAGCCGGCTTCCAAACGGACTATCTGGCAAACTGATAATTTGACAAACATGCGAACTAGCAAAGTGACATAGCGGCAATTAAACAAACTGACAAACCGGACAAACCAACTGAAAAGATGGATAACAGGCAATCTGGAAATATGAAAAACTGTCAAGCTATCAAGCATTTATACTGACAATCTGGCAAACTGTCACGGTATCAAACTGGCAAAGTGACATACTGGCAAATAAACAAACTGACAAACTGTAAAACTAAATAAATGGAAAATTGGCAAGCTGGCGAACTTAAAAGCTGTCATATTAGAAAGCTGGCAAAGGATCTAATAGTAGTATGGTATAGTATGGCATCCTATAATATAGTCTTATAGTCCTAAAATGATTTATATGCACTCTAAAATCATACTTAGTTAGACAGACGGACGGACAGACGGATGGACAAAGCTGAATCGACTCAGCTCGTCACCCTGATCAAGAATATATATGGTTTATGGGGTCGGAAATCAATTTTTCTAAGCGTTGAAAACTTCTGGTCAAAATTTTAAAAACCTTTGCAAGGGTATAAAGAGATATATATGAACCAAACTTAGTGCCCCTTGTTGGTGAATCGATGTGTTAATCCTGATTTGTGGGACACAATGTTATGCTGAAGAAAAGATCAACCCTTGTAAGCCAATTTTCAGTAACCCGTCGTTGTCTTTAAATCATTTTTGCAACTCCAATTGCGACAAATAGTTAAAGTCCTGGAAGCCCTCACCATACTCGGCCTGCGCAATTTAAATTTCTGTTGCCTACTTTCCTGCGACAGCATGGCACAATGGCTTTTTATTAGGCGGGCTTAATTTGATTTTTAGAGTGATGAATGTATTGGTATTGGTATTGAAATTGATGGCGGAGATTGTGCATGTTTGTATTTTTGCTGTGCATTTTTAATTATGTCGCTGTCAACGTCAGCGGTAAGTAGCGGGAAAACCGCAAGCTCGGCATTATGTTCGCGGAAGCAGGAGCAGCGCATATAAATAATTTAGCGCGTATTGAAAGCAATCGCAGCACACACGCACACCGAATCCAAATGCATGCATACATGCTTGTGTACATGCACTTATGTGCATATTTACATATTAATTACGCATTGCACCACAAGCGCAGTGGCCCCCACCCAAGTCTCCCATATTCATAATCCATGGACATTGTTGATTTGTTGCATAATGAATATCACAAACAGGCACTAAGCCACACCACTCGTACCCCTGGTTAACCCTTAGCGTCAGCAACACTGTCATTAGAGCAATTGCCAATGAGACAACAAAACGTCATTATCAACGTCATGATGCGGCGGCATTGTCAACGCTGGCGCATTAAACATGCAGCAGCATTTGACAGAGCTATCAACATCAACAGCTAACAACATTAATGGCTGGCACTCCCCGCCGCCTGCCCTTCGTGCCGCCAACCAATGGCATCCATCAAGCCCGGGCAGCGGCAATTGAGGGGCGGGTCGTATTGCCTCTGCCATGGCTTTTAATTATTTTGCAAATTAATTTCGAAATTGGTAATTTTCTTCACATTTTCCAACACAGAGAGAGAGAGAGAAGAGAAGCTGGGAGCATCTATGAGCTCCCCTGCCGCTAATGGCAGCTGTAATGAGTTTTTGGGGGCGTTGCCTGAGAGTTGACATACTTGGCCATTTCGGAAAGTAGTTTCCAGCTAACCCGGGGCATGTAATTATGTGCATTTTATTAGGCAGCACTGAATTGAGTCTCAAGCATCGAGCAATTTGTTGAAATCAAGAGCATCCACTGCGCTCTCCACTCGACCGAAGTGGCCCCGCGTCAATTCCTGACGGATGGCCACTCACATTCTAAACTGTTGACGTGTCATTAATTACGGCCAAGTTATTTATTGTCATTATCTAATTTCTATTAGGCTCAGATGTGGGCCGAAACTTAAGTCAAACTGCGGCCATTAGCGGCGACACCAGCCGGCGGCTGCCGCAGTCATGCGAGCCCAAACTTCTCCAGCTCTCTCCGGTGTTCGTGCTGGCGTGCGTATTCCCCACATGGTTGTGCCCGCTTCGCACGCAGCTGCGTTCCATACACTCACCTAACAGCACTTTTCCGCCAGCCATTTCCGCTTTGGCAGCCCCAATCCACTGCATGAAACATGGCCAAAATAGACGAAGAGATGAAAAGAAGCACGCAAATTCAGTTCTTCCCTTTCGGGCTGATTAGTGCTGATTGGTATTTTTCGCTTTGCTGCTCATCAATGCTAATTTTTTGTTGCTTCTCTCCCCGCCTGCTGTGTTCTTCCTGTTCCGTCTACTGTTGAAGTTTGCCAAAGTTCTCCGTTCTTTTGTGCGGAACGGAGAAGCTATTCACGTGCCCAGCGAACAAAAGCATTGGAAAATTAAGCGCAAGTGCAAAAGATTGATTGACACAACATTTGCTTAGGTGTGTACAGGCGCAGGCACACAGACATGCCAACACTAAGCCCCACACACACATTGATGAAGTGCACACAGCCAATCAATCGCAATCAATGCGACTAGCAGAGTTTTATTAACAGCAACAGCGACAGCATGTAATTAATTCGGCTGGCAATGTTGTGGAAACCAAGTAGAAATATTAAATAAAATAATTTTGGGCCATTTTTATGCCACGTCAACACTCACGCCTCGTTACGCACGACTGGAAGCACGTCGGATGGCGGCGATGAGGCCGTCGCCTCTCTGTGCGGGGTTGTTCTCATGAGGGGAAAAGACCAAAATCAACAAACAGCGGCTGCAAAAGGCATGGAAAACGCAAACATCAACAATTTGGACAAATAATAACAAACATATATGGCAGGACGGCACAACTGTAACTGCACACGTACAGACAATCGTTGTGTGCTTGTGTGAGTGTGAGAGTGTGTGTGTGTGCGTTAAAATATGACAACACATATGCAACAGTGACAGCCATTTTAATGGAATGTGCGCCCGAGAACTGGCAATGTTAACTAATCATCCAGGCAACGAGTCGAGCTGCCATTCCGCAAAATAAATCGGAAAGGGGGGGGGGAAACCCAAACCCAAGCAAAGTTTTACTTAAATTCAATCGATTTTTGGACCAAAGACAATTATTGTCCATTGTCGAGTGTCCCGACTCCAAAATCCTCATTTCCTTCCTTCATTTTCCAGCCGACACACATAATACCCTTAGCCGAGATTTGCCCAGTGTAGCAGTTCTAAAAATGCAGTTCCCACAGCTAGACTTAAACCATTGCCGGATAGCCCAGGATCTTCTCGACATTAACATTGCCACAGGGATTATCTGGAGCGATGAAAGTATACAAATACTGGATAGCTTACAGGCTAACCTAAAGAAGGAGGTCAATAATTGGGACAGCAGCTTGGCATATGCTCATAAAATAGAGAAGGCGCCCTTATAAGCAACTTCCTTCCTTCCCCAAGATTTCATAAGGATATCCAAGGCGCTGTGTTGGATAGAGCTGTGCGATGAAGCTGTTGGTGAAGGGGAAATTTGCCCTTCCAAAACAGTTGACAGACACAGTTGCTACCCTATTCCCACAGCAATCAACTGTCTCTCTGCGTAAGCCCATAAACGACCTCCGACTTCGGATGCGGGCCACATCGACCAAGCTGAAGTCTTAAGTGTCCTAAGCAGAATTCGAAATGATAAGACACCTAGTGATCAGTTGGCCAGATGGACATTGCCTTACATCCCTCTCAGTTTGTGAAGATTTTCATGTGCATTCGCTAAATGCCGCTTCCTGGTCAATTGAAAACATCAGAGGATGGCTTTAAAACCCAAAAGCAGCACTCATTTCAAGAATCATTCTGCATACAGACCTTTTTTAATGCTGAAATCTGTTGGTAAATTGTTTGAAAGCAATTGAACGGCAATGCCTTTCTTTTGAGCTTTTCACAACTAATCAAATTTCTATAGTGGCAAAGCGCCAAATGTTATTGAAGGCTCCAGATGAAGTGGTGGATGATGAAAAAACTGCTTTTTACCAAGCTTGATGTCAAATGCTGCACCATCTTTAAGAATCTGAGTACCTCATCACTACTTTCAGAACAGTGTACTCTTGTTTGATACTACATCAGGATAAAAGCAACCTAAAGATCGGTGCGTGGAGCAACACTTTGGAATATTATAACTGTGTCTACCTGATGTCTGAAGACATTGCAGTCATGGGTGCCGCTAACCACGTTGGAGACGTCGAAGACATTACGAACCCGGCCCTACACGGAGACAGCGGGCTAAGTTTTTCAGCCCACAAGACCTAAAGGGTGCTGGTCATTAGCAGGATAAAATGAAATCTGCCACAATAGAAATTTAAAGCTGCTTGAGGACCAAGTAGGACTTAGAATTGGACAATAGAAGAGGCTTCATGAAACATCTTGCGTATGTCAGCAAATAGGCCACTTGAACCTCAACTGCGATAGCGGCCGGTTCATATAAATGTGCAGCGTATTTGTACTACAAAACTTCGGTGAAAGTTTCGTGAAGATAGCTTTCAAGCTGACTCGTCATGACGGAGGAAATCGCCTAGAAATAGAAGGTCAGAGAATAGACGGCTGGCTAAAGCGCCTCAGCTCGTCATGCTAATCAAGAACTATATACTGTTTCCTTGTAAGCGTTACAAACATCTAGAGAATTTGAATATACCCTCTGCAATGGTATAGGTAGTTCCATAAGGACAATAGAATGTTGTAACCAAAAATACATCTCATATAAATAGGATTTGTTTGCAATTATAACAAGGATATGCCCATGCCATACCAGATCTGTAAAAGAATCATTCTTCCAAGATTAATTCACGAAACAATCCCATCAATTTGGAGCTATCATATTGAATTACTTATATTTTTGTCTTCAATGCCTTGATTTAATTTAAATCTAAAACATTTTAACCATTAAACAATATCCAGAGAACTTTATGAATGAAATTTTGTATGATTTAAATGACCAAGTGATTCAAATCTGGAATGGATTTAATCAGTTAAAATTTAAATCCAGTCTTAAAATCTATTCATAAACTAATCAAATTGAAAATCGAGTTTAACAGTAAAGTTAATTTAAAAGCAATAATATTTAATCTTAAAGGTTTAAACCCAATCAAGGGGTGTATCAACTTAGGATCAATGCAAAAGCGTATTTATTTAACCATGGTTATTAATAGTTATATTTTTTGAACAAATCTGATTGATTTCAATAGAAGCAACTTCTCAAAATATTCGTCAATCGTCTTGGTGTATTGGAAAATGATGCATGGGAAAACAGTTTTTAGCCGTCAATTGTATTTATTGCAGTTAGTATTGTTGTAGTTACAGCTGGGTACCTTTGTTATGCTACTAAACTTGTGAATTGATCCTAGCACGATTTTCAACCAGACTCAGAGTAAACTTTTATAATATTAATATTTTGTATTCTCTTTCGAAATCCTCTACAACGAAATTTGTTTCTTGTCATATCAAATTGTCTATCATGATACCGTAGCACTGGAGTTCAGCAGAAACATCACAAATAAGTATGATTGATCAGGTAGCAAGTTCTTCTGCTGAACGCGGCCATTGGTTACTTGTTTGGTTCCAGCAAATTCGGTCCGGGCTTAGGTTCGGTAGGCAAAAAATTTTAAACGTTCCCGAATCAGGACCGACTTCCCGCCTGGTTTAAAATTATAATAAAATCAATACAGAGCTGTCAGAGTCTGTAAGAGTTGTCGCTATATTATTGGCTTATGGCCTTTCCCATCAAACCATCAGCAGGCTTCACTTTTCACTCTAAGTTCTTTGCCATTTCCATTTGTCACAACTTTCAGTGGAATAAAGACTTGAGTTTTCAGAACAAAAGCTTGAAAATTCAAGACTCAATTTTGGCATTTCAAGGAAAAGGTTGAGCAAACTTCTGTGAAGTTGTCTAAGTAGAGCTAGTAGAGTGAGTGTATTTAGTTTTGTTGTATGCAAGTACTTAATTTTTGTAAACAAATGGAGGTAGGGTACGTCTGAGTGGAGCTTTGCGCATATTTATGCACTGTTGGAGTGAATATTGCATAAATATCTTTTATTTCTTTAGGTATGGAGATTTGATTAGTCTTTACAAGGCGTAGATTCACCACGACCTTGGCCACCACACCAAAACTATGTTCTGAAATTAAAAGAAACTATTGATTTTGTTTGGTTAGAATCTCTCTCTCTCTCTCTCTCTCTCTCTCTCTGTGTGTCTTTTTGGCTGTAAATAATTTTTCCATCTAGTTGTTTTGATATTTTTGGCTTTTTGTGAAATTGGGAAAGGGAGAACTTTGATATGTGCGTCATGCATGGCACACCCTGCTGTTACCCATTTCCTGTGTTAATTCGTGCGTTCGTGTTTCCCTTTGCTCATCTGCGCTGCCGTGTGGCTGGATGCGGGTCCTGTCTGAGCCTGTCAAAGCGGCGACAGTCGAGGACTTCATGCAGCCTGCAGTGTTGGAACAACATCTACATTGGAAAAACACGCACAAGAGTATAGCGAGGAAAGATTCTTTGGCCGTGATTAGTCTGAAGACAAATCAATGTTCAGTTTGAAAACAAGTTTCATTTTCAATAGACATTACGCTTAATTGACATCCAAGTGACAAGCTACACGATGTGGAAGCATTGGCCACAAATCGTCTTAACTTTAACCCACACACACACACACCCCTCCAAGACCTTATCCACCCAAGAGCTACTCACACTCGGGCACTAGTTGCCAACTCGTGCTCGTTCCGATTGACCAAGTTTTCAATTATTTACAGGTAATTTGGTTCAAAGACACCATGCAATTGGATACCACGGAGCGCCACATCATGGAGAATCGCGGTTCAAGGCACACGCTGATTATACGCAAAGTGCATCCGCAGGACTTTGGCAACTACTCCTGCGTGGCCGAGAATCAGCTGGGCAAGGCAAGGAAAACTTTGCAGTTGAGCGGAAAACCGAATGTTGCCATTTTTAATTCACCGCCCATCAGTCAGTACAAGGACAGGTGAGTGGACCGGCCAATTGACTTGGGGGGGGGGTTGATATTGGGCAATGCGATTAATTGGAGGGAGTGCACCGTGCGAGTAACTGCTCAATAAATGGGCATTAAGCGCGAATCCAACGGCAACTATCAGATTTCGTGGGCACTGCAGAATGCAGCAGTTGAAGTAGCCGCTGTATTAGATTAATTTCATTGAATGACACATGAACCGACGGGCCAACAGACAGACGGACAGACAGCCAGATAGGAAACTGAGGGGCAGGACGGGGCGAGTGTACGTAACAAATAAAACTTTTAATTGGATTAGCTGTCATCAAACGCACGCTCTCACACACATGCTCATAAGGGGCTGAAGGGGACACAGAAAGAGACAGTCAGTCAGTCAGTCAGTCTACTACCCTACCTACAAAACAAGCTCACATTTCATGTCACATACAGACAGCCAGTTAGACAGCTCTACGCGCGCTCTCTGCGAAACTGGCTAGTGGGAGGCGACGTGGGCACCTTTCTATAATTCAACTCGAATTAAATCCATTGCACATTGGTACCAGTCGAAGCTTTTCCGCTTTAGCTGGCGTTTTGTACTGTGCTGCTACATTGGATTCACAAATATGAGGTGGATTCTTTATTTCGGTAAGACTAAATTAAGTTATAGCCAAAATATTGTTCATCCGACGAGCATACAGGATCAAAGATTATACAACCAGTTTTTATACCCTTGTAGACGGAATGTTGAAATTGTTCATATGTTTGTAACGCATAGAAGGAAGCATTTCCGACCACATATACTTAGTATATATATATTTACGATCATCATGGCGCGCTGAGTTGACTTAGCCTTGTCCGCCTGTCCATCTGTTTCTATGATATCTCCTCCGTCAGTTTTAAAGCTATCGCGACCAAACTTTGCACTTATTCTTCTGGTACAAATACACTGCATATTTGTCGGAGCCGGCCGAATCGGATAACTATATCTTATAGCTGCCATAGGAACGATCGGTCGAAAAACAATTTCTAGTGAGAAACACATTTTGTTTATAATGCAAACGTCTCCAAACTCCGTATTTACTACTTTTCAATGCTTCTCCATGATTGTGCCAAGTTTGGTCAATATCGGACATCTATATAGTACAACTACCATACAAAAGTAAGGTTAGAAAAATATTCTTAGTTAGAAAAACTTTTTGGTTTTCAGTGAAAACCTCTTTGAAATTGGCATATATTTATTTTTTAAGCTTTCACACAATGCTTCAAAGTTTTGTCAAAATCGGATGACTATAGGTTATAGCTGCCATGGGAATGATCGGTTGAGAAACAAGTTTTAGTGACAAAAACTTTTTTGTTTTCAATGAAAACGCCTCCAATCTTTATTTATTTCTTAGTTTGCTATGCTGTTGCATAATTCCACTAAGTTTGGTCGAAATCGGACATCTATATAGTATAGCTGTCATGGAAAAGTAGATTCAGAAAAGTATTGTTAGTGAGAAAAACTGTTGTTTGTTTTCAGGGCAAATGTTCTTCAAATGAAATAGAAAAACGTGCTACAGGAGAATATAAACTTCGGCAGAGCCGAATGAGTTAAGTCAAAAGAAAATGACTGAACCGACCAAGTTGGGAAAACTATTCGGAGCGTGTGGCATTACTGACTTATAAGTTCGATATGGACGAATATTTATAATCAGGTCTGTTCCCATTTCCGAGTGGAATCAAAAAGTTAACCGATGCATTTCTAAATTGTTTTCATTTTGGGGTTCCTGTTTCCGAATGTTCGAATCGCTATCGCATTGTTATTCATTTAGATCGATTGTATTGTACGCTCGGTATATCTATGGGTACTTCAAGGCACGAAAAGAATCACCGTTGCCAAGAAAACTTGTCATTTACTTTTCATTCAACTGACTCTAAAACAAAACTTTTGAAACCGAGTAACTTGATCGTTTTTCAGAAACGGGAACAGCTACAAAGTCCGATCCCACATGATCTGTTCGAAAACGAAAACGGGAACAGACCTGATAGTTTTAAATCCAAACAGATGAAACTGCAAGTACTCAAAATAGGAAAACTGAATGATTCTCAACATACTGCCAATATAAATGAAATACCGATATTTCATTCATATTCACCCGATATTTAAAATTTAATAACGTTTTAGTTTTGATATTTCTAGCCTAAGATCAAAAGGTCTATTGAGATATTTAAGGTGTCATTTGTCGGGTCTAAACAGCCTGCAGCAAGCAGCAAGCATAGGAGTCGAAATCGTTAGTAAAAGTTCAAAGATCAAGTCCTTGCTAAGAAGGAGAAGTTCAGTTGCTTGTGTGCTTCTTTGGTGGATCGGCTAGCAAGGTATACATAACAATATTGTTATGCGATTTCAAAAACCAGTTTTGTGAATGCGTGCACAGCTAGTCCACATTCAAATTTCCAAATGGTGTATCTTCCAAGTGTTAGAGAGAGCATCGATCTTGTACTGCTGGCCTTTTAGTCCGCTGGGCATAATCTGGTTTGCTCGCTCAACTCAACTAACTAAGCAAGTAATGGCCATGTCAACTTTTTGCGCTGATTTCATTTCATTCGGTTTGGCCGGAAACTGCTGCCGGGCAATTAGGCTAGCCCCCCTCTCTCCCCACAGGACAAAAAATTTGGACCCGCCGTTGAATCGATTCCACGCTGAGCCGAAAGACTGGCGCCAGTCGCTGGCTCTTCAATTGTTAATAATCATTTTTATTGCTTACTTTACTTTTATGCGGTATGCGAAAACTTTTCTGATTGGCATTTTTTGTTTTTATTGTGCGCAGGACTTCAAGTTATTAGTTCACATGGCTCAATAATCATACACAAAAAAGGAGAGAACTGCGAACGGGAAACAGAAAATGGCACAACAAGGGTACAGCGTGCTTCTTATTAGTTGGCTTGTTTAGATGGCCATTGCCTGGCTGATTAGCATTCAAATTGTGTGCCGAGTTTATCGCAAAGCAATGAAGTTGCGCCTTTGTGTAAATGGCAAACAGGCGACAGACGCCACTTGGAGCCGGGAGTTATGCCTTGTAATTAGTTGTTTACTTGAACGCCGGGCCACTAACGGATTTCTCCGGAGAGCCGCTATAAATAACTTGGCCCATCTGCTTTGATGTTAATGAGCTTAAGTAGCAGCGGCAGGGTGTGGCCACTTCACCTTAAAGCCAGGGCAGTAGCTAGTTAAAGGCAGGGGCCAGTGGCCCAGACGGGGGGAGGCGCCCGGTCATATATAGCTTCATTTACACTTGAGCTAAGGATGTGGCAGGGCTGTTGGCTTTTCGGTTGAGCGGACGCATTGTGCAAGGAGCTGGGCAAACAAGCAGCACACAACAATGGAGGGGGGCGCAGCTGCAGGCAGGAGGAGTGTCTTGGCCCCGCCATTGTCGTCAGCAGCGGCGCCATTGATTGTGCTCTTGTTGTTGCCGCTGACATGGCGTGTTCTGTGCGCTTTATATAAAATTTAACAATTTCGTATTGATGGCACTCGCCTTAAAATAAATCCCTCGCCAACTGTTGCACGCCAGAAACCAAAAGCAAGGGTCAAACTCATCCCTCTGCATGTCATTCCCCTCTCCTTCTGCTCAGATACAACATCACTTGGACGGTCGACTCGCATTCACCCATCGAGGAGTACAAGTTGTCCTTCCGCAAGCTGCCACAAGGACATGAGGTCGTTGACAATGCCATTGACTCGCAATCATCTTCCTCCTCGTCCTCGTCGTCGTCGTCGTCCTCCTCACAGATGTACGGCACTGGCTTGCACTCGCATCGCATGGGCAGCAACGTGGGCAGCGGCATGGGCAACTACGGCGGCTATGGCAACTTGATGCACTGGGGACGCAACGATTGGCGAGATGTTGTGCTGCCGGCCATTCCCCTGTCGCATCACTACTCGCAGGGCATGAGCTACATGGTGCGCGGCCTGGATCCCGATCAGCATTACGAGGCCACCGTCCAGTCCAGGTGAGTGGCATGCAAACCGAAACCGAAACCAAAACAAAACCAAATTCAAAACAACAGGCGGCATGCAAATTATGCATAGCTTTGTTTGTGGCCCAGCTTGATGCCTGACCAATTTGGCCACTCATGTTATTATTAATAACCGCAGAGTCGGGGTGGTCCAGCCGTTTCGAGTGGCTGCATCAAGTTGGGCTCATTAGCCAAGCATTTGCATATTAATCTTGCGCAATTTCTCGGAGCTGCATAATTAATATGGCAAATGGTTTTGCAATCGTTCACAGGAATCGTTATGGCTGGAGCGAATTGACCAATAGTTTTGTGTTCTCCACATCATCGAATGGTGAGTACACACACTGCACAGCAGTGGCAATACATGTTAAGTTGGTCTAGAGCGTGGCTAATATTTGGAGAGCTGCAATTAAATCTGCAAATTTTCTGTGTACATTTTATTACTCCAGCCAAATGGAGACACTTCAATCATTAAAACACATGAAAGCACCATCAACTTAAGTATCCGCACTTTGGTTTTGCTTCTCTCACTATTATAATACTCCTAAAAAGCGGTGCTTCTGGTGTATTGCGGTGTTTTCTATTGAGTATGTGTATGTGGAAGTGCGAAAACGAATTTTAGCTTTCACTTGACATCAACTTATTACCCACTGAATCAGTTAAGTTTCCAGCCAAGGGCCGACTAAAAATGCAATGCCCAGTTTGCAACTGTCGAATGCTTCTCCGCTGAGAGCGACTTGACAGTTGTATAGCCATGGGAATACTTGAGTGATAAAAATGTATAATTATCTGCGACCTTAAAAAGTCAGATCATATTAAAATGAATCGATGGCCCACAAATAGTAACCAACTTTGGCTTTTTGAAAGTTTTGTTTGACCCATGCTTAAATATTTATTAACATAGGATGCGTTCCAAGTGACAGAGAGAGAGAGAGAGAGAGAGAGAGAGAGAGAGTTCTGGCTCTCGGTTCTGGCTCTTTAGAAGATGTTTCGTCATTAGGCTACACATTAGGGTTGAAAGGACTCCACTCTAAGGTGAAACCCGTCTGTTAATCCACTGATCGACATCCGGCTGGGAGTTAAATGTTCTAGGTCATTATATTGTATGCACCGGATACATTCTTATGGTAAACCGCTACTATAGCGAACACTGCAAGGGATTGTGTAGCTGTTTCCATAGATTTTGCTTCTGTGTAGGCTTGCTCGTTACCCGATATCAGATATAGTGATTCTGGTTTGTTGGTCCAGAACATACTCCACTATCAGGCTGCAACTTCCCAGGATGTTCTTCATTTTACAGGGAAATTGATCGAATAAGTATTGTAGATGTCAGTTGTCCATGGAAGATTTCATCTTCCCAAAGAATTCGGCAGTTGTGCTGTCTTTCGTAGTGAGACTCACTTTCTCTTTAGCCAGTTTCTGAATGTTGTTGATTTTACGACCTACAAACTGAGCTTAAACCAGCTGTCGTCTCGAATGTGCTGACTTTTTGGCGTTCTCGTCGTGCTCTGCTAATTTGTTAGAGTGTTCAGACTTCGGTTAGTCGAAAGTAATTAAAGCCTTTTCGCTTGCCAAATGAACTTCAATTAATGTTGCTGTTGTCTGCCTGCATAATAATTTGGTATTAAGCATTGTTTCCCCCGATAATCCACAACAATCACAATGCAGCACAGCGCTGCCAGTTAAATCGTAAAATCGGTTTACATGGCAGCCTGAAGAAAATTCTGTTGAAGCTGTCGCAGTTAAATGCGATTCAATTTATTACAGAGGCGAGTGAGCGAGCAGGACAAGTGAAGCGCAAACTCGAACGTTTATTTTCGTTGCGAAAATTGCAGTAATAATTTTACACCAAGGTTCCCAGCATACACAGCAGAGGCAGAGTTGTCTAGCAATTTCCCAAAAAAATATTAAGTATACGCAGTGATGGCACACAGTTGGACTGCTAGTTGTTATGCCAAAATGGAATCTTGACTTGGCATAATGAGCATACAAGGCCGTGCTAATTGGATCATGCGGCCAGCGGAAAAAGTCGAAATGAAGAAGTACCCAAAGATGCGGTGCGTCGATTGCCAGGCACCGGCAGGTGGGTAGATTTAAATGCGCAAACGAAAACCATTTATATGCAAAACTATTGTTGCATTGCATACGGAATGACTACGGCAATGGCAATGGCAACATAAAATGTGGCGCGCGCTCGCGGAAAAGCGATTTTCCATGCAAATGACGCACATTCGCCGGCGCCAACTTCGTTGCCGTTGCCATCTTTTGGCTGCCATGCGAAATGCATGCAAATGCAAATAGTCCACAGTTCAATGCCGCCGTTGCATAAACATGCAGGCAACAACAGCAACGGCACAATACAGCAGCAGCAGCTCCAGAAATATGCAATGAGCACGCAGGGGCTGATGGAGGACGCCTCCTGGCAGCGGGGAAAAAGCGATACAGCGAAAATTTAATAAAGCAAAACGTGAATGCCGCACACAAAGGAACACGGCGGCTGTCAAAGGAGGAGCATATCGATGTCGCTGGCGTAAGATGTGTTGCGCTTGACAGGTACACACACACACACACGCATCAGGGCATGCCGAATACTTCATTACGCGCCATTGAATGCGACTGTTCCAATGGCTGCCTCCTCCACTGCGTTTCTATGGCAAGTCATTTCAGTGCTTTGTGCTAATGGAAATGACTTCATTATATTTGCGGAACGTAAACAATTTACTCAATTAGTGGCCACGATTGCAGTGCAGCAACTAATGAGCCAAGAGTGTCATAACTACAACTACAACTGCACGATAACAGTAACAGCAAAGGACAACTCACACACGCACACACATACTCACATATTACCAGTTCATTTACCTGGGCGACGTGCTCGGCAAGCAGACCAGACCCTGCTCCGTGTGGCCAGGCCACTAAAATGAAAATGCCAATTGAGTGCTGTCGCAGACAAAAGCATCAACAGTTCGCATATGCACTTGAAATGTGTACGCTCACATTACTGGCTGCCGGCGTTTTGGTAGTGAAACCCACCCCAGCCAGGTAGGAGTAGTTAGACATTTGAGTACAAGTATGAACGTAGCTGGGTGCAATTGACAGTTTTTCTATACAATAACAATGCACCGCAAGGAGCCAGCAAGCTCAACAAGTACACCAGTGAGTAAATAATCCAATAAATGGTGACTTGTGTGAGAGCAGCGCTTTGCTTTCAATCGATTACACAACGAAAGACATTCGATAGCTTCAGTTTTCAGTGAACTTATCGTGTTTTCGGGAATGGTCCATCACTCAACTTTCAAAAAGGCTATGCCAAACACTTTTACAATAGTTTTAAAGCGAAGAGTCTGTTCTGTAACGCTCATAAGACTGCAATGAGGGAGAAGACATTTGGAATAATTTACTCATAATGGCATATCTCCGCTTAAAAAAACTCTGGAAATATTTCGAATAGTTTAATTCGTAGTCTTGTAATAATACCTTTCGATGATTTGAAGGGGAATCAAAACCAAGATATGAGTTGCCAAGAATCGTGCCTAATAAGAATTACAATGGGAATCTTAAACCAATGTAAGCTTAACACTTACCTACACTCAGAGAAAAAATAGAGAGTTTCATACTTTAATCAAGAATTTGCGAGTTCGATAAGAGTGAAAACTCACGATCCAAGAGAGAAATTCTTAATTAGCTCAATGCTTGAATACTTGATCCAAGTACGAATCGTTCTCAAATCAAGCAGGGTAGTTCTTCATTCAAGGGCTTAACATACTCGAATTCAAGATTGCTCATTTTTGAATCAAGGGCATACCGCATTGTCATAAAACGAGAATGTTTATGCTATTATCAAGAGCTTATCAGATTCAAGAGTAAGAGTGTTTACACTTAAATCAAGAGCTTCACAGATTCCAATCATACAACAATACAAAATCAGTTGATTTTTTCCATTTTGTTTAACTTAATTTCATAGAAAATGAATTGCTAAGCCATGTTGCAAGTTTTAGCCGGCTCGAGGAACGGATAACACCTCAAAGCAGCATCAGTCTTTGCCTGTCAACCCGTCGCTCCATGCCAGCAATGACATAACTGGTTGGGAATTTCAGGGCAACATGAGTGCAAAAATCGATTGTGCCTCCGCTCGATTGCTTTCCCAAACACCCCCTCTTCCATAAACAAACAAAACTGAGAGAGTGAGATCTACGCTGTGTTCTCTCAAATGTAATTGCTTTCCTCTCTGTGTATTTACCTTAGTTCCCTTGCCTAAACACACTATACTGAGAAAGAATTTAACTCGATTTCAAGAGCGAAATTCTTGAAAATATAAGAACGAATAAATGTTTTTTTTTAAGAGCATTCGCTTTGTTTTTCATTCTACTTTTTTCTGGGTGTGGGAGCTTGCTATCATATCGATTCCCTTCATTTTCAAATCGATATTCGGTCTCAGCAACAGATCGTCTAATATTTTGCTCAATTCAATTCATTTCGAGCTCAAATGTTCATTAGTTGGGGACGAAAAAGCGAAAAAGTATAAATACTAGGCTATAGTCCTCTACAAAAAGGGTTCACTACGGGGTTCGGATGCTCGCTGAACCCAGGAGTATGTTTTAATCGAGCTTGACCGACTTTCTCTCTTGTTCTCGGATTTCTCCGACAATTTTCCTCCAATTTAAGTACATAATTCGTAGATTTGATTGATCAATTGTTGTATATGTCTAATCTGCATAAGTCATTTATTCCTTCCGGGACCAGACAATGTCATGTTCTTAAATTCTCAGAGAATCATATTAAATGACATGTTGTGCAAGCGGTGTCAATAATCTAATGCATAACATTAAGGGCCCCCAAAGGACATATCAAGTTCGATTTGCTTTGGCCACACTGGCAACATTCAGCACGCCCTTTAAGTGCATTTAATTTTTATGACACTTTTTCTCGACATTTTTTTTTTTTTTTAATATGTTCGCTTCTGCCATTTGCTGTTGCCTTTATTGTTGTTGTCGGCGTTTTGGTGCGTGGCGCACATTTAGAAGTGAGCGAACGGAAGGGAGATAGCGAGAGATAGACGAAGGTATGCAACTATTTACATCATATAGTTCAGTTAACGGCGGAGGAGCACGCGGGGTCAGAGAGTAGACCCAGGCCAGCACATAGAGACATAAAAAATAATGCATTTTGTGCACGCGAAAAAATACTCGACATAAGGCAAAAAAAAAAAAAAAGAAGTTAAATAAAATTACAACATAAAGTAAGGCAACGAGTGTTGCATGTGTGTTTCTGTGTGGGGCATTTGGCTGGAAGAAATATCAGAAAATGAAAGACTCGTTGAAAGTTGCGTAAAACTTGCTAAAACTGCCAACTGAGGAACGCCACAGCAGCAGCAATAACAGCAACAACAGCAACAACATGGCATTCAAACGATGACAAAGTGGACCCTTACTGGCGACGACGACGACGTCTGCTCAAACTTTCAATTTACTCGTCCTAGTCCATGGCCATCGTCACTCTCCCCCATTCCCGCCACCACCGCCCTCCGCAGTGCGTTTGAAGCTTTTGTGTTGCCTCGGGGAATACTTTAGTAAAGGCCCCCAAACAACTGCAGCGTCGTCGTTTCTTCTTTATATATATATATACATATTCCACATTATTTTTTTCGTTCACTTGCATGTAAGTTGCAAAGTTTGCCAAGGCATTCGAAAAAAGTAGAAGAAGCTATGGCACAAGTTTTGTAGTGGCAGCATAATAAGCACGGGCAAAAATAGCACCACGCTCCCTGGCTAGATGTGTAATGCGAATTCTCAACGAGAATGTTATGTTTATGTAAAGTGCTGGTCCCACAATGCACCGACAGGAGACAGAGACACAGGCAGCGACTGTTGCTGCTTGCCACAAGTGCCCGCTCGTGTGTCGAGTGTCTGCTGCATGGCACAAAGGAATCGCAACTGCATTACGATCATCAGGATTATTACACTTTTGTTGGCCTTAGCTTTAAGCTGAGCCTCGGTTTTAAGCAGGCTATTGGCCTGCTCATTAAGTGACAATGTGGGGCGAATCGCACATCGACATCTAAATGATGAGGCAAGCACTGTTGAGAATTTGGGTTCCATTGCCCCAACAAATCGTGACGCCAAACTTGAAAATCCCATCAATTTGCCGAATACAGTGGCACGACTTGGTCGAGTGAGGAGGAAAAAAGAAGTGTTAAGCTTGTTGATTTTGTTTAGACATTTTATTTTGTAACTTGCAGAAATGATAAATTGGATATTTAAAAACTTAAAAGTTAGCTTGAAAGAGGGAAATGTAGGAATGCTGTATCAAGCGAGCTCTGAAGCCTGAAGTAGTGCAACAAAGCAAGAAACATCGGATGATTTGGTGAAAGGACGGACTATTTTCCATGGAAATACTATAACAGGTTACAGGTGTTCTTGGCCAATCTCCTATGGAATTTTGGATCTTTATTGTTGGTTATTTCTGAACAGCATTCTCCAACATTTTATTCGTGCTTCTTCAGCACGAACGGATGAAATGTCACATCCAAAATGGATAAAAGGGGAAATCACGAAATATCTAAACAGGAGTCTTAAAAATGTGTCAGCTAGATCTAACATTTTGCTCATGGAATGATAGTACATATCTAAACTACAGTTTACCAAAGCCCCTTAAAAAACAAGATGAGCAAGTGAATGTTAGAGAAACTTACAATGTGAGCCTTCGATTTTACATATGTGTGCTGTCTGTGTGCAAAGTTTGAACAGCAGGCTTCTCGCACGCACATAATACTCATGCATTATCAAAGGTCCACGAAGGTCTTGCCATTTGTAAACAGAAAAAATTATGTATATTAAGTCAAATCAATAAAAGTCGATGTTATACACATGAAAGTGAAATGTTCGAAATAATCATGCTGATTAATCAAAATTTTAAGATTAAATTGATATTTTATAATGTAATTTTGTTACAAAAATCATATACATATATTGGAAATGATGGGTTAATCATCCTTTTCTGGCTAAGTTTTATCAGAGAAACAGAAAAAAAACAATTTCATAATTTTGTATTATATTTTGAAACTTTACCTCTCCTTAACTGGGGATTGAACTCAAGACCTCTATCATTCAAATTTTTTCCTGTATGTATGTATGTATGTATGTATGTATGCCGTTACAGCTTATTGTTTTGGGGTCTTTGGTTATACCTTGTATGACTTCGGGTTCAAATAGATTTCTCATTTCTCGTACTTAAGAATTTGATGCTATATGACTTTGTACTTTGTTTATATAATGTATGCCGTCATGTTCTTGCTTCTTTTACTTATGAGAAATCATAACTTACAGACCGATCGAAACTTTCTTGAGCTCCTCTCAATCTCTTGTCTTGTGTTCGTCATATTTTCGCACAAGAGTAAGTGTCCTACAGTTTAATGCTGAATCCCAACTTCAAATGTTCTGACGCTGACTTTTGCATTAAGTGTCCCGAGGCGGGATTGATCCCACTGTCTTGAACCACACAAGGAGACATCACTTTCTCTCGGCTAATTGCTTTTGGCAACAGGTCGAGAGCCGGAAAGCAATCGCAGTTGTTGACTTTGAGCTGAGAGACACAGCTTACAACTGTCCCTCGGCACTTGAGCCACAGAACACTGCTCCGAGCTGAATGCTACAAATCTGGAGCCATGCTCGCAAGCCACAGCTATAGGCTCCATAGCTATAGAATTCTGCTCATAAGCCACAGCCTCTAAGCCTGTAAGCCACAGCTCTCTGCTCTTCCATCACTGCCTTTGGTTATGAGCTCAGCCACCATTTCGAGAGCGCGGAAGTGGCAGCAATTTCTGTCTGACAATTCAAAGCTTACAATTTTTAATGGGAGTGGTTTACCGTTGGAGCTGTCTACACAGTTAATGGACTCAAGCCATGCATGGCAAACAGTTAGAACCTAATAAGTTTTAAGTAAGCCGCTTCTCAAACTGCTTTAAGAGCTGCCGACTCCAAATTCCGGAAGAAGCGAACTAATGGGCTGGTTACAAACATAAGCCCTGGCTTGCGAGCCAGAGACTGGTACCACCTCACCGATCTCGAGCTTGTGGCTGTGGCTCACGAGTCGAGAGCTGGAGCTCATGAGCCCTCCGGTGAGGTTTCAACTCCCTAGCAGTGGCTCTAAGCCCAGAGACGAGAGCTACCGCTCACAAACTGTGCGCCGTTTAGTGTTCTCGGCTCTTGATCATCCGCTCTCGGTTCTGAGCGAGAGACTAAAGCCAAAAGAGCGCAGGCAGGTTCTGGGATTGGTTTGAAAAGTAATTTATTTTGCACGGTTCAACAACCCTGTTAAAGAGTGACTGAAACCCAGAAACGCAGCTGAGCACCACTGTGACAGGGCCATGGTTGCTGAATGCGTAATAAACTCGTCGTTGCCGTGGCGAAAATGTTATTTTAAAAAATCGGATTTAGCTGCAGCACCAGCAATCCCCACCGCCGTGTCTATATGGGGGGTTTCACTTGGACATTTGTTTTTGTCGCCGCACCGCAATGCTATTACGTGAAAAGCGCGTTGCGTAGCCGGCGACCAGTGCTTGGGCAGGTGCCGGCGCTGGTGCTGAAAGCCGGGCACTGCGGCCAGTGCGGCAACATCGATGGCTGTGCGCTTATTTAGCTGCACAAACGAGAAATCACAAGTGACGTTGGGGGTTTTGTGCCACCAACAACAACCGCAGGCAATAAAAGACGCAGCGACAACCAAAGCGCGGACCACATTAGCAGCGCAGCCACACGGACACGGGCGCAGCACTCCACCTCGTCTGTTTTCATTACAAAATCGTTGACATGCTCTGGCGCCGCAATTGACAATTTGCTTCTATTTTATGCTGACAGTTGGGGAATTTATATGGTAATGCCGCCCACTTCAATGATCGGTCTTCTTTGACGCTAAATGGCCACTGGGATGCAGGGAAATATGACCCGAAGCGCTGGGAAGGACATTTGGAAATTGAACGTGTCGTGTTCTGAGGCGTTTGGCCACACTGATGCCTCAATAGATAAGCTGTCCTGGTTGCAACATACTCGCAACAACGTGCAACCTACATAGATACCACGTCCGACACGCCATGTCACAACTTGCGATGTTCTGTGTCCATTAAAAGTGTCGATGGGTGGAAACGGAAAGAAGCTGCAGGCGGCTGCATGAGATTTGTATGTGCCAGATAATGTCGAACTAGTTGGCACAGGCATCAACTATTTATAACTGGGGCAGATGACCGGCAGCATCCTTGGCATTTCATTAAAATGTCCCAGCTTAAAACCCCTTTTCACATTTCCTTGGCCACTCTGTCGAGTCCGTTGCAGTTGCCGTTGCCGGGTGAATGCAAAAGTATGGACAAACATGTGTCATTACTGACAGATGCAGCCCGATGCCATTTTAATTGGCAGTTTGACTTGCCTTCTCTGGCTGTGCCCTGTGACACTGCGGGCGGTAGTCCGTCCTGATTGCTGCTTAAGCGTTAATGATTTATTTACGCGCTTCGATTTGATTTAAAGGCAACTGCATGGTGAATGCCAATTTCCTTTTTATTTTTTGAGCACACTCACACACACTCACACACACACACTCACACATAGACCCAGTTTTCCGCACTCGAGCACACTATCGCTATCGTTTCCACTCGTTACATTTCCTAACTTTAAACGACTGCTCCACGTATTAATTGCAGATGGACCCGGTGATCTGTCAACGTTTTTAAATCACGGTCTGTCAGGTTAGTTTCACGCTGTCTCTATCTCTGTCTGCCACACTATTTGTCTCTATTCCTTCAACTCCAATTGTATTTGCATGTTTATATCTGCATGATATTTTTTTTTTTATAAACCTCGCACACAAAACCCATGATAATATACAGTGGGATAGGAACATCAAATTTCAGATTATTGGTAATGTACAGTTGTTTTGTGAGAGAGCATGCTTGACACTTCACACAAGAGTAAGCGGATCGGAAAGTTGCTTTCCTCTTCCTCTTGTTTTTGGTGCCTGTCTTAGGTTGATAAAGTAGTGCAAGTTTTCGTAGTGCTTACTCTAGTGCAAAGTATACAAGATAGGTTACTTAGGTTCGATGGTAAAGAAATGCGTGTGTCAGTTTTAAAGCTTAAAGAAATTTGCTCTCAGTGTACTTAGATTGAAAACAGATATACATTATTTAAGGACCACTTCTGCTGCAACTTTTCGTTAACAATAGAAGATTACCGTCTTAGCTCTTTTATCTCAGTCATATCAGAAACATTGTGAATCCACAGATCCACAAAATGTTAATCAAATTGGGCTCATTTAGCAGATAAATCCGATTTCTGTTTACCGTAGATCGGACTTATGTGCTAAAATCAGGGATGCAAACCACTCGAAAATAAGTACTGGTGTGGTTCAGTGGTTCGTTTCTAAACCGCCGGTTCGGTTCATAACATGGTTTTTGAAGTTAAATGAACCGCGCTTTCGGTTCGGTTCAGTGGATCACAAAGGCATATAAACAATGATTTCGGTGAAGTGGCTATTCGACCATTTTTGAAATTTGATTCCTATAATCCTTTCCAATATCTTTAAAATCCTTGGAGCAATCTGCCAAGATTATTATGTCGGATTCCCAGGACTCGTCTATCAGTTCCTGGAGGAATGCCCTTTTTTTATGTGAGATTAATATTGAATTAAGGTTAAGAAGTACCACAGAAAATTGTAAATATTGTCTAATGAAAAAACAAATTTAGATTGATGACAGATAAATTAAGAGATCGGCGGGAAGTTGCAGAAGACTTGTAAAATTCTCTTCAGGTAATCCTTAAAAGTTATATCGATCCGACAACGCTAAATATGTAGAGGGTCGAACGAAATGTTTGAAAATTATCTTCGAGAAACGTTTCAAATTTCCTAATTAATCAAAATCATTGGCTAGAAGAAAGCAATTCCCGTTAAAACTCGTCAGAGAACTGAGCCGAAACGAACCGTTTTTATTTGTGGTTTTCGGTTCGGTTCAGAAATTCTAAAAGGAAGCCGGTTCCGTTTGCGGTTCGGTTCACCAGCGGGAATAAGCGGTTCGGTTCGGTTCGGTTCAAAACCGGTTCAGCTCAGAACCGGGTTGCATCCCTGGCTAAAATACGAATCAAAACGTAATATCGCTTGTATTTGAGCTTGACATCTCAACCCCGAGTTCTTAGGCGACTATTTAACTTCAGAGCCAAGCGGCTTTTATGCCAGCTGAAAGCTTAAAGTGACATTTACTGAACCAGCAGTCTGAAAAACTTACCTTATTTGAATCCCCAAAAAAATAGCCTGCAATTAATTCTGTTAGGTCAAATTCTGACAGTTTAAGGCAACTTAAAAGTTGAATTTATTGTCATTTTGCTTTGCAGGAACTTCTAAACCGTAGTTCAAGGCTCTTCCTTTACTCAGCTTAGCCGTGTATATCCCAAAGGTGACCAGGTCCAGCATGCTTCTCACTCTTTAAATATTCACATATTGTTTTCGTACTGTCACACATTCCTTTCATTGTGGTTTCTTGATTAAAAATTATCTTCACAAGTTTTCGAATTTTTAAAGAAGAAAAACATGGTCACACTTAACGTAAAAGGAAAGACCCTCAACTTTCTTGAGTGATGTGCGTTATCAATTTGAGGTATCAAATATGAAAGCTCAGCAGACTTTTTTGAGAGAGTCAAGTTTCTCATCAGATTCAAATTTATTAAGATTTGGCAAGTTCCAAGGGCAATCAAAACTATGGGTATTGGGAACGAATCATATTGAATCCATACAGCAGATTATCCGATTCCGATAGGCCTTAAGCTATTTTTCACAAATCAACAAATATAAGAACAGGTATTAAAATAAATACTGCCTCAATACAAAGTTAGACAAAATCAAACTTTTGGAAAAATCCGGGATGAGACCCTTAAGTTCTGATAGAAGGGACTTCTCTAAGCATCACCTCATACTCAGTTTCTCAACTGTACCCTACCTTCGCGTTCCATGGGCACTTTTGTACTAGCAACATATTTAAACTTCATTGATTAAACTTAATCTACACAATTAAGCAAACTGTTACCTTGTTTATACACAACGAAATAATCATGATAAATGCTCTTTAAAGTATGCTATGTTTGATAATATTACTAGTTCAGGAAAGCCATTCTCTTATAGTTGGCTGTCTGCTAACTCATTTTGAATACATTCAATAAATCCGTCAATCTTAATGAATACAAAGTGTGGATTATGTATGACGCAGACATAAATGTCTCTCAGTTACTTATTTAAATTGAGAATTATTTAAGGAAATGAAAATGCCATACTTTTAGGAGCAATTGTCATGAAATTCTTTTTGTGTATAAATGGGGTAATAGACAGGGTCATTGGGAACGTAATATAAATAGTCTGAAAGTGGATGCTTGCAGCTAAGGTACACTGACCCGGCAATCGTTAATCGTTTTCAACAATTAAACTCTTCGATTCCTGTTTGGCAATAGTGTAATTTACCAATCGCACTGCTTTCATAAATCACGAGTCGGAGATTCGAAATTTTACTTTAAAATGCTATACTTTTTAGCCAGATTTAGTCAAATATTCCGCAAATGATCACCTTGAGAAATCCAAGTAAATTCAATCAAATCCAAACTATTAATAGAAAATCTTAATTCATCGAATATCAAACGACCTGGTCTAGTAACCTCAATCAGGAAAAAACGTATGCAGGCGTTCTAGACCAAAAGGGATAGCATCTCAACCATTTTTTTTTACGTAAAACTTCAAGAATGCGGCGCTCTTGGGTTCAAGAAAAACGAGTTCTGAGTTCAAGTACACAACATGCTAGATTGAGTACAAAATAGACTTATAGTGCTAGCTCCAAAAAGTGTGCAATGGAAAATGCAAACTATTTTTAAGCGAGTCCGATCCTAAAATTCCCCACCGGCTCTAACATTTTTTGAAATTTCTGAACCAAAGTAATTCTAAATTCTTTTTCAGAGATTTCTTATTTTCCTTCTAAAATATTTTTGAATTGACATTAGAAACTTCCGAACTTTTAGTAATGAGTATTTTTCGTACATACTTTGAACGATAATCGGGTTTCTTAGCTTTATATCAAACTATCACAGCATACGCTAAAAACTACTTCATAGTCTATTGCCTAAAAGTATGCTATACAAAATCACTATAGCTGACTATTAAAGCTATTAACCTAGGGTATTGAATCCTTATGAAAATGTTCAAGCCCAGCAATTGCATATCTCTTCTATTTTGATCACCTAAACTCAACATAGTACATCTTCGCTTAAAAAAATCGCCAACATATTTGTGATAGTTGAATTTAAGGCTAGGAAAGGAGACTACGATATTACCAAAGTAAGCCACATCAGACCAAAATGTTTCCCATAAAACGAGCCTACAAAAGGTCAAATAATGTCTTATTATCGGCTTCAAGCTCAAATTACCAAATGATGGACCATTACCGAAACAAGATTCATGTTCAGCACACAAAACCCATCTACACCTTTGTCCGGCCTTTCTTTATACTAGACCCTCTTGCCTGGTGTTATTGTTTTATCAAAGAACTGCTCTTTAACTTTTTCGTTTTGTTCCCAAAAATGACAATTCTGTTCCATTTCATATCGTGTACCAAATATGATGCGAAAAAAAACAAAAAAAACCATGCTGTGTATAGTGGGCGGTGAATGTATTATTTTATGTTTGCATATGTGCAGTTTACCAACTATTTTGCGTGCCATTTCTCTCCGCTTCAACCCCCTCATCAATAAGAGAATGAAAAGAAACAAAGTTTTGAATGGATAACATGGCTAGTCTGTTCGGCTTACAACAATGAAGTCTATTTTATGGGTGCCTGGCAAATGAATATGGAAATTGGAATTTGTTCAGCTCAACTCTATTTTGATACGATTGTAAATAAAGCAAAAAGTTTGCTTATCAATAAATAATCAACTTTTTGTTTTTCTCTTTTATTTTTTTACCAACTTTTTCCAGATAACGAGATGCGTGATCTGAGTGTGACTTTCTATGGAAGCAGTGCCATCAACCGACAAAAACTGGGCCTCCTAGCTTTAAGTGCAGCCTTGCTGATGATTAAACTAATTTTGGCTTAAGTTGACACACGTTGTAGCTGTCATTTGTTTTAAGTATCGAATTTCACCGCCAATAGCCATAAATGTATTGTGTTTTGTGTTCAAAAGCCATTCAGAGAGCAACAGCAGTGAGCAGGAACTGTGTGAACTCTAGTCAAGTAAGATAACTTATGTAACATTTCTCAAGTCCAATCTCTCATTCTCAAAGTTGAATTCCAATGCAACAGAAATAACAGAACCATTACCATACTACATGTAACAATCAATGGAAGAAAGAGCATGCAATTGTTCAAACAAGGACCCCATCCTCACACACTCTCGCGCATCATGCACTCCAACTCAAAATGTACATAGATTTTACTGCATACTTTTAGGTAACAACTGCACCAAAGAAGAAAAAGGATAAATTGTATTCAAAATATGATCCAGTTAGTGTTAGAGACGTAAGCGCAAATAAATTCTACCAAATGCTTCATTGTGTGCAAACTAGTTAATTTAAATAATACTCTAAAATATACGTATATATGTAAACGGTATGAACTAATTATCAGATATACAACCCATACATACCACAAGCATTTTAGTCAAATTCCACAACAAACAAAGAGATAGAAGAAAAAAAACAAACACTACCGAGCATAGTAAACAAGTCCTAACTTAATTTGCATCACTCGGCGCATAATTCGCTGGCTTGAAGCAAGCAAACGTTTTTTCTAGCTTTTTGCTATTTTGATGTCGTAGAAATAAGTAGCTTAATTTACAGCATAATCGCACGTAAATTGAAATCTGATTTGTAATCTAAGTTAAAATTCACACACAGCATACCCGTAAAATACTTCCCAATGGATATCTAAATTAAGACATAACTGTAAATAAGGGCGAGTGCGAAAGGAGACGGATCTCCATCCGGTTAGAAGCCAAGTTAAATTATATAAGTGTGTGGCTTATGCTTTATGTACATACATTGCACAATTAAAAACATAACTTTTGTATCAGAAATGTTGCTTCAGCATAAACAAAAAATGGCACCGTTCATGTTTGGTCACTGTCACTCTTTCATTCTCTCTCTCTCTTTATGAGTGTGTGTCAGCCAGCCTGCACCGTAAGTTTTTTTTAGTTTTAGCATACTAAAATCGAAAGCTAATTATGCACTAATCAAGCAGAACTTATGCAATGGCATCAAACTTTGGCATTTTATGTTGGAAAAGTGATTAATTACTTCTTAAATGGAACGGGAAGCTCAATTTTTGTGCTCGACACTTGGTCCGATATGAAATCTGGAGCCACGATCTTCTTCAAATGTGCTTGTTGATGTCCAGACAGATGTAGATCTCGTTGAGACTAGCATATACAACAAGCAGACTCTGGCTTTTATCGTAAATTGTGGGACACTCTGAAAACGTACTGTTTCCCATTCACTTGTACCGTTGATTCTTCTCTCTGGTTATGACCAACTCCTTCTCTCTTCAAGAGAACTTTTAAATCCAAATTATTACTCGAATCAATATTGGTAGAGTTGAGTAGTATCAAAATAATGATGTTAAAGTCAAATGATCTAGAATTGAATTGGGAGAAAAATACGGCTTTGTCAAGTAATTGATAAGCAATGGATGATTATTGACATTTTCAAATATTATCACTCATTGACTGCAGAAAACTGGCAGCAAAATCTATCAAATGTGATTCTTTAGTATCGAGCACGAAACTATTTTAGTCATGTTATTCAAAGAAAATGTTTCCAAGCATTCCATTCAGTCGCTTGAGATTGATCACATTGCATTAGCTTTGCTTGTAAGTGTACATACATAAAAGTAAGCCAAATTAAAACCAATTCATACATATGCATGAATGTAAGTTCAATTCCCAAATAATAACAACAGCAACACACACACACACACACGTATATTTAAATAGCTTTTAAAAGATTTAATAAATGTACCAGCAGACCGAAACCCAAACCAGTCCCAACATAACAACAACACAAACCCCAAATTGAATATATATATATATATATGTGGATATTGTATGTGTAATTAATACTGCAGGCTGAACGCAAATTGTGGCGGCCGAGAAGACAAAAAGTAAAATTGAATTACATTTGAATATGTCTATGTAAATGTGTATTTGTGTATTGCAGCAGCTACGAAAACGGATAGAATTATTATAAACATACATATATCGTAATGGCATTGCCAAAGAATTTCTCGCTCCCCCAATTTCCCGTTCCCATATAGACTACGCTTTGGTCCGAAGACTGGAGCCCAACGATATGATATGTTAGCAAAAGTGAATGTGTGCTCCCGAAATGCATAGGAACGCCGTTACATACACGTACATTTGTGTGTATATGAAAGTGTAATTGACAGTTTAGTTATGTGATTGTAGCTAAGGCGATTAAGACAACCGTAAACAGTAATTTCCCACTCAAACACATACACAGCCACACACAGATACACATCAAGTTGTTTGGAAAGAATTAAAGACACTAAACTGAGAAATTATCCTTTTATGAATTTTTGGATTGCAAACAGCAATAGACGGAAATAGATGGTTTATATATCAAATTAAATACCGTAGTTTATTCCCAAAACAATTAAGTGCTCATGTTATGTGAGAGATTATGGAGCATGGTTATACCAGAGAGCCAATTTGGCAGCACATTTTAATTTTGAGTGAAGTTAAAGTTAAAGCCCAAAATCACTCGTAGCACTTTCTCTCACATGCGAACTTAACTGGTAAGCAAGCCCTTAAGCCGATGATGACAGAAGAGCAAGTAAATCGGCTACAGTGGTTCATGCTTTCGTCATACTATCCGGTACTTATGCTATTTTAATGACTTCATTTGATTATCTTACTTACTACGTCATTCCATATTTTCATTTCACTACGCAGTTCATGACTTCACTCATTTTTTCATCATTCATTCATTCTACCTTTTCTGATATTTTACTGCATCTACCTTACATATTATAGTCGGTGGTTAGAACGAATCGCATATGCATGATAACTCTTCATAATTCGCGATCATTTTTGAAACACCCAACTAAAGAACTCCTTGGCAAAAAGAAATAACAGCAATTATTGAGCTCTAATGAATATGCGAGAAAAGTAATGGGTTGTAAGGCAGTACCGTTTTACAAATTGTTTCAGAGCGTGATTTACATTAATAAAAAAAACTTTTTTTTTAAATTACCCTTTCTTATTTGAACTTTTCAAACCTTTTAAAGTTTGCCGCTATATCTTTTCTTCATTCGATTGGCTATTTGACACAATATAGAATTTAACTTGGGGAAGCAAGCACTAAAATTGAAATGTTGATTTATCTCGAGAAAAGCTGCTAATGCTTATGGCCCAAGAATTACTGAAAACTTGGTGAAATTTGAATTGTTTTTTAAAATTATTGTATAAGGAGTACTTCGTTCTTTTGTGACACTTTACTATCTTTGGTTACGTTATTTCGTTTCGTCGTTTTGTTACGTCATTTCAGTACGTAATTTCGCTACGTCATTTATCTACGTCATCTATTTACGCTATTTCGTTACGTCTTTTGATGGCGTAATGTCGTTACGACATTTGGCTACGTCATTCAGTTACGTTATTTCGTGACGTCATTTGTATGAGACCACCCCAACGTTCAGCTTATACATATATCCAAGTCTATGGAGAATATCATCGTTAGATAGCAATCTAGCAAGATTTGTATTTCAACGTTAACTCATGTTTTTTAATTTAAATTGCATGAACTAAAAATTTAAATTAAATTTATATTCAATTTAATGAACTAAAATGAAGCAAAATTGATTGTGGAACTTGAAGAAGTCTTCTATTGGCAATGTCACCACTGCCCCGGAAAATGACAATGGCTTTTACGCTGGATCCACCTCAAAATTCGCTGTTCAGTACCCACTACACTGGATTTAGTTCTCTGATATATTTGCTAGCAATCTGGAGGCTTATGCCCTTGATAATGCCATCAGCCAGGAAGAGCGGGTTTTAGTAATGCGAATTGGTCTTGCTTTTGGTTGAAAGAGGTCGAAAGATCCTGGAACCCTTTGATTGCATGCTGACTATGAAAATGTGCTCAAAACGCTCCCAGATGTGGCAATTTCACTATAATGCTGTCTGCTTACCCACTCAAGGTGGACTCGTATGGCAATATTAGCCTCATTCCTGCCTTCTCCAAGACTTTTGAGCGGGTCCTGATGGTCTGGTTTTTTGGACCTTGGTCACCTCGACTTTTTCAACGATTTGTGGGCAGGGACGTTATCATGGAGCAAGAGCTAATTTTTTAATACCCCACAGTTTCGCGCTTATCTGACGCATAGATCCACGAAAATTGTGCATAACTTGCAGGTTATATTCTTTAAAGACAAGTTTCCTGTTGACAAGAACTCACAGTCCACTCAACCGTAGATATCTGTGTTCGCGATGCTATTTAAACACACCTCGAGGTATGCTCAATTCGTCGAGCCTTTCTAGTCGATTTTTGAACAGAAAGACCTTTCACTTTTCAAGTTCTTGAGGAGCGCTTCTGTCCCCGTCCTATTCGTATCGATGTACCACAAGTAAAGGCTCTTGGCTCTTTTTTATATACAGTTTACACTGCTGAACTTCGGTTATGGAAAATTGCAATCTCAGTTATACCTTTAGAGGAGAGTGGGAGTTTTTGGCTGATTTTAAATGTTGGTAATCATAAGACTTTTGCATAACTTTTACTCTCCTCAAATGCAATCCAAAAATTTCATTTTTAAACAAAATAGAATTTGACTTGTTTGCTTCAATTTCATTTGCTAAAATTATCATATTTTTTTTTTAAACAATGAACAATTTTTATCCAAATAACTATCCGTGTCTGTGTGTGTTTACTTTTCGCTCAGCCACTGAGTAAAAAAAATTTAAATAACCTACAGCAAAACAATTTCTGTATTGAATGTATATGTGACTAGAAACGTATGTGTATGTATATTTGATTATTTTGTAAAATTTTTCAAAAACTATAAATAAAGTCTATATTAAAATATAAATGTAAAAAAAAAAAATACAGATGCGTTTTCACTTTGTTTTATTTTTTTTTGGAGAATCGGATGCATTTGACCTGAGGTTCAATCAAACACAGTTACTTGGGCACTCACTGGACTTGCCCTCAAGTTGGCATTTATGTTATGCTATTCACATCACAGGCTACACATTCAGTTTGAAGCCATTGAAATGAGCTCATGCAGATATACAGGAATAAGAATCAAAAAGTTTGGAAAGAGTTCCACAAACCGAGTACAACAAAACTTTAAATGGAAAATTTTACTGTCCAGCATAAAGCTTAGTTTATATGTTATGCTAAGCGGCATTGCAATTTTGTGTAAGGCTTTCATATGCATAAAACTTTCTGCTCGCAGTAACTTGATTCGTCTACTACAGAGTGAGTTTTATATTAAACAAATTGAAAAGTTGAAAATTCAAATGAAATACTTGCTCGACATAGCCAAACACGTGCCAATGATTAAAGCTGCAGAGAAAAAACACAAAGAATTCCTTTGCCGAGCGATGTAAGCCAACGCCAAGTGCACATGGGCAATTGCAAGGTGCAAATGGCATTGAATTGCCGCAAACAACAGGCGCCGACCCCAAAAAGGGTACGCTACGTGCCGCTGTTCAAATAAGAGTGAATGTGAAGTAAATGCAGAAACAACAAGCATGTAAGTCACTCAAGACCGACGGGAATGTACCCTGTACCCCTCTAGAAAGTGAATTTGTTTACAATAATTCATATAATAAAAAACTCTTTCCAACAGAATATAAGTCTTGAACCAGGTCAGAAGTGTTATAATTTTACTTAGTACCGAATGTTCACAGAGTACATTAAGTTTGAAAGCCCTAAGGAAGCATCTCCATATGAATGCTAAGATCTCAGAGGTGGTAAGTGAGTGTTCCGCGATGGATAAAAACTTCTTATACCTGCAGGAAGATGAAGATTATTTTCAATTTCAGCCACGCAGACTTTCCATTGAAATCTCAGTGTCTCAACCGACTTCTCATATTTTTCAAATCTTTTTTTTTCTTGTTAGTGAGAAGAAAATGGTAGCGATGGGCCAAATTGTGTTGAAAAGTCACGGATGCAGGTGCTTTCAAATTAGAATGCAATTTAATTGCTTCCACTAGCCCCTATGATTTTGTTATGACGTAAAAACTTCATTCGACACAAGTGTATATGAGTGCAATAATACGCTATAGAACGAACCGGACATGGCATGGGTAACAAATAATATCTTAAATCTGTCAGTTATTGCTCTTTATATAAAAAAAAAATTGAAAGAAACACAAAAAAAAACAAGATATTATAAGGACTCTATGCCTGGTCGACCTTCCAAAGAAGAATCTTTGTCTATATCTACCACTTTCATGGCTCTACTTTTGTATGACAGCTATACTATATAGACGTCCGATTTCGACCAAACTTACTGAAATCATAGCAGACTAAGAAATAAAAAGTTTGAAGGTGATTTATTTGAAAACAAAATGTTTTTCTCGTTAAAACTATAACATATAGACATCCGATTTTGACAAAACTTTAAAGAAATTTGTGAAAGCTTATAAAATATAATCTTATTATATATGCCAATGTATATGAGGCTTTTATTGAACACAAACTAGTTTTTTACTAAGACTGTTTCGACCGATTTCGAACAAATTTAGTGAAATCATGGGAAAGCATAGCAAACTAAGATAAACAAAGTTTGAAGGCGTTTTCTTTGAAAACAAAAAGTTTTTTCTCATTAAAACTAGTTTCTCGACCGATCATTCCTATGACAGCTATAATAATAGACATCAGATTTTGAAAAAAATTTGAAGAATTTTGTGAAAGCTTATAAAATAATTATATGCCAATTTGAATAAGGCTTATATTGAACACAAAAATGTTTTTCTTACTAAGACTATTTTTCTAAAATTACTTTTGTATACTTTTTTCTATACTATATAGAATTCCGATTTGGCAGAATCATAAAGAAGCATGGAAAACTAGTAAAAAAAAAGTAACTTGGAGATATTTACATTGACAAAAAAAAAAAGCCTTTCCCACTAAAACCTGTCCGTTTTTGAAGAGTAAAGTTCTGGCCAATAATTCCACATTTATTTGTCAATTACACAGGTCGACAAATATTAATTATTTCTATACCCTTGCAAACTGTATTATAATTTGGGCCAGAGGTTTGCAACGCATACAAATATTCATTTCCGACCCCATAAACTGTATATATTCTTGATCAGGGTGACGAGCTGAGTTGATTGAGCTTTGTGCGTCCGTCTGTCTGTCTGTTTCTACGGGAACTAGTCTCTCAGTTTTAAAGTTGTCGAGCTGAAATTTTGCACAGAGTCTTCTATTTGCTACACACTACTAATATGTCGGAAGCGACCGGATCGGATGACTATATCTCATAGCTCCCATTGGAACAAACGGTCGGAAAACAATAGAATTAGTGAGAAAAACTTTTTTCGTTTCAATGGAAACGTCTCCAAACTGAAACCGTAGGTTTTCTATGATTTTTTTATAATTCTACCAAGTTTGATAAAAATCGGACAACTATATGGTATAGCTTCCATACTAAAGATAGGTCTGAAAAACAGTCTTAGTTAGAAAAACTATTTTTTTTTTTTCAATGGTAGCATCTTACAATTTTGTATTGGTTTGTTTCACATGATTTCACATAATTTTCAAAATGTTTGGCCAAATCGGATGACTATATCATATAGCTCCCATACGAACGATCGGTCGGAAAACGGGAAAAAGAGTATTAGTTTGCAAATATTTAAGCGGTCTCTTGCAAGGGTATAAAAACTGCGACGAAGTTAGCTTGGCTTTCTCGTTCTGATAAGAAGTTCGGACAAGGATGTTCTTGTGGGATTTTTATTGCTGAACACGAAAATGGTCTCAAACTCTAGATGCTAGAATTTTCTTATTAAATTAATGCTGAATCAAATCAAAAAAAACATTGAATCTATTCCAAATTTTCTTTTCGGTTGCCTAAACAATCATCCAAAATTGCTTCCAATAAGCTGACCAAAAACACTAGTCTCTCCTAGTTGCTAGTCTAGTTGCTTTTTTGAATTTGAGAATATGACAACAATTGGAATGAACTAAAGCTTTCGTTGTATTAATTTGTATTTGGTTCACGAGTCGCATGATTAATTTTATTCAAAACTTTGAAGGCATTTAAAATTAAAAGAACATGTTTTGGTTTTCACAATTATTAATTGTATATCAAATATTTGCACTGGGAATGCCTAGACGTACTTTTTTCCATTTTGACATTTTAAGGGCCGCTCTAATGACAAATCACAAAGCGCTGACATTTATTTATTTGACGTTGCTGGTGACTACGACGCTGACCTCCAGCTTCATCAAGCAAATTGCTTCATCCATTCGGTGTTTTTGTTGGATCAAGCTCAGATTTAAAAAAAAAACATATATATGTTCTATGGTATTTATAAAATCGGGGATTTGGATTCGATTGAGATAACTAAGGCTGCAGTTATCTAAACTGAACTTGACATTAAAATTCTATTCTCAAAGTGGATGTGTACAAATGAAGAGAGAAGATACCACTGACTTATTATACCCCCAGGCATAGGGTATCAAAACCGGACGCAGCAGGCAACCGGACTGGCACTCAGATACGTGCATGCGTGTGTGCAGCTCATTTCCGGGCATTGTTTTTGGGCTTATGCTCCGGTTGTGGTGCTCGTCGTTCCTGTTGTCGTTATGAGCTACTTGTTGTCCCGTGGCTTTGCCTGTGTGCGACATGTTTTGCATAAGGTACCCCCCTCCCTCCCTGGCCCGTATGCTCGCCGCTTCTAATGCATTATGGCAACAACACGAATACCACTCGACGACGACGACGATGTCGACGAAGCGCGCCTGCAGAAGTTGATATATCGCACACACAACGCTGCATAAATATTTGCTTATGAGGCTGAAAATAAGTTAAGATTTAAAAGGCGACGAAATAAGGCCAACTTGCCACAATACCAGGCAGAGAGTTGCATAATCAAGGCAGACGATGCAGACGCCGTGGTCCGCAACAAATGTCATGACAACTCTCACTCGAGCAGCCTTCACACCTGGCTCGTTGCAAAGCCTATTTATGTGCCATGTCTTTTATTTTTTCCTTTGCAATTTCACCCCCCTTTGTGCTGCCGGAAGTGGGTCACGTATGCCATATGCAAGACAAAGCGGAGCTGGCTGTAATTAAGCCCACGATGATGCTGCCGCATTAAAATGGGCACAGCATTTGTTGTTCAAGTGCGTACCAGCCAGGGTATGGGCTGGAAATTAACTTAAATTTTATAGCGTAAGCTTAAGTTTGCTAAGCGACGGCTAAGACGTCTGTAAAGCGTTTGGAGCAAAAGCATTTGCATGCTTTTAGGCGCGACAGGCGATTGTGCGCCCATTTCCATTTATCCGGCAAAAAAAAACAACAGCCACAGAGCAACAACTTTGAAGGATTGCGGGTGCGGGCGTGTGTGTGTGTGTGTGTGTGTGCCGGATGACTGGGCGTGTGCGTGTAACAAGTGCCACTCAAAAGCCTCGTTGGAAACAATGAAGGCAAAAAGCACTTAATAGGCTGCCACAACCGCGTTGACATGGCCATTTATATGCCGCAAACTTGCGCCAGCGTTTTTAATTCATAATGCACATCACAAGGATACTACAAGCTGCCTTCAGACGATGATAAGCCCGGCTCGTACCGGATGTTGACTGCCAGTGGCAAAGCTGACAAACTTTGCGACACCCGCTTTTAATCTCACTCGCTGGAAGCCATCCTAGTCAGGCCTCTTTGCCCGTCGACATGGTTCTGTCTGCGCCTGTCTATGTGGTGTTTGCCATGTCAACGCGATGGCTGTGACGCCACGGGCATCATAAAAGTGCAAAAATTGATACCATTTGAAATTGAACCATCAATCTAAATGCACTGCACCAATGGAACAGAAATTGGACAAAGCTCTATGCAAAAACCTGAAAGAAAGAAAACTTGAGTGTACTCAATCTTTATCTATAATTCTCTTAGCCCGACTGACTGACAGACCTACACACAAAACTGCTTAAGCAGGATAACGTAAAACAAAATTTCGAAAAATTATTTACTTAAGTTTGTAAGCAAATTTTTAAAGTTTTTTTATAAATAAAGGCTTCAGATTATGAGTCAAGCGATGTGCCAGATTTTCAAAAATCCACCGTAGATTTGGAAAATGTCCGGCACATTTTTTTGGATTGACTCGATTGACTTGAAACTTGTTTTGACAGCTAAGCAGGATTTGTTATCGGGCAAGCATTTTTGTGTTTTCGAATCGAAAAAATGTATCCCTGGTAGAAGAAATATTCAATATTTACATATTGAGATCCAATTTTTTCAAGTATCGGATTTTGTAGTCGGTAATCGATAGCCCGAAAATTCTCTTTGGACTTCGAGTTTCGACAAAGTAGTGCACGCTGCTGCAAAAAGTAAAAAGTGAATCAAATTGATATACTTGCTTTTGCAAATTTAAAGTTAAAAACAAGTCGGCTTATCATTTGCAAGCTGAACCATCTCACTGGCCTACATCGCATTGTGGGCGGGGATGATACTGGCAGGCCTACATACGCATTGGCTCCTTCAGTTAAATTGGATTTAACTCTGTTTGTCAACATCTAATTGGTTTCTTTTAGATGTGGCGGATGGCTGGTCTCGCATCGTCATGTGGTCATTGTGTGGCGCGGGCTACACCGCGTCAAGTCCATGTCTCCCTGGGGGATTATGTGGTCAACTAGACTGCATAGTCGCTGTCGGGATGCGATGCATTGATGTGCATGTGCTTTGCTATATACGTGCTTAAAATTTTAAATCTAAATGAAAAGACTAAAATTATTGTGCTTTGGATATTTAAATGAATTTATAAACACATCCTTATGAAAAGGCATCAAGATCAATAGGACATTTAAAGGATACTGGAAAAACAATTTTTGTTTTTGGTTTAGCAGCATGGAGTGTACCTCACACACTTCTACGGTTTTGCCATTGGGGACGCACACACACAAAGGCAACTGTCTGCTCGACGCTGTCGTTCGATGTTATGCTTTGGAATTCCCAAACAATTATGGCATCGCAGGCATGTATAGACTGTTGATGGACTGACAGTTGTTAGGCATTGATCTCTAACTAGTCAGGATGGTTTCTGTTTGAAAAAGCTGTATTATCTAACAGCCTCATTTGTGGTGTTGTGTGACTCGGTGTAAATTTGTTCGAAAACATAACATGACTTCGAGCCGGCTTTAACTGCAGATTTAAGGTGTAATCGTTTTCACAATCAATAAAGAACTTACAACTTCTTTATTCAGTATGTGTGCGTCACCAATAACCATCACTCAGATGAATTATGACCCTACCTACTATTTACAGAGAATGCAATAAATGCAAAAAAAACTACTGTGTTGTTTGGCTCGTAAGTCGTTTAGCTCTTACGTATTTCGGTTGACGTTTGAAATACATCTCGTTCCGTTCTTCGTGATGTTGTCTAGGGAAATAATGTGCTGCATCTTTATAGTAGTGGAATTTGGTTACAGACAGCAATATTCCAGCCCACATAAGTGTTCCAATAAATGGCCCAAGTCATCTGAGATCATCAATCAAGTTTTGGCATAGGCGAGTAACAAGTGGTTCATCTCTCATTATTAAAGAAAATGTCCTAAAATAGTTGATCTTTATCCGTAGATAAAGTATGATATGCTTGATAAATATGCATCTCTTAATGAAATAGCGAATAGCGCCATTAACATTGTCATCCCCGTTTAAAGAAATGTATTGATTCGCAGGTTTCATAATCGACTAAAATGACTTAGACTTTCTAATTATACCCTGTTCCCCTTGGAAATGGGAAAAGGGGGATCATGAAATTATGCGAATGTATGTAACAGGGAGAAGTAAACATTTCCGACCCCATAAAGTTGATATATTCTTGATTAGCGTGAACAGCCGAGTCGATATAGCCATATCCATCTTTCTGTCTGTATAAACACGTCGATCCCCGAGACTAAAAGAGATATAGCCACAAATTTTTGCATGAAGGTAGATGTATGCCGTACGCAGAGCAAGTTTGTTTCTGTTTTGCAAAATCCCCCCCGTCCCCCACTTATCAACAAAATACCGTCACATCCTAGACCTAAAAAACAGTCAGATCCACAATTTTCAAGTTAGAGTCTTGTGACTCTCGGGGCACTCGACAACTGCGCCCTTACTTGTTTGATATGAATAATTGTACATATCAAGCACAATTACCCAATAATTACACTTTATAGTTACAGCAATTTAAGTAAATGTAACTGTACTTGCACACTTTTAGTAATCACTGAATAGTCGTAGATCCAAGTTAGAGTTATGACTACTAAAAAATTGGAATCAGGAATGGTTTTAAATTATCTGAGCAATGGTAATGGCAATCGGACTAATAATTATAGTTTACAGCTCTGAAAAATGTCCAGTAAGTTGAATTCGAAAGTTGCAATTTGCTGAGTTCAACCACTGTGCCGTTTTTCCTCTAGAAAAGAATGGGTTACGGGATTCCTGCTTAATGCGACACGATTAACCTAGTGCTAGGAACTACCCATGGAAGTTCCAAAATACCACACCAGACTCCTAGTAGATGTAATTGGGATGAGCCGTATCTAGTCAATGCTTGGAATGGTTACTTTAGGACTAATAGCCGTATTCTTATCCAAAAAATAAGTCAAATGGCCCCGTTAAAGACTTGGAAAAACCTATAAGTTAACTTTGTAAGTGGCCAATTGCCGCTGCAGCAGCAATTCCCATCATTATAAAAATTTCAACAATTGAGCCAGTTCAGGGACCTCCATAAAGCACGAAAAGTGTATCAAAACCAGTTAAAGAATGGCAGATAAATGGAACTTGAAATTAGAAATTAAATTTGTATCCGCTCCCCATAATAGCATATGAACCAAGTTTCCGCTACACATAAAACTATCTGCTCAAATGGCAACTTTTTTTTTGTGCTATGATACATTTGATTCTGATTCTCTTATACATAAAAGAAAGCAACAAAAGGATTATTGGCTCAAAGACGCAGCCAGCAGGAATTAAGTTGAACGGGAAATGCAATACTGACATCAGCAGCAGCAGCAATGGCGGCCATTTCTCATTTGTGGCAGCGGCGGGGTGTGGGAGTGGGTGAGGTGGATATCAAGCGGTCGCCAAAGCTCTTTACGCTCGGGATGTGCCATGGCCAGCACTCTTGGACGAGCTGCTTGGCACAGAATTTATGTTTTCCTGCCATAAGTGGCGCGGTGTGGCGATTGGGCGGGCGCCGGGCGTGGCCAGAATTTGTGGATGTGGCCAATGTGCTTGACAAATTGCTTATTGTTATGGTCTTTGCGGGCTCAATTGGAGTGCCCCGAAGATATGGCAGTCCATATTGGGGCGCTAAATATGAGGACTCATTATTTCAGGACTACGTGCCGTATACTTGACAACGACAAAAAAAAAAGAAGGCAAATGTCGCACAAATGCGGCCTCGTTAATTGTTTTGATTAATGAACGAGCCACCCTGGCGAAGCCGTCTGACCTCACGTTCATGTGTAGGCCCCGGCACGCTTGGAACTTGGTTTCAATTTGCAGTTGCATGTGACCGGGCCATGCGACCCGTCCGATCCCCCTCGCCGGGTCGTTGGGTGAGCTGTTTATTCGATTGTGTCGTGTGCGGAATTCCCTTCATTTTCACATGGTTACATGCAGCGGGCCCATGTTGGTTTATTTACTTTTAGCATTTCTTCGTTTTTAATTAATTTAATGCACCAGTTTTGCGCAGCTTGTTGCATACTTTGAGGGGCCGAAACTTGCAACTTGCAACTGGCACGCACGCAAGCGAAGCTTCGCACACAATGCGAACGTAATTCGAAAATTGCCGCACTTTGTTCGGTTATGCGGCTAGTTTATAATTTACCAGGCCAGGCAGCTAAATGAAGCGATTTGCCCCAGCGAACCAATAACCAGACAAGGGGCCAAGGCACGCAAAATCCCGGCAAATTAAAGACAAGAGCGCTTAACATCGAAAATAAAAGAAGGAAATGTTCCTCCCAGTCGGGAGGAAAATGGTACTTAATGCCACTTCAGCTGGCATTTGCCTGACAACGTCCCAGCGACGACATTGCACGCCAAGCCAAGCCATGGGCCGGGACACTTGGAGGCTCGGAAAAACCATCGTCAGCCGGGCAAGCCGGTCCCGGTCTCGGTCTCGTTCCCTCACAGGGTTCTGCTAGAAGTGCACTAATTGTGGGCAGCATGTGAAAATGACATGGATTTTCATTCAACAATTGGCCAACAAACTGGGAGAGCAGGAAACCGGATCTGGCCTGTGGCCAAACAAAGACCAAGGCAAAAATGATCTCTGTCGCAAATGAGCGAAGGGGGCGGCTTGAAAAGTCGTTGACTATTTGAAGAAAAGTTTCTGTGGAATCAGTAGGGTTCTTTAAAATGATTAAGGTACATCAAATTAGCTAGTGGTGGTATGTTGGGGAGGGATGTGAGGAAGGGAGCTGAGCATGGTAGGACAAAACCATTCTTCTGCAAAACTTAAACATAAATATGTTTTTTGATTTCGTTTTAAGGGACTCGAACTCACAACTCATTTACCTTCACTCGGTAACTTATACACAAATCTCAGCATCATAGCTCATTAGACTATCAAGCACTAGTGCGGCTTTGCCTCAAATCACAGGGTAGGAAAGCAACAGACAACGTAGGAGTGAATGCGACTATCAACATGTTTCTGTTTAGATGTCGTAATTAAGGAAATATCTTCTTAAATTTTTTAGATGGTCGAATTGCCTTGAAAGCTAATGCGGGTAAGCCTTTATTGAGTAATGGCTCAACACTTTAAAACTAATCTTTCGTTTGAACGCAAACGAAGCAAAATTGAAAGCAAGAAGATTTTGAACTACGACTTAAAGCTAAGAACAACCTAGGGGTTTCACCCGCGACCTTTAAGCTTCAAACACCAGAAACAAACAATGTAACACCCATTAATTGAGGGCAAAATCTGTCATATATTGGCAGAGGGTAATTTTTTATACCAAAATAAGATAAGCCAGAAGAGAATGGGGAGATATCCCACTGAAGTTGGTTGGGTTGAATATTCAGCTGTATAACCAGGGATGCAAACCGGTTCTGAACCGAACCGGTTTTGAACCGAACCGAACCGCTTATTCCAGCCGGTGAACCGAACCGCAAACCGAACCGGCTTCCTTTCAGAATTGCTGAACCGAACCGAAAACCACAAATAAAAACGGTTCGGTTCGGTTCAGTTCTCTGACTGAAATCATGCCTAAAATAAACTAAGGTCATGACGTAGTAGGACATGTCAGAGTAAAATCCATGGCTAAAATTCATAAAATGATGTCATGAATTCAGGACCAGCCCTTTCATTTCTGAGCTGATTAAGATATGATTCAGTTCTGAGCCTAACTTAAGGGATATGATAAATAGAATAATTAAGATGCATAGTACGTATTCTTTTCTAGCAAACATTCTCAATTTTCGAGAGTATTCATCTAGGAACTTATAGACGACTCCTGGAAATCCGACATAAAAAGCATTGGACATTCTTCTAAAGATTTTAAAAATATTTAAATGGATTATAAGAATTAAATATCAAAAGCGTTCGACAAGTCACATTACTACAACAATCATAATATTTCATAATGTGCCTTTGTGAACCACTGAACCGAACCGAAACCGCGGTTCAGCCAGCTCCAAAAACCATGTAATGAACCGAACCGGCGGTTCAGAAACTGTGTGAACCATTGAACCGAACCAGTCCTTATTTTTGAGTGGTTTGCATCCCTGTGTATAACACCACTTTTGCCTGCATTCCTTGGCACCTCGAGTTGTGCCTAAGTTTGGAACAAAGTGTCATCAGTCTGGTTGCGTTTCAAATGATAAGGATACTTCTAGGTTGAAAACGGCTACTTGTTAAGATTACAGGACGGTTGAGCCCGAATATCATATCGATCTAGATGATAAAGAAGGGCAGCCCTAATCTCTCAAAGTATTCGTCTATGGCCCAGTCCTCCTTATCTTCCGTTGGTGCTAATACTTGAATATTAAGTCTTAACTCTAAGTGCGTCTAGTCGTTTGGGAGCTGGTATGAAGCTGATGAAAAAGCGACTTAGACTCTTACTGTCTGCAAAAACGCCCCAAAGTGCATGCTTGGTAGCAAGGCCGCTGTAGTTGATCTCCTAGGTTGAAGTTTCTATCTGGCACACATGACTCATACATCACATTTTTACACTAGTTACTCGTAGAGAAAAGGATATCCTAAGGTCGGAACAATTTAATTTCAGTCAACTTGGTGTTGTCCTTTCCACTTCTCCCTCTACAGCCTTCACTTCATTCCCTCTTAAATAACTAGAAAATATTTTTTCCTTTCAAAAATCTGCAATATATTTATTTATTTAAAAGATATTTTAAAGCATATGGGAAACGGTTTCCTAATTATAGAAATTTTTTCCAAAATATTTCACCCCTTTTTAATGGCGAGTTTCTGAATTTTGACGGAATTTCTACTTTTTTTTTTTGTGTAATCCTAAAGTTAAGGAATCAAGATTTCATTTTAATAGATGGTAATTAATATTAGCACAGACTTATCCAACTGCCCTCGGCCTAGGCCGTTCCACTTATGGTGGCTTATGACCTCTGCCGTGGGCTGCTGTTATTGTTGACCACAGTTCTGTGCATAATAAAGCGATTGCCAGCTAAAACTAGGCAGCTGCTGGTTGCCGGAAGACAGACACCCATTCGGTGACGGTGGGCAGGCAATTTATATGCAAGGACGGGCCAAAGTCAAATGCTAGCCACAAAAATTGAAAAATGTTGTGGGGAAATGTTGACATGAGGAGAGACACGACGAGAAGCCAAACTGAAGTAAAATTATGTAGATTACGTTATTGTACATGAGAAATCCTTGTTGGACACACACACACACACACACACACACACACAATGCGCTACAATCGAACAATTGACAGGCGGGGGTAAGGCGGTGGAGCGTGGGTCAAATGTGGCACAACTCCGTTGACGCTTACTCCACGGGAATTGCCTGGAGCAGACATAAGGAATGTAAAAAGAGGATATAAACGGGGTAAACACACACACACACACACACACACACACATGTATATGCGGACAGGGACTCGAGTGGACGATGGACAAGCACTCGAAGTGGTTGCCTCAATTGTGGACATGCCACACAGCTCACAAGGATGCTTACATGTAAAATCACTGGAAAAAATGCCAACCAACGTAGGGACAAAGCAGGGCGAATGAATGAACAGGGAAAACACAATTTAGCAGAAACAAACAAACAAACAAATGCGGCGGGGCACCAATGGCTGTGCCAGAGGCAGCAGCAGCAGCAGCAGCGGCAACGGCGGCGGCAGCAGCAGTTTTTTATTGAGCGGACATTAAGAAAAAATAACAGAGTCAACAGCAACAATTCGGTGCAGCAGCATAATAGCAAGCAGCATTGGCGTCAGCGGCAAGGATACTCCAGGACAACAAAAGAAGCCAACAAATCCATGCAAATCGGATTTTCTGATTTGGCTGCTGCTGCAGCTGTAACTATTTTCAACGTTGTTCTTTTCTGTTTCCGTTTTTTATTTTTTTTTTGTGCTCTTGCACATTTGACTCTAGTTTCAGTTGCCCCTCAGCTGCTATTTGCTTTGGCATTCAGCTTTGGCAACAATTGCTGCGACGGCCTCCTGCTCTCCAAGGCACAGCTCGTTAGCGCGCTCCTGCTGTTCCTGCTGCTGGCCAGTCATTCTCTGGGGTCGCATTAGCTCTGCACATCAATGCACACTCAAACACACACACACACACATATATTCGGCCTGTTGTTAGGCGCTTTTATAAATGATATTACCTTTGCTCTAATTTAAAACCCCAAACAAAAGGAACAGAACTCAATGGACATGAACTCGAAATAAGCTATGAATAATTGGCTTTGGAAGTCTGCTGCTGCTGCTGTGCCGTCCTTCTTAAAACGGTCAATCATTACCAAGAGTCTGCACGTGTATGCTGTAAGCCTTCTTGATGACATTCCCAGATTTGGCTGCTTCCATTGTGAGTAGAAATAATACGAAATGTGCCTTAATTGAAAAAGCCGGAAAGGAATTCATTCATTAAGTTCGGAAATTCGGCTCTTTACAGAAATGAAAATTTTCCAAAAAATCAAAAACAACTGAAGATTAGTCAGGAGGCCGTTCACCTGCTGGAGGTAACCAAATGCGCATAACAGGATAAGGAAGCTTCTTGTGTGGCTAGCCCGGCCGCATTGGATTGCTTCTTAGTAGGTGATAGGTAAGCAGGATAAAAATTCTACTTAACATCGGGTTTATTTGATCTCGATCATTTGATTGAAATGCATGATCTAGTGACGTTGAGGTAAGTAAAACGAAGCGAAAGAAGCCGATAGCATGAAAATATCTTTCACCAATACAGTGAGGCGAAGTGGGTACACACACATACGCAAAAGCCAAGTTGATAAACTTGGCGTTTAAGTCTCTGCTGCCTTGGAATTCCCAAACAGTCATAGCATGAGCATGAAGCTGAAGTCTACTAAATATAGAACATCCAATGACCTCGAGACGACAAGAACTTGCTGGTTTGAAATTTTAAAATGATCGTTAAATAAGCCACATGGAACTTTTGAAGGCGGCTTAATTCAATCTCAGCAGATTTTGAAGCAATCCGTTTACTGATTGAGTGCAGTTCGTATATCGAGTTTTATATAATCTCTTAAAAACTTGCACCAAACGGATTTAATTAACACATCAAGTACAAATGTTTAGATGAAATCAACAAGTTATTTTGATACTGATTTTAATGTCGGTGTGACCGTATAAGCTGCAGAAAATGCCGACAGAACTGTCAACCGCGAAGCTGATATTGATTTTTCTGTCCGACTGCTTTCTTGAATGGTTCCACCATCAGCAATCCCAAACAATGCTGCAGATTTAATAATACAGAATCCTTCTGCATTGTCTCCAAAACGATATAACACAATCATAAGTTGCACGTTGATTGGGATCTATTGATTGCTGCGTACGCCCTTAAAAACTTTATCATAGTGTATTAAGCTCAAGATAACGTTGAAGCTTTTCCTGTGTACCCTTATAAAGGGTTTAGGGGGAGAATGCTTTATGTTGGGAATGCCATATCGGTAAATTTCTCCTTGAATACTGTACATTAACAGTTCGATGAGAATTTCGTCGAACGAGCTGCAGTCTTAGGAAAAACTTTCGAAAATCCATAGAGAAGTTAGATTATAAAGTGCCTTTAGAAAGCTACATAAGCTCATATATTCCGCAAGTAAGCTTTTTTTAATTGTTTGGAACTGCGATGCCCACGCTTTATACGCTTAATGCGCCAACGTTGTTGTAATGCGCGAGTGCGCCAGCAATGCGCTTAGGGCCGACACATAGGCATAGGCAAACGCTGGCTGCTATAGCGGAATTAAAAGCAACAACAATGCGTGCATACAGCGCGTATGTGTCTCTCTTCTCTTTTTCTCCCATGCTCTTGCGGAATCAGCGCTGTAGCCACAAACACACACAAACAACCGGCAGTAATCGGTTTTCTCTTTCGTTTTCTTGTGGTAGTTGTTGTTTCTGATTTCCCCTGCTTTAAAACAAAGACTCGATTTACACCGTGGAGCAAACTTCATCAAATTCTTGAAAAAGCTTTCGATTGTAGGAAAGAGGTGTACAGGGGCAAGCGACTCCACTTCTCCTCTCTCCCACAAGCATGAGTTTTTTGAAAAGCTTCATGAAGCAAACTTCACAGACTAAAAGCCCTCAAAGATGCCTTACCACTTTTCATTGGCCGAATTTAAAATCAATTTTTTATTATTTTTTCCAGAAGAATATGGTCTGAGCTCAAAAATAGATTTTCACAATGGCAACGCAGTTTGTGCCTGCTGTGATAGAAATGTTATTTTCAATCCCTATTTCAGGACATCTAATGAAAAGTTGTAGCACAAGAAGCAAAGCTGGCGCTTGACGTATCTAACCATGAAGAAGCTTCTCAAACTCTGCCTTTCGGAATCGATGATAAGCGTTAGGCTCAGCTGAAATAAGAAATTTATTTAATATATTCTGAAGCAATTAAGTAATGAAAAGAATCGCTGAGAGGCATTCTTGGCCCACTTATGTAATGCATCGTGACATTTGCCATTGCTGACCCTGGACCAAGCTAATTCTTTAACTTTTCATTATAATGCGAACAATTTAAATTGCTTGGAAGCTGCAATCGTCTGTCTTTTGGCTGTCGACTGTTGACCAACAGTGACATGCAGTCTGAATTTGCATCATGTGTCTGTTCAGTTTGTTCATAAGTGCGCCTGGGAAAAACGTGAAAGTGCGAGTTTCTGATTCGCTTACTCGTATGAGCACTATTGAAGGTGTGCAGGATTCAGAAAATAAAAATGGCTAGATGAAATCAAGCTCAAACAATATTATTTTATCTGCATTTTCAAGCACGAGTCGTGCTGGAAACGAGATACGAGCCAATTCTATTCGTACAAAGAAAAAAAAAGGCTAGGCGGAAGTTTGTATATCCTTGTAGCACGCTCTTCTAACTTATTTGAACGATACTTATACTGAAAACAAACAAGTTTTTATACCCTTGCAGAGGGTGTATTGAAATTGTCTAGATGTTTGTAACGCATAGAAGGAAGCATTTCCGATCACATAAAGTATGTGTATTCTTGATCAGCGTGACGAGCTGAGTCGATATAGCCATGTCCGTCCGTCCGTCCGTCCGTCTGTTTCTATGCTATCTCCTCCGTCAGTTTTAAAGCAATCGCTACCAAACTTTGCACGAAGTCTTCTGGTCGAAATACGCTGCACATTTTTCGGAACCGGCCGGATCGGATGGCTATAACATATAGCTGCCATGGGAACGATCGATCGAAAAACATTGTTTTTTATGCAATCGTCACCAAACTCCGTATTTACTAGTTTTTAATGCTTCTTCATAATTCTGCAAAAGTTTGATCGAAATCGGACATCTATATAGTATAGCTGTCATACAAAGGTAGAGTCAGAAAAGTAGTCTTATTGGAAAAAAACTTGTTTGTTTTCAGTGGATATGTTAGTTAGAAAACGTGCTGCAAGGGTATACATACAAACCTCGCCCTAGCCGAAGTTAACCTTCCTCTATTTTTCTTCACTAAGACTACTTTTTGACTCTACTTTTATGTGACAGCTCCAGTAAACCAAAGACAGCCTCCCACTCTTTATATTCTTTAATTTATGATCACTCATAACTCACTCCTATCGCGCGCGAAATACCTTTGGAGAATTTACGTAAGATAAATGCACATACGGAATTAATTCGAAAAACAATTCGGGCAATTTATTTGTGCTCCCCATCTGGCGATGTCGCCCCACTTCGTTTGCCTTTCATTTCGCTGCACTCTGATTGCACTTGATAATCAAAGACGGGTAGACAACGGAGCGAGGGCAACGTGTTGCAGCGCCGGCGCCGCTTGAAGGTATTGTTGTCGTTGTCTGCCTCGTTTATGCAGCAATTAAGATGCGCTGCGAGTCTGATTTTAAATTAAAAGAGATACAAAAAAATATGCCGCCTGTGTGGTGTGTGGGTGGTGGCGGTCTGGTGTGTCCGCGTGTGTGTGTGTGTGTGTGTGTCGTATGAAATATGTGTCGGCGGTCTGTAATTTATGATTTCCGTTGATAAATGCACACGAATCCGAGTCGCAAGCGTCGTGTGTAATTAAAATGTGAAAAACAAAAATGCGCTTTTAAAAACGCAAAAATAAACTTATTGGGAGCATGCAACCCGGCGAATCGGAGGACTAAGTGCAGCCTTGACACCTGCCGCTAAAAGCAAACTTTGCAATTAACTGCACCAGCGCACCCTCCGCAAACTTATGTAGTGCAGTGTCCCACTATCTGCAGCTGAATCTGCCGGCCGTGGGGCAAGTCGTTCCTTTAACTTTTAATTATTTTGCGAAATGCGAAAAACGAAAATTGCATGGCGACTGCAATCGTCTGCCCTTTGGCTGTTGCTGGCTGTTGGCTTATTTTATTTACCCAGCGCCATGCAATCTCAACTTGCAGCCTTGTAAATCAGTCAGTCAGTCAGTCGGTCGGTCGGACGGACGGACGGACGGACGGTGAGAGGCGAGTGCTAAGGTGAGGGTAAGCCGCAGCTCCTGCCCCGCTCACGGCAGCATATTTGTTTTGTTGTAAATCACAAGGAGCAACATCGAAAATGTTGCTCCGCCATGCCACCATGCCACCACGCCACCATGCCACATGCCACTTTACACCCAAAGCAAACACGATTTTCATTTGTATTGCATAGCGAGAGGGGCAGCCCGTGTTATTTATGCAGACCCAGTGCCGCCTGACGCGGATTGCTTGTTTCTCTTTTTGCCATATTTTTTCCTTGCCGCTGCTGCTGCTGCTGTTTAACAAAGCGCATAAATTCGCTTGCAACTGTGTCCTCGGGGCTGCACACTGACCTGCCCCGAACCCGCCCCCGCCACCGCCCCCGCCAAGTGTTCGTTTCATCTGCCTTTCGCCGGTTTCAGTTTCTGTTTCTGTTTCGTTTTGGTTTTTTGTTTGTTTGTTTGAGAGCTGGTCAAAACGATTTTGCCTTGGCTCGTTGGGCCACCTTCTCGCAGCGCTCCCCTAACCATATGCAAAATGTTGTTTTTCATTCCCTCCGTCCTATCTGCACACCCCCAGCCCAGTTTCACCCCTGGCTAAATATAATAAAAAATAACGCTGGCAACTTAATCTCTGACAGCTCGTTACCCGTTTGCATGAGCACAATATTCATGAGCTGCCAAGCTCAAGTTACCGGATTTTTTGGCCAGATTGCACTCGCTCGACCCTTATTTATTTACGCCGGCGACTTTGACATTTCGATTGAGTTGCCTGCAACAAAATACGCGCCATTTAATTTATATAATTATATCAACACGGTCGCCCGCCCACTCCCCCGGAAGGACGCGCACCGATAAGCGAAGTCACAGTTGAGACCTGACGCTCGCGGTGCCGATAAGGCGCGCACACAATCATACAATTAGCGGTGGCCACACACGCACACACATTCCCCCATTACGCATTCATTGGTCAGCAGGGACTCCATTGTTGCGGGCAGCAGCTGCGCCAGGCCATAACCAAATGAGCAATTGACTCCACGCCCAGCTTCGGCTCCCCGGCGGGCCCTGGCACACCGAACTCCTACTCAGCTGGCGGCCTTTGCATTATCTGTTGGCGTTTGTAAATAATTGCAGAATACACATAAATTATGCATTTTAATTTACATTTATTTTGCGCCATTTTCAATGAAACTGTTTCGCCCCGGACGGCACTCACTGTTAATTTATTATGGCGTTCCCGATCCTCTCGATGGCCCTGACATTAAATAATTGCGCATTTATATGATTTAATTTGTGGCCAGTGGCAGCCGGGCGGCGAAAACGTGCCACAACTATTGACTAATTGCGGAGGCAAGGAAGACTGGCCCAGAATTGGGGTTACTAGGTTGCCAGCAGCTCCAAGCCGAGAGCCGAGAGTAGATACCGCACAACAAGACCCAAATATGCGCAGGGAGGCGGAGGCGCATAAATAGTTGATAAATGTGTGACCGCTTGTTTAAACGATTTACATGCCATGCGAATTTGTGTTTTGGATTTCATTTGAAAATTGTTGGAAAAGTGAGAAATGAGGCGCACTTAGATGGGCAAGGGCATTGGAGTGCGGAATTACTTGCAAACAAGTATGTACGTACTACGTAGTATAAGTGGAAAGTTTTCCAGTCATTTTTGTGTGTTTTTTTTTTTTGTTCTCCAGGCGCATGTTAGACAGACAAAGGCAAAAAAGCAGAAGTCGTTAAAAGTTTATGAAAGTCAAACAGAGGAACGTGCAGAAACACACACACACACACACAAACAGAAAAGCGAAATGAAACGAGCAAACATTTTATAAAATAACTAAGCGCAACGAAACGTGGCAGGTTGGTCAGCTGTCCGCAGCTGCAATGTCCAGGACTGTCCATAGGCAAAAGAGCGGCAGCCAAAATCTTTACAACTTGCCATCAAAGTTGAGAAAATACATTTTAAGAAAGAACTGAAAGCTAGAGAGGAATTGCCCGCAACTCCTGACTCAAGGCAGCCTTGTCTTATAAAGGGTATCGAACTTATTACTTTTTTTATACCCTTGCAAAGGGTATTATAATTTTGCCCAGAAGCTTGCAACGCAGAGAAATATTCATTTCCGACCCCATAAACTATGTATATTCTTGATCAGGGTGACGAGCTGAGTCGATTGAGCTTTGTCCGTCCGTCCGTCCGTCCGTGTCTGTTTCTACGTGATCTAGTCTCTCAGATTTGAAGCTTTTTTGTACAGAGTCTTCTTTTTGCTGCACACTACTAATATGTCGGACACGACCGGATCGGATGACTATATCTCATAGCTCCCATAGGAACAATCGGTCGGAAAACTAGTTTTAGTGAGAAAAACTTTTTTCTTTTCAATGAAAACGTCTCCAAACTTTGTAATCGTAGGATTCTTTATGCTTTTTATAATTCTACCTAGTTTTAACAAAATCGGACAACTATATGGTATAGCTGCCATACAAAAGATAGGTCTAAAAAACTTTTTTGTTTTTAATGGTAGCATCCTGCAATTTTGTATTTGTTTGTTTCACATAATTTTAAACATTTTTGGCCAAATCGGTTGACTATATCGTATAGCTCCCATACGAACGATCGGTCGGAAAATGGAAAAAATGGTATTTTTGATAATATTTAAGCGAGCATTTGCAAGGGTATAAAAACTTCGGCACAGCCGCAGTTAGCTTAGCTTTCTCGTTGTAATTTCATATAGAAATATGTTTCTAATTTAATTAGGTGTGAAAAGGTTTTCGGTATTTTAGTAATCATATACTACGTTCCCTGCAAACATTTTGTGGTGTTACTTATCTGCCTCTACAATACGAGAGTTTAGCAATAGCTTGAGGGGGGAGAGTTTGGAGATAGTTTGGCGATTTACACATACAAAACACCTAAGGTGTCGCTTTTTTACCATTAAAGCTAGGTACGGAGATGCTGAGAATTTTCTCGCAGCGTGAATTTTTTTATGTTTCTCATAGCGGCCACTGAGACTGTAGTGTGACCAGAAAACAACAAAGTGTCACTAAATCTGAAACGGTCAGCTTGCACTGGTCAGCTGTTGTTTGTTTAGAAAAAAAATGCGCGCAGGGTCTCCGTACCTAGCTTAAAGGGATAAACTTTTCGGCCATTCGATAAATTGGCGATACATCCCTCATAAATGTATTATTGCTCTCGCTTTTCCATCATTCCATCTGAGAATTGGCAATACATCGCTTAACACTCGTTAAGAAGACCCGAGAGAGATTCTTCTTGAAGTTAGTTGAACGACATTTTAACCTAAGGTGCGAAATCGTACTGTTAAATAAGATAATTCGAAACACCTTTTATTCTTATGGATCATCTTTGGGGGAAGAGCCGCAATACTGCCTCTAGGAAGAATCACATTCTTATCTCCAGGAAGAATCGCTTTCCTATCGCCCAGAAGAGACTTTTTCCTATCTCCCAGATGTATCGCCCTCATATCTCCCAGAAGTGTCGCTTTCTTATTCCCAGTTATCGCTTAGTATCACATTTCTTCTTTTCATTCTTATTTGCGAAAATAATACGATATCGCTAGAGTAAAGCGATACCTAATGGCAAATCGCGTTATTATCTTCCGCGATAAAAAATGTTTGCTGGGCTTATACACACAAAATATATCATGATTAATGCCCTTAAAAGTATGCTACGATATACGAAATATTATTTTAGTCAAGTATTTATTTTATACATGTCCTTAAAATCCCTGGCAGCTAGTGCTGCTCCAAATTTGTAGTAGATCAAGCCTTCTCTTCAATAAACAAACGAGAAAGCTAAGCTAACTTCGTCTGTGCCGAAGTTTTTATACCCTTGCAAGTGCTCGCTTAAATAATTTCAAAAATACTCGTTTTCCCATTTTTCGACCGATCATTCGTTTGGGAACTATATGATATAGTCATCCGATTTGGATCCAAAAATTTGTAAAATAATGTGAAAGCATGTGAAAGCATGTGAAACATACAAATACAAAATTGCAGGATGCTACCCTTAAAAACAAAAAAGGTGTTTCCAACTAAGACTGTTTTTCAGACCTATCTTTTGTTTGGCAGCTATACCATATAGTTGTTCGATTTTAATAAAACTTGGTAGAATTATAAAAAAACATAGAAAACCTACGAATACATAGTTTGGAGACGATTTCATTGAAAAGAACAAAGTTTTTCTCACTAAAACTAGTTTTCCGACCGATTGTTCCCATGGGAGCTATGACATATAGTCATCCGATCCGGTCGGTTCCGATATATTAGTAGAGTGCAGCAAAAAGAAGACTCTGTGCGAAATTTCAGCTCGATATCTTTAAAACTGAGAGACTAGTTCGCGTAGAAACTGACAGACAGACAGACAGACAGACGGACGAAGCTCAATCGACTCAGCTCGTCTTCCTGATCAAGAATATACATAGTTTATGGGGTCGGAAATGAATATTTCTATGCGTTGCTTCTGCTTCTGGGCAAAATTATAATACCCTTTGCAAGGGTCAATCCCCTCACTTCAGTTGCATTCGATTTGATTCGATGATATTTGATTGACAGACCACGGGTTCACTTGTCCAGTGTATTGTATAGGGTATACTAGATATGATGCATATAGCCTGGCAACATTATTTTATTTAGTTTTCATTTCTGCTATTCTGCAGTGTCTTGGATTTGTTATGCATTATTTTTCTTTTTCTTTTTTTTCTCGTTTAATATTGCCAATGGCAAACAAGAGCAACTCCCTCTCGTGGCTGTCAAGCGGTTTTTCCGCTTGCAAAATGATTTGATGGCGGCGCCACATCCGCTTTCGTCTCGCCCTGTTTACTCGTTGTATTTCAGTTTTATTCTTCTTCGCTTGCATGATGATGAGTTGTGTGGCATGGAAGCCTTCAACGTTATCAATTTTCCTACTGAACTTTATTTTTGAATTCAACTTTTCACTTTTCCTTTTTAACTGCAATCTGCGTCTGGGGTCGCCCATAGGAGATGCCTCAAAGCTCCAGAGCACCCATTTTAATTTGAACTGTCAAAGCTGTGCGTTGAAATCATAAATTTTATTAAGCGCAACCGGGCGGCCATTTTGCCTAAAATTGACCTGGCTTCCAGCTACGTTCACATCTATTAGTCAGTTTAATAAAAAAGTTTCGGTATCGCTTAAGTGGCCGGGGCTGAGCTGGGGTGGACGGGACTGAACTGGACTGGGCTGGTGAGGCTGCGGTTAATATTCAAGTAAACTTTTTTAATGCCTGGCCTTCCTGAATCAGCAGCATTTTTATGATGTGCGCTCTTCGCTTGGACGGGGCCTTCTAATAGAGTCGTAATAACTTCATCATTATTGACGCATAAAACAAAATTTATTTATGCTCGCTGCCTGCTTTCCGTTCAAATAAGACAAAATAAATGCTTTTATGTGCCTTTGGGTTTTTTTTTTTGGTTAGGGTTCGCCCACCTCACCTTCCATGGGCCAGTCCTATAAAATGTTGCCGTTGTTGTTGTGTTTGGGGATATTTTATTCCTTTACGCATTTAATGAACTATGATGAGGGTACCATTGGGGCCAGACACACTTGCCGGCCAGTTCCCTGGGCATCAAAATCATCACCCTTTTCGATTTTATTGAACTTTTTTTTATTAACTTTTACATCAGCAGCAATTTATGGCTTTTTCTTATTTTTTAAGCAAAAGGTTCGCCGTCTGTCGCTATTTGCTGTCTTTTTATAATAATCATATTTTTTTGTGTTTCGTAATTGTAAATGCCAGGAAGAACAGCACATTTCATGGTTTATTTATGCGGTTTTTTTTTAAGTAAAGAAAAGGCAGCCACTGACAAGGAAGCACTGCTGATATGATCCCTTCCTTTGTTGGTTAAAATAATAGCTTAAAAATTAACGTTTATTATTGTGTTTAGATGAGCTATGTGCAACCAATGAAGAGCTGTGAGGTTTCAAGAACCTCCCGGATTTATCAACTTGCATTTTAAAACTCACCTAAAAATGCGTAGAAATATATGGACTCGGTTATTGAAAAGCTCAGAAATAGTTTAATACGATGAGAGAATGAATTGAATGCCTAAAAAAAATGTCAATACATAATCAAAATGGGAATTTCTGCAACAATTTATTACCTTAAAATAGAAAATATGAAAAATAATGTATCACGAAAGACGTTTCCTGGTATTGATTTGGAAAACCCTAGGAACCTTTGGTACAGAATATAATTAAGAACAAAATTTTTCAATATATTCAATATATTATATGTTATAAAACAAGTTTAGAAACCGGTTCTCGAACCGAACCTTTCACCTCGCGACAAGTTCGAACATCTAGACCACCAGGTGGTGCCAACAACTGGTAAAGGTGACCGGGTGTATAAGTTTTTGGATTTATTTGATTTTGCGAGGGGGGATCGAACCCACGACCTCTGGCACAGCAGGCCACAATAGCAAGTATCTGACCTAGAGAAATGTCGTATGATTGGAGATCTTCTTCAATGATTGAAGTCAGATCTATACATGCACGCTGGACGACGATATCTTTCATCGCGTGTGTAAAAATGTAAATTGTGTCAAATATACCGTCCTTGCAAATCCAAGTAGATTTAATACACATGGTTTATTTGCTGTATAAGACTGCATTTACACTGTGAAGCAAACTTAATGGAGTTCGCTTAGTAGGCGAGAGAACCAGTTCAGATTCTGAACCTTTTCTTTAATATTACTTGAATGCCATGAATATTCCGCCTACTAAGCACTCTTCATGAAGTTTGCTTCACCGTGTAAATCTAATCTAGTTTAGGGCCGATTTCACAACTTCTACATAGCTCATAGATAGATAGAGAAACATAGATTTTGCTCTGTTATTTGTAGCTTTATGTGACAGATAGCTTAGAAATCGGCCCTTGGACATTGTGCGTTTTCAGCAGACAAATCCGATTTACGATTACTGATTTATGATTGCGATTGGTAAATATAACAATCATGTTTGCTGAGATGGAATCATAAAAAATCCATGATTGGTGTCAGTTTATTGATTGCTTGAACAACCGTTTACCCCAAAATAAAATATTTACTGACAAACTGTGCATTAAATTAAAAATTGTGCATTAAATGAGTTGACGAAATGCACTAAAGCCAGAAAATAGCCAAACTTAGCAATCAGTGACATTCAGTGACATTCTTTATCTTGTCCATATACATAAATAATCATCCACTTTAGTTAGAAATGAAAGCCAACATCGCAGGACCAGCTCTGCCGAACCTTATTATTTGAAAAAGTGGTCGGGTTCTGGTTCAGGCTCGAAGAGTCCAAAATATAAGTCGCCATGTCGTTCTTGGTCCGGTTCGCGAGCCCCAAAATAACCGAGCCGAACCGGTTTTCAGTTTGCAGCCTAGGATAACGTTAAGTATTAATCCATTTCTGACCACATTAAGAGAGAGTGGGCTCTAACAGAACTGCATCTGCACAGTGAACCATTGATTAACATTTTAATTAAAACAAAATCAATAACTAATTAGCTTTTAACACCTAAAAATTTTTAAATCTCACTAAATCCATTAAGTTAATTTTGGTCGGTTGTGCTGCAGTGCGTGTAGTTTTGCGCGTTGCGTATATATACATTTCCTTGCCGCATTTCTCAACAGAGTACTACCTACAGAGTATAAAAGTAGTAAAAAAGGTACAGCCTACGGAAACGTAGACAAAGTTCGTTTCGAATTAACACTGCCTAACAAGTATGCAGAGCTTTCCAGTTAATTTCTGCATCAAGGGGGAAGGGAGAATGGGCTATTCTTTTTGGAAATCTAGTCTGTTACTTTTGATGTTTCTTAGGATTTTGAAGGTTTTGAACCAAGCCGGCTCGAACCCTGAATTTCGACTTTTATTTTACTATGAACCGAACCTTGAACCAAACCTGTTTAGAAATTAAAGCTGAACCCGAACCTGTTCCGAACCCAAAATATCGGTTCGGTTCAACTAAACTGACACAAAAAGTTGACCTTCTGTCTACCGACTTCATCAGTTCTTTGGTGAGACTGACTTCTAAAATGGGCAGTAGAGTGGAAAAAAATCTGGCAAAACGATTGGATATCCTTACCAAATCCCTACCCATAACAGTTTCTGTTTTTAAAGCTCCTCGACTCTACAGCTTCTTGAATAATTCTCAAAAGCAAGAGTCTAACATTATTTTGGTAATATTTTTCTATGTAGACCACGAAATGGAATTTCACAAGACTGTAAATGATATATTGTATACTTCCATGTTTCTTTCTAACCAATTTCGACCCCAAAACCATTCGGTTCCCAAACAATTTGGGGAGTTTTTAGGATGAATGCTGTTTTTATAACTCATAGAACCCAAAAATTAGTTATGTTGTATAAAGCATGGACTGAACCAAGGTTCGAACCAAAACCTTCTCCCAAAAACCTCGAACCTTAAATTTCCGAACCTTAACTATTCGTTAATTTGGGTTCGAACCAGTGAACCGGAGATCCGAATATTTTTTTTGGCTTGCAGCTCTGATTAATACACTGCTGGTTGTGAATCGGGATGTTGAACGACGGCTGATGACTTAACTTTAAACCAAAAACTGGCAGAAATATTCTATGGTGCGGCATAATGAATTTGTAAAACTAAGCAAGCGTTGGCAGCTGCTGCACTTGCTTGCTGCAACATGCAACAAAAGCCCCAAAACACAAGACAAACTTAACTAACTGGAAAATTTTATATTGTGATTGCGTTTGTCATTGCGTTAGTTTACAACTCTGCGCACACCCACACACACTCACAGGTGTAGCCACTCCCACACACATATGCCACAACTTTCCCATTGCATACTCTACAGGCGCTGGCTGGTTCAAACACATTGACTGCACATCTCTAAGTTATGAAAATCTGTGCGGGAATTCTCTTAGCTAAAGCGCATTGAACTGTGCAAATTGCGAGCAATTTAATTTTTTTTCCCCTCACCTTCTAAGAAATCAGCCAGAAGCCATGCCATCTCACCACCCGCGCGAAAGGAAGTTAAAAAAAAAGTAAACTTTTGCGTAATACCGAAAAGTGCTGGCAGCACATTTCGAGTGCAAACTTTATATTAGAGCTGAAGTGCCACACACATACACACACACACACACACTCACGCTCAGTGGCAAGTAAGTAGAAAAGTGGCAAAAGTGCAAGTACGTGACTTGGCTTGCCAGGGAAGGGAGGTGGTCCATGCGAGCTCCTTTCAGGTCTCGCGCGTTATTTATGAGTTGCGTATGCCATAACGAACTGCAGCACAAAAGCAGCAAACATGACAATGACAATTCTTGGAATCTGGATATTTTAAGTAGAGTATAAATGTCCCAAATAAATATTTTCTCACTAAATATGTTTCATCTTTCAAAGGTGGCTGTCATGACAACTGAAGCATGTCTCCCACTGCCTTATTGCACTGCGTCAGCAGAAACTGCCTTCTTGGTATAACAGTTGCATTTCCAAAATGAAATTCCACCCACCTTTTTCCATTTAAATATTCCCTCGTTATGTGTTGAGTTTGCCTTTAGGACAGGTTAATTTAATTGCATCGTTTCAGATTCATTTTCATATGCAACTCTTTCTGCGAGGCAAAACAAAACGTACGCAACTAACGATAATAACGCGTTATGGACCAGTCAATAAAAATTAATTTCACAAACTGTAAACACTTAATGAGTTGCATATGTGGGTGTTGCTGTTGCTGTTGTTGTTTTCAATTTTTTCAATTAATGCCAAGCCACGTGCCAAATATTCGCTTATGGGGGCATAACAGGTGAAAGCTTGGTAAACTTTATTTCCTGATTTACAGCAGGTAAATATTATTTGTAATTGAGTTTTTTTATGTAATATGAACAATATTGAGTTGATAACTAAACTGAACAGTTTCACATATGCCTGCCTAATTGCTCTTTTTTGTTCAGTTTTATGGTTGCTCACTTAGAATCAATAGACGTTGAGTAAATGTAAATATAGTTAATCATTCAGAATCAATAAACATTGGGTAAACATAAATATTAGCTAAGCTTAATTAAATTAAAAGCGTGATTAAGTGTACATGTTGGACACCTCACGCGATTTGTGAATCGTGTGGCAAACGCCAAAAATGCTCAGTAAGACCTGCCATTTTATCATGGATAGACTAACAAACGAATAAAGATGGCAAATCATGATAACAGACTGAACATCTGTCGTATACAGGAACAAGAAGCCATCCGCAGTTGAAGCCATAATGAGAAACACTGTTTGTAAACTTGTTTGTTTGATAAATACGAAACATAAATTCAGTAATAAAATCAGATGTGAAAGGTCGAATGGACAGAATATGCTTGGACTCAAGCACAAAATACTGCAATCAAGCATGAATTTTATAGATGAAAATGATTGGTTTTTATTGAGGTCTGCTTAATTTCAAGAATAAGTTGTCTTGGAATTCAGAAAACATTGGAGACAGCACTGTACAAACACCTTATACCCCACACCCCAACCACTCCTTTTGTCAAAGCTGTGATTCATTTTTAAATACCATTTAACAACTGAACTCACGGATTTCAACTCAGGCTGTAGCACTGACTGACACCGACATCTCAGCCTACACTATTACAACGTGTTTATATCTTACCATTTCTATCGGCCCTGCTCCGAATTCAAAGTCGGCTTTCGTGTTAACGTTGCAGAGCAGAGCAATTTTATAAGGAAGGTGACAAGCATTTCAATAGTTACTAGCTCAGATTTGAAAAAAATCCAAATTGCTTAAGCAATTGAAACCGATAGCAAATTCCTGAGGCGAATCACTGAAGCCGAATGGTTCATCCGAACCCGTGATATAAAGCGAAAGTGTGGCGTCTCCCTGGTCACCACAATCAATAATAATTTCTTATGAAGTACTTGGATAAGGTCGCCGCCCACCCAAACAACCTCGCCAGGCGTTTACTCCGATCGCGTAGGATAAACGGGATCAGGGCAAAACGAAGGCTCTAAAGGATCCACCCAGCTGACCTGGCAAATCGGAGGATTTAGTGCACCCATAAGCAACCGAACTGGCAACCCACAACCCGATTATGAGAGGTAAAAGTAATCTAATTCAAAGACTTAAAGTACAATCGAATTTGAAACCACACACTAGTTTAATTACAATAAGCTCTAAAACTAAAATCATATTCCTAGACACAATCAAAAACAAAAACCCAACTCATAATGAAACAAAATCTTGCATAATTATACTCTGTACCGTAGGTACATAGAGTATTATAAGTTTGTGCAAAAGTATGTAACATCCAGAAGGAAGCATCTCCGACCCCATAAAGTATATATATTCTTGATCAGCATCAACAGCCGAGTCGATATAGCCATGTCCGTCTGTCCGTCTGTCTGTCCGTATGAACGCACAGATCTCAGAGATGGTAAGAGATAGAGGCTTGACATGTATGGGACATATGCTTCTTATGTCTGCAGGCAGATCAAGTTTATTTTCAATTTTGGCCACGCCCCCTGCCGCCCCCGCAATTTAGAAAAAACGTCATATCTCCCACAGTTTTAAAGATAGGTGGGTTGTTCCTTCTAGATATATTTAGTAATAAGGATAACTTATCGATCAGCCAAAGGAATGGTGAAGATGGGATGAACGGCTTTCGAGTTATGATCAAAAGACTGTTCGCTGCAGCAGCGCAGAAGCAGAGCTGCTTTCAGCTACTACTGCAGCATCAAAATTTATGCTGAGCGTAGAATTTCGTTGGTACAGAGTATGCTATAGTCGGGCTTGACCGACTTTCTTTCTTGTTTTCCCCTACAGTATAAGTTGAATTTCAACAGTAACAGTAAGCTGTAAAGATTTGTATTAGGGTTACAAAATCAAATAAATAAATGCTTTTAAACCAAAAAAAAAAACACATATGGAAAGGTTGGTCATAAACATTTGCCTAAACATTTGCCTGACTTTTCATAGAAAACTGTAAAATTATAATTAGAACAAGAACGAAAGTAAGTCAAGCACGACGACTATAACATACTCTGTACCACCGACGGTGTAAAACACTCTAAAACGAGAAAGCTAAGCTTACTTCGGCTGTGCCGAAGTTTTTATACCCTTGCAAATGCTCGCTTAAATATTTTCAAAAATACAATTTATCCCATTTTCCGACCGATCGTTCGTATGGGAGCTATACGATATGGTCATCCGACTTAGCCAAAAATTTGTAAAATTATGTGAAACAAACAAATACAAAATTGCAGGAAGCCATTAAAAACAAAAAAGTTTTTCTAACTAAAACTGTTTTTCAGACCTATCTTTTGTATGGCAGCTATATCATATAGTTGTCCGATTTTAATAAAACTTGGTAGAATTATAAAAAAACATAGAAAACCTACGATTACAAAGTTTGGAGACGTTTCCATTGAAAATAAAAAATTTTTTCTCACTAAAACTAGTTTTCCGAACGATTGTTCCTATGGGAGCTATGGGATATAGTCATCCGATCTGGTCGACTCCGATATATAAGTAGTGTGCAGCAAAAAGAAGACTCTGTGCAAAATTTCAGCTCGAAAGCTTCAAACTGAGAGACTAGTTCGCGTAGAAACAGACAGACGGACAGACGGACGGACAAAGCTCCAATCGACTCAGCTCGTCACCCTGATCAAGAATATATACAGTTTATGGGGTCGGAAATGAATATTTCTATGCGTTGCAAACTTCTGGGCAAAATTTTAATACCCTTTTCAAGGGTATAAAAAGGTACATAAGATTCGTATGATAAGAATGACGCTTGGAACCAGTCTGAAGATGGTGGGTCCAAATTTAAGATAACATAACAAGAGTCAAACGACATCGAAAACAATCGCAAATTCTTCAGAATTTTCCCAGGTATAAACTAGGTGTAAGCCTTCGACTGGGCGAATACATATCTTGCGTGGAGATCAAACGCTGGTTAATCATGCATCACGCGAGCTCACAAACTAACGCTCTCCACCTGAGCTCGCATATGGCCTTTACTGAAATTTATACATAAATCATGGTCCGACCAGTTCCAACATGTAATTTTTTGATAGAAAACAGCAAATGCTAAGTGGATAGCTCTGAAAGTTGTAATAAGTATTGGCGTGATTCAAGGTAACCCAAAGAAATATGCCAAAAGTGAAATCTAACAGGTGGTACAATAATAATGGCTTTGGCTGCTTTTTGATAATGCTTTGCTTTGTATTATCTAAATTAAATGCGAAAATTTATATAAATTCAATTGTTTGATGATATCGCCAGAAATAATTAGTTGAAATAATTCACCATTCAACAAGACAACGCAACAATTCATTCTAAACGCTTTACAACAGTCTTCTCGCCTGCCAATACTGGCACGAAGTGACCAGCGTTTAGCCGGATTTGTATCTATGGAAATCCATTGAGAGTCAATTTATTCAAACTTTATAGGAAAGGCCAGCTTTGGTTCAAGAATGGGAGAAGTTAAGCCTATCAACACTAATAGCTTAAATGCCTGCAGGATTAAATCAAAAAGGATTATTTCAATAAGTCAATTATTTTAAAGTCACCCCATGCATTGTTAGTGATCTAAATACTTCTTCCCTGATATATTATAGTACTTGGCCAACGTTGGCTGTAATGCGACAAGCATCTCAAATGATTTCCACCAGAAAGGCCACTCCGGCATGTGGTGTCAAATAATCAAATATCAAAATTATTTATATAATAGTCGACTGAAAGACAAACTTTACCTATGGACATTAATATTTTTGAGAAATCTCCGTCAAGTGGATCGTGTACAGTTTTGGCTCTCGTGCTTGTCGTCAGCTAAAGTTTCATCAGCGCCACAGAGTCGATGATTAGAGGCAAGCATTAATTTCATATTGAAGTAAAGTATTAGTGATTGGTGGAAATCAGTAGTATAAAATGATACATCTAATTGAAAACAAAAATATTTGAATACAATATTTTCAGCTTTGAGTTATGTAAAGGACCAATGTATAATCAATCTTTGTAATCCTTAGTTGGCTATGCATTCGCATCATTCCATTAAGTTTGGTCGAAAGCGGACATCTATATAGTATAGCTGTCATACAAAAGTAGAGTCAGAAAAGAAGTCTTATCGAAAAAAAACTTGTTTGTCTCAGTGGATATGACCTTCAAATTAGTTAAAAAAGGTGCTGCAAGGGTATACAAACTTCGGCCGAGCCGAAGTTAACTTTCCTTTATTTTTTAGCCTACTTTCGACGTCTAACATTCTTGATCCAGTTAAGCAATGCTGAAGGGGACGTGGCAAATTTTAAAAATTATTTCGATCTTTCTGTAATTATGAGAAGTCCTTATCAACGTGTGTACATCGAGCCTGTATATCTTACCATCTCTGAGATCTGTGAATTTATTTAGACGGACATGGCTACATCGACTCGGCTGTTGTTGCTGATCAAGAATATATATCATTTAAGTGGTCGGAGATGATTACTTTAGGCTGTTTCATACTCTTGGACAATCTTAATATACTCTGTGTACCTTTACTATAGAGTATAAAAAGTCGTGTGTATTGTGATGGTCGTGGTTTAAAAGTCCTAGAAAAACTTGTAGGTTAAGAAATCCTTAAAACGAGTTTTAAATTCCTGCTATGCCATTTAAGGTAATGGTAATATTTTTTTCTTCAGTCTCTGTTCACAAAGCGTGTTTACATAGCGGCTTCTTTTCACTCCCTGCCACTGGTTATCTAATCATCCATATGCTTACCCCCGTTAAAGGTTGCAAAATCAAAACTAATTTAATCATGTTAATATAATTACAAAAAATTAAGCCATAATCAACACACGCACAACACACACAAACACAGAGGGCAACAGGGGCCCGGGCAAACACCTGCCAGCAATAGCAACAGACCTACAGCAAAACGACCCAAATTATTTTTAATTCCCCGCAGGATAAGCGCACACGAAATGAGCAGTCAGCCAGTCGGCCAGACAGCCAGCAGCTTCAGAGGCTTTGGCGGCTGTTGCTGCAATTTATTCTAAGCGACCGGCAACGTCGCGTGCTGCGCATATTAACGAAATGATTATGGAATTCATAATTACATACACACACACACACATACACACCCCTTGCGTCGGGCCCCATTGTGTATTGTAAAATGCGTCAACACATTCACCAGCCGCCGACGATGATGACGACGACAAGGTCCCTAAAGGACCAGAGTCGTCTGACAAAGAGTCTGAGGCTGTTCGAGGCCCACATGGCGCATACGCAATTTTCGATGCTCAAATATTTGTCGCTTACTGCGCGTGATTAAATTAAATGCCAAACCAGGCCGGGCCATGCAGGCGACAGAACTAATTAAAAACGCCCAATAATGCGACGTGCTTGGGTCCGTGAAAGGAATTTAATACGAATTGGGGGCAATGTTCTATTGAACTGCGTCATTAGTTGCGTATGTGCACTGCACAAATGCTAATAAACTGCCAAAAGCATTCCAGGTATATGCAAGGGCATGTATATATAAATATGTATGTATGTATATGCAGGCTGGTTAATTCAATAAATTGTAGTTCCAGCCTCAAAGGGAATTTTGATGGCGAATCAAATGCACTTAGCCAATGCTGCTGCTGATGCTGCTGCTCTCAAAAGTAGGCAACGAAATGTTCGCTGCATAAATTCCATTTAATCGAAAATGGCACAAAAAAATAACACGAAAACTGTTAGACGGGAAGCTGGTTAAGCGATTTACAAATAGAAAAAAAAAAAGCCAGCAACTTTTTTAAGTTAATTGAAAAATGAAACCAGCTAGAAGCTGTCCGCAATTGGACTAGAAACATTGATACCCTCGGTCAGAATTGAAATACATATGTTTAGCTGAGAATGGCATTGAATCAGCTCTTACAGTTTCGCTCTTGTTTCAAGAATGAACATTATGTTTAGCTCCTCATTTAAGAATTATTCTTCTTAATTTGAGACTTTTTCGTATTGTGAATTGGCTCTTAGATCCAGAACATTGATTGTTGCCAGTCTGCTGACATTGAACATTTTTATTCAAGTATGAAATTCTTTTTTTCTTTCTTTTTGGGCTAGTCATCTTTACGGTACAACTTGTAGTCTACAAGGGTAGGTTTAATATATGTATGTAGCCTACAAGAATAGGTAAAATATATACATACTCATTATATTAGGGACAGCCTTTCGAAACTGCACAACCGAACCCAAAAACCAGATAGCAAAACAGTGTTGATCAGTTCAGCTTAATGACGAGTTTGAAGAGGTTAAGCTTTTAGCTTCAAACAAAATTTTCATCATTCATCAGAATCATTTCTTAAAAAAAAGGTTTATTCGATCTTCGGCTAAATTAGGCAAGACTGAATTTATACTTGTCCTTGCCTGATTGATGTAACTTTTAAGAATACCCCATCAAAATATGTGATCACGTTCATATTTTGCTATTTCCCAGACAACAGACCTAACGTTCTAGTTGCTTATCGATTTGAAAGAAAAAGAGTATATTCTAATCCATATGTTAAAAGGATCTGTGGTGCTTCTTGACCTTAATCCAACTGTATAAAGAATATTTTGTACTCATAGTTAAGACAATCAAAATGAATACTAGTGGTATTCCTGAAAGCGATTTATATCTGAAATATTTTAAAGCAAATCTAAATCTGATGACGGAGTCACCCTTTTTGTTCACCGATTTGATTTAGAATTCGTGAACAGCTGGCAGCTGGCCATGGGCACTAAATCAAACAAAGGCGCGAAAGCAAAACATGTCTATTATAGTGTGAAAACTATTTTTCTTAACTTCCTAAATAGAAGCTGTATGTCAGAACATGTTATTTTATTATGTACACAATGTTTCAACGGTAAATTCAATTACTTACGTATTTGATTATGGTGAATTGGAGTCACCTATACTATTTGGCAGATCATAAATGAAAAAGGCAGGACGATATTGTGAAAGCATTTGTTATTTAAAACATACTAAGAGAATTGCGCAGATATATAACCAAGCACAAGCTGTTAAAACTGGAGCACTTACGACGTCGTCCACTTGAGGCCACTGGTCTTTCTTTGCTCTAAAGAATCTCGATTGCTTTTTAAAATCCATCAAATAAAAATGCATTTAATTATTAAACCTTTAGGTGCATCTAAGTGTAACATTCTCCATAATATCAACACAGCAGACTTAAAACTAACTCCAAGCGCACCATGAAAGAACGGTCACACCAAAACGAAATCAAATCTAAATCTTGATTTTACTATATCTTTTAGTATGACCCAAAATTCCTTGCTTACTTTGGGCCCACTAGACAGTTTGTATAGAGCGTGAATAGCTGATTGACAAAATCTAAATCAAATCTGCACTGGATCAGAGAACAGACTATCGATTTTCACCAATCCTTTGGCAGGTCGATAAATAATCTTGATTACTAAATATGTCTTGAAGATACGAACCTTCTATCTTTGAAACTGTGGAAGATATGACGGGATCAAATTTGAACATAAACTTGATCTGCCTGCAAGGATAACCTCTATCTCTTGCCATCTCTGAAATCGGTGCTTTCATAAGGACAAACAGACGGTCAGAAGAATATTGCCGTATCGACTAGGCTGTTGATGCTGATTAAGAAAATATATTTTTTTTATGGGGTCGGAGATGCTTCCTTCTGGTTGTTAAATACTTTTACACAAACGTATTAAACTCTATGTAACTTTGGTACAGATTCATCATCATAGTATCATACTCCAACTGAAAAGCGTTTCACATTGAAATCATGACAGCAGCAGTTAATAAGCGTAGCACTATTTCCAGCCAGGTGGCATACTGTTACCGTAAGCGGATTAAGTTCCGTGAATCCGATTTGTCATTATATTATATATAAAAAAGTATAAAAAGGAACAGGCCTCCATAAAAAGTAAAATTAATTGAGAATGAAGCAGTGAATCGTTTCGAAATTGCGGTTCAGTTAGCTCCAAAAACCTTGAAATGATCCGAAATGTGATTCACTAAACCAAACCATTCCTTATTTGCAACCCTATTATAAATGCAATTTATTAATAAAACACTTAACATGGATAATTCAGTAATCAGAATTCTTATTCGATCTATCCAAAGGATTGGTAAAGATCGGATAAACAATAGTTCTGTTAAGAGCAGTAGAATGTACTCTGCCGCAGCGCGGCGCGGCGTTCAGCTGCTACTGCACTCTCAAAATTCATACCGGGCATCCACTTTCATTGGCCGACTTTCTTACTTGGTTTTTTCAGCTTAGAGTGTTATTTAAGTCAAATGTTGAAACCCTTTTCATCGCATCGTCTGATATACCCCTGAAATTTGGTGTTTCAAAAGAAAGCCATGGAAATGAATCCTGTCTACCCACACTTTTGGCTGATATTTATGTGCCTATGCGTAGACCGCCTGAAAAGGGCCAAAAACTTGTTGAATGGACAAGTGTGGAGGCATGTGTACAGTTTTAGTTGAGATTGCCTGGCTGAGCCAGTGCCTGGGCAAATGTGCTCAAGTCTCATTTTTTTTTCATGACTTGGCCTATAAAAATTGTAATTTCATTACCACCAACAGACGGTTAGAGACTGAGACAGCGGACAACCCGAAAGTGAGGCGGCAAGTGCAAAAATTGAAACACACTTGAAAAATGAAGGTGCCGGGAAACAACCGCAGCGAACTCCATCCCCCAAATGAAACCACTTCCTGCTGTCTGTGTTGGCTTTTGCCTTTTTATGAATTTTTAAAATTGTTGCTGTTTTAGCGGCTGGTGGCGCTGATTTTGCAGTCTTGGCCAACCGTGTGGCCAGACCGGCCACTTGTTAGCTATTTTACCTGGCCGCAAACGGGGCCCATGTTCCCTGCTTAAGTGTTGGTATGTGTGTGTATTTGTGCGGGTGTAGGTGTGTGTGTGTGGCCAGGGTACTTAACTTAAATGGCTTACATATATATATATATATACTCGTGCTTACTCTGCCTTTTGGCTCTGACCAGTCGACATCAATTTAAATTGAATTTTCACTTACTTGTTTTCGTATGCAACTCAGCCGCTGGGCAATTTATGACTTGAATTAGTCTAATGTAAAATGTAGACCCGAACTTTGGCATTTTTCAGCCAGTGCGCAGCCAAAATGTTGGAAAATCTTAATTGATTAGGCCCAACATTTAATTAGCAGCGAATATTTTCCGTGAGGTCTGCTGTGCCGCGGCCTGGCTTTCGGGGCGCATTCATCATGCTTTGATGGCTTTGGTCCTTGTGCGCCTCAATGTCACCAATTATGCTAATTAAAGGCCGCAGTATCGAAAAGGAGGCGAAGGCTTAACAATGCGAACAAAATGACAGCCTATTTTTAAAGCTTAATGAAAAGGTTATTCGAGGTGCGACTTTTTCAGTTTCAGCATTGGCTATTTAAGGATCAGGTTCGAGTTGCCACTGGCAGTAAAAGGTTTGATATGTTCTATAAGCCAAGTGTAATGTGGTCGGCAATGGAAACAGAGAAGCAGCCACTGTCCGCTGAGAAAACTGTCAAAGAGCTTCCCTCCGGAGTCTACCTGCAATGCTGATATCTAACATTTTACGTCTGTCTCATTTGATTCATTCACAACTAGCCCGGCAATAAAAGAGGCAACCCTCTAAGAATGAGGATATAATTTCCGAAATATTTATAAGAAGCCAGGAAAGGTTGTCTGCAATTGACAAAATTTACATAAGAATCGTCAGGGATGGAGCGAACAAAAGGTGTGTAACTGAGCGTATGTATCCTAACGAACCTGTTGATGACTTCAGCACAATAGAGGGGTGTGGCCTTGCAGCTTAACGCTAGCTGCACTAATTCAATTAAATATTTGTCTTTGTAGTTGGCGACATGGAAGACAAAAATGTAACAAGCTGAGACGTTGGCCTGCCGCCTCAGGATAAACAGCCAGGCTCCAGTCGGGTACGGGTAGCGACAGTCGAATGCAAATATTGTAAAGCTTTCATACACGCTGAAGGGGGGAGGGAGCGGCGGCGGCGTCGGTGGTTTCGGCTTGCAGCTACGAATTTATTGCTTTCACGAATTTTCCACTTGATGGCATTTAATGCGATTTAGTATTTAAATGAAGCAGCGTTCCGGGCTGAGCACAGGACAACAGAGACGATAAATTCATTTGAGCGCATTAAAATAATCTCGGGCCCAGTCAAAGTAGCTTCATAATCCTGGTTAGACCTTCCGCTCCTAAGTATGTATAGTATGTATAAATACGGTGGTGCATACGTTTGTATGGGGGAGAACTGCTGTTCAATTCGCTTTACGTTTCACTTGTTGTCCACTCCTTGGTACTGAAATAGTTTCCGTTGATTGAAATTCGCTACTAGACACGGTCACACACGAGTGCAATGCCCCAATGACTGGCTGCGGACTGACAAGGCAATCTAAAATGTATTTCACCTGCTGCACGTGAGCAAGCCCAGTGATTTCAATCACTCAAAGCTTTTTTAAACATTTTAAGCTATGCTTTAATACTTTTCAAGAGGGGTGCAACATTTTGGTAAAGTCCAGTCAAATGAGAAACACACACAAGTCGTTTGAATGTGACAATATGGCGGTGCTTTATGTGGGCCTAGGCAATCAACAGTAAAAATGTAATCCCAAAGCATAACTGATGGCTTAATAAGGAAAAATTGGGCAATCTTTTCTGCCATCTCGAGCTGCATGCTGATTTCCATTTTTATTTCTGCTTGGGTACAATAATTCGATATCCTTTCATACTGAGAGTTGGCAACATTATTAAGCGGTTCTAGCCCTAACTAACGATGCGATTTCTCAAAGTCCGGTTGGTCAACTTGACAGGCAGTTTAACCAAATTTGAGTGTCTCATGATGTATGTGGCGTAACCGGAAAAACAAACTTATACGCTGCTCATCCACCGGCCAACTTTAACCGCAAGCTCAGCCCCGATGAAACTATCGATATTTCTTATCGATATGCAAACAGCTGTCCGCACACTTGCTTTGTTTATTTATTTATATGCAGAAACATAAAATGTTTATGAATAAACGAATTTTTCAACTCCGCGCGATGGAAATGCAATTCGAAGAGGCAGAGCATCGAATAAATAATGCAAGAAAGTGCAGGGAGAGGACTAATTAATCTAATGATCTGGATGATGCCAAATTTGTTGGTTGTATTTCTTGTTCTTTTTGCACTATCACTTTCACTCTTTATCCCAAGTAATTTTGATCAACTTTTACGAAAAACCATGACCAGCAACAACTAATTGCATTAAAAAACAAACAAATTAAACCGAGTCATCTGTTCACATGTTCGTTTAGTCAAACAGTATGGTCACCCTAAAGCATCGATAGGCATTTAACGATATCAGGCGAAACTGCTGTTGAGAAAAGCAATTGACTTATAGGCTATTTACACTAGGACTGCGTTATGCGTTTTGCGTTAAGCGGGAACATCAGCTTTTTCCCCATACAAAAAGTATAGGGCCCTAGTGGTGACAAAAAGTTGAGTTTCGTTTGGATGCACGTGCGCTTACTCGTTCTACTCGATAAGTGTAGTCTGTATACTCGATAAGTGTTGCCCATTCCTGCAATATCGTCACTAGCACAACAAAAAACAGCTGTGCCGCAAATTTTCAAATAAAAGGTTTGTCAAATTCATCAGACACAAAAACATGATTATGAGTCAAAATAAAGGTAAGAAAGGGATTGGTGGTCTATATGTACATAAATATAGGTATAAGACTAATTTTAAAAAGGTTGCATGACTTAACAAGAGATTTGATGCTCCAATTGAGATAGCGGCTGCCGATGATGAGGATGAGGAAGCTGAGCTGCATATATTGTTAAGAAAGTGAAGAATCCCGCCCTTATTCCTAAGTCCTCAGTAGTGCGATATCAATCCCTGGGATGATGAAAACTACATGATGGATATTGAGAAGTATAATCTTAAGATCAAATTGGACGGTCTGCTGTGGAGTGCCTCCAAGTTGGTTCCCGTGTTCTTTGGCATCTACAAGCTGCCTAATATGTGCGTCAATACCCAGTGGCGCTGGGCTGAATGTAGTCGGTCGAAATAATACATTACGTACGAGCCACAATGTAATGCATTACCTATGAGATTTTTTTCAGCGCATTTGTAATGGCCAAAATAAAAACGAATTCTCGCACAAAAGCACCGAGCTGTTGTTGACTTCGTTTTTGTACGCCCCTTCCCCTCTACTCATGAAACGATTTTCGTCATTCGTTTTTTGCACTTTTCGTTTTGTGCCTGGCACGCGTTCTTTTCGTTCGGTTTTTTTGTCTATGCCTATTCCTTTTGTGTGTACAGCGTTAATGTGTGTAAATACTAATGCATAATTGCATCTGTGTGATGATTTTCGTATTCGATACACACGCGGCGCGTGGCACTTTTGTGCAATTCTTGTGTTGTGAGGACGTAAATTGTGGCCTAAATGGAAAAGAACCATTTAAACAGTTCAAAGCGTTGAACGATGCTCTGTCTGGTATGTATAAATCATATTAATTTGATTTTCAATGACAACAAATTAATAATTTTTAATTAACAGATGCTATTAAGACCGATACCATAAGGAACTTTTTTCGCGTTCAAAAAGGGCGGCTGGCGAAACAAAAAATATTGTTTCTTTTTTCGTTTATATTATTAAATTATAATTAAAAGTTAAAAAACAATGTTATTTTTTTGGTTTTATTTTGAATAATAAAATTTATAAATGAAAATTTAAACAAAAAATAACTACATTACTGGAGCGTTTATTTATTTAATTTTGTAATCCATTATTTATGTAATTACTCTACAAGGAAGTAATCCATATTATATAGCAGCAAAATGCGTTGCAGGTATATTAAGTTGTAATGTAAGCACATTACCAACCCATAAGCGAATTTGAAATTGTAATCTGCATTTTATTCAGGCTCGAGAATTTCTGCATTACAATATGGTAAAAGAATACGCTTGTGTAATGGAGATCCGAAAGAAACTTCGGCACGGCATTACTTTCTGCATTACAAAATTTAATAAACTCATGTACCGTGCGGAAAATTTGGCCATTTCTTAAGAAAGTAAGGCAGGTTGTATTGGGTTTTTGAATGCATACAGGCGAGAGGTAATGCATTAATAATGGACGTAATAATGAGCATTTGCGCCACTGGGTAAGGATAATGAAATGTCAATTTTTGTTCCTTCAGGAGAAAACTAACTATTTTATACAGTCTGTTGATATTGCCGCCCCCAACAAAATTTAAAATGGCAGATGTTAAGTTATAATATATATATATATTGAAACGAAGCACGGAAGAATTATTATTATTATTAAGACTATTATTGTAAGACTATTGTTGCTGAACGAGAATATATAAATATATATAAATCTTTAAGGGGAAATGCCTTCTTCTGTCTACTACACACATTTGCACAACCTTAGTAAACTCTTTGTACCTTTGGTATAAAATGGGACCTAAATCTGGCTTATTTAAACAGACCACTAAGGCAACGTAGTAGCATTAAAACTGAACTCGCTTCTTGGCGCCACCGCTAACAAGGAGACAGAACGACAAGTGCAATTGCCTTGCATCAAGAAGTCTCTGGTGTGTCCACCCAAGCTAGGCGCACACTCACTGCGCTAGCGAGAGGACTGCTAAAGCAAATATTGTCAAAACTCAAATTTTGTGCCCACCACTGCTTTAGACCAATTCAATACTCCATAACTACTTAAAGATCTTTGATACCACATCAATTATGTTGCTCTCGGATATCTCACTCGCCAAATAGCGACAAACCAATTGAGAAATAAGTTACTTGTACACATTTCAGCTGAAATTTTAAATCATCAAGAGTTTCGCCAAAAAAAAAGAGTCAAAAACCCGACCCTCACCCTTCAGCTGCAGTCCATGCCGGCCAGCCACAATACGCCAGTGGGCCATATGCCCCATTCAGTTAACTTTGGTTTTCATTTTGTAATCCAGCTTAAATTCCCGCACTGATTTAAAGCAAATCGTGGCACTCTTTTTTCTGCATTTTTTATTATAGTTTAATCGTATAATATGACAATATGTTAGTTAAATAAATAAATTAATGATTCGCATTTGCATGAAAATATCATGGCAAAGTGCACGTGTGCTAACTATGTTTGTAATATGCGCATAAGTTCGAATAAACTATGATAGAACAATTTGAATTGCACTTAAACCGCAAGTTCAATTAATGCAAATTAAAATTAGCTTTGTGCAACAACAATTTGGCCATGCTTGGCTGATTAACAAAAATAAATATTAACGATATTAACTTATATTTTCCTACCCGACACACAAACTTGCTAAGGGGCTAGAATAATTGTAACCAACACCAAGAATAAAAAAAATAAATTAATTAACCTTTAGGTATCTTAAAGGGAGGTCGAAAATTTTTTGACTTTACCCGCGAGAAGAGAAAAAATTTTCAAGGAAACTTAAACCTAAAATCTATGCAATTGTATGGTATAATTGTTGTGTTGTTCATAGAACTTACTTTTGATATATCATAGATATATGGTTCCTAAAATTACCGCAACACCTTCATGCTGTCCGCGATGAAGACTGTTTGAAACGGGCTTGAGCTTTGCTTGCGTGCGAATCGGCTGGGCCTAATTAGAGTAGCCCCATGGACAATTTCGCCACAGACTACTAATGTCCAGGCACTCTAATCACAGACCCAACAAGCGCACACACACACACACAGAGGCAAAGGATACAGAGGCCACCAGAGCTTAACGCATGAACAGACAGCATTTGAATAAAGATGTCGCCGGTAAGTCAAGCATATGCAATAGTGGGACAACAGCCGTGCAGCCCGCATGCAGTTTTAAGAATTATAATTGATGGTGTAAAATTGTCAACTTAAAACTTTGCCCCGACGAACTTACCTTCGCCAGGTGGCAAAAGTTTGATGCTTAACCTAGAGCCAAACTTAACTAAGCTAATGCACGAACTTACCTTCGTGCCTAGTGAAGGTGGTGTGGGGGAGGGGGGTAACTGGTGTATGTACAGAAACTAAAACTCGCTAAATCCACTCCGTCTAGTCGAGCATAGTTATGCTTGAAAATGGATGCTGGATGGTGGCTTACAGCTATGCAAATAAATAACCCTACAACTACTCCAATCAAGCTCTCAATCGTCCTTACTGATGATAGGGATGACAGAACTGATAGACCAGGCGCTGAGAACGTTCCGTTTTCTTCATGATGCCCTTCTTGTAGTACTGGCGTATGGAGCGTGACAGCTTGTCGTAGTTCATGGCCGGACGATTCTTGCGACGACCCCACAGCTTGGCCACACGCACCGAATCCTCAATCTTGAAGATGCCCTTGTTGCGATCAATCCAACGTATGGCCGTGCCATTCACTTGTGGGGCGGCCAGCAGCTCTTTGAGGAATTGCCAGAGATGAATGTGAGAGCCGCCGCCAGAGCGTCCGCCAGTTGTACGTTTGGTTGTGGGCGATGTGACTGCAGCAACGGGTGGCGGAGGAGTGGCTGTAAGAGCAGCTGCGACATCCATTTCCTCATCATCTGTTGAAAAAATAAGAAGTGAAATGTGAGTATGACGAGATATTTTTCATCTTCTGTACTATGTCTACAAGTGATGACTGATTTTCATTGAAGAAAATCTTTTATAAATTACCGAAAAACACAAGGAAAAGATGAGAAAAGTCCGGTGCTTTGACCGTTCTTTGCTTAAAGTGATACCCGTAGTTGTTTCAGCCGGTGCTGACAGTCCGTCAGACGGATCCGGCTTTATCCCCTCGGCTGTTGATGCTGATCAAGAATATCTTTACTCTACAGGGTCGTAACTGATGTTTGGTAATATCCTATATTTAATATTTGAATATACATTTTTCATATCCATTGAATGGATTTTAGCTCCATTGGTTGAACATTTAAGATCCATTTAACGTTATGTGGATATTATAGTAATTCCATTTCAAATGGATACCGAAATCATCCAATAATTATTGTTTATATTCGCATTTTTTCTTTGTGTGGCTGTTACATAGCTCTGCACATCCTTAATGTACCCCGTGTACTTTGCACTTAGTGAAGATTTTTTGTAATCAATATTATGTGACAAAATGGTCTTAGATGTATCCCATACATGGGAAAAATACTAGTACATTGGACTCAATATAATCACAATCGCTTACTCCAATATAGAATAATCTTCACACTTCAAGTACAGTTTTTTTACAAAGCAAAAAGCTTGATTTTGGTTGAAATGTTCCATTTTTGAGCACATTTTAGGGTCAACAAAAAAAACTTAGCTGAGTTTAGTTTAGGTTATGGATGGTTCTTACATTTTGAGGGACCGGATCGAAAACCGTTATTAATTACAAGCGTCCGCCCGCCCCTCATTCCTTAGAAAAAGATATATTGCTTGTAAACAGAAAAAATGTTTTGAGATATCCGGTAGTAAATCAATCCCAAACTTTGTCAGAAGTCGGTCAATCCCGGAAATGTCGGATCTTTTACGACTTTTGCTTGAAATTTCAATCCGAAGGTCTAGATAAAATCAATTTAATTTGAGCTTGATTTGATTTTAGATTCGGTGTACTTATAAAATCTTTAAAGACGTTGCAACCCCACCACAAATGACGAAAAAAAATTTTATTCGTACTTGTCTTGAGTCGATCTTCAGAACTTTTGCACACAACAATGGCTACGTGTTAGCTCACTGCGACATTTTGTACCGAAAAAAAATTGCCCACACTCCATCGTGCTATCAATAAAAATTAAACCTGCTTTGGTATAATACTTCTATGGACTTCTATACTAACAATACAATAGACTTCTACTGCAAACTGTAGCAAATAAAACAACATTTGTTGACTACATCTCTCAAACACATATTGACCTCCTTGCCTACTCGAAATTATTTTGTCTATTTCATTGAGGTACGTTTCCGTTTTGAAATATTGAAATACTGTAATATCCAAAGTAAATATGTGAAGTTTCGCTCACTTTGGAAATTGAAGTCTTAAAAATCATTTGAATAGCTCTAAAACTCCAACATAAGTGCTTACAATCGCTAGAGGACGGTCCTGAAATAGTGTAGTGCATCCTCATGAAGGTATATTAAGAGCAGGGCTGCAAAACTGGTTTTGAACCGAACCGGTTCGAGCTCGGAGTTCCGACTTTCAACAACTTTTTAAGTCCCCAACCATAATAGCCTCAGCTTTCAAGCTTTTTAAATAATTGTCAAAAGAAAGAGTCTACCATTACATAAGTAATATTTTTTTACGAGAACTATGAAATGGAATATTACTTAACAGTAATACCGAATCAGACACAAAAATCACGCGATTTCCAAACGATTTGTGTAGTTCTTAGGTCGAATGAGATTACAAATGATTGGAAAGTACACAAAATTTAAAACAACGAGAGCGTAAGCTAAAGTTGGCCCTGCCCGACTTCGAAATACCCGTTACCCAAGGCAATTAGTGTTTAATAACCTCATGCGGCTCAGATAAGTATGCAACGTTTTTTTAACTCTGCCATTTATTATCCAATGAAATTTTGTGAGATTGTACATATTGGCCACATTTACTATACTGCAAAGTCTGAGCTCGATAGCTTACAAATTGTAGGAGATTTTCAACATTTTTTATTGCGGGGGCGTTGCCAGAATTTGAAACAAACTTGATCTGCCTGCAGACAATACTAGTTTACATCTAAAATTTAGTTGCTCTAGCTCTTCTAGTCTCTGAGATCTAGGTGTTCATACAGACGGACGGACGGACGGACAGATGGACATGGCTATATCGATTCGGCTGTTGATGCTGATGAAGAATATATATACTTTATGTTATCGGAGATGCTTCTCTCTGCCTGTTACATACATTTGCACGACTTTAGAATACGCTTTTACTCTACGAGTAACGGGTATAAAAATGATTCAAATTGTATAACGCATGGACTGCCGCGAGGTTCGAACCAAAACCTTATACCACAAAATCTCGAACCATTGGTTAATTTTGTTTCGAACCTCTAAGCCGGAGATTCGAATATTTTTTTTGGGTTTGCAGCCCTGATTTAGAGGTCAAGGGATGTTTCAAAATGATGCATACTTAGAAGCTACTTCGTCTCGTTATTGCCCAGGTTTCTCTTTCTAATTTATCTGAAATTCTAATGAAACTTTTTTAGGAAACCGATGAAAATTCCCAAGTTTACAAGAATCATTGACTGAAGGAACGGGCTTCACGGCTTCAACTAGTTTACTAACACTGAACCTTGCCTAACTGATTGGCTTAGCATTTTGGGTTTGTAGCTCGATTTATCATTAAAATTGGCGGTGCGGTTTGGTTAGGTCGGGTTCAGAACCTGTAAATGAAACATTTCTGACTTGTTCCCAAACTGCAACGAATACGTTCTTAAGTAGTTTAAGCTGCCCAACATTCTTAAAAACTCTGGCACACACAGGATTCCCCGAAGGTACCTAATAGGGATTATGTTCCGTCTACTCTCTGGCCACTCCAAAACCGGAATATATCTTGATGACAAAAATGCCTTTGTAAAGCTTTCTTGTTAACATGTTATAGGCACTCGTAAAGTTTAAGTTATATTATTGTTTCAGATTGAAACTTGATGAACAGCTCTTTTGGTTCCACTTTGTCAAGTTACAAGAAATGTCTTTTCTTTTGTTAATGGCGTAAAATCTTGCTAAGCAATATCAAACAGTTCAATATAACTGTACAATCAATTAACCTGGTCACACTTATAGTAGAAAAAGCTATAATATTGAAAGTGTCACTCTTATAGCTGTTTCTTTTACAACAAAGTCATGCTTTGATTATATCTAATGAGAATTACGAATTTGTTTGAATTGGTCTTCGAACTGGGTATCCATTTAGGTAAAGAAAAAAAACTATTAAGAATCTGTTTAGATGCCACTTTCTGTATGTTTTTAGCAAACGTTTCTCATTTCCAGACAAATAACTCACCCTCGCTATCCTCATGGTAGTCATCCAGATTCTGCAAGTGATAATCCGCTGGCCATGGCTGCGACTGTGGTGGCTGCTGTTGTTGTTGTTGTTGATTCGGTTGATCGGCATAGGCCAGTTTCCATATCTCCAATTGGGCATGCAATGTGCTGCCGCTCTGCAACAGAAGAAAAGAAAGGAAAGCCACAAAGCAGACAAAAAAACGTTAATCTTGCATAAATCTCAATCAAATTCTTATGCTATCCTAAGTAAATGCATAAATTATGGGCAAGTCTAGGCTAAGCTAGCCAGCGGGCAGACAAGCTGCATGGCCAGCGAGCTAGCCAGCCACCAGTGCAAAAGCAACAAGCAGCAACTTTGACTGGGACGACTTACTTTCACCTTGCAATGTCGTTGCTGGTCGTTGGCTCAGTTCGAGTGCCCCTCTCTCCCAACACCACTGTCATCTGAGCAGCTAGGTATGTATGAGTGTGTGCGTGTGTGTGTGTGTGTGTGTGTATGTCGGCTCGTAATCACCCAAGTGCTGCAGTTTCACCAAACAACCTTCACACATTCTTTCACCTTTACCAGCCATGACCACGGTTACTAATTGGTCCGACGACTGCTCTCCGATTTCGTTCGTTTTGTGAGTCGCGTTCGTTGCTTAAGTCTTTTGTTTTCGTTTTTGTGTTGCACTCACCGCGCGCGAGGGGCTAGGCAAATGTAATCATTGATATATTTTTGGCAAAACTCTTGTCTCTGGTATTATTTCGTGGTGTGCAGAGAGCGCATGTGGAGTAGCTTTGCCTAATTGTTGGCAACAGGTTTGTGGTTTTGCGTTTGCTTTCTGATTTTGGCCTGCCATGACGTCAACGCGGCAGTTACGAAACTTGTTTCGTTTTGGATTTTGTTATTGTTTTTGTTTTTTTGTTTTTCTCTTCGTTTGGTTTCGTTTGTACACGAAATTCAATTCAATACGCATTGATTTCTGCTTTGATTTTGTAATATGCCCAACTAAAGTAAGCGCTTACCTCGGGCAGGCGTCGCATGAATTCCTCCTCGCTGAGTAATACCAGGGCAGTGCCGTCTTCGCAGAATTTCTGCTCCAAATTGGAAGCGGGCGGCAGCTTGAACTGGGCCAAGGTGGAACGTAGCCAGGCATGTACTTGAGTGGAGGTCCAGGCATTCGGATCTGATGACAGGAAAGAGAATGAAAACATTAAACTTGAGCCGGGACTTAATTGAAAAAAGCTTACCCTGCGATATTTGCAGCTCCTTGCAAATGGCATCCGCCTCACGTTTGACATGTTCCAGCGCCAGCGAAATGACCGGCTCAAAATCTTCCCTCACCTCAACCAAATCGCCAATAAACGATTCCAGCGCCAGTGGCCTCAGATTGTGTTTCTTCTGGAAGCTGGTATCCTCCAGACACTCTCTAAGCAGCTGGTGATCGGGCTTGGTGTCTGGCTGCTGTTGCTGAAGCAGCGAGTTGAGATCTATAAAGTTCTCAATCTCCACATCCAAGGGTTCGGCTTTGATGCTCTCACTGCAGGGTGTCTCACAGTTGGACTCTGGCGGCGAGGGTGGCAATATGTGCAGCTCTTGTTTAATGCTCGAGGCATCCAGCGAGGGGCAGGGACTGTTTAGGCAATCGTAGCTGCCGTTGAATTTGGCAAACTCTGACTGCAAGGGGCTGGACTGGGGCGAGGGATAAACACTGTGTGGATAGGCTGGAGGCGGAATCAGTTGATGGCTGGAGCTGGAATACGACTGCTGCTGCGGCTGTCTCTCGCTGGGACAATCCCAGGCACACTCGATCTTGATTTGTGGCGCGTTATATTGATACACGGTGGTGGGTATGGCCGAGTCCTGCGGCAGCAGTGACAAATCAAAATTATCCGCATAGGACGAGTAAGGATCCGGCGGTGTTTGGCTGAGAAACTGTTGTGAACCCAGCTTCAGTTGGGGACTGTGAGGCATCTGTAATAAAGAGCAGAATATTTTGATGAAACACCATTTGGATGCTAATCAACAGACACCTGGCGCCATCTTGATCTTAATTATCATGAACTGTTAAATTGCCTTAATTCAAATAATTCCTTTTATGGGCGCCTTTCTAATTTACCTGAGCCACAACAACGGCAATGAAATGTGTATGAAAATGTCTGGCTTAAAGTTACGATTTTTTTTTTTATTTCTTATTGTTTAACCTTAAGTTTCCAAGCGTTCGCCAATAAGACAGAAAATCATCGATGCCCACTAGACCAGAGCAAGAGATGTACTAAGCTTGAAGTAGCTTTGATTTACTCATATATCAATTGGAAGCCGTCGGACTCTGAGACTCAGATTCTCTGACTGTGACGCCATGAAAACTAACTGCAAACAAAAAAAACCCCAAAGCCCAAAAGCGAGCGTTGCGAGTGTGCTTTTTTTTATGGGCAGCAAACAATGACTAGATGAAAATCAAAGCGTTCTCGGATTGCGCGGAGGGAGGGCGGGTCTGCGTTGCTTCTTATTAATTTGCACCTTATTGCACAGTGGGGTAATAGACCTCGTTTTTTTGACAAGCCACACCAATTTAAATTTGGCTTAACATAATCCCTTTACCCACGGAATTCTATACCTACCTCCAATTATTCAAATCGACAATATTAATAGGACTGTTCATTTTATCATCAACCTTGTTGGAAGACAAATACATAACTTATTATTGGCAGCGTTCTATACTTGAGAGCTATATCTAAGGGAATGCATACATAGAGGTGTTATTCCACCAGAATCAAAGATAAGAAGGCCGATAGTCCCAGTACACACACCCGCACCGTACTAGGTATCGACTTATGAGTACTTGACACCAAGTGTCAAGTAATCAGTATCGACTACAAAGTACTGAGTACCGAGTACAAAATTTCGAGTATTAAGTATCGGATCAATATTACAGAGTATAAAATAGTGAGAAGTAAGTAACGACTAACGAGAACTTAGTATCGAGTAGTAAATATCTAGTCATGTGTGTCGATTACTTATTATCGATAGAGTATCAAGTAGCGAGTTGTAAGTATCTACTAACGAGTACTGAGTATCGGGTAGTAAATATCTAGTCATGAGTGTCTATTACTTAGTATCGATAACAGAGTACCGAGTACTTAGTATGGAGTACTTAGTATCGTGTACTTAACATCGAGCACTCAGTATTGGCTACTTATCTTCGAGTACTCAGCATAGAGTACTTAGTACTGAGTACTTATTATCAGGTATTTAGAATCGAGTACTTAGTACCGACTGCTGAGTATCCAGAAACGAGTATTGAGTAACGAGTACCTAGTATTGAATAAGGAGGTATAAGTAACGAGTTATGAGTATCGAGAATGGTTTTACACTCACAAGTAAGTGATAAGGATCTCATCTTATATAGCTGATTCACATATTGGTGTGATGTGTGTGAGCCCCGTGAGTGCACACATAGAAGGTAGCATTTACGACCACATAAAGTATACACTCTGAAAACATTCGCCCCGAAAACTAGAAATTCTCCTATGAAATACATCCTAAGGCGATTCACGCTAAAATTAGGAAAAATATTTTCTCATAAATGGAAAATTTTCAAAGTTTCAGAAAATTTTTCCATAAATGAGAAAAGGATTTCTTAATTTTAGGGTGAATCGCCATAGGACGGATTTTATAGGAGAATTTCTAGTTTCCAGGCCGAATTTTTTTATGAGTGTATATATTCTTGATCTGCATGACGAGCTGAGTGACAAAACTTTGCACGAAGCCTTCTGATACAAATACGCTGCCCATTTGTCGGAACTGGCAGGATCGGATGAATATAACATATAGCTGTCATAGGACCGATCGGTCGAAAAACTAGCACTAGTGAGTTATGCAAACGTCTCCAAACTCCGTATTTACTAGTTTCCAATGCTTATCCATGATTCTGCCAAGTTTGGTCGAAATCGAACATCTATATAGCATAGCTGCCATAGAAAAGTAAGGTTAGAAAATCAGTCTTAGTAAGAAAAACTTTTTGGTTTTCAATTTAAACCTCTTTAAAATTGGCATATATTTATTTTATAAGCTTTCACACAATTCTTCAAAGTTTTGTCCAAATCGAATGACTATAGGTTATAACTGCCATAGGAATGATCGGTGGAAAACTAGTTGTAGTGAGAAAAACTATTATGTTTTCAAAGAAAACGCCTCAAAACTTTTTATTTCCCAGTTTGCAATGCCATGACTGCACTAAGTTTGGTCCAAATCGGACATCTATTTGGTATAGCTGTCATAGAAAAGTAGTCCTAGTGAGAAAAACTCTTTTGATTTCAATGAATATATCAATAAAATTGGCATTTATTTTAATATTTTTAACGCAAAGTTTTGTCAGAATCGGATGACCATAGTATATAGTATATAGTATAGTATAGTATATAGTACAAATGATCGGTCGAAAAATACGTTCTTATAAAAAACACTTATTTGTTTGAAATTGAATAGACTCCAAACATCCAACATGTTAGTTTGCTATGATTTTTCATGACTTAACTAAGTTTGGTCCAAATCGGACATCTATAAAGTATAGCTCCCATAGGTCCGACAGAAGTCTTAGGTAGAAAAACGTGCCACGGTCATACGAAGTTATCTTTCCTCTATGGTAAAATTTTCTCTGCTTTATTTTCAAAAAGGTTTCTATAAAATAATAATAAGCTGTCTCTTTTTTAAAAAACTGCTCCACAACCGGTACAATAAGTGTACGCCCAGATACGAATAGTGTTAATAGCGAAAAGCTGACGGTGAAACCCGGTAGAAAAGTATTTATTTAACAAACTAGATTAACAAAAGTAGGAGCGCTTTCACACCATTATGGCAAGTTGCCCGACTTTTCTACATCAGTTATCAGACTGATCTGTTTAGGCTGACTAGAACACTAGCGAACTATGTTATATTTCTCTGAACATGTAATACCACAGTCAACTGGCCCTGCTTATGGTAAATAACATAATTCTAAAATAATTTTTATATATATATTGCAATTCGGTTACAAAAATGAAACCTTCGTGGGGTTCCAATCATATGCAGTTGCCTGCCCTATGATGCACTATTTTTCTCAAAGCTCTCACATATTTTATGGCTTATTGGTTGAGTCACAGGCAGTTGCTGAATCATGTCCTCAGTTTTCCTCGGACCAGTTCTGGTGAAGTACGCTCGAAATGTAAAAAAAAAAAACGAAATAAAAAGTACAAGGCAATTTCTAAGCCTTTAATAATATGCAAATTACGCAATGTATGAACTGAATAGCTCAACTCAGATATCAAAGCTTTTGCCTAAGCAATTAGCAGCTTGCCGAGAAAAGCAAGCAACAACAACAACAACGACAATTATAAAACAAAAATAAATAAAATAAAAATTGTAATAACATCGTGACTAGCTAGAATTATGACGACGTAGCCAGGGCAACGATGTTGAAGCCCACGGCTTTTGCCGACCCCTGGCTGGCTCCCGATTGCCATGACAACTTTTTCGCTCAGATAGCTGCATCATGGAAAACCCACAATGAGCTGTTGTTGTTAATAATAGTTTCACAGCGCATAGAAGACAAAAGAAGCTCCACTCTCAATGGAAAACCAGTTTTACAAAGGCTCAAATTAATATCGCAGATGGAGAGTAGACTTGCATTGCATCTGAGTTGAGTGACGACGCATAGTCGGGATGGATTTCGAAATACATACTCCATACTAGAGATGGGCTGCATAAACTGACTCGAGACGGGCGCTATTAGCACAAATACTCATAACGGAACTACATTTTCAAAAAGCTTTTTTTGAGATCATAAAATTCCCAACTAGTTCAAACACTTTTGTTAAGGAGTGATGGTAAATTTCTGAACAACTGTAGCTCCAACTTGCTGTTTGGTTATGATCCTTGGATATTTCTATGGTTCAATACAGACCCCCAGTTGGGGAACAAAAATGGGAATAGTTTTCGAATTGTATAGGCTCGAACCAAGAAGATTTTGTACTGGTTTGAAATACTCTCATTGTATTTCAAGAATTTTTTGGTCTGGTATTAAAATTACCATACTTTAAGGACGAACGTTTTGTACTTATTTTGAGAATAATTCGGGCTTGGCTTGACCGGATTAATACAAAAACGAAAAAGCTAAGCTAACTTCGTCTGTGCCGAAGTTTTTATACCCTTGCAAGTGCTCGCTTAAATATTTTCAAACAAGAAAGAAAGTGGGTAAAGCCCGACGATCAGAAAACATTTTGGTGCTGCAGTAGCAGCTGAAAGCAGCGCTGTTACTGCGCTGCAACAGGCAACAGTCTTTTGATCATAACTCGATAACCGTTCATCCGATCTTCATCATTCTTTTGACGGATCGATAAGTTTTCCTGATTTGTAAACAACGAACGGACCATCGTTCTCTAAATTGCGGGGGCGGGAGGGGGCATGGTCCAAATTGAAAATAAACTTGACCTGCCTGCAGACATAAGAAGCATATCTCCAATACATGTTAAACCTCTATATCTTACCATCTTTGAGAACTGTGCGTTCATACGGACAGACAGACGGACATGACTCGGCTGTTGATGCTGATCAAGAACATAAATACTTCATAGGGTCGGAGATGGTTTCTTCTGGCTTTAACATACTTTTGCACAATCCTTTAAAAGTTACTCAATGTACAGAGTATAAAAATCGTCCTTGATGTAAGAATCAAGTATTTTTGTGCCTACCGCACTATTGACACCATATGTACTTAATTCAAGTATAAAGTTCTGGGTTTTTTTTCTGAGAGTTTCTGGATTTTCGACTATAGAGTGGTTGTTGTTGGCTTGCTCAAAAACTCACATTTCAGCTGACTTAAACCAATATGTCATGTTCTAGTTTCTGAGTTTGATCTTTCAAAATTTGGTATAAGTTCAGAATATTAATTTAAAACTTTTTTTAAACCAGGTCTGCAATCCTTCTAAGAATCAGAAGGGGCTTACTCAATAGAAGATACGTGTTTAAAGGTGTTTTGTATCCAAAAGGGATTGAAAAATTTTGAACAATCCTTGTAAGTATTCATATCATTAGTACTTGATGGACTTAATCATGGCTGCAAATCGGTTTCCGACTTTCATATTATCGTGAACCGAAACCTTAGAAATAAACGCTATTCCCATACAATTTGTGTAGACTTTTAGCACACACATAGCATACAAAATTGATTAATTTTGTGCAAAGAATAAACTGAACCAAGGCTCCAACCAAAACCTTTTCCCAAAAACTTTAACCTTAAATTTCTGAACCTTAACCATTTGTTTATTTTGGTTTTAACCACCAAACTGGAGATCCGAATATGTTTTTTGCCTTGTGTATGATGGTCTGGTCTAAGCGACTTTCTTTTCTTATTTAGACGAAGAATGAATTTGTTTGCAAGTAAATGAAATATCACTCAGGGTAGTTTGAAGTCGTATCACTCGACAACAGCTCACCCACATGTTTCCTTTGGATATAATCTTTGAGTTGCTGAGACTGAGTAGTAGCTTTTATGGGCAAGAGAAAATTTCAATGTTCGTGTTTTTACTTAAATGATCCATAAAATGTTACCCTTTCATGGCCAGCCCCTCCCCTAAGCCATAAAGAATACTCATTAAACGTTGGCCCGAGCAGAACGACCTGTTTGTTATAATATATTTCCGCACTAAGCTTCTTTTTATTGACCAATTGACCCCTCAAAAAGATGTTAAAATTCAATTTACCTTAAATCATTATGTAAAAATGATTTTGCCAATGCAAAGTCTGTCTACCTACTCGGCTCATTAGCAATATTTTTTGCATTTGATTTATTTACTTGTGTTTTTATTTAGCCCACATCCTCACATCTGTGCCAATTAGATCACTTGGGTTATTCCGATTTCCTGCTGCTTTCTGTGGTGTTGGACGCAAACAAAAGACATCTACAGGGAGGCAAGAAACAAACTGAATCATATGTACTCGTAAATTTTAATTAAAACTACAAGTCAACCAGCTCAAAGTTCTGACAGAATCGGAGTTTCCAATATGTCCCACTGAGAGCGAGCGATTCAATACAGTCAAACAAAAGGTTTCTTTTGTGTGCCGCGCTTAACCAAATGTTGTTCAGGCTGTGCGATAATATTTCATTGGCCTGTCCGACATCAGACGGCTGTCAATAAAACCCATTGTTAACAGGAGGGGGGCTGGCGGGAAGTTTTGGTTAGTTTAGAATCAAATAACGCTCTGAATACATACGTATAAATAGCAGCCACAATAAACGTCACAAATTGGTTTTTTCATGCTCGAACGTATGTACGTACCGGGCTTGGGTGTCAAAGTTGGCTCAATAGAACAATAACCGCAGCGTCAATTAGGATGGCGTTATTGCCAGGTATTTTTAGAAGACAAAATATACACAATTTTATAATAGATACATTTCACCCTGACAGTTCTATTATTAAAACAATTTATAAAAATACACAACTCTGTGAATGGGATTGGAGTGGAACGGATAAACAATACAAACGGCAAATATGTTAAACATTCTCTGGGCTTTCCAAAGGGCTGGCCATCTAAGCAGGATGGAAAACTTTTAATTAAATTGGCAAACAAAATTTGCATTTACTAAAAAGGAAATACTTTTCTCATGCAAAATCTGATTCATGATTAAGTTTAAGTTCGAAAATGGCTGAATGGGATGAAAGGGGAATTCTTTTTAAAATTCAGAAAGAATTGCACATGGATAAATACACACAACATAGTGGATGTGTTTGATATTTCACCAACTTTTAACGTCTTTAAATATTGTTCAAGTCTTACACTTAGCAAACAAGTGGTTTAGTAGGATAGTCTTAACCTCCTCTCCCATTGCTCTGCCTGAGACGGAGACTTAGAACACTAGGTCAACCTCTTCTACTCAATCTCTGGCCTAAGTGGGAGGGCGACTTGTCGCTCTCAACCATCGCATCCTAACCTTGTTGATGTTTTCGATATTTCATCCACATTTCACGACTCTAAATGTTGATCAAGTCTTAAACTTACCAAAAAAGTGTTTAAGAAAAATATTCTTAGTGAGTTAACAGAGTTTTATAACACTCTCGGTTATATATTGTTACGTAAAATTTAAGCTTTACTCATATTTATTTTAATGGAAATCGGTCTAGAACCAAAGTCTTTTTTTTGGGCCTTTGGAACCTCAATTTATGTCTTCCATAACTTTTTCTCTCTCTCTCTCGCTTGATTCTCATACATCCTCCTTGTCTGTGAGTATATGTTGAGAATCAACAGATTCGGCTCCAAACTTCACAAGCCTGGGTTTTCCAGAGTCAACGTTGACTCATATACTCAGGCCAGTTTGAGCCCCTGACCAAAAATCGGAGATTTTGATTCTAACAAATATGTTGAGACTATTTTTTGATAGATAAGCGAGGATGTACCATTTTGAGAACAACTGCCTAAAATGACCAAATTTGCACAGCCCACACATGTGTAATGTGATAAGTGCATAAAAGTATTCCAAGCCAATTAATTTAGAGTTCTCATTTTTTGGCAACAACTTCGTAAGAATGTTCATATTCCAAAGTACAAACAGGCTTCTCTTGAGTAAAGTCTGAATAAAAAAAGATGTTCCAGGGTATTTAAGGGAACGAAAACACAAGTTTACAAAAAAAAAGTCACTTACCTTACTTACCAAGAGAATAAATCACACGTTCCTAATGTATCTTCAGGTGAATTGTCCGTTTTGCCGCAGCACATCAGAAATATGAGACATTTGCATAACCCTGTGTTAACCCAAGTTGGTTCACATTGTTAGGTACTGTAGCCACATTAGTTAACCCATTCAAACCACATTTGTTTCTAGTAAACTCAGATGAACAACAATCACGAAAAATCAAACCCAAAGATTACATTTGATTCCTAAGATACCATAATATTGATTTAAATGTGAGAAATGAAAATTTTTTTTGTGAAATTTCACTTTTTTCCCAAGCCAAACAAAAATTTGTAAATTTTACTTGCCAATTGGAAAAAAACACAATATTATTCAATATTTAGACCATTGTACTGTTAGTTTTACTACATTTACACTTTATTGATATCATCGCCCTTTTGCAAGCTTTGGTTTAAAAACTATACAGAATATTTGACTTATTTCACTTAATAAGATTAATAACAATGATATATATAGTAAAATAAAGGGCACAATGGTCTACTGAAAACTTAATTTTTGTAATTTTTTTTAATTCGCAGGTAAATTTTACGAATTTTTTTAGAACGTGTGGAATAAGTGAAATTTCTCAGAAAAATTTACGTTTCCATATTTAAGTCAATATTATGGTATCTTAGGATCTTGTATCTTGTGCATCTAAGTTTACTCTGCAATGGGTTAATAAATGCGGCTGCAGGATCCACAAATGTGAACAAACCTTGTCCAACACACATTTATGCAAATTTCGCATAATCCTGATGTGCTGGATTCAACACCCGATAATACATTAGGAACGTTTGCTATCTTCTCTGGTGAAAAGGTGACCTTTTTTTTGTAAACTTGTATAATTATACTTAAAGATAACATATTAGTTTTCCCTAACTACATGGCAAGGTTTTTGGATGCTCAACTGTTTTATACTATGCAAAGTTTGAGGTAAAACTTAGATGATATATATTTTTCACAACATTTTCTACAGAAATTTGCGCTGGTCATAAAAATGTTTTAAGAAATATGAAAAAGCTTTAACAAAATCTTGGGCTGGTACAAAGTGGCACCAAAGTCAAATCGAATTCCAGTTAACTTTGGAGAAAAAAAAAACCATAATCAAATACCACAAACCCAATCATTTCAAAATCATAACTCTGACTCATTAAAAATCAAATCAAACTAATAAAATTTGTTTTAAATTGCCTATTAAAATAAAATGAAGAATATACAAACTGCCAAAATGTGGTGGCAGAAAACTTTTGATTTCCTTTTGACGTCAACGTATTGAAAAACTCTTACAAATATTAGCAACAATAACATTCTAGGCTCTAAGTAATAAATTGAAAGCAAATAATAAAAAAAAAATAAAACAAGTTTGATGTTTTTTTGTGGCTAAAAACTCATTAGAACAAGTCAAAGCCAAAGTCAAGAATGTGGCATGTCTGCATGTGTGTGTGAGTGTGTGTGTGTATGTTTCTGTGTGTGCTTAATAATAAAATCAAGTTTGCGTTTTAGCAGCGACAAAAGCTTGAATAAAGCAACCGATCAGATATAACAGCAAATAGTAGCCAACTTATTGCTTACAATTTAAATGAAATGAAATGGTCAACGCCTGAGGCCACCAGCAGCTAGCTAGCGATCTATATACATAAGTAAGTTGAGACAGGCGCGGCCCAGGCCCATAAGAACAAAGAACAACAACAAAAAGGTGGCAAGGTGTGCCCCCACAGCGACGTAGAAGCGAAAAAAAGGCAAGAAGTGAAGGGTAGTTGGCCGAACAGTTGCAATTGCAGCAGCCTTGAGAACACCAGCGACATGATTTATATCTGAGTATGAGCGAGCGCAGTACTGAACAGTAAGAGCAAAAACGAGAAAGCAATGCTAACTTCGTTTGGTGCCGAATTTTGAATACACTTGAAACAGAACTTTCCTATGAAAGCTACTAGAAATGATCGTGCGATCCAGGAAAAGAAAACTATGCGCCAAATTACAGCTTAATAGCTTCAAAACTGAGGCTACATTGATGGTTCCTTCTCTGCGTAAAATCTTCTGAGCAAAAAATAACGTATAACCAAGAATTTCATACTTACATATAAAAATGAATACTTGGGTCAAGAATTACCATTCAAATGTTATTAACATCACAAGTTCTTGATCCAAGAGTCAAGTTCTAAGCTCAAGTACGAAAAATTTATATCTCACATTTCAAGTATACATTTTTTGCATTAATCATGCAACTTGTAACCAAGTGTATTTGTCTTTGAACCAAATTAAACAAACTATGCAAATGTCGAAAGTCTCAGGTGTTCCAACTGCTGCTCAACTGCCTGGCGACAATTGTCAGTTAATCTGTTCTAATCGCATTATGGCCACGAAACCCAAGCCCCTCCTCCGCCACCTCTCTTTATCTCTTCCACACTGGATTGCTGTTGCCGGTTTTGCGAGTCGCGCAAGCGCAATTCTATCCGTTCAAAGGGCACGGGCATGAGCTTGATGGGGGGATGGGGGGACGGAATGCTATAGCAACGCTGAAGTGCGCTGTCAACAACATAAGCTCGCACACACAAACAAACAAACATATCTCTCTACAAAATCCAAGTACCGCTGCGTGGGTTAAGCTGTCAAAGAGACAAGACTTATTTCTGCTTATTTTTACCCGCGCATATATACATTTTATTTCATTCTGTTGGTATTTCTTTTTTTTTTTCTTCTTTGTTTTATGTAGCTAGTAGTTCGTGACGACGGTATTCTGCGGACTTTGCATTGCATTTAATTGGAGACATTTTCTTGTTGAATAAATTGTATGATTGCCTGGTTGCACTATTTCCATTATGCTTGTTGTGAAATAATTCCGTCAACAAGCTCAAAGAAGTGCAACTTATTAATATTCAAATTAACCAAATGCAAATGGGGCAAATGTAACAATCTGAAAGGCAATGGTTCCCGGATGATCACAAGGGGTGACATAGTAATGACATTTCGAATGTGGTACACAAGTAAAGGTCACGCATCTAGCTTCATTTCCTTGTTCTCATGAGTCTGGAAACCATTTTAGAACTTTGTGGCTGTTAGTGAAGCACATCGTTGTCTTTGAAGCGACATTAAAGTGAAGCTGTGTTTGTAGCCAACAATATTTCCGAGCCTTTAAGGTATAATCAGTAAAGGAACCGTGATAATGCACTTTCTTAATCTAGGATAAACTTTTATGGTAAGGTTTTAATAAGATGCTAGCATTGTTCTTTTGTAAGTCGATTCATGGCTGATTTAAGGGCCAAATTGAACTTGTTTGACAGTAGCATGTGACACGAAATCAGCTGAGCTACAAAAAGCAGTGTTGCAAAAAAGATGACTTCTAAAAAATCAGAGTTATATCAAAGATATTTAGATATTAATTGATGACGCACGAGGATCAAATCAGAAATTAGCAGCCAGGAATAATCGTGTTTTCTTTCAGTTGCGTCATCTATAATATCTATAAATCTTTGTCTAAGCCCTGTAGCATTTAATTCTCAAAACGGAAAGGTTCGATCTCTAGCACCCTTACCTCCCGGGTGTCTTCATAATAGTGGGAACTCTTAGAAAAATATATCAAATTTCGTGATTTCGTGATTTTTATACCCGTTACTCGAAGATTAAAGCGGGTATACTAAAGTAATGCAAAATTATGTAACAGGCAGAAGGTATCATCTCCGACCCCATACAGTATATAAATGTGTTCTTGATCAGCATCAAAAGTTGAGTCGATATAGCCATATCCGTCTGTCTGCTTGAACACCCATATTTCCGAGACAAGAAGAGCTAGAGCCAGCAAATTTTGAATGTAGATGAATGTACTAGATTGTCTGCGCGCAGATCAAGTTTGTTTTAAATTTTGGCCACGCCCTCTCCCGCCTCCGCAATAAAAAAATATCTGAATATCTTTTACATTTTTGAAGATATAAGCCTCAAACTTTGCAGTGTAGTGTACGTGGCCAATATCTACAATCTCGTAAATTTTCCTTAAGTAAAAAAACGTTGCATTCTTGTTTGAGCCGCATGAGGTTCTTAAACACTAATTGCCCTGAGTAACTGGTAATTCGATGTCGGGCAGGGTCGACTTTACCTTGCGCTCTCGTTTGATAATTCAGCGATGTTTTGTGGTGTAGGCCTATCTAATTTCTCTCGCCCTTTCAACAACAGCCTGTCCCCAAGTTTCTGCTGTCTCAGCAGGTCTGAATGTGATGTGTATAGAAAGCGGCTGGCATCGATTGATCGACTGCTGTTGCATCTTTGGAGATATCAACCTGGACTGCCGCTCAACTTGTTAACCGAGCTGCATGTGCGATTTTTTGGGAGTCTCAGAAGGCCACTTGGAGGCGATGTGATCAGCAAATAACTACAGTCAGTTGCTCACACGTGTTCGTCTGTTTTATTTAAGCACCTCCCCATTTTCACTTTTCTAGTGTTTTTACAAATGCTAGATACAAATTTTGACTATACTAGGCCCGACCTAGGAATTTATGTAGGTCCAATGATTTCTTCAGGAAAATTTCTTAGAATTGACTGTCGATTTCGTTGTGCTGCACCCTATGTTATACCGCTCTTATACACATTTAGAATATTAGCAAGATTGATCAGCGTCGAGTCAGGTACTTATAGATCTCAGAACCTATTCAAGTTAGAGACACCCTTTTTAATTTCAGTTCTTGCAGTTTCACACTTAACAGTGAGAGCGAAGATGGCAACAAAGACTGCTTAAATTTGTTCGGGTTTTTATGTGTGCAGAGCGTAATTGTATTCATTGACACACTCTGAAAAAAAGCACAAAATCAAGGATACAAAGTTTATTTTCCCGAAATGAAGCTTATTTTATCATAGCAATCATCATAGCGAGATAATGAAATTGGTTGGTGATCATATCCGTAGATTAGTGGGGAATATTTATGTAATAAGCAGAAGGCAGCATATCCAATATCATAAAGTATATATATTCTTTAGCAGCATCAACAGCCGATTCGACATAGACAAACCCCTCTGCCAGTACGTCTGACTGTATATCGTCTAGATCGCAGAGTATTAGTAATGCCTAATGCATAAAAATTGTGTTCTTTGTGTAAGCCGCTTGCAATTTGTAGAATATCGCAAGCTTAAGACTCGTATTCATACTTGTAATCAATGGCAAAATGTGGTATCTGTTATTAAAAACGTTGCATTCTTTTCTGCGTTTCCTAAATTGCCTGCCTGTTGAGATTCACTCACAGTGACGCACCTCCGTTAGGATGGAACAGTTGCCGAGATTTTTTCCTCATGCAACGTAACATATTCAATGCAAGTCCCTTCATCTTGGCCAAAGACAAAAGCATTCATATATGACTCCTGGGCTATCTTGGAAATAGGAACACGTTAAAACAACCTATAATGCAAATCATTTTCTGCGATTTAGAACTTAAGAAGATTATATTCTGATATTCAAGTTCAATGGAAAAGAATTATTATGAAAATGTTTACATTTTTAGACTACTTATATACGCAGGCAGGAGAGCTTGTTAGTGGGCAGCACTAACACACACTTCGTGTGGCAAAACATTAAAGTTATAAAGTATCCACAAATTTTTCAGTTTCCTACTTAAAGTTAACATGCTTTGATTCGTATCGATTACGAACTTTTTTCTCTTTTCATCATAATAAAATCGTGAAATAATGGATTGACTAGTCTAAGCACTGTTTAACGCATGTCAATAGAAATTTCTTAAGCCCCTGCTTTTTGTCTTAAGGCTGTTGAGCCTTAACTTTACCAAATCCCAGTTTGTCCTCAATATGTTAAACCATTTACCTGCCAAAGGCGCTTTCAGTATCTCAGACAAGCCAAACATTGCGCACACACATTCTCACACCCACTCACTTACATGGCATGACACTCGCAAGTTACTTGAAGGAGCCCATCCCATTTTCCATAGACGCCTGATGAAGAAGGAATGCGCTTCTGAACTCTGTCAGTTCTGCCTCTTGTGCAGACTTTGCTCATTATGCTCTGCACGCACCGACAATTATTCTGTATAAAAGACATTGCAAAAGCCAGCTCATTTCAATTTGCATAAAAGCCAACCCGACATTCACTGTGCGGCTTTAAGTCCAATAACTAAAACTATGTATTGCCACAACAATGAGCACTGCCGAGCTTACCACACCCAAATGTTGTATAATACGTTTGATTGATTTCCAATATTATTAGCAAATGGCCACAGGGCCAATTCAAGTCAAACACCAAATGGTTTCTCTCCGTTCTCATCAAGTACGAGAAAAGAAAACTTGACAATCTGAAAAATTTATGTCATGCTGAGTTTTTCTTTCTTGCATTCATAATTGTTTGGCAGTGGTATTTATTTTATTATGTCCATAAAAATAATGAGCCATGAATGTGCTTGGTTGTCTGCCTCTTTGGACATTTCTAACAGACGGCAGTGGTTGAAGAGCCGTAGTCAAGAGACGGCATGGATGGGGGCCTAAAGAGAATTAATCAACATCAAATTTGTTTGGTTTTTTTGTTCAACATTTAAGATGCGAGAATAAGGAGAAGTGCGAAATGCATTCCAACTAAGCACCAAAATAGTCTACAAATTAATATATTATTTTTTATATTATTTGGAGTAGAATTGCACGGGGCCATCTTACTAGTGGAGCAGACAATAATGTTTTGAAAAAAATGCACTGTTGCGAGCTTTTTATACACTGTACCAAAAGGTACACAGAATATATTAATGATTGTGCCAAAGTATGTCGTATCAAAATGTTTCTTTGAGGACCAAAAAAATTGTTTAAATTATTTTAACATGTTTTTGTATTAAGCATATGATTTCGTTCTTGAAGTGACACTACTATTCACGGTTCAAGCACGGTTTTTCACTACTTACGAGAGTGCATTTTCCAAAACTTAAGAATTTGGCTCGGTGATAAGTGATTGGAGGCAAATAAAGAGGTCATCACTGAAACACAGCTTTATCTGAATCTAGAACCTATATAATCCCAAATATTTGAAAGGAATTAATAAATTAATCTCATACATCAAGCTAAAGATAGACCCTCTGGAACCAGTCAATGTAAGCACGACGTCTTTTTGGCATTTTTACAAATATCAAACTATAAATGATCAGAACTTTGTACTAAAAGAACCAAAAATTTTGACTAATCAAAAATGTACCTTTGAAGTAGCCGAAAAAGAAATAAAAGCAAACAAAATGAAAAAGCTTAAAAATAAAAACAAATCAGCAATATATATTCTAAGCTGTCAACTGCAATGACCGCCTACTGCACCACGAGGAGAGCTGTCATTGAATTGAACATTGCCTTAGCTCTCGCCTCTATCGGCATGCGTGTATGTTGAGCCTGCAGGTCAACAAAAAGCCTGTTAAAGTGTGGCAAAATTGTAAATTGTAAATAAATCATTTAGGATTAGAGCATGAGCACGCACAAACGTTCCTTAGAATCACTCGAATTACCATTAAAAGATATAGTTGTCGCTTTGGTGACATGTTGATAATGACAAACAACCTACGATATCGATTCCTCCTACCATTTGTCAATTTAGTTCAACAAAAGATAACTCATTATAACTCATTATTAATATATTTCCAAACATTGGTCGAAATTCTATCATATCTACGAGCTCACACACTACGTTAGCATTTTTTTCAAATAGCTGGAGAATTAAGTTGATATAAATCGATCGGTCTGGTTGGAAACGAAAACAAATTCGTTTATAAGCCGATGAAGCTCTTATGCTGTTAAGCTCTTCGGATTTGCTTTGAAGTGTTAATTCTACAAAAATTTGAAAGATTTGAAAAAAAAAAATAAGAAAGTGTCAAGAATTTTGAAAGGGTCGCTCAAAGTAGGAGAATGGAAAAACATTCACATTCTCTCTTCTCACACGAGATCAATATTTGTTGTTTAGTGCTCCGGAGAACGAAAGCCTTAAATTATAATTAAAGACAACTAGATGGACAGGCCCGCAAACCGGTTCGGAGTAGAAGCACTCCGGAATCGGAGACTCTGGGTTTTTTGGGAAGGCGGAACCGAACCCGAACCGGAGCAACAAAATATTTTCCTGTCGAACTCGAACCTGAACCAGAGCAACAAAATTTTAAAACGGGTTCGGCTCAAAAAATATAGTTCTATCCAGGGATGCAAACCGGTTCTGAACCGAACCGGTTTTGAACCGAACCGAACCGCTTATTCCAGCCGGTGAACCGAACCGCAAACCGAACCGGCTTCCTTTCAGAATTGCTGAACCGAACCGAAAACCACAAATAAAACCGGTTCGGTTCGGTTCAGTTCTCTGACTGAAATCATGCCTAAAATCAACTAACGTCATGACGTAATAGGACAGGTCAGAGTAAAATCCATGGCTAAAATTCATAAAAATGATGTCATGAATTCAGGACCAGCCCTTTCATTTCAGAGCTGAATCAGCTATGATTCAGTTCTGAGCCTAGCTTAAGGGATATGATAAATAGAATAATTACGATGCATAGTACGTATTCTTTTCTAGCAGACATTCTTAATTTTCGATAGTATTCCTCTAGGAACTTATAGACGACTCCTGGAAATCCGACATAATAAGCATTTGACATTCTTCTAAGGATTTTAAAAATATTTAAATGGATTATAATAATTAAATTTCAAAAGTGTTCGACAAGTCACATTACTACAACAATCATATTATTTCATAATGTGCCTTTGTGAACTACTGAACCAAACCGAAACCGCGGTTCAGCTAGCTCCAAAAACCATGTAATGAACCAGAGATCTGCACGAGTGCACTGCAACTACAAGTGCACTGCATAAGTACTTGATATTTTCACACCCGAGTGTCCCAAGCACTGCAACAAAATGTATACAGTAGTATTTCTACTCGCGGCATATTTGTGGTTCGCACACGAAGTGCCAAAAACACTCGCTCCACTCGCGTTGCTTATTGCTAATACTCATACGAAAAGAGAGCTCAAAAATTTGAGTGTGGAATTATCCACCAACAATTCTGGCAACGCATTTTCTACTTGTCGCTCACTCACTTGAGTAGTTTTTTTGCTCATGCTTGCTTCTTGTTGTATTTTTTTACTGATGGCTTTGTGTGTCCGCTCTCTGATATGTCTTCGGCTTCTGTCCGTCTTTTTCCTTCCTCGGCAAATTGATCTCTAATTCACGACTCTGCTTTCACGTCGACGTCAGCAGAACCGAATTCTGTGCGCATTGTTGTTGCATTGTATGAGGAGGAGGCAAAGAGCAATACACAATACATACATGTATATTAGTAGTGTGTGAGCTGAGAGCACGGAGTATTTTGCGTATTCCTCTTCGCTCTCTGAGTAAAATTAGTATACTATTCTGCAAAGTGCGAGTGCGTCCGCTACCGCAAAGACGAAAGCAACATGCAGTGTCGCTCAAAGCAGAGACAATCAAATTTGACATCCGCTCAAAACAGACACCAGTCACAGAAGTACTAATACGAAAATGTGTGAGTATATCATTTGACTAGACATTTTGAGTGTCGAGTGGTACTGCGTACGCTTTTTCAGCGAGTGTACTCGAGTCAAGAAAACAGGCACTCGTGCAGATCTCTGTAATGAACCGAACCGGCGGTTCAGAAACTGTATGAACCACTGAACCGAACCAGTCCTTATTTTCGAGTGGTTTGCATCCCTGATTCTATCACATTGTTCCCAGAGATTTATACTCAACTTGGTACACTTGTCTCACACAAGTTCTGAAGTCTTCGGCATAATACTGTCAAAGTGTTTAGAATAATGATCGCACATTTTAAGTTCAGTACCAATGGTAACATAATAATGTCTGAGCCACGATTTGAACCAGAACCTGGGCTCAGCGACCTTACAAACCAGCTCCGTGAATCCGAATACACAAATTGTTTCGCGGGTTCGAACCGCGGGGTGAACCCCTCCTGATTTTTTTGAGATTTGCCCTACATTTAATAGATGATAAATGTAGACGATTGAATTAGGAAACTAAGGCAGGGCACGTCGGGTTTGAGCTACTTACTAAGGTATTTAATATTATTTATTTGTATAATTTGAACTTAAAATCATTTCTAAGTTACAAATTGAGTCTTACAGCCAGAGCAAGAAGGGCCTTCTGGCTGACTTTCTAAGAATTTTAAAAAGGCACGATGTATTGTACTTAAAATAACGAAAAGGTATGCTGAGAAGTTGGAAAACCCATACACCAGCATACTTCTTTCTCACACTTAAACAAAATATCTATGGGCAGCACTTGAAAGTTTCTTGCACATTTGAACATATAATACTTTGCCAAGGCATAGTAAACTTTAAAACAAGTATCGCTTAATCGTCTCAGTTTTGTAGCCGCACCTCGCCCTATTTACGCCATTGATAAGATCATTTTTAAAGCGGGTTTTTCTTTTTGCTGTTGACAATCTCATTTGTCTGTCCGTTTAGCCCCCCCTCCTCCTGGCTGTGCCACTGACCACAGTCATTGGAAAAGCGCGAGAAGTCGCGACAGCATAGACACATTTCCATCAAATCAATCAAAAATGGTAAATACAAGTTTTTTTTTTTGTTGTTAGCTTTTTTGTTGTATTCTGCAGTATTTTCTTTTATTGCTATGTCTGCGCGTAGACCGATGTGGTATATAGAGCTTAAGTAGGTCCAACAAAAGTATCTGCTGCCGTCTTGTAGCTGCTGGATTGGAATGCACTTTCCGAGTGAAATGGCAGGCAGGCGCTGACATCGCAGCTCTTACTATTTTAGTCCGTCCGTCTGTCTGACTGACTGTCTGTCTGACTGTTTGCTGTACGCTGTTTGTGCTGTCATGCCATAGTTGACAATCATTTAGAATCACTTCTCGCAAAATGAAAGCATCTTTTGAAAGTTGCTGTTTGCTGCTGTTGCAGTTTGCTGTTATTGTAATTAAAGCGAAATGCCATAAGACAAAAATGGGGAAAATGTAACTAGCAAGTGTTACAACTGCAGACTCTCACCCAGTGACACGCTTTGGCTTTGACTTTGACTCCTACACGTATGTGTATACACTTGGCACAAAGTGCTGGTTGTTGTGTTGGATCCCAGAGTCGCTGCTTGATTTTCAGAACTAGGCGAGAACGAAATACTTTTTCTCAGTGTAATATTCCCAGAGTGTACGTAGTACGTACAGCCCCCTCGGCCGGCCGAATTGTGCAAAAGTATTTCGGTGTACATCTGAATGTATGTATGTATGCATACCACTTAGCTGACTGATAAGCGCAGGCAGAGGTTATCAACTGTCAGCTATCATCGGCTGCCGTTAGTTGTATGTGTATTTAAATATGTACTACTAAAACTTATATGTATATTTGTGTGGATCTCAGGGTCTCTCACTTACCTCATTGTGTGCCATATAAAGCATTTTCTCATACTCCATTTTGGTTCGCTGTTATTAGCAACAATAAGAAATTTGCGTCGATGGGCTCTAGTATGCTTGTATGTATGTATATACTTGTGTGTGTGTGTGTGTGTGTGCCAGTAACTGTGCGAAAGGCTGTCCGTCTCGTTCTGCACCTCCCGCTCGTTTCTTTCACTTATGTTAAACTAGATTCACGTTGTTGTGGCACTTTGTTTGCTTTTGTGTTCATATTTAAACACACAAAATAGTTTCGAATTTGTGTTTTTACTTGTTTTTGTTTCTACTCTTTTCTTTTAAATCACTGCCTGACGACGAGTATTTCACTGCATTTGGTTATTAAAATTTCCACTTGCAAACTTGTTGCTCTCTGCCATTCATGCGCTCTTTCGCTCTTTTGCTCTCAAAATCGTCGTCCGCTGTGAACCGTTCACAAAGTCTTCACGCTCATTTCTGAGCGCTGTCTGTGCCACGATCGCTGGGCTTACCTCATGCTGCGGCTTTGGCAAGCTTTTGAGCCGCCAAACAGGTTGCCAGAAGCTTTCAAGCTTTAAAGCTCGGCCCCAGCCCTACAGTTATCGCTGGCCATGGAAGTACATCGTGGTTTTGTTTCATTTGTTGATTGAATTGAAAGACCAGAAATCCCTTTTCAGGCTGTATCTGACAGACGTTTGTCTGTCATTTCCGCTTCCGCTCCATGCATGCAGACTCAAAGACAATGCCAGGAACAGAAGCAGTCACGAAGCAGCGGTAACAACACAATACAATTTGGCAACAAAATGGAAAAAAAAAGCGACTGCAGTTCGTTTGACATTTATATTTCATTGCACAAATGACGATTTTTGCAATTTTCTGACAACACATAAAATGCTTGTGACAAACTCCGCCCGACTGCACCACCTCCGGGCAGCATTGGTCGAGCGGCGTGCAATGACTTTTAGTAACAACAAAATCAAATTAAGCTATCCATTTAAAGTTGAACCATTTTTGTGTTTGCTTTGTTGTGCAACAACACTTCAAACAGATATTTGAACAAACCCTGCAGCTGGCTAGGAAGTGTACGGAGAGTCGTCATGAGCCGAACATATGACATCCAGACATGGTAGAAGCTGAAAGGAAAAAGCAATCTTGTAATCTGTACTACACAACAAAAAAGGCGGTAAATGTAATATTTTTCATTGATAAAAACGGCGAAAACCGTCGATCTAAATGATTTGCCATTTAAAAATTAAAGGCCTGCAATATTGTTTTCATTATTTTTCCACTTTTGATTTTAATCCGTTTTTCTTTTGAAACCAATACTTTGGCATTTATAACCACAACAGAAAATACACCAACCAAAATATGCTCTATTATTTTGACATTTTATACCACAATGGGTTTTGCGCAACCGTATGTAAGAGGGAAAAAGAAGCATCAACTTTAAAGACAAGTATTGTGCGTCAGACCGCATTGTCGAACTTACGAAATAGTCCGCATCATCCATCGATCCTCCAAGTTGGGTAATGATCAGCTGGACGATAGTCTATATATAGTCAGTACAACTCGGATCGTGTGTGGCCTTACTCAACAGGTATCCTGATAGCCTCTTAGGATACGGCAAAGCCTTTCACCCAGAAGTAAACAGCGCAGAAAAGTACAAATTGTGCAGAAAAATATTATTTTGCAAAAATACATATTATCGTATTGCCTTGGGTATATTAGAAAACAATTGTTTAATGGTACCTTTTTATCAAATGTTATGTCAACTATTTTAAAATTTAAAATGTCGTTAAAGGCAACAGTACGTATGAGTGCTTTGAAGCAATTGCGCAGACACTTACAGCCACTTTTTATACTCTTTACCGTAGGTAGACAGAGTACAATAAGTTTGTGCAAATGTATGTATGTAGCAGGCAGAAGGAAGCATCTCCGACCCCATAAAGTATATATATTCTTGATCAGCATCAACAGCCGAGTCGATATAGCCATGTCTGTCTGTCCGTATGAACGCACAGATCTCAGAGTTGGTAAGAGATAGAGGTTTGACATGTATGGGACACAAGCTTCTTACGTCTGCAGGCAGATAAAGTTTATTTTCAATTTTGGCACGCCCCCTCCCGCCCCCGCAATTTAGAAAAAAAGAGTGGGCGTCGTGGAACACCCGGTACGAGCGAAGCTCTTTACGAAGGATAATAATAATCTGATTTGAAACTACAACACTTTCAAAAGAATATAAAGTACCATTGTTTTTGTATGGTTATATCCAGATGAATTTTATTTTTAATCCAATTTACATTTTGACTAGTAAAAAGTGTTTCCCAAGAAAGGGGCTCTCTGTCTTTAACTTCCATCAAAACAATAAAGAACCTCTGACTGCGTGTTCTGTTTAATGGTTAAAAGTAAATGTCGACAGTGCTACATGTTTTTTGATATTTTTTATCAAAGGCCTGTATCCAGCTTTGCGGGAAATTACTGCCGGAAATTTGCTATTTATTTTGAGTGTGTGGAGCCCAACTATAACAAACTGTCGCTCATAGCGTTCTCTGTCTCTCTCTTCCAAAGCCTTCTTACAGTCATTTGCTAGCTAGCATACACAAAATTAATGAACTGCCTCTACGCTGCCTCTCTACGTTTTTCCGCGCATTCTGCTTTGGGATTCCCAAACGGTTATGCCTCCGCTGGCATGGAGAGACTTCTTAGACACGTTCAGTTGGTATGCATTGATCGCTGATGATAGAGGGTGGTTTCTTTTGAAACAGCTGTACGATCTACCAGCCTCCTTTGTGGTGTTGTGTCTCTGTTTAAAGTTGTGCGAAAGCATAACATGACCTCGAGCCGGCTAAAAAACTGCAGGCTTACTAAGAACAAAGGTCACAGAAAAACCAGTCACATGAACTTAATAACTTTAATCACAATAACATGTATCTCCTTTATTTATATGTGCTTTTTCCAGAAATGTGAGATTCGTCAAAGACATGGTCTTGCCTCAACTGCTTGTATCAAAGCAATTTTCTCCTCACAGTTTTTGCCTCTATTTTTTTTGACAAATCACTTCCAAAATAATTGTAAACATTATGTTCCTGAGCTGTGTATCAGCTGTTTCTCGAACCACACACGCCTTCGAAACGCCGATACGTCGCTATCAAGACAAAGTGTGGATTTTGTTCATGTTGCTGGACGGACAAACGAAAAATTCCTGACACAATTTTTTGATATGAAGTTTGGCAGGAATTTTGGGTTTCCGCGGTGCAGAATACCCGGCTTAACCAAAAAAGTTGTTGCTGAAATTCCTTAAAAATTGTGCATTAATTGAGTTGACAAAATAAAATAAAGCCAGAAAATAGCCTTAACTTAGCACTTTTCACTGCTTTGGTTACTGTGGTTCGTGTCACTGTTTCTGTAACTGTTTCAGTCATAGTTAAGTCACTGTTTCAGTCACCTTTTCGGTCAGTGTTTTGATCACTTTTCAGTCACCTCTGATCTCCCACCACGACCCCCCAACTCACAACCCACCTGCTGCTATGGCTGTTTTGTATAGGCCAAAGCTGCTGACTTTGCAAACCATAACCGTTCTTTTTTCTGACAACTGCAAAGTGAGGACCGGTTGTTGAGAACTCTGCTCACAACCCACATGCTGCTATCGCTTTCTTGCACAGACTTTCTGGCTTTCGACCTTACAAAATACCTAGATCTGGTGCGAAAATAGTTAAATTGGCAACACTGGTTAGCAGACTCCAGTGTAAGCAGAGACATGATGCAATATATTAGGTGGTCTCGTCGGCAAAAAGTAGTCCGTTAACAATGCCAACAGTAACAACAACATGCGAAAAAAGGAAAGCGTCGGCAGCAGAGAGTGCCAGAGCGTGAGAAAATGAGAGAGCGCATATAATTTGCAGCATACATTAAAGTTGCATACATACATATACACGCACGCACTGAGTGAGCTCACACACAAACGCTGCTGACTTTGCAAAGTCAAAAGCGTAGCCAAAAAATCTGTCGCAAAGACAATCGTTTTCTGGATTTACCCCCCAGTCTACCGTCCGTAAAAGAGCTTCGCTCTAAAAAAATTACATATCTCCCACAGTTTTAAAGATAGGTGGGTTGTTCCTTCTAGATATATTTAGTAATATGGATAACTTATCGACTAGCCAAAGGAATGGTGAAGATTGGATGAACGGTTTTCGAGTTATGATCAAAAGACTGTTGCTGCTGCAGCCAGAGCAGCGCTGCTTTCAGCTACTACTGAAGCATCAAAATTTATGCTGAGCGTATAATTTCGTTGGTACAGAGTATGCTATAGTCGGGCTTGACCGACTTTCTTTCCTGTTAAAAGTTAAAAAAATGTACTTTTGATCGCTCTGCATCAGAAAAAGAGTGACCATCTCTGTTGCGTACCGAGAAATTTCCGTAGATGGCGCCACTTTCGCGAAATCAGCTTTTAAACATAGCGGTTGTTGTTAATCAGCACGTGCGTCAAAAAATTGGCAATTTGATTGCAATTAAAAATCATTGTAAAGTGATAAAAAAAAACCTATTTCAAACAAAGTTTTGTGATGAATTATAATCAGTAGGGTTTGTTCTAAGTGTTTTGTAACGTGAACTGTTTGTATGAGTTGTGCTGTCTTCGTAATTATACTCTGTACCGTAGGTACATAGAGTATTATAAGTTTGTGCAAAAGTATGTAACATCCAGAAGGAAGCATCTCCGACCCCATAAAGTATATATATTCTTGATCAGCATCAACAGCCGAGTCGATATAGCCATGTCCGTCTGTCCGTCTGTCCGTCTGTCTGTCTGTCCGTCTGTCCGTCTGTCTGTCCGTATGAACGCACAGATCTCAGAGATGGTAAGAGATAGAGGTTTGACATGTATGGGACATATGCTTCTAATGTCTGCAGGCAGATCAAGTTTATTTTCAATTTTGGCCACGCCCCCTCCCGCCCCCGCAATTTAGAAAAAACGTCATATCTCCCACAGTTTTGAAGATAGATGGCTTGTTCCTTCTGGACATATTTAGTTATTAGGATAACTTATCGATCCGCCAAAAGAATGAAGAAGATCGGATGAACGGTTTTCGAGTTATGATCAAAAGAAATTTTCTTGGTACAGAGTATGTTATAGTCGGGCTTGACCGACTTTCTTTCTTGTTTTATGTTAAAGTGAGTCGTTCAACATGTGTCGATTTGTGATGAAAACTAATATTTGAAAAGGTATATAAAATGATTCCGGCCTATTCCGGCCCTGAGACTAATTGTGTGTCGTAGATTGAACAATTACCTTTGTAATGCATTTTTTAAGTTTGTCCACTTTTGTCGACATCTCTTGTAATTTGCATTAATATATCATAACCTCAAATTGAACAATGCTGAGTTGTTTAGCTTGTGGCATTTAGAGAGGAGCGAAGCATCCAAGGAAAATGCTGTGCACAAATTTATGAAAGCGAAGCTTTGTGGCTTCATTTCAGATGAAATGAATAAAGCTGTTGAGGATTCTTCAATGTGGTTTTGTTACCGTTTAACGGAAAAATGGAGGATGTGCAGGTCATATGAAAAGGCGTTTAAACGAAACCATGCGGATTGGTTAAATGCACAAACATGTGTAATCGTTCCAAAAACAGTTCAATCAGTAGGACGCCCTGCATTGGCCTCATCCCAAAAAAGTCGAAGAGCACGAAGCTGCAGATCTTGTCGTATCCGAGGGAGGAAACCTTAGTTTATTGCTTCAAGCGGCAAGCATGGCCGCCCGTAAACAACACAAACACGATCTCGCTTATGTTTTGAAACTGTTATCCTTATGCCCAGAAAAAGCTAAATTAATTCGCATGGTTGTACAGAACCCAGTGGAAAAGCCGACACCTATTTCACCAAGCGAAGCGTTAGCCTTGCTCCTTGACAAAGACCTCAGCAAAGCTCAGTAAAATATATTTAAAATAATGTTTTTTTCAATAAAATGTGCTTCCTTTAGGCGTGCCACGCCCCTATAATAAAAGAAAAATGTAAAAAAAAAATTGCTTAGTACTTCATTTGATATTCTCTATAACTAATAGTTGAAACATGCATTATTAATAAATAGGCGGTGCCACACCCATTTTTTTTGTAAATAAACTTCCTACTGATTATATATTTCCAATACAAAAAACCAAATCAAAATATTTTGTTTTGTTCGCGAGATATTAATTTTGGCCAACAAAAGTAGTCGTCAGGACCATAGTGAATTGGAGGGCCCAAGTGCATTGTTAAGAAAGCGAATGACAAAAAAATGTCACTGTTAGTTGATTCGCCCACCGACAGCAACTTGCAAAATTAATCACCTCATTTGCTTACATTTAGATTCCTTGCTTTTTCCGATAGACGCTCCGTGGCGACGACGTGGTCATTTGGTTGAGCCACAGTGCACAATGTAGCCTCAAGTGAGGGACATGTCGACAGCATATCGCACTCAGCTTCATTTCCTGTGTGTTATCTCATCGCCTGACGGTAGCTATCATTGTGCAGGACATCATGGAGCGCTTTGTAGCTAAGCTCTGAAAGCTGCAGGCGTCCAGCAGCGCGTTGGCCGCATTTGCATCGTGATCACACAAAACTGGCATCATCAGCAGCAGCTGCACTCTCTCCACGATATACAATCTCGTGCTGGCTCAGCAAAAACCGCACTGCGTAACCGAAACTACATCTACCCATGGCCAAGGCTATCCAGCAGAGGCGCAAACGGTCTATAGTCAAATATGTCCAGAGCGCGCAAACAAATAAAGCAGGCCCTTTGGGCAGGCGGGCTAATCGCACCGATGAACCTCATTGGATGGTAAATAACACCAGCTGGGGTAGCACTCAACTTGGCATTCACTTTGCTTAGATTGGCAGCTGAACGGCATTGGGATGACGGGAGCAGGCATAGGCTGAGGTTCAAAAGACTGAGCGTAAACAGAATGCATACCGTGCAGTGCGGTAGGGAGCTAGTGGATCCATGGGCAGAGCAGCCACTAAACATCATTTAATCAGCCTGATGCATGATAAATCAGAAGCCAATCTGGGATAGGTGAAGTGCTGTCAGAGACAAAGTTAGTGCGGCAAACACAATGCACAGTGGTCTCAATTTAATAATGCAGTCAAACAAATTGAAGTTGAGTTTCAATTAATTAATTATTTTAATTTTTTACTGACTAAACTTCGTCCTTCCCACAAGGGATTTTGATACTCTGTTCCGTTAAAAAATGGTTAAAGCGGGATCATGAACTTGTGCCAAATTATGTAACGGGATAAGGAAATGTTTCCGACCCCATAAAGGATATATATTCTTGATCAGCATTAACAGCCGAGTCGATATAGTCATGTCCATCTGTGCGTCTCAGAGACTATAAGAGATAAGAGCCATACATTTTTTGTATGAAAATAGGTGTATACTGATTTGATTTTTTTCTGGTCATTTCTCGAAATGAGCGATTCTCATTTTCGAGCGTATATATGAAAACGTGATGGCAGACAGTCTTGTACAAGAAGGAGTCGTACTCGGCCAAGAAGAAACACTAAACATACCTATCTCCATACAGACGCTTAACAGCAAGATGAAGAAGATAGCAGAGAAAGAAGCAGAGGTAAGGTGGGAAACACCAGCGGATGCAGAATCTCTAAAATTATGTGCAAGACAAGAGACATAAAACTTTCGCACTATCTGCCATAACTCAAAAGAAGAGACTGTAGACTGCTTACGGGACACTGATTAGCAGCCGCTCATGAGATAAAGCTAGGCATTACGACTTAGGAAACCTGCAGGAAATGCAGTCGCAGAAACTCTAGAACATCCCATTTGCAGCTGTCCAGCAATTGCCAAGATAAGATTAAGACTTATGCACACCACACGGTTCGCTTCTTTGGAAAAAGTGGCCAAGAGGCCCTCCAAACAGTTATTGGCATTCGCCAAAACGTTCTCTTGGATTTCTAAGTAAAACAACTAAAACATAACAATCAATTACCCGGCCTCATTAAGGACCTTAAGGTCTATGTGGGGTCAGGCGGAACTACTTACCTACCTACCTCAGCCACAGTCCCTAATAAATTGGGAGAGGATTATAACTTTATGTCGCGGAAACGCATGACTCAACACGACGTGTCCGTGCTGCAAGATCAGACTTAAAAAACCATAGCACAATAAAACTTCTAGACTTTCATCACAAATCCGAGCTCTAATCCATATCTCTGAGATCACTGGAAAAGCGTTTTGTACCCACTGTTCTTTATTAGGTAAGGCTGTCATTAGTCCAAGGAAACAAAATGTATACTTAACTGGTCAAAGACCGTTTATGGCATATTTTTCAGAAACTAAGAAAATGTTCCCTAAATAAGATATTATTGTTCTTAATTTTAGACTCGATAAAGATTTAAAGATTAGTTGATTTCTAATTTTCATGGCGAATTACTACGGATAAGAAGATATCAAAAGAGTTTTGCTCAGTGTGGGCATTACAGCGGACCTGCTGAGTATACAATTTTTAAGATCATGATCTCACCCCATTGGATGAACCGTTTTCGAGTTATGATTACTGCTTTATGAGCGTTATGAGTTATGAGCGCTGCTTTCAGCTACTACTGCAGCATCAAAATTTATGCTGAGCGTATAATTTCGTTGGTACAGAGTATGCTATATTCGCTGAAGGGTCTACTGCCATATTTCCAAAAAATTGTAGTTGCTTTTTTGAATTTCACAAATGCAAACAATTGAAATGAACTAAAGTTTTCGTAGTTAAAATTTCTACTTGGTTCACGAGGCGTATGATTAATTTGTTTGAAAACTTTGAAGTCATGGCTCGGGAAACAATCCGTCCTGAACACCTTACATAAAGTACAGATAAGTGCGGAATTATGCATAATTATTATTACGCCCGAATTACGCCCTCCGAACCACCCCAACGGAGGCGCTTAACACCATATTTCATCTTCTTCCTTTAGACTTAACGTCAAAAAAGATAGCGAGCATCACAGCCCTGAGGTTAAGAGGGTCTGAAGCCTGGAACGCGGGCAACTCGAGACACTAAACCATACTCAGCCATCAAACCGCGGTTCCCGCCATTACAGATTACTGCATACCTACGACGTCATTCCAGAAACTTTATGACGTCAATATCCCTAGTAGACTCGACTGGGAGAACTTACCACATAGCAGAGCTAATGCCATTAACATCTACACTGATGTATCTAAGCTCGACAACAAAGTAGGAGGGGTAGTTTTCTCCGCCGACCTAGATATGGAAGTATCTTTCCGACTCCCTGACCATTGCAGCGTTTACCAAGCAGAACTGGTGGCCATCCAGGAGGCCGCTAAATATCTCAGCACACTCATGGTCGTAGAAAGGAATATAAACATCTACTCAGACAGTCAAGCAGCTCTAAGGGCGCTCGACTCTTACACCAATAATGCTAAAACGCTCACGGAATGCCGTAGATCCTTAAATGAGATCGCTCGGCATCTCTGTATCCACCTTATCTGGGTGCCTGGTCGCCGCAACATTGAGGGTAACGAGTCAGCCGACAGGCTGGCTAGACAGGGCACTACCATCGAGCTTCTCCCGGAGAAGAGAATGGATGCCCTTGGCCTCATATAAACTAATCACAAATGAAGCCTGGCGCCTGGCTACTGAACGATGGAACCCCTTCCGGTTTGCGCTGTAGCTAGGGCCACGTGGCCCACGTTCGACCTTAAACGTACCACAAGCCTTTTACGCCAAAGGAAACATATCACTTCTGGTCGGAGCCCTAACGGGTCACGGCCTTTTCGGTAGACACGCAGCACGCTTGGGCGTTGCTTACAACGACTTCTGTAGAAGCTTCAAGAGTGAGGAAGAAGAGGAAACATTACCTCATCTTATATGCCAGGAGGAGACTCAACACACTTGGCCACCCTTTTCTACTCAACCTCTCGGAAATATCTGAGATAGAGATTCCGTCTCTACTAAAATTTTTATTGATTTCACAATGGTTTAATCGGGAGGAACCCCCCCTGGTTTAAATAGGGAATATATATGGTATATATGGTATATATATGGTAAGTGAAGGGACAATTTTATTGTCCCTAGCCATCTCAACCTAACCTAACCTTGAAGTCACCCATTAAAATTAAAATTAAATGAAAATATTTGGTCTCACAATTATTAATTGTACATCAAAAATAAGCTTTGGGAATGCGGAGACGTACTCCATTCAATTTTATCGTTTTAAGGGCATACTCCTTAAATTGTATTCAAATTGTATAGCGGCTCTTAATGGTATTTCCAATTAAATTCAAATGTTTCAATTTCTCATTCTCATATAATTTTGGTTGTTATTTATAGTCTGGTGAGAGTGTGTCCCATTGGTTAGGTTGCGTTGCGCTTCTCAATCTCAATAACGGCAATTATATCCTTATCTCCTAAAAATAACATTTAACATTTTTGGCAGTTTAAAGTTTTCAATTTCAATTACGTAAACTGTCAACAACAGCCAGTGTGACCTTTCTTGTTGAAAATGCAAAAAAAAAGAGACTAGATTTTTATTGATTTTCAGCATTTGCTATATACTTTTTTTTAAATATGCGCCGAATTTGCCGTGCTCGTCAAACTCGACCAACAATTTTGTGGCTAGAAATTGTCAGTAGAAATTGAACGTGTCATTTCACGCTAACCGGATTATATTTAATAATAATAATAACATCGCGCAGCTTTTGCTTGTCAACTTCACTCTTTCTACTTTACTTACTTATAAATCTAAAATAATATTTATTTTTTAAAACAAAAATTGTATTATTTATTTATACGAGCCTTAAAGAAAACAAAGTATGGTTGTCTCCTTTCAATTAGACTGCCTTCCAATTAGCGCACCCAATTAAATAAATGCCCCAACAGTTTTCTATTGAACTGACAGCACAGTGCCACTGGCAAGTCGACATTGTGCACGTTGGGGACTTGGACATCACACAAATTGGACTTAAATCAAAGCAAGGATTAATACGTTAGTCGAGCACGCAACAGAGGGGGAGGGACGACTGCACACGCACACAGGCAACCACTTGCCCAATGCAGGAATCGGCAAAGGCATGCATCACACAAGGACTTGGCCAGTGTCGAGGAGGTAAAGACATGAGGCGTGACAGCGTATGCAACCGGATTGCCGGCCAACGAGACACATCCGGTGTAGGAAGGCCACAGTATTGATGTAAATGAATGCCGTTACGTTTAAGCGATGCACAATGCCCAGTGCACACGCCGGAAATTCTCCATCGACAATGGCCAAATCGTAGGACGATACCTCCCCCCTGCCCTAATAGACGCTGCGTGGCCGGATCGCTGAGCAAACTGTTGCATGCCCGCTGGACATTCGAGTAATAAACGTCAGTCAGTGTCTGCGCTGAATGCCTCAGTTTACCTCAATGGGATATCGCATGACATTGTCCATGGCGAGAGGCAGTGCGCCAACCAAATCCCAGATTTGGTATGAATCGAACGAATCGTTTGCGGTGTCACTTCACCCATTCAGGCCGTTCGCATGGAAATCCGCTTGATAGCTATCCACCAATGTAATCCGATGGCCATCGCCAGGGATCAGCCGGTGAAATATGCGACTATGTATTTAATTGCCGCCTGACGAGGATACTTACCGTTCTGTCAGCGATTTGGCCAATGCCCCAAAGTGTATTTGGCTCTGGTCAATGGGGCAGAGCGTGAAGCGAGTCGAGCGTTGATTTCAAATAAATAAAAATGTTAATTTTAAATTTCTGTCGTCCCCGGAAAATTACAGTTATTCGCTCTACGTGTTTAATTATTTTCAAATCAGACGCAAGGCAAAGGCATGACTCGGGCGCATCCTGCCTGGCAGGACTTTAGCATTTTGCTAGGCAAATCACGTACAGTTGGCCAGCTATTTTTACGCATTCAAAGTGAGCCCACAACTGTCCACTCAAAGTGTTATTTTCGTGGCAGGATTCTTAATTACATGGCCTATTTCATGTGGCCGGAATTGAACTGCGTGTTTGCCCCAAAGTCAAATTATAAATAACAATTATAGTTTTCATTGAAGAACACACACAAACACTCGCTCACACAAAGGACTTGCAGTTGACACAATGCATAATAAATAAACCAAATATTAATTTCTTGACCCAAGATCTATGTAGGACATTTGTTTAATTTATTTGGTAGTGTGTGGGAGGGCCGTTTGATTAGTCGTTGTGTGTTTAAATAAAAGGTCATTACCTTTGCTTCTAATATTTATGTTCAAATTGCCTGATACAAGCGCAATGTCACTGACTTTTCAAGCTACCCGTGTGGCTCCACATAAATTGCACAAATTTAGTGAACGGAACTATGAATTGACAGACTTTCAGTACAAAAAGTTGGTCTAAAATGTCAAAATTTTCATAGCCACCACATGGGTCTTTAAACAAAATCAAACGACATCCCCTTTATTTTCATTATGCAAATTATGAAATCAGTGACCGTATCCTGGGCTACTCAACCATTCCCCAACATACAATCATAAAATGGGACATATAGCACAAAGTTGATTAATTGGTTGCAATTCTTTGCATTTATTGTTTGTGTTTTCAAACTTTTTGTGGAGTTTTAAAAATAATTTGCATTTTAATTGTTACTGCCAAATGTAAACTTACCCAACGAGGGGGGAACACAAAATAAACACAATTCTTGCGCCAGAGTCAGCATTAATCAAAAATACTTTTTATTATGTAGAAAGGGGGAAACACTTAAAATTAGTGAGGGAACCCACTTAGACACTGCTCTTAGGCTAATCAAGCCGAATTTTGAAATGTATGAAAGCTCGAATTTTTGCATAATTTACTAAGAAAATTGTGTGAAATGTAGGTAATGACATTTTCTTGGCAAAATTCTTTAATGAGATATACACCGAAATAAAATTTGTGAGATATCCGGGACTAGATCAATCCCTAACGATGTCAGAAGTCGGTCGATCCTGGATTTTGGCAATTCAAGTACTAACAAAAATAGGTCTTCTTTAAAAGTCAGGAACTATGTAGCCGATTCAAAATGGCGGACCGTTTGAGAGAGATCCAGAGAACCCCCCGCCCACCGAGCATTGCATCCGAGCTAACTCGAGCGTCAATCCTTTCCTAGGACAAAAAGGGGGCGGTTCATTCGGCTTAGTACCCGACTATCTTCCAAATAAACATTCACCAATGGAAACTCTAAGCAGGATTGACTTGAACTCGGATTTTTTAATCTCGCTACTCCTGTCTCTAAATCGAATTAAGCTCGGCAGAGCTCAATTTTAGGCTAGAACCAATCATTTTATCTTGTTTTTCTTAATTGATACTACGTCACTATACATGATTTCGTAGTAGAATCAAGGCACAATATTGATTTAAGCTCAAAGTTCATACTTGATTTGATCTTGAAATCAGCTTGGTACAAGATTGCCCGTGATAAAGGTCCACTTTCGAACCTAACATTCAAACTTAATGTTACGCTAAAAAAAAACAATTTTATCGATGTTTTCCGCTTCATTAGCGGTTTGCATAACCCCCGTTCTAGCATAAGCGCACTTAAGCTTCCACCTTATGCCAGCATTGCTAATACAATTTGGGAATTCTAAGACAGCATAACACCAAAAACTGACACAAAATATGAAATTTTAGATTGATAGAAGCCTTTGCGTAAGTGTGAATCCATTTAGACTCACAGTATTGGGAGCAGAGATTCTATTACTCTCCGCTTCTTTCTCACTTTCTTCTAAAAATTGCAAGTATTGAAGATTATTTAGCTTTTAAGAACGGATCGGAGATGTGAATTAAACTTTTCGGATTGATACACGTTTTTATACTCTTAGAGAGGTTATATTAAAAATTTACAGATGTTTGTAAAGCATTGAAAGACGCATTTCCCACCACATAAAGTGTATATATTCTTGATCAGCGGGACTTGCTGAGTTGATTCATCCTTATCCGTCTGTTTCTATGCTATCTACTGCGTCAGTTTTAAAGCTATCGCTACCAAAATTTGCACGAAGTCTTCTGGTACAAAAACGCTGCACATTGACTATAACATATGGCATTTCCATATAACGATCGCTCGAAAAATTAGTTCTAGAGAGAAAAGCTTTTTTGTTTTTAAAGCAAACGTCTCCAAACTCCGTACTAACTAGATGTCTATGCTTCTCCATGATTCTGCCAAGTTTGGTCCAAATCGGAATTCTATATAGTAAAGCTGCCATAGAAAAGCAAGGTTAGAAAAATAGTCTTTGTAAGAGAAACTTTTTTGTTTTCAATGTAAACCTCTTAAAAATTGGCATATATTATTTCTATAAACTTTCACCCAAATCTTCAAAGTAGGGTCAAAATTGGATGACTATAGGTTAAAGCTGCCGTTGGAATGATCGGTCGTGAAACTAATTTAAGTGAGAAAAACTTTTTTGTTTTCAAGAAAAACGCCTCCAAACTTTGTATTCCTTAGTTTGCTATGCTTTCCCCATGATACCACTAAATATGATCGAAATCGGACATCTATATGATATAGCTGTCATACAAAAGTAGAGTCAGAAAAGTAGTCTGAGTAAGAAATGCTTGTTTTTTTTTAGTGGAAATGTCGTCTAAATTAGTGCTGCAAGAGTATACAAAATTCGGCCGAATCAATTCGTAATTCTTAATGCCCTTTGAAGTATGCTACGTTATATGAAAATAATAATTTAAGTTAAGTATTCATTATATATTTGTCTTAAGGCAACATTTGCCTGTGTACAGCCATAATTTATTCAACAATCTGGGTGATAACTAATTAGCAATGGCTTTGTTTAATTAGATAATTAGTTAAGGAAAAAAAGCTAGCATACTTTAAAGGGCCTTAATCACGAATAATTTGGCTTGTATAAACATAGTATGTATCTCTATATCAAAGATTGCTAAACATGTGAGGTAAGAAATGTTGATATATGACTGAGGCTCGTCTCTTACTGGGACTGGAGGCTTTCTTCTTCATCAACTGAGTAACAGATTCTAAAGATTCTATTGTGTTTTTATAATAGTAAGGCATTATGCCTGCCTATTTACAGTAGTGTCCAAGTTCATTTAGGATTAAGAGTAGGTCAAGTGAACCAACAGATATCACAGGTGTGAATTGATCTTCAGAGAGGCGTGGCCTTATTTTAACTTTACAAGTCGCTTAATACATCTCTAAAGTTCCTTAACCCTTAGTGTTTTTAGTTGGCAAAAAGCCTCCTACTACAGCCGCTGCCTAATAGTCGCTACAATGATTTGGTATTATGACCTCATACAAGGCACTAAAGGCTAAAGGGGGAATTCAATACTAAGGAAGGCGCCACTTAATAATATAGTCATTATTATTCAGCGGCTGCAATGTACTAACTAATGGGAACTAATGTCCTCTCACCTGACCACAAATCAAATACGCAAGTGCTTCGTTCGTTTTTGTTTTCGTTTTCAATTAACAAATTATCTTCTCTTTTAGATAACCAAATACCCTTTTGCGGTTTCATACAAACAAATTTGCTTTGCCAATGCAAATACCAAAATTTGTCATTGAATGACAAATTGTGAAGTGCTGAACCAAATGTCCAGACTTAGTGCCAGGCAACCGCTTTAAGTGGGCAGGGATTAAATATTAAAGTTCCACTTCTATAGTATCTAACAAGCTTTGGATGACGTCAATCAGCAGAGCTCAGAACTCGTAAATCGCAGGCATTTGGAGCTCATTAGATTGGAGATCCATGCGCATGCAATTGAAAATGGCTAACAGGATAACAGGTGGAATGCTGATGATAATGATGACGATGAGCATTTCGCGTACACAATGTTTCCATGAATCAATTGAATTATGACGCTACTCAAGAGCTCCTCCTCCAGTTAGAGACAATTGAGCAGCAAATTGCGCGGCCCGAATTGGAATCACTGAAATGCCAGTACCATTGTTTCTTGCTCCTGCCCAGGCGCCGGCATTGAAGCATATTGAGCATCTACCGGCATGGCTGTAAGCGCCTTAGCTTTGTGCTTCCTTCGTGTGTCGTTATTTGCATTCGACCTGCCGCACGCTTCAATGGCCATCCATGTCCCCACTTGGAATCCTCTTTGCGCATGGAGATATTCAATTGTGCTTCCATGTATTGGCTGCACATAAAGTTAAATATATATATATATATGCATATACTTTAAGGGATTAGGAAAATGCTTGATTGCACCCCTTGATGATGATGATGATGCAATAATACCATTTAAAGATTAGTGCCTTTAAGGGCCATCCACCTACCCGGCGCCTGATTAACAAAGTTTTGCTGCATGCCAACTTAGCTGCAGTCAATTAAATTTCAAGTTGTGGAAGGGGAAAACGTAAGAGCGGCGCCCGCAAGCAAATAAAATGAAATCTAAATAAATAGCAAAAGTAGCAGCTCAAAATGAAACTAATACAAAGGAGCGCACGCACGCCAGGGAATTGCCCGGAATGCTGCTCTCGCCCCTTTTCACTGCTCTCCATGTCATTGTACGCGTTATCCTTCAAGCAAAAGCAACAGCAGAAGCAGCAACTGCAGCAGCTGCAAGCGCGTAACAAAATTAAATAGGAAACTCAAGAAAAATACATTATTTTTCATTCAAGGATATTGGAATACTCTATCTGCAAGCAGATAGGATGATCTATGAGTGTTGAAGGCTGGAAGGAATACGTCTGTTGTCGTGATTGTTAAGTGGCACAGCTTGAGGTAGAAAGGAAACTGGATAGCAACTACTTATTCGTCATACCCAAAATATGGTTCGGCTGTACATTTAAATCTACCTAACCAATGCAGCAGCAGCTCAGTAAAGGCGTTCCTTCAACGATGCAATTTGGTTCTAGCACTTGTCGATGGTGCCATACCATGCAGGCTTCTTCCCTGCAATTTCGATTTTAACATTCGCTTAAGGCTCGTAACTTTCTCCGACACTGCATTAAGTAAAGTGGCTTTCGTGTAAAGGCCAGGGACTCATAAAGTATTATTCATTGGCAGAAAGAGCTAAGTTGATTTCGCCATGTCCTTCTGTTTTTATGCAATCACCTCTTCCAGTTTTAAAGCTTTCTCAAAAAAACACAAGCACATTTGTCGGAACCGGCCGGATCGGATGACTACAACATATAGCTGTCATAACAACTATCGGTCTAAAATATACTTTTAGTGAGAAAAACTTCAATGTTTTTAACGAAAAGGACTTCAAACTTTGTATTCCTAAGTTTGTCAAGATTTCCCATGAGTTTATACTATATATAGTTTAGCTGACAATTAGTCTTAGGGCCGATATATCATCTTTTACATAGAGCTACCTACAAATAACGGAGCCAATTTTGAGATTATCTGACACATAACAGCTAATTAAGAGATGAGATATCTGCCCTTGGTAAGGAATCCTTTCTTGTTTTCAATGGAAATATCCTTAAAACGGGCATTTATTTATTGAATATACATTCACACAATCCAAAAAATTTTACTCAGAATCTGATGACTATTGCATATAGCTGTAAGAAAGATCGGTCTAAATAGAAGTTTCGTTGAGAAAAACTTTTTTTGTTTTGAATGGAATCGACTCCAAATTTCTATTACGTTCGTAAGTTAGGCTTAAGCTCGGCTCCACTATCGGTATCTATAGCTATAGCTCCCAGGTCCGAAAAGAAGTATTAGTTATAAAAAAGTGCTGCTAGGGTATACAATCTTCGGCCTAGCGGAAGTTAACCTTCCACTATTTTTTCTTATCAAATGTGAAGTACCAATTAAGTTTTCTGCGAATGGCTATTCAAATTAAAGCCATCACATTCAGATACTGATTGCTTTTATTTTGCATTCTTACAAAATGTATCTTATGACAATGAAACAAATGCTTCACTCACATTGCAACACGGTTGTTATTTAAACAGAAGTCACCGTAAGTATTACGCCTCATGCGAATCTTATAGATATAACAGTCTGCCTAACTAACCTAACTAATTCGTTTCATGCAAGTTTTGGACTTTACTTCAAAAAATGGAATCTTCGACATTTTGCTTGGTTGTTATTAACTAACTGGTTGTTACAACTGACCCCAAAATCTCTTAAGTTTTCTGTAACACATCGGAATATGTTAAAATCAAAAGTTTACAAAGAACCATGCATGTATGATTGGATGCTCACCGTTTACATACAGAAAATCGATTTAGACTTCAACACGTTATCTGGGGTATTTCTTTACATAGTTTATAAGTTTATTTCTTTACATTCAAACCGGTTAAAAATATGATTTTGAATATAATCAATCCGGGGTCTAGTTATAAATAATTTATTTTGCGTATCATATGAAGATTCTAAGGACTAAATTAATAGCAAGAATCTCTCTATGACTTTATTGATACAAAAAGCAAGTAAGGGCGCTGCAGTCGAGTGTCCCGACCACAAAATACCCTGTTCATTTGATTTCATTTATTTGTTTTTGAATTTTCGAAGATGAATGTAACAAAATTATTATCCCAAATGTAGGCAACACTTTTTTCTAGTCCTGACCAACAACTGGAGGGGGGGGTGCTCTGATCAGCTCAACTGTTTCGCTTATAACTCCGGTGTTTTTTTCCGATCTGATTGTACTTTTCAGAATAGATAGATATTGGGCCTTGCTTGATGTATACTAAACCACGAGGCTCTAACTTAAAAATTGTTGATCTGACGGTTTTTTAGGTCTAGGATGGCTAGAGGAGGTCTTGGTTTTTCAGGAATAAAAGGGCGGTGGAATTTTTCAAATCTGAAACAAACTTGATCTGCGTACAGCATAAGTCCACCTTCATGCAAAAAATTGTGGCTCTATCCCTTAGAGTCTCTGAGATCGACGCGTTCATACAGACAGACAGACGGACGGACGGACAGACGGACATGGCTATATCGACTCGGCTGTTCATGCTGATCAACAATATATATACTTTATGGGGTCGTAAATGTTTCCTTCCCCCTGTTACATACATTCGCACTACTTCAAGATCCCCCTTTTCCCATTTTCAATGGGAACAGGGTATAAAAAAAGATACTGGTTCTAGTTTTAATTTGAGACAACGTGTATCAAATTTATATTGGTGCCAATTTTCATTTTTGAGTGACAAAAAAAAATCACAGAGATCCGAAACAGGGTGGGCTGTTCAGACCTTGGCTAAAAATGTGTCCCAAGTTCACACTGATTTTGGCATTATAGCTAAAAAACCAACTTCGATCTACCATTGTTGATCTAATATTGAAACAATCGGTCTAGTGATATATAAGCAATCGTATTAAAAACCATTGATTGAGGGATCGAGTGTGCTCCATATATAAAAATGTGCAAACTGCACAGAAAGATGCATTTTCATTTTAAGCTTAAGGAGCTGATATATAGACCAATGGGAAAAGTCACCCACATTGGTATCACCAAAGCAATAGAATTATAAGGTAAGTAACACAGCAAAATGACACAAGGACAAAAACAAAGTATTGTTAGTCTGCACCAGGATTCGAAGCACTTAGCGCACAACGCCACCAAGAATCTAACATTTGTCGTAAAAATGTAAAGCTTTATTGGCTTTGAACTTATATTGAATCAAAGAAAGGCTTCTTTTATACAACATATAGTATACATATACACACATACAGCATACTAATTAAAAATCGAAGGTCCACACTAAAAAATTAAGTCGAGTAGAGTCTTCGGTCTCAAATGTTAGCTGAAAAATGACATATTTTAGGCCCGAACAGAGTCTGGACAGTGTGGCCCCGAAGAATCTTATTCTATTCTATTCTTTGAGTATTAGAAAGAAAAAAATTTCAGCTGCCTGGTCAGTACTTTGGAAAAATAAATCTGCTGCTTGTATAACACTAATGAAGACTCAAACTTTTGTTAAATCGAACCTCTTTTTAAATATTGCTTTCGCTTTCCTTCTATTGAAATGTGTCAAAAAGTGAGATTAACAACTGTGTGGCCCTGGTTTTCTTGTGCGTCTCAGACCTAGGGTCACTCCCTTATAATTATTGTATCAGTACAAGCGAGTGACACGCGAAAGGTGCATATCCTCTTAAGTACACAGACAACATAAAATAAATGTCATCTGTTAGATTGTTCTAGTCAACACACTGTGCATCACCGCAAATTCCAATTAACAGCTGTGGAATAACATTTAAATTTAATGCTTTTTACACTTTAGCCAACCGAATCTCTTATGCTACATCGCAGCTGATCTCATCTAATACGAAATCCCTTCGACTGTATTTCCTCATATTTTCTTAAGCTCAAATAACAAAAATCTTGATGGGATATTTTACCATTTGCCTTTCCAGCAAAGTCATGGTACCCTTTGCTGCTAACGCTATCAAAATTGTACATAGATAAATGTGCGCGTATATGTATAGCACACATACTTATGCATGCGCTGGCTGCCACTGGCTGGTTCCGTCGAAGGTCCTTCCAAAGGCAAAGGGACATTGCACTGCTCATTGAACTATGGCTAAGTATGTAAGTAAGTTTTGTCGGGCGTCTTCGCCATCGCCTTGCGGGTTGTTGACTGAGCTGCTTGTCCGTTATAAAAATGACAAATGCGCTGCTGCTGCTGGAGCTGGAGCTGTTGCTGTTGCCGGAGCTGTAGCCGGAGCCGGAGCTGTTGCTGTCGCTGCTGTTGCTGCACTTATAATTAAAATATGCAAATGTGGCCCGCTATGTCAGCCACATGTAAATATTTATGCTGCCGTGCGCATTTTATTGCTGAGCTGGCTGACTGGTGGAGTTGGCATAATTTGCATGTAAACGGGCCATTTTTCTTGGCCCGTTTAATTATATTGAAGAACTTATGCAAATGCAAATGTCCTCCGACTTGCGATTGAGTTCGACCAACTGCTTTGCCGCTTCATTGAACACGCATACGCCGTGTGTGTGGCATTAATCACACAATTGAATTGAAGCCGCAGCATGTGGTCGTAATCAAATTAACCATTACCAGTTGTAAATTAACTTTCCATATCAATTGCAATGAAATTAATTAGCATGAGCAACGTTTGTATGCTTTAAAGCCTGAGCAAAGGTCATTAAGCTGCACGATCTTGAACAGGTAAAAAAAAAAACACAACAACATGGAAACCGCAGAAAAACAGGGCGAAGACGCCAACACCTGGACCAACGTGAGGGCAGCGGAACGAAAACGTAAATTACAATTAATTACATTTTAATGACGCTTGTTTAATTCAGCGTTTACAATTACATACACAATTATGGTGCAAAGGAGAGGGAGATGGATGCCGCTGCTGCTGCCGCTGCACTTGGCTGGTTGCCATTTTTATGCACTTTCCGCCATTGACTTTAACAAATTTTACCTCGCTTTCATTCGGTCTTCGCCCAGCTGCCATATTAATGACCAGAAAATATTTACGGCTCTTCCTTGAACGTTTTGAGCGTAATTAACTCGCCAGAGCCTTAATTAAAGTTGCGCACGGAACAATCAAATGGAATTTAAACAGCGCAAAAAATAAATGACAAACTGCAAAGCGAACGAAACATTTTCGCATTAATTCAGAGAAGCTGCTGGCCAACAAAAGAGAAAATCAGACAACAGGCAAATTAAGGTGCGAATCCATAAACACACAAGTGAGAAGCCATAAAAATGGCTGCGCCGGAAAGTATGCCACACCAATGGATTGTACGCTCCAAGCAGTGTGAAAGGGATGTAAGAATACACTGAGAAAATACATCCGGGAGATAAGACTCTTTTCGGAATTGCGAGATAATGTAAAATCAACTTTGTGCAACTTAATGCAAGTATAAGAAGCTTTTCCCATACAACTCGAACCTGTGTTTCTTTCCATCTCTGAGAGTCGTACGTTCATACGGACAGACAGACGGACGTGGCTTTATCTATTCGGCTGTTGATGCTGATCAAGAATTTATATTCTTAATGGGGTGAGAGATGCTTTAATCTGGCTATTACATTAATTTGTATTAACTTAATATACTCCGTGTATCTTTAGAACACTCGTGACTTGATACTCAGTATACCTTACTCTGTTCTCTATAATCGGTACTCGACTATCAGTACTCGATACACATTTAATATTCCATATCAGATGCTCGATACTATAGTTTCTTTACCAATAGGTACTCGATGTTAAGTACTCCATATTTAGTAAGCGATACTCAGTATTTGATGCTTTGAGTAATCGATAACACTGTTATACAGTAAACTGTATCCTGAACATCTTTAACTAATTCCTATAGACAAACCCATGCTGATCAGTGTGTAATCAGTACTCAATACTCATTATCCGAAAGATTTCTATACTCGGTACTCGATACTAAGTACTTACATCTCAATACTTAGTACTTAATGCAGAGTAATTGATACAAAGTACTTGATTCTCAGATCTCGACACTAATTACTGGATAACCGATATTAAGTACTTGATATTAGGTACACGAAAATCGATACTCTGTACTCGAAACCAAGAACTCCATGCTCAGAACAGTTCACTAAAAAATTTCATACTTGAATTATCATACATGGATGTCAAAAGTACGATAAGAATGAAAATTCTTGATCTAAGATCTAAATTCTTGATCCAAGTATAAATTTTTGATCCCGTTTTTCTTGATCCGAATGCTTCAGCCCTTGATCTGAATTAGAAACATTGTCAAATCAAGTAGACATATTCTTGAATCAATTGCTAGATCATTAGCAAAATCCAAAAATGTTCATTTTGTATAAAGAGCTCATAAAGTTCAAGAGTAAGATCTTTTACTCTTGTACTAAGAGGTCCACAGATTAAATAGTGAAGGCGCCCATGTTCCAATCAAACAACAATGTAAAATCAGTTGTATTTTCCTTTTCTATTAAAATTTACTTCATAGAAAATTACTTATCAAACCATCAAGTTAAAGACGTCTCGAATAACATAAAGCCACAAATTAACATCAGTCTTTGCCTATCAACACTTAAACCAACAGTCGTCTCTCCATGCCAGCCATACCATAACTGCTTGGGAATTCTACAGCAACAAGAGTGCTCGAGATCTACAGTTTACACACCCACGAAACTTTGAGAGCGAACTCAACGATATTCTCCCAATGTACTTGCTCTCCTCTCTCAATTTCTTAACTTACTCCCCTGGCGTAAGAGCACCATGTTGAGAACAAACGTAGCTAAATCTTAAGAGCGAAATTCTTCAAAGTTCCAGGGTTCTTTCAAAAGAGTTCCTACTTTAATTATTAGCACTGCATTTTTCTGGATATAATCATTATTTTTATATAGAAGTTCACCTTGTGTGGGATTCTAACTCAGGACTTTGCCTAGCGGCATCTTAGCGCCTTCAACTATCAAGCACTCGCGTGAGTCTCAGTAATGAGCCAAATTTAAGTTGCCCCTTTAATATTCCCTGAGCAGGAAACTTGACGTTGAGGATTACTAGCGGTATTGAAATTGTCTCTACTTTCTTTTTTATATTTTTTGAAATAATTAGACGCATTTGTAGATTTATATTTTTTAAAATTTAAATTTTACAAAATTGGAAAACATGCTTTCCTAAAATATAGACGACTTACGAACGCTCTATTTTAAGAACTCCTGCTGTGAATTTGTTTTTTTTTTTTATAAGGGCAAATCCACATTTAAATTAAGAAGTATTTTTGATATCTCCATCAAAAAAACTTATCAAATAAAAAAAAATATTATGGTCATTGTTTTCTAAGTTTTAGAAAATACTTTCCATATATTCTCTATATTAAAAATCAAATGTGTTTGAAAGCGAATTTCTTAGAACTAAAAATAACAGCTTTTGATGTTTTAAGCTAGATGTGGGTGGCTCTAAAATTTCGAAAATCAATTAAATTCTTGTTGGCGGCCACATCCAGAGAATGGTAGCATGAATCGGCAAGCAAAATTTCTGCTGCAATTTAGAATTCACGATTTTGTTAAGACGAATTCAACTTGAATACAAGCAGACAAACGTTCTTGACTTTGAGCTTAATGGCAATGGGAGTGCGGGGAGCCACACGCGGAGAGCGCGAGCAACAAATTAGAACAATTCTCTCTCTCGCTCCCAGCATTGTCAATGGCTGTTGCTTCGAATTTATACTGAAAATTCATCGCTGCTTTGACTAAACGCGTTGTCGTCTGAGATGTCGGTGTCAGTTAGTGCTGTGCAGTCTGTTTTCGAGGTCCTGAGTTCATGTCCCAAATGAACCAACCAAGAAGATATTTTCTTGGATCCAATACTATTTATGCTTGATATTAAGCAGAGAAAATTCAAAACAGAGCATTTGACGTCATATCTCCTTGATATCAAGCACAATCTTCTTGATTTTTTCTCAAAGTGCACAAACTAAAAAAAATGTAATAATAAATATCCAAAAATTTGCAAGATAGGGAAATTTGAGGACCTTGATCAAACCCCATTTATCAGACGATCTAGCAGAAATATAAGTAGCTTCTTGCTTTTGGCATTTAGTATAATTCAGAATTTTAATCTACTGCTTGTTTCACTGCCGACGGTTTATCCCTTAGGCTAATTTAGGATAAACAATGTTACCGTATCACATTATTACAATGGCCTTTTTACATGTGATAATCATAGAGATTTTCTCCAAGTGCAAAAACTGACAACAGAAAAGCAGCAATAAATATGCTTCAACTATTTGGCAGCAGGCGAAATTTAAAAGATGTTTTTGGAGGCCAAACTGGCAGACATTAAATTGCAATTTATGCCAATGAGTTCTTAATGTACACCAACCGAACCAACAGCAGTGGCAGAGCAGAGTAACAACAACAGGACCAACAATTGCTGTTCTAATGGCCACCAACTTGGTTGTAATTTATTTGCAAATTATTATTAAAACTTTTGCCTCCGAGTCAGTTGCTGCCCTCAACCATAAATGATTCGCACTTAGTTTGCTGTCAGCCGCAAAATAAAGCCACAAAGTCGCGTCCATAAATCAAGGACTGGCTTTTGGTTTGGTGTGTGAGAGTGAGTGAGAGAGAGAGAGAGAGAGTGCTCTGGCATTCGTATTAATTATTGGCAATTAGTTGGCTCTAGTTTAGCATGCATGTGTACATGCTAAATGCTGATAGCCTGTCATCGTGCTTATTCAATTAAATAATCAGCACTAACATCATTTCAAAATCACATTTATCAAGCGATTAGAGTTGAATAATCGCACAAACACACACACACACACTCGCACACACACACACAAGGGGGAGGGAACACAGGCACTCATATTAAAAGCAGTTGCCAATTGCTGATAACGAAATTTGCCTACCATTATAGCAGGCAGCAGTGCAACCAAGGAGGAAAGCTCAAGCACTCACCGAGTGCACTCATGGGCCGCAGTCAAGGACCGGCGGCTCAACCAAAAGGTGGCATAATAAGATGATGACAGCGAGAACGAGGAGAAGCACGACAAAACCAATTGTTGGCCCGAGCATAATGCACGGCAGCAATCGCATTAGAAATAGTTGAGAAATCAAAAGGATTATCAGACTGGAGGGTCGGTCTAGCTGGCTGGTTGGTTGATGGGAAGAAAGAAAAATACAACGCAGCCAACGCACAATGGCACACGAATTGAAAGGAAGGAGAACTATTCCAAGAATTTCAATTGCATTTTCTGTATGAGAGGTCTTAAAGTGCATCTCTGGATTGCAAAAAATGTATGAAAATTATGATAATTTCAGGAAGCATAATAAAAATTGTTTTTTAACGAGTGTTATGCATCCTCCACCTGAGCTCAGCACTGCTGCTTTTCGTCTTTTAACTCCAAATTCTCCGATTCCATATTAAAATACATTACACATTTTCCGTAGTTTCATGTGCATTATAAATATTTCCATTCACTGAGTCGGCTTGCTGTGCCGCAAAATGATAAATGCGACCGCACTCAAATGAAGCTGAAAAGTATGCTACGGTTTATAAGGCCAACCAACAACCAAGTCGCCCCCAACGCCATTCAATTGCCTTGTTCTCGGTCTGGCTCTGACTCTGCCACTGCCATTGCCTCTGACTTTGCCTCCGGCTGCCATTGCCACAACGAATTAGCGCCGTAAATCGCATTTAAATCGTAAAATTCATCCAGCCAACAAAGTCACTTTGCATAGAGCCCAACGAAAGTCAGAGTCAACCAAAAAAAAAAAAAAAAAAGAGACCAGAGAGTTTCGAGGGGTTGTGCACACTCTAAGATTTTGATCCTATCAACTAAATTGCATTTGGCAGTTTTGTGAAAAAACTTTGCCTTGGCTGCCATAATTTCTGTTCCTGCGCTAAAAAAAAAAATTATAGAAATAAAAACTCGAATGAATCAGACAATCAAAATGGAATAGGAAAACCAATGTCTTTGGCTAATGCATGCTTCATTTAACATAGAAAATAGCATAACTTAGGAATCACGATTTCAGAGATGGGTTTTGTAATTGGGAAAATGAAACACTCTTCTTTAGCTAATGTTCGAAAGTTGCGAACACAAATGACACGCGCTTTTATATGCATTTATCTGTGCGGTTCTTAGTTAAGGCAAGGCCTTAATATAATCGAAATGGCTAATTGCCTTAAAAGCGTAAGTGCTGAGGGCGGACAGCATAATACAAAGCTACACAATATGAGATCCATTCCAATTTTTTTATTTATTGTAGCAAAATGACATTATTAAATATCAATTTGATATTAAAACAAGAATGAAATTCGGTCAAACCCGACTATAGCATACTCTGTACCAACGAAATTATACGCTCAGCATAAATTTTGATGCTGCAATAGCAGCTGACGGCAGCGCTGCTACTGCGCTGCTGCAGCGAACAGTCTTTTGATCATAACTCGTCAACCGTTCATCCGATCCTCATCATTCCTTTGGCTGATCGGTAAATTATTCTTATTACTAAATATGTACAGAAGAAACAAACCATCTATCTTTAAAACTGAGGGAGGATATACAGAGATATTTTTTCTAAATTACGGGGGCGGTAGGGGGCGTGGACAAAATTGAAAATAAATTTAATCTGCCTGCAGACATAAGAAGCATATGTCCCATACATGTCAAACCTCTATCTCTTACCATTTTTGAGATCTGTGCGTTCATACGGACAGACAAACGGACATGGCTTTATCGACTCGGCTTTTGATGCTGATCAAGAATATATATACTTAATGGGATCGCAGATGCTTCCTTCTGGCTGTTACATACTTTTGCGCAAACTTATAATACTCTATGTACCTACAGTACAGAGTATAACAATTAGAGCTGGGTGCGTGAGCAAATTTTCTGACATGGTCTTGAACAATTCAGGAAAGTAAAATCTCCGTGCGCACGATTCACGCATGTAATTTTTTAAGAGCATTGCGTCACTCACGAATCATGCACGAGTCCCTTACGAATGTACATATGGATATTGACAATGATATTATACGCACATCCGTACCAATTGGCCTTACAAAATGCAGCCCAAATATGGTTTTTCTTTCTTTCTTCTATATTTCTGTCACAAATAGCTTTAAGATTATTTAAAGTAGAATTTCTGCAGTCGGGAAATGCAAAATATTGCATGTTTTTGGAATTCATGCACGATGAGTGTGCCCATACCATTTTGTCAGATAAATACCATACAACAATATGCATATTTTCTAGTGATGATACTTATAAGTAGACAGCGGATTTTACATATTCTTAAACCGATTTTAATCCTAGTAGACCAGGACAAAACGTGTAATTAACAAAATTTCCATACTTTTGGGCTCCGGATCATATCATTATTATATTCTGTACCAGAGGTACATAGAATTTAATAAGCTTGTGCAAATGTATATAAAGTCCAAAAAATCTTGCGGTATTTCCGCAAGCTTGTCTTTGCAAGCGCGTAGTTCTAGTTGTATTCGTCGCATCGGTTCACGTTAGAGCTTTTTGGAAAGCTCTTTTCACGCGCTAACACGTGTTTGATTTATTGTTGTTTGTTTTTAGTCGTTGGTGAGTTATAGCGTCGCAAACATGGAGCAAAATAAAGAGAAAATACGGCATATTTTACAGTACTACTACGATAAAGGCAAAAATGCATCTCATGCTGCCAATAAAATTTGTGCAGTTTATGGACCCGATACAGTTTCCATTTCCACCACACAACGATGGTTTCAACGTTTTCGTTCCGGTGCAGAGGTGATCGAAGATGCGCCACGGTCCGGAAGGCCTGTCGTCGAAAATTGCGATAAAATCGCTGAATTGATCGAAAGAGACCGGCATAGTAGCAGCCGTAGCATCGGCCAAGAGCTGGGCATGAGTCATCAAACCGTTATAAACCATTTGAAGAAGCTTGGATTCAAAAAGAAGCTCGATGTATGGGTGCCTCACGAATTGACGCAAAACAACATTTTGGCCCGTATGGATGCTTGCGAATCGCTTCTGAATCGCAACAAAATCGACCCGTTTTTGAAGCGGATGGTGACTGGCGATGAAAAGTGGGTCACTTACGACAACGTGAAGCGCAAACGGTCGTTGTCGAAAAGCGGTGAAGCTGCCCAGACGGAGGCCAAGCCTGGATTGACGGCCGGGAAGGTTCTTCTGTGTGTTTGGTGGGATTGGCAGGGAATCATCCACTATGAGCTGCTCCCCTATGGCCAAACGCTCAATTCGGACCTGTACTGCCAACAACTGGACCGCTTGAATGCAGCACTTATGCAAAAGAGGCCATCTTTGATCAACAGAGGCCGAATTGTCTTCCATCAGGACAACGCCAGGCCACACACATCTTTGGTGACGCGCCAGAAGCTCGAATGGGAGGTTCTTTTGCATCCACCGTATAGTCCGGATCTCGCAACAAGTGATTACCACCTATTTCTGTCCATGGCGAACGAGCTTGGTAGTCGGAAGTTGGCCACAAGAGAGTCCTGTGAAAATTGGCTCTCCGAGTTTTTTGACAATAGGGAAGCGAGCTTCTATAAGAGGGGCATTATGAAGTTGGCATCTCGTTGGGAGAACTCGTCATCGAACAAAACGGCGCATATTTGACTTAAATCGCATTATTATAACCAATTTTATGAACAATTGAAAATTCAATAAAAATACCGCAAGATTTTTTGGACAACCTTATATATTCTTGATCAGCATCAACAGTGGAGTTGATATAGCCACGTCTGGCTTTTCGTATGAACGCACAGATCTCAGAGATGGTAATATATTGAGGTTTCACGTGTATCGGAGAAAAACTTCTTATACTTGCAGGCAGATCAAGTTAATTTTCAATTTTGGCCAACGCCTTATTTCCCACAGTCTTAAAGATAGATGGTTCGTACTTTGTAGACATATTTTTTAACCAGGATTACTTATCGACCCGCCAAAGGAATGGTGAAGATCGGATGAACGGTTGTCGAGCTATGATCAAAGGACTGTTCGCTGTTACAGCGCAGTAGCAGCGCTGCTTTCAGCTCTCTCGTTTGGTCTTTCATTTTCTGCGTGTTTAACACAGAAAATGTTAACATTGCACTTCAGCACACAGCTGTTTGTCAATCAATAAGAATATCAATAGTTTCATCCTGTCTGATCTTGCGGTTAAAGTCTAAGTTAGTTCGGTTAACCTGACGGTCAGCCAGACTAATCGCACGTTGAGTAATCGGACCTTGCAAAGACTTCCCCTAAAGTGTATCGAGGTTACGAAGACTTGACCACATCATCAATTAGGTTACATTAAGATCTATTGTTGCGTCTAGATGCTTCGTGGCTTTTGCCATACATTTTTGAAAGTTCCCCGATTTTGTTTTTTTGCTTCCATTGTTTCATTGAATTTTAAAGCATCAATGGACAATCCGGCTTCCAACGAATTTAAATTTAATGCATTTCTTTCATTTTTTGGCTCCAATGGTGCTGCGTCTGATAGGTTAAAGTTAGACCACAGTTTGGCCCGTTCTGTGGCTCCCGCTGTGTTCCGACTCGTCTGCAGCAGTTTCGCAATCGATTGCGCAATGTTAGCACTTCATACGATAACGTGGAAGTTTCGCAATTTGCGGCATTGGAAAGTTCGTCTTTATGCCTGACCCTAGCCAGTGTACCTCAAGATTTCTGTAATTTTTTGGATTTTCACAAGATTTATGCGGCAAAAGTCGCCCGGAGTTGAAGTGTGCTTGCGCATGTTTCGATAATTTGCGTGATTTTTGCATTTCACCCGGACCAGTTGAGTGTGGAGCAGGGAAAAGTGCACGTGGCTGAGGTAGAAAAGCGTGAAGCGTCATTAAAACTTGCTGCCCCTAGAAATATGGGCCAGGCGATGCCGACGCAAACGCAGTATACTCTACATACAAAAATTTTATAATGATTTTATATTTATTTTCGCTGGCAATTAAAACGGGATTGCCGCATAAAATATTTACTTGCAATTAGAGCGGCTGCCAAGCAACTCAAGTGCAGCACAGCATGTTAGGGGGGGGGAGGCGTTGGTGGGGGGTTAGTTGAAGTCAGCGTGACAGACACTAATTATGGATTTAGCAATTTGCGACTTTTCAGCAAGCCGCAAGACATGGCAGCAAAACAGGAGGGATACGCCACAGGACATACCTCAGTGTCATTTCGCGATGCCATTTTGTGGTTTTTCGTAGAGGTTTTCGGGGGAGGGGGAGGCAGAAATAGAATGAAGTTTGGTCAGGTTTGAAAGTTTACCTTCAACGGGAGGGCAAAGACACAGAGACACGTTGCAATTGCTAGCCATTAATAAGAAAGTTTTGTCAGTAGCCTGCTGGTGGTAATAAGCAAATTGAGATGACAAACTTTATTGTTGATTTTATGAGCATACGTACACTCACGCATGTGGATTGTCTGTGTGTGAGTGAGTGTGTGTGGATGTAGAGCTGGTTCCCCTCAAATGAGTTATTTAAGTAGCACTCGCACGCCAGTTTAAAAGCGCTCGTAATTTGCCTATGTACCATCAAAGTTTTCCATTTCTGTGGCTGACTTAGAATTGTTTACCCAGCAAACATTTTGTCTTAGTTCCAGCTTCGTGATGGTAAGACTCTGTACGACATAGAAATGTGTTCGAACCGCCACAAGATTGCCGAACATTCAATGGATAATAGTCGAGTTATAAGAATAATTATGCTAATAATAGAGCTAACAAGTCAGTCTTCGTCCGAAAGAAAGAAGTTAGCATCGGACTCGAAACAATGTTCGCTGGGTTTGTGTGTGTATTTGTGTGTGGATGCCGTTAAGGCTTTCTGCTGTACACAATGTGTAGCACACTTTTGAGCTGCCGAGACCGCGCATGTATTTTACTTGGCTAAGTACGTGATTTGATTAGCGCTTACTCGAATCGCCCGCCTCCCTTCTCCACCGCGCTTGTGTCACTTATCATGCCAGCACAGGCCATGAACTACGCTTTTAAGTTTTTTGTATGAGAGATTGTATAAATTGTAAGTGAATATTGCCTGTTGATGCCGCAAATTACAGCCAACAATTTTTCTCAATTTATGTTTATTTTTTTTTATTTTTTATTTTACTTTGACACTCGCCGCTGGATGCATTGCACTGGAATGTCAACAGCGGAGTACGTGAGCAAACATCCAAATGGCTGCCACTGACAAACTCACAGTACTGAGAGTCCTGGGCAGTAGTAAACGAGACATTAATGCTATTATGCGTGTGTATGTGTGGGTGGCACTTGTGTGAAAGCAACTAATGAAAACGGAAATAAAAACCGCTCGAGGAATGCTGATGACTCTCCAAGGATGGTATTTAATATGCGTATGTGTGCGGTTGTATATAAATGTGTGTGTGTGTGTTTGTGTGTGTGTTTGTTAAAGGCTCGGCAGTCAGCACCAATGGGAGCAACTGCTGCCACTTGCCAACCCATTCTGCACGCGCACCCCAAGCACTTAGCATCAATTTGGTGGCTCGTCCATAAGACTGTACCAGGGAGGCCGAGGGGCAGACAACTAAGTAAAAGCATAAGTAAGGCACATAAATCAAAAATTCAATGCCGCCAACATTGCCTTCACATTGCTCCAACGCCTGTCAGAATGGCACGCACAAATACTCAGTCAGCTCCCCAGCTGAAGCTGCTCCTGCTGCTGTCTCCCCCCTCATCACCGCTTGAGTGCGTAAAAATTCCTTAACAATGTGCAAGTCCAGCGCTTTGGAGTGCAATTACCCGACAAGTACACAGAGGAAGCCGATCCCCCTCAAGTCCAAGGTCCCCCCCGGAACACAATCGAAAACTCAGCTAGCGTGAAATATTAAAGTTGAAACGGCATACCTAGGCAGGAGCAAGGCAATTCTACACGGTACAAAAATTAGGCGAATATAACTGAATTATGTTTTTTTATCTTTGGACCAGGGGTCGGCAATGTGGGCAGATAAGTCGCCACTGCACTTTAAAACCGATGGTAGACTGCTACTGGGAAATCGGGGTCATAATAATTAAAGTAAGATAAAAAATAAGATTTTTTAACCATACAGAGTTTTGCATCTATTCGAAAATTAAATTAATTCAGCAAAAATGAATCCATTTGACACCAAATCTATTTTCTATCAAGTTAACCAACAGGCACAGAAAATTGGGTAACGAATCGGTTGGACATAGTTCTAACTCCTTAGAAATTAAAAATAAAAGCTCCACGATAAACGACTTCGAAGTGGCTGTCTTCGAATTGAATGCATACTTTGAGCAACACCACTGATATTATCTTTGAAAAGACATAAAAAAGTGAAAAGTAGTGGGGTGTGGTGCAGAGGGTAGTGTGTGTGCTATTAAAATTGGAAAAAGTGGGATCACGAAGTTGTGAGAATGTGTGGAAGAGGGAAAAGGAATCATTTCCGCCCCCTTAAAGTATACATTTTCTTGATCAACATGAACAGCCTAGTCGATATAGCCATGTCCGTCTATCCGTCCGTTCGTCTGTCAGTATGAGGTTTGTTTCAGATTTGGAAAATTCCCCTCCTTCCCCTCAGATCCACAATTCTCAAGTTAGAGCATTGGTCAAGACCCAATATCTATCTATTGTGAAAAGTTCCATAAGAGTGGACAAAAAACACCAGAGCTATAAGCGAAAGAAATGAGCTTGTAGAAGCGGGAGCTACCGCATTGTCAGTTAGATCTAAAACCGCTAAAAGGACAAAATAATGTTGCCTACTTTCAGGATGCACCTTCAATCGCTGTTTGAACTCATACTGCTTGCATTTATAAGTGAAGTAAGACAAAAAATGCTTGACAGTATCCAAGCAGTCGCTTCTTGGCGCCAGCCGCACACAGTTGTTTCGCTTCGAAGCGCGTAAAAATAACAAGTAGATAGCATATTGGAGCTCGACTGCAGCTTGGGGCACACTCACTCGTCGATTCAGGTGTAATGTACTATCAAGACGTTTGCAAAAACTCTCGATTGCCGACACGCTATCTATCTCAAAATATATATTTTCTTGTTTTTAGAAAAAACATTTTTGTTTTCCAATTTTGAGAAAATTTCTGGTTTTTAGAAAGTTTTTTTGAGACTTAGAAATTCGGTTCAACTTATCTTAAATTTAGGGTAATTTTTCTAAATGTTTTCATAAATACCTTCTTAGATTAAGTGCAAGTGCAACTAATAAAAAAAACTAGAAAACTTAGAAAAACATTTAAGAATTTCACCCTTAATTATAGATAAATAATCTAGAAAATCGACCAAAAATTTACTCCGCTTGTAATTCTCAAATTCGAATTCCCTGCTTTTAGAGTATTAAAGGGCCAGCGATTATTTGGCTAGCTGAGAAATTTACCCTAGATTATTTAAAAATTTCGAAAAAAAAATGAATTTTCAGAGAGAAATCTTTAGTGATAAATACCATATAAAATTAATCTATAAGGGATCCAATGCGTCTTCGAGCAGAAGACACACCACCCCACTCATTCCCTTTACTGTCTTATAAATAGAAAATATTTATTTTCCTAATATCTGAACATGTTAAGAAAATATTTTCTGGCTAATAGTAAATATTTTTTTAGCTTTGGAAAGTCTCAGTCTTTTTATAAAACTTTATTTCGATAATTTATTTATAATTTTTGAGCTTTTATTTCGAACCTGTTTGTTTCGCTTTACAGATTAATTCGCCTCAATCGATTGAATATAAGAATATTCCATTTTCCCCATCGCATGAAAAATTTTCTCACAGTGCCTAATACTTTAAGCTGCATACATTTATAATGACCAGGACTTGTCCAGGGTAAGTTCCTAGCGCCATTCTTTGGCACCTGCGGAATGCGATGCCTGGCATCTTGGTGAAATATATTTCTAGATTCTTCTTGCCGTCGTCTTTCCCGTAAAGTCAAAGCCATAACTCTGCAAAATACGTACCTAATATATATATATTTATATATATAAATTTTTCTGTGGCCAGACAGGTGTGTAATTTATTGATTATTCCGCCAGACCCGCACACACCCATATCCATTCCCACACCCACTCACTTGTTTAGACATTTTGTCATCTTCAATTTGCGGCTGTCATGGCCCGAGAAATTGTAGGCAGAGCCAGGTAAAACGTTGACTGCATTTCCGAAAGTGGATTACAACCTGAAGGCACTTGTAATCGCTGTGTTAAGCCAAAGGCACAGGAGCTGGGGACGAAGTTGGCTGTTATTGAACTCTGGCAAAGATGCCTTTGGCATGGCTGGCATCTTCATTTATTTGCCATGGCTTAAGGCCCGGGGTCGCTTATTGAGTTTTAATTGGATAAGTTATTGAAGCTCATGTTGCATAAATTCCGCAAACGCCTTTGTTTTGACACTCACAGCTGCACCGGCAGCCACTGTGCGGTCGTGCGTCTATGCCACAGAAACGTGCCGCTTATTGCCTGAACGACCATCAATAAAACTTCATTAAGAATCCTGTTTAATTAACGCTTAAGCATTTGTGGAAATCATTTTCATTATATAAATGTAGCCATTTTGATTTCCATAGCCAAGCCGAAAAAAAGGGAAAAAAGGGCAAAACAAAAGAAAACATTATCGTGGCTTGTCGCTGCCATTATTGCCTCCCCCTAATCGAAATGGACCTCAGCCACGTTGTCCTTTTTTTTGCTGCACTAAGGCAGCATCATCAGTCATCCTACTTCATTATTATCGCTGACACTGCTCCTTCAACTGTTCCGGATGCTCTCGGCAGTTCGCACTCTCTCTCTATCACTCTCTCTTAGTGTTGCCTGATTTTCAGAGCCAAAAGTTGCTGGATTTGCAATTAAAAATGGCTAAAAGTAGCTTGAAAAAATATGTGGTATACCCTGTATCAAGGGCTAACAGGGTGCAATCATCTTTAAAAAGCATGCCAAGCTCGCATGGAAACATTCGGATTTGTGCTTAACAATGCATGTCTTTTGCCTCTCATAGTTGCTTTTTTCAATGTTTTGTGCAAAAATCACACTTTAAACATGCCTCAAGATGGCTGGCGAAAGGAGTTTTTCACCGATTGGAAAAATTAGATAAGGTTGATTTAGAATAAGAGGCGAAAGACCGGTGGAAACCTACATAAGTAAAAGCCAGACTGACTGACCAGGCAGCACAAATCAGTCGAGATATTTCTCTTGCTTGAGGAAGTTTTACAAATGTTGTTTGTAACTTTTCTATTTTTCATCCGATCAGTTTCAAAATCCTATACAATAATCTATAAGTTTATTTTCTAATTATATTCCCCTAATATCGAAATATGACCGAAAATCGGTTCAATGCCACATTTGAGGCTAGTATCAGTTTAGATTTTTGGACATCTCACGAAACGTGTAACCATATAACATGTGGTAATGGCAAAAATGCTTCGTAAGGTTTGCCATTTTACCATGACTAGACTTATAGACGAACAGCATTTGCACTTACACAATTAACTTTATTTTCATATTCCTGATATATGAGATATGTGATTTTCAAAATATGACCCTATTATGGCAAACAACCTACTCGGGGGTGTCCCAGAAATCTCTAGAGATTTTCGTATAAACGATTGAACTTTGAAACAAACTAAGAGAACTTTAGATGTAAAGTGACAGCAACGCTGCTGGCTACTAGATAATAGAGAAAGGATACCGTACGCATCAAACCTACATACTTGGCCTTGAACAGTCGCAGTCAAATCTATAAACTTTTGTCTTCTAATCTAGCAGCCCAGCATTTTGGAGACATTTCACATATAAAGGCAAGCTGCTGAAGCTCGAGATGACAGCGTTTTCACGAAAATCTCTTAGGATTTCGTACCTGTTTCACTTTATTAGACATTAATTCAACATCTCGTGTGCGAAGAGTGCGTAGCAAGAACAAGAGCATAAAATCGTACAAAGTACAAGAGCTTTTGACCTTCCACGACGTAAACCAAGTTTGCTAACTGTCAAATCTAATACATCGGAATCGATCGGATCGGATAACTATAACATATAGCTGCCAAAACCTTCATATTTATCGGTTGTGTGTGATTTTTCATAATTTAATAGACGTAAGCGTGACAGAATGTATTTATATAGAATTTCGGCATTAAATTTGAAATCTAATTGTTTTTATTTTTAAACATTAAGCTCGAAAAACAACACTAGACATAAAAAAAATTATAAAAATTATTGACTTTATAGCTCCGAAGGGCCAAGCCGAGCTTCTTTTGACCTCTTGGATTATGTGCGTCTAATTTTCGCAGAAGAAAAAGGGACTCACAGCTTAACGCCGAATACGAACGGCAAGTTTGAGGAGCATTACTTTACAGCTGGCGCCAATAGCTGCTGAAGATGACCATGGTGGAAGTCTTTTAAAGGAAATACTTTTTCATTAGATGTACAGAATTTTATTCTTGGTAAAAATCGTACTTAAAATTTAGCTTTTTTTCCAAAATTTTAAATTGAAAGAAAGTTATTATAGCAAAGGTTTAAAATGTAAGGTATGCATGAGTTATAAGGCATACAGTTCTCTGATTAGTTTGTTTGGCAATCTTTAAATAAAGAACCAGAAGATGAAAATATACACATTTTTCTAGAGTTACGTCTTCAAAATCACAAAAATAGTTTTTTTGCAATTTGTGGACAACGGCTAGGATTTGTTTTTTGGAATCAGCGTAAGGTTTTACATATGAACTTACTGCCAAATCACCGGAATCGCCAAATGTGTTTTTTTTTTAAACTGGAGTATTCCAAGCTCATATGACAAATTGGCGAATAGTTTAAAAACACCCGAACTTCTGCTTCCACTGCAGTTCAGCCAAATCGCTGTCGTCGATTGATAGCCTGCTCCAGTGTTTCTCCATTTCTTAACCTAGATTGTTGAGCAGTCTTAGGAGCTCTTTGGGATGTGCATGGGCAACTGCTGGCTTAAATTACTTGCCTGATCTGCTGCTTTTGCAGTTCTAAAGCTAGCTTGCCACTCAACTTTCTCATACACCACGCTTGCAATTGTTCCGGAGTCTAAGAGTATGCTGGGATGCAATGTGTTAAGCAGCTCGCTGATCCGCTTACGAGCTTAGCCATGGCATTCTTCCGAGTCTTCTTACTTTTTTTTCGGTATTTTGTAACCAGGTTCGGTATTATGTAAAAAGGTAAGCACTTGCAACGATTACATTACGTTTAACGTTCTTAGTTTTTAAACATCTTCATCAGCTACTAAAGCCAAGGCTCTTAACGGATTTAACGTATGGCAATAAAACCGCCAAACCGGCAACACAGCTCTCTTCCTCTCGCTCTCTTTCTGTTGTCGCTTATAATTCATTTCTATTGTGTCATGCCTGAAAGTCCTTTTTGATCCAGCAGACTTATTTGTCTTGAGGAAACTCGCAGTAAAATTGCTTTTCCTACTACGCTCTCACTTCCTGTTGCTGCTTGTTGCGCACTGACGCAACTTTTCCCATTGTTTTGCCGCTGCCGCTGCCTTTTGTGGAGCACAAAGTCCCGGGATCGGTGTTAATAGACGCCTTGTGCGTGGTCCTGGTCCGCAACAAGCTCTTCATTTGTCGCTTTGTGCTTATTGCCATTGCGCCCGGCTTCATTTTCTTGTGATTAATGTCGTCATTAACTGCAATTAACTTTTTTTTTAGTTGCCCGCCGCGACAAATCTTTTGGCGATTTTTTTCTTTTTTTTTGATGCCTGATGTTGGTCGCCCACTTGACTGGCATGTTGAGCCATGTCAATTTGCGATTTTGTATTTTCTGTGTTCACGCTTTCGTCGTCATCGTCATCCTTCGATGGTCGCCATCAGTCATGTGTGTGTCCGTGCAGCAAAGTCAGAGACAACCAAATAGTTTTTGCCCTAATTATTTGTCAAGCAGTTGGATAATGGACTGGGCTGAGCTCCTCCTCAAGCCGTCTCTTAACACACAAAAAGTTGACCCAAAAACAAACGTATATCAATTTGTGTGGAATGTGTATATCAGGAAAGTGATTAGTACTTAAGTACGAGTATATTATAAAGAATCAGATATCCTTAATCTCTTGAATTAAATGCTATTTACATTTTTCGCTTATAGGAAATGGAACAACAGTTTTACGCCGAATTTGAAGATGCACATATTTTTAACTTTTTCTTTGGTAATTTCTTCACAGCTGACTCCAATGGCTAGTAAAGGTGGCCGGTTGTGTGAGAGTGCTTCTCAAAATTTGAATATTCCAAAAAAGATTGAAATATTGAAAGAAAACTAAAACTGTCCTGGATTTTAACATATTATTGAAAAATATTCAAAAAGTTTGCATAAATAATATACAGGGTGTCCCGGGAACTTTGACAAGTATTTAAATGCACAATAGAACACAAAAAGAGGAACATTTTTTGTTCTTGCAACATGTGTCTAAATTGCGCCGTTTATGAGTTACAGCGATTCGAAGTAGATAGATGAGTATTAAAAATAATATAGTATATTACGTATATGGGGATAATTCGACCTCATCTATGTATATCGATTGGTTTGAAAAGAAAGTCACTTCGTTTGTTTTGAACAGATTGTGTATAAAGTATAAACAACTAGCAATAAAAAGTTAATCATCAACAAATTCTATATTTAGACGCCACAGCAAATTAGGGAAGAATATCAAAAGTGAGCAAACTTTGAAAAAAAAATGGGGAGACTTAACTTCGCCTCGGCCGAAAAATGGATACCCCTGCAGGTCGTACAATTTATCTCAGTAAAGATTTGAAATAGGCATTATAAGATTGTCCGGATATTCGGCAGAGCCGAAGCTATTTTCGTCTATTTTTTGATATGCTTTTACACAATTCTATAAAGTCTTGTCAACATCGGGTACTACAAAGATGTCCGATTTCGACCAAACTTGGTAGAATCATGGAAAAGCATTGAAATCTAGTAAATACGGAGTTTGGAGACGTTTGTCATAAAAAGAATCAAGTTGTTCTCACTAGAACTAGTTTTTCGTCCGATCGTTCCTATAGCAGCTATGCGTTATAGTCATCCGGTCCTGCCGATTCCGACAAATGTGCAGCGTATTTGTACCAGAAGACTTCGTGAAAAGTTTGTTCTCGATAACTTTAAAACTGTCGGAGGAGATAGCATAGAAAAAAACGGACGGACAGACGGACATGGCTTTATCAACTCAGCTCGACCTGCTGATCAAGAATATATATATTTTATGTGGTCGGAAATGCTTCCTTCTTTGCATTACAAACATCTGGACAATTTCAATACACCCTCTGCAAGGGTATAATTAATGAAACAACGTCTAAGCCAGGGGAACCAGCACTATATACGATTCAGCCACATGTGTTGTTATATCGCGCAGAGCGTTATCCGAACATATCACCCATTATGAAATTGCATCCACAACTTCATATAGGTCACAGAATTAAAGGGAACATCTATTCGTTGTCGCACTGCTTACAGCGTTTATTTTGTTGTTGCCGTAGGCATAACACAGCTACAAACAGTGACACACACACAGCATTGGGCAATTACAGGTTTTCTCTTTGTTGGTGGTTGTTTTTGCTTCAAAAAAAATTGTTTTATTTGTGTTAGTGACTGCGCTAGCATTAAGGACCGCTTGTCACCAGTGATCTGCACAATTTTTATTTCACAATGTAACAAATCCAAGATCAGTTTTTTAATGCATCTTTTTAGATAGATCGTGATGTCGCTGACATAACCACTGCAGTGAGAACTAAGCTCTACTATCTCTTCTCTTTTTCTTAGGTGGAACTAGGAACAACTCATTGTCCAATATAAGCTTAGCATTATTTTAACAAAAGCTGCACTTCTGTTCATAGACTGTTGCATCGAAATTTTTAAGAGTTTCTTTCATTTCATTGACATCAACAATATTTTCCTCTGAGGTTTAATCAGACTATCAGAGCTCAACGCTGATCTAAATAACCGCCAGTTTAATCACCCAATCTTTCTGTTTAAGTGCTTGTATTCAAATGTGTGGTCCAGTATTTTTTTTTGCCTTTTCATAAGTCACTGGCATAGTCCCGGTTTTTTGGTCAGAGTATACAAATGTTCGCAGCTAAGTACAATATAAAAGCGCTACGTGTGCTAGCTGACGTGCATTTGGTGAAGTCATAAACTCTTACCCATGCTCAAGGCCCAGCACTCCTGCTGTGAGCCAGGGGCGACACACACTGGCACTGAATGTGACTATTTACAACGTGGACGCACGCGTGCTCTAGTTGCAGGCACAACTTGCGCCCAGAATTATGCTACAAATTTTATAATTTCACACCTAAAGCCGCCGCGACGCCAGCATCCAAAAACGGAAATGGCTCATAAAACAAACGGCAAACGGCATTGGGAAGTTTTTCGCTTTGTTTTTGTGTTTTAGCGTGAGGCATTTTTTTTATGTTTGGCATGTTTTTTTAGTGCCGCTCCACACACTCACAGCCACACACACACCCAGCTGGGACAGGGCTTGCATTTTTGTGTTTTAACTTTCTTACAATAAAGTGATGTTATCTTGTGCTCCCCAGCTACTTTGCGGCTTAGGCAAACTGAAGGCGGAGCAGGCGACAGGATCTACGGGAAATTACTCTGTGCTTTATCGTGCATATAAATCTATTTGCTCAGGTGTTTTTAGCCGCTAATATGTTTGTGATGACTTTATTTTGCGTTTACCTTCTTTTGCTTTGTTGGCTTTTCTTTTCTTTTAGCTTGTTTTTCGGGGAAGATGAGTGGTGGAAGGGGGGAAGCGGCGTGGGTGTTGCTGTAGGCAGCAGCTTAAGCTAGAAAAGTTGTAAAAAGGTTTCGACGCCCAACCAGATGCGCTGCAGGCTAAGACAAACCCCACCACCTAGAACATGGCCACTTTAATAATTCAGTGACATTGCCAAACCGGCGTATGCGCAATTTGCTTAAATACGTGACGTCCGAAGGCAAATTAAGAGCCCCAAAAAGTTGAGATAAATGTTTAAAACACTTACACGCTAGCAGGTAAAAAAACTAGTGTATGTTTTCGCCCCAACACTGCTGCCCACTTGAATAGGAAATAGAAGTGTAACAACCAGAAAGAAGCCCGACTGTAAAATGCTCTGTACCACCCAATGTTGGTTTGAGGTGAGTGAAGAACTGACCTTTATATTTTCGACCGCTGCTGCCCAGCAGAATTGCTGGATTTTCTTATAGAAATCTATCTTACCTAAAAACTCTGAACGAAATAATAATTTTTACAAAATAATAATTACATAATTTACAAAAAATGTAAAATATACTTTATTTACCTGCAAGTATAAGAAGCTTTTGTCACATACACGTCAAACATCCATCTCCTACCATCTCTGAGATCTGTGCGTTCCTAAGGACAGACAGAAAGATATGGTTATATCGACCCGGCTTTAGTTGCTGATCAAGAATATATATATTTCATGGGTTCGGGATGCTTCGTTCTGGATGTTACACACTTTTACACAAACTTAATAAACTCTGTGTATCTTTGGAACAAAGAATATAGGGTAGAAGATGTTTTTAAGAACAATTAATAGACTTGATTTTTCGAATGTGTATTGCAAAATCTTATTTTGCGTCACCTTTAACAATCGATTCTGGTTTTCAAAATTATTGAAACTATCAGAGGAGGTTAGATAAACATTTGGTATTCGAAGGCTAAGTGCCGGCTCTGATCTACTTAAACTATTTAAGAAACAGCGACTCTCAACATCAGCAACCATTTTTTTGGAATTTCAAGAAGGAAAGATGTCAACACGATGTTGGAAATCCTAACGACATCGACTTAATAAAATGGAATTTCGGAATTCTTCGCCGATAGAATGAATAAATTGAAGTAACAATGGTAACAAGTCTAGCCTAGTCAATTGTGGTTATATTGGGTGCGGAAACAAGTTGACGAAGAATCCCTGATTGATTCTTTGTTTTTTAACATTACTGTCAATATTTCGTTTCCTTTTTTGCTTTATAAAAACAATTGTGCACACAGTTCAGAGGACTTGGCAACCTGTGGTTGATGGAAACAGATTTGGTAAACTTTCTACCCTCACTTTGAAAATGTATCCACCCAACTAAGAGTAGAACAGTATGACTATTCAAGCGACACGGATGGTACATATGTACATGTGTGTGTAAGATGTGTACCTAAAAGCCCCAAATTGTTTGGAGCAAGCTTTTAAGCCTTTTTTTTAATGCTTCTTACTTACCAACAACTAGACAAGGTACAAGGACACTCACACACTTCCGCTTACAGACACACACACACACACACACGAACAACAACGTTGTCGTCGCGACCACACAACATTTGCTCAAGGGATTAACTGTAAAGATCTTAATGCCTCTATTTCGACGGTCTTAAGTAAACTTCCAAGCAGGAGCTGGACCTGGAGCCGGGGGCATCCAATGTGTGACAAGTCAAGCAGCCCCTGTTTGGTTTTTGGCTTTTTATTTGTATTTGTCTTTGGGCTTGTGTTTGTTTTGGCCCACTAGCCTCACTTGGCCATATCTCTGGTTCACCCTCAAGCAGCTCTTCCGTGTGTGCTTGGTTTGTGCCACTCTGGGGCCACATATGCACATTGTCATGGCCAAGTACCACTAATATTATTTACATTTCGTTAGGTTTTCCCTTTTTCCTGCCGACGGCAACAATCCTGCAAATTAAGCACAAAACTTTGCCCACATTAAAATGGGTCAATTTTTTTTGGTTGGCTCTCATCCTTCCTGTGCTGTGTTCAATACGCCAACTTTTGTTAACAGTTTGAAACTGAAATTGTGAAACGTTAAAATTGAAAAACCATAACATGAAACAAAGAACCAGATGGCACCCAAGTCCTTCCGTAGCGTTAGCCAACTGCGGGCATGCGGTGAGCGGGGGCTGCGTATAATTGAAAAATATGAAGTATCGTGGCAATCTGATTAAAATTACATTTAAATAATAACAACAGCAACAACAACTGTAACAGCAGCCAGCCAGCCAGCCCAGCCAGGACAACCGCAAGCACAGTTTGTGATGTACGTCAAGCACGAAACTTGCAATTATAATTTTTCTATAACCTGGTTGGAAAAAAGAAAACCTTGGAAAACTTCTCGATTGCTTTTCAACGGCATTGTTGTTATCGATAGCCAAACGCAAGAGAGAGTGAGAACAATAACTAAATTGTTTAAGCCAAGCATTTTGCAGCAACCATATTGGGAAGTTAAATCTCTGCCCTTTTCTATGATTCATAGTATAAATAGTATTTTTTGCGTATTCGTGCTTTACGGAATTCCTTTCCTTTCATGTATAAGCGATCGTACTACGAGAAGAATTCCATAAAATCTTTAAAGCCATCGGAGCAAAGGCACAACAAGGTGATTTTTCAACATGACAGCTCTCGGCCCCATGCTGTTCGAAACATACCTGAAGTAGGTGTAAATTTCCATGTTACATATGTATACGGAACGGCTAATTCTACTTCAGATAACTCATAAAGTCCTGGTATTTATAAGTGTTTTCTTCTCACCTTTTGAATGATTCCTAAAAACCGTCAGATCCACAATTTTTAAGTTAGTGTTAGTTTTCAAGTTTCGTGGTTTAGTATACATCAATCTAGGCCCAATAACTATCTATTCTGAAAAGTACAATCAGATCGGACAAAAAACACCGGTGTTATAAACGAACAATAAAGCTTGACGTTAGTTAGGTCTAAAGCAGCTGAAATTACTAAATAATGTGGCCTACTTCCAGGATGAGCCTTTAATAGCTGTTACAAAAGCCGACTACATTAATTTTCAAAAAAATGAAAGCAAAACGTTTAAGTCTCTGGTGAACACTCGAGATGGTATCAATCTCTTAGATACGGACGGACAGACGGACAGACAGACGGACAAGCGGACTTGGCTATATCGACTAGACTGTTGATGCTGATCAATAATATACATACTTTATGGGGTCGGAGATGCTTCCTTCTGGCTGTTACATACTTTTGCACAAACTTATAGTACTCTATGAACCTACGAAGGCGATTAGCCATACATTTTATAAAAATTATTTCTAAATACAAGACTAAGGTCTTTTTCAAATTAAGAACAAAATTTAATATAATCTAGAAAATATTTTCTTAATTATAGAATCACATTTTTTAGATTTTAAAAAACCTTTCTAGATTAAAAAAAAAAAAGTTTTCAACTATTGTAGACAGGAAAAGAAGTGAGAGTGAGGAAAGGGAAAGACTACAACACTAAGAAGCGTATAACACTCCTAATATATTATTTTTATAGGATTATTATCTTTCTGTTGGGTTCACTAAAGTCTTCTTTCTGTAAATCACACATTGTAATTAGTAATCATTATTTTATTTTATAACTTAACCTTGCCTAGGGACATCAACTCGGGGACTCTTATCGCATTCGACAACCAAGCTCGTGCGTGAGTCACAGTAAAGTAAGTAAAAACTAGAAAATTCATTTTTTGAGTGTACCTGATAGACATATTTAGTAAGAATTGTTCAAATCTGATGAACGATAGTCGAGCTACAATGAAAGCAAAAAATTACGCTAGGAAGCACCGGCAGCATCTTCGATGGGCTTCACTTCAAACACGTTAACGCAAACTGTGGAAGGTACAGAATATAATATGGTCGAGCTTGACCAAATTTCTTACTTGTTTCAGTGCACATTTATTTCGGATCCTGAAGAAATACACACTTTTAGATTACACTCTGATTTTCATCCAGATTGTCTCAAAAGTACCGATCGGTCCTGAAAACTTGACCCATATACCATTTTTCCGACCTTGGGACTATTCTTTATAGATCGGTAAGCCACAAAGTGCAATAAAATTCACAAGGTTGCAAAAACCTGGGAAGAGACCTTGATTTTGAAGTCATGTTCGTGGAACATAGGGATTAGGAAACCAGGTCTTAAGGGTAACAGTCCTCGAATAGCAGTAATCTTAGTTCAATTAACCACTAAACATAAGGAAAGTATGCTTTTAGGGTCACTTATTTTAACTCAACAGCTTTGCTGTAAGCACATTAAAATTGAATACTAGATAGCCGATGTTTGCGCAAAGAAATGAGCAAAATATTGTCAAACGGTAACCAAATTCATCTAGACAACATTTGACTAACAAAGAATGGAATGGCCCTTTATAATAAACTCTAAGAAAGAAAAGCTTAAAGTAATATTGTTAAGCCAGTGGTGGTTAAAGTATAAATTTTCATAAATAAAATACCAGATCTGTAACTTGCATTTGTCATCAGCCATCGCCATACATTTCGGTAACTATTGGAATCTTCCCTGGTCCGTTCAAGAGATTTTTTTAAGTATTTTAGGAAGCAATAAACTGATTTTGGCCCATGTCTTGAGATTTGGGGGGCCCCGAACTCTACAGTTAACGCTTTGATATTTCCCATAAATAGCTTACAAATGTGTTAAATGGTTTCGCATAATCCCATCTTACTTTTTTGTATATCTTCATCCAATTCGGAAAAGAACTTGCAAACATTTCGTACAATGGTCCATTTAAAATCTTAGATATTTAGCTTATTAGTAAACTTAAAAGACGACAACTTCTATGCGAAATTCATGATGCAATAACTGAGGAAGAGAAAAATTTCTTTAACTGACATGGTCGCTTTCGACTATTTTGTTACCATGCTTCTTCTTCTATCGATAACTGTCAAATATTTAAAAAAAAAAACCAGTGTAGCCCTATTGTCACTAACTTGAAGTTATTTTACAACAAGCCACACTGCTTGATCTAGCAGGCTTTGACTTTGACATCACCAATTGAAAGTTGCTAATGATTTTTCTATTCATTGCTGTCATCTAACCGGAGAAGTTTTCATCATGCTGTACTACATAATTAAATTCATTAAACTGGCTTTTCGCTGTCCTCTTAACCTGATGGAGCATTATAGGAGTCTGCAAGAAGAATGGAAGGATGACTGCATCGCTAAACGGCTGAATCAAATCGTCTTTGTGTCCACCGAAAGCTTGCACACGTGCTTTGGAAACCATGAGTCGCCCAACCTCAAGTGCAAAAATGTATATTGCTTCCACGAGAACATGGGACGCATTATTCGTCATATGGACAGCGCCAGGTACTCTATTGATGTTGCAATTTACGCCATGAGCTCGGATCCCATTGGCGAGGCCTTGTGTAGGGCCAAAAACCGTGGCGTTCGTGTGCGTCTCATTTGCGAGAAAAATTTTGTGCGCCTCATGGCCAAGTATGGCAATATCATCAGTATGCGCAAGGTACCGCCACAGCATTTCACCAGCTACCGGGAGGCAATGATGCATCACAAGGTGTGCCTTATCGATGGCTATCGCAGAGTGCAACAGTTTCATGTTGCTTCGCAGGATCCGCCACCACTGACCCTAGTAATGACTGGCTCGCTCAATTGGGTGTCGCATGCCAAGAGCTGCGATGATCTGCTCATCACCAGCTCCCCAAAAATAGCCAAGCGATTGGAGCATGAGTTTGAGCGCATCTGGTACTCCATTGGCCTAAGACCTCAAATATAAGCAAAACTTTGTAGCTTAAACAATTTATTTATAAATATAATATATATATATAGCTCGATCTTACAACAGTAGACTCACTATTTGTTATGTTATGTTTTGATTACAGAGGGCTGATGGGAGGGAGGGAAAAGTCGGTGTTTGATGCTTACATTTTAAACAGTTTGTATGTAATGCATAAATGAATTGATGAACTAAAGTGACCGGCAGCTCAGCTAATTTTATTGCGTAAATAATATTTGATTAGTTGTATGCAGACTTCGGCATCCTCGGCACTGTCGTGACCAGCCTCTGGAAAAAGGAAATGAGTGTTAATTTGCCTTAAGCTTTTGATTGGTTATGTTGTGCGATATTTACCATTCTCCTGTATAATACGCTTTAGATGCTCAATGCAAAGCGTCTTCAGTGCCCGCTTCTTGGGTGGCCCCATTTTGTGAGGAAACAACACGGAAGTGTCCACCACAACATCGTGTATGAGTTTTAAGGCCTTCATATCGCTCTCCAAACTGTGACCAACCAGCACAGTCTTGGCATGAAACATGGACATCAGTACGGCCTGAACATCACGTAAGGAGCGCGTCTCTTTCGACAGCATATCCTCGGTTATGCCCGAATAGCTGAAATTATATGATTAATAGAAGGAAATTGTAGTTGTTAATCTTTTGATTTCTTGAGCGGAAAGTTGCAAATGTGAATATAGAACAAATCTGTGACTATCAAAACTATTTCGAATAATTGGAATCTCTTCAAAAGGTTAAGGGTAAGTGGAAGCTAAAAAGCTTTTACTGTACGGTAATCTCGAATATACTCTTGCAATTGTAAGAATATATTTGTTTAAAGATCATTTTTATTGCCAGAAGGAAACATATTTTTGAGAACATCTGATACAGAGTAAAAATATACTCGAAATCCTACCTTTTCCAAAAAGAACAACAGCTTGTTAGCGAAAAGAGCTTCCATTCTTGATATTAGATAATCACACAGAGTTCAAAAGTCCCTATAGAAAAGTCCCTATTTCCTGTCAGGATTTTTTTGGGTTCTAAGTTCTGTTGCTCCATTGCTGGGATGTAAGGTCCCAAAGTTAGAGCATTCATTTTCTTCACAGTATCTGCAGTATAGTGGGTCTGTCTGTCCTGCGATTGTTGAATCAATTTTCAGGAACTTTTGTGGAGATCGTCACTATCAATTTGCATTCGATTGTGTTACCCTTACAAGCTTAATTATTATCCCAGCGGCACAAATGTCCATAACAAAACCGATGATCTCTTGAACACTTCAAGTATCGATTACAATCCTGTATAGTTTAGTTATACATAAGCTTGCCTGTCTTCGTGGGCTCATGACTTCTAAACAGAATTCTATGAATTCGAAAAGGCTGGTGTATCACAGAAAACCCTTTGAACTTAGATTACAACCCAATATATCGTTTGAGAAAATGATGGCGAGGAAGTATGCGTGTGGTCTTGTGGACTGGCTGAGCACACATCCACACACTTGGTTTATGGACTTGTACAGCAGATACTTTATGCAGCTCTGCACCGCTGGGTAGGATTTTAAGACTAATATTTCCAAAAGTGGTTCTTCATTAAGCAAATAATATGCTCCTTAATACCAACTATTATAATACTATCAATTAAATTTTACGTACATTTTGTATAAAAGAGGTAGGATTAAAATTGATTTATATTCATGTTTCCTTTCGGAATGGGTACACTTTGAACCACTTTCCCTGACTCTAGAAAAGATCATGTTAAAAATGCAAATTTGAGTAATAGAGGACAGCAGTATTTGAGAAGGGATAATCTTAAAAAAATTACGATTCATATTATCTAAGCCCTCAGCATTTGACTCAAGAACATCACACTGACTCAGATTTAGTTGGCATCAATTCAAGTTAGGGATCAGGTAGGTAGCAGAGATGACATTTTATAGTCTATATTTCTTCAGAATGTTATTTTAATTCGAATAGTATTATAATTATGCTAGATTTGAAAAATGTTTCCAAAAAAAATGTATTTGCTATAAAATTTATTCGTGTCAGAATAAATACCTTTTTCTTTTTAAACAAATTTATGAAATGCATAAGCCCATAATACTTATCCCAATTACTTTACGCCTAGTTGGGCATATCCAAAACCCAAGAGAAGACACGAATTACCTTCTTATTAGGAGGATGCACCAATATATCTTCCCTTACAAGCAGAGCCATAGGCCATGTTCCAACGCCAAGATCGACGTTATAGTCTCCAAAACCAACGCGGGTTTGATCAAAGCCATTTCTTTAGTCATGAGCTACACTTATATAAACAAATTTGAAAATTTGAGCCGAATAAAATAACAATGCTTTTGAATGAAATTAGAAACAATCTTTAAAAACATGTCGGAAAAAGGAAAATATAAATGAATGAAAAAGTAAAATTTTCTAAACAGTTCTAAGCAAAATCTTGATCAGCATGTCGAGCTCTTTAAGAAACTTTGCATGAAGTCTTGTACAACAAATACACTGCACATTTGTCGGAACCAGCCAGATCGAATGACTTAGCATATAGCTGCCATAGGAATTATCGGTCGAGAAACTAGTTTTAGTAAGAAAAGCTTTTTTGTTTTCAAAGAAAACGCCTGCAAATCTAGTATTTTTTATTTTTCTAAGCTTTACCATGATTCCACTAAGTTTGGTCGAAATCTGACATCCATATAGTACATCTGTCATAGAAAAGTAGAGTCTTAGTGGGAAAAATATTTTTTCTTTCAATGAACGAGGGCGCACCATTTCCCGAAGGCAGAGTTTTTAATATTTTTCTCTAAAAATATCAATAATTCATCATTAAATATGTGTCCTTATGAAAAGGTTGAACCAAATATTTCAGTTTTAGTATTAGAAGAAAAATTATTGAAAATTGGCACTTTTTTCACTGACGGAACCCAAGAAAACATGAAATGGAACTTCAATTTGTTAATACAGTGTTGAAAATGTTGTTACTTTCGTGTTCGAAATGTAAAGTGTTCCAAAATATAAAGAACACTGTACAACACATGATTACAATGGCAGTGTTTACCAGCTTATATCAAAAATCAGCACCATGGAGTTATAAGTATAAAATGGTAAGCGGGGAGAGTCATCGTGCTGATTTTAAATGTAAGATTGCACATAACAAAAGTTAATTACAATATTCGAACTAGATCCATCGATTTGTGCTGGTCAACAAGGCCAATATTACTTTTTTT